>JASXTE010000004.1:19793796-20993796 GCA_030280995.1 Hemileia vastatrix | reverse complement strand
ATACAAAAACAGCACCAATAAGACCAACAAAGTCCTCTGCCAATGTTGAAGACCACACCATCTCTTTAAAGTAAGGACATAAAGAATAAATTTTATCATCTATGTATTTGATTCCATTACTGATATTGAAGCCAGTAATACTAAAACCAGTAGAAGATTAAATAGTCTTTGCCTTCTTTTATTTGGCTCAATAATTCTTGAAGTGTTAAGACATCTTTTTAGGTAAAAGATCTATCCTTCCCTCAGTCTTATTCTGTAATTTGTTGGCCATTAGGAGATAACCATTAACTTTTGATGCAGGGGGCCATTCTACTTTAGTTGCATACTCAGTACCAAAACAAGAATCATAGTTAGATTTAGTTTTCATCCTGTTGATAAGAATGAGATGATCATCTTTTTTTAATTGAACAGTCTTTTATTTCTCAGCTGAGCGGGGGAAAGAGGGAGTAGTGCAATTTGAAGAACAACTGGGGGAAGGCTGCCTTTGAGAAGATCTATGATGACAGGGCATTTTAAGATAATTGAAGATTAAAAGGAGCAAAAACAAGTAGATGAGATGGAGAGGTGTTCTTAATGGAGAGAATAGACAGGATGAGATGAGAATAGGAGTGCCTAGAAAGTTAGAAGGCATCTCCAGAGAGTAGTCAAAGATGTGGTTATGAATGATAGTGGGCCAAGATGTGGTTATGAAAAACTGAGTAGAAGAATGTTGCATAAAAGGTCAACTTTATCACATAAAATGTGTAATAACCCAATTATTAGAAAAAGTATTTGCAGAAGATAATTGGGGTATAAGGATTTTTTTCCTCAATTAAATTAATTGCAGATTGGTCAAATTTGATATCCCCTAATATATAGATAATATCAACTTATAAGGGATTTCAAATTTATTCTTTTATGTTAATAATTGTTAAATAGTTTATATTTGATGTGTAGAAAGTAATTTATGTCAAAGACCCTGCCAAATCCTTCCTTAATTATACCAAATCTTCTGGAGCGCACAGACCTTCAATTAAGATGATTTCACTGCTATCCCTTTGAAATTACAGCACTGTGAGGGCTCATCACCTTCCATTGTGTCTACTTCAAGCAGTTTCAACACCAAGAACTTAAGTAAGGACCCTCCATCACAATTAATGATATCATACACCCATACACTGGCAATACGGGGAGCGGACTTGTTAGCAAGTCCACAACATTGGACTCAAATTAACCACAGATTGTACAAACATTGAGCTATTGACAAAGGAACCATACAATCAGGGATGAACACCACACAGAAGAATAATTTTAGGTGGGTCTTCAAGTAGAGCTCAGTATGAGTATAGTATGAGTTCAGTCTGAGTTCAGGTTGGGGACTTGCTAGAAAGTCTACCCCCTATATTGCGTAGTGATACCATAAATAGATAAAACAGATAAAAGTGGATACCATAAAGAAACAGGTAAAATAACTCATCCAAAGTGAATAAAATGAAATCCAAAGCATAAAAAGGAACTAAATAAACTTTCCAAGCCACCAATAACATCCTCAAGCATCCAAACTAACACAGTAATTATATCCCTGCCCAAAAATCCATGAATATTCTATAAATGAAGCAGATTAAGTTGTCCAAACAGGATATATGTGCCTGAAAAAGGTTTATATGCTTGTATAGGTGTTGTGAGTAAATTGAAGACATCCATATGACCTAAAATAAGTAGAAAAATAAAGCTTATAGGCTATCTAGAGGGTTAATGTCGGCTGGTCGTCTAGAAGAAGGAGAAGGATAGAAGAAAGAAAGAGAGGAGGAGAAGGAGGAAAGGAGTATGGGTAATAAAACAAATAAAATTTAATAAAATTATTTAATTTATTGAGAGAAAGGCAACGACGAGTGAGCTGAGAAGAAATAACAATTTGGTTTTATAAATATTAATATTATTTAAGTAAGAATTCTGCGTGGCAACCAATATAATTACTATCAGACTTAAAGCAACCTTTAAATTGTTATAAAAATTTTAATTAGAATTTTATTACTAATAAAAAGAATATAAACGTAATATAAAAATTGTATTTAAATTGTTGAGTGTATAATAAGTGATAAGGCTACAGGGGATTATCCAAGGCCCTTTTATAGGCAATGGGTCCTCTGAAGCGCTACTATATCAGTAAATACAATGATTAGAAAGGAATAAAACAAACATATCAAAAGAGTAAATGAAACATAACAATATAGAGAAAAACATGAAACAAATAATTAAAAGCCCAATTAAGAATCCAATTTCCCCGCCATTAATCCCCAAATCAGTAAGTGACAATAGTAAATAACTAAACAAGAGTGGAAACATAGGAACTATGAGAAATATAATTCCCAACAGATGGTACATCCTGATTAGAGGACATTTTAAGTGAAACAAAAAATAATTTGACGCAACAAAACAAGCAATTAATCTCAATTTAGTCCAAATTAATTTATTTGTTTTTTCAAACACAATTAAGGGTCAAAAGAAGCGTCCTTAATAATTGTTTAGTATCATATGAGAGGTATTAGTTAATATATAAATTTAAGTAATTAATTTAAATATATTATAAATCAAATTTACACTTGTAATTATAATATATGTTTTTTAATTAATTAAATATAAATTTATAATTATTAAATACATAAAAATGCGCATTTATTTGTAGAATATATTATATTATGCTCAATTTAATTGTATATAAAAATATATATCACCAATAAATTTAATGTAACATTTGTATATAATAAAATTCTTATATAATTTCATTATGTAATAAAATATTAAGTTATATTCATTAAATACAAGTCTTACTCACTCTTTAAGGTTTTATAATTTATATATCATTTACTGGACTCCTGGAATAGCCTGGCTGACACTCCCTCACTCTAAAAAAACAATAAAAAAAAATGCTAAGATTTTTTCTCTTTGTATTTTTTCAACAGAGCAGGCAGATTTGAAATTTCTTTGCCAGGTATCCATGCATCATGTTCAGATGATTTGTTCTTATATCTCAATAAATATTCAATACCTCTTTCAGAAGTGATAATTCTATCATTGAGAATTTTATCAATTTCTGCTGTTTCTGTGATTTCCTGAGGGTTTTTCTTAGGTCTTCCTCTTCTTTTTGGAAATAAGTCACTGTTGGAAGTATAAGGCTTAAGCAAAGAAATGGGAAAGACAGGATGTTTCCTATCATATGGAGAATACAATACAACTTCTACTGCATTATCACCAACCATTCTTTTAACAACAAATGGACCTACAAAAGGATCTTTTAATTTGTGGTTACCTTGTAAATTGAAATGGACAGTAGAGATCAACACTTCATCACCCTTGTTAAATGTGTATTCTTTATGGGATTTATCCCATCTTTTCTTTTCATATTCAAATGCTTTATCAATACAATTCTGAGCATGTTTTCTACATAGCTGTTGCATTTGCATAAAAGATTTTACACCAGGGTGTAGTTCCAACTTAGGTAATTTATTATTGAGAATCTGAGCAGGAGTGTTTGGGACATAACCTAACCAAAGCTCAAAAGGCTTTTTCTCAGTGACAGAATGAACAGTGCTATTATATGCAAATTCAAGACCAGGCAAAAGAGTGACCCAATCATGAGTAAATCTGTCATTGTCTTTATATTCTAAACCAAAGGCACAATACCTTCTAATCATATCTTCCAGAGTTTGAATCATTCTTTCAGCTAGACCATCAGTCTGAGGATGGTGAGCTGTAGACAATTTTAACTCACAGCCACAAATATCCATCAAAGAGGTCCAAAACTCAGAAGTGAATTTTGGATCCCTATCAGAGATAATGGCTTTTGGAAAACCAATAATATTAAACATGTAAGACCACCATAAGAAAGCTAATTCTTTGGTGGATACATCTTTGTGGGTTGGAATAAATTTGCACATTTTTGTGAATCTATCAACTATTACCCAACAAGAGTTAAAGCTGTCTTTACCTGCAACAGGAAGACCTGTGACAAAATCCATATTAATGATTTGCCAGGGAGCACTAGGTGCCTCAATATGTTGTAATAACCCTGCTCTCTTACCTGTTAACCTTTTAGATTATTGGCAGGAATCACAAGATTCAACATATAATTTTGTGTCTTCAGACATATTAGCCCACCATGCAGTGTTTTTGATTCTAATCAAAGTTTTTTCAAGATCAAAATGACCAGCTAATATGTCATCATGACAAAGTTTGAGGATAGTTTCTTTCATTGAAGGAGGAATAACAATTACATTGGTAAGCTTCCTTCTATAATAAATATAACCATCTTCAATAGAAAACTTTCCTTTATTTAAAGCATTTTGGTATTTTGCAGGAAGAGTTTTTATTAATGCTTGAATTGAAGCATTCTTAGGATCATTCAAAATAGTAACTAATTTATTTAAGTCAGAATCTTTATCATATGAATCCAGTATTAACTGTAATAACTCTTCTTCCATATCAACTATAAATATACCATGTATATGAACAGTGTCATCCTCAGGTACATAAGCAGGATTGGAGTCATTATTTGGCAGAGGCAATCTGGAGAGCATATCAACATTAGAGTGAACATTTCCAGCTCTGTGGATAATAGTCATCCTTCCTCTGTATTCCTGAACAGCAAGTTGCCACCTGAACATATGTCTGTTAGGTGTTTTGAGGTTTAAGAGAGATTTCACAGCACTACAGTCAGTTACCAACTCAAATTTCTGGTCATCCAAGTAGTAATGAAGTTTCTCAAGAGCCCAAACAACTGCTAAGCACTCCAATTGAGTGGCACCATATTTCAATTCACTATTTCTTAAGGTTCTTGAAATATAACAAATTACAACCTCTGAGGCTTTATCATTAATAATTTGCTTTTGGTGAAGGGCAGCACCCAGACCAATAAAGCTAGCATCTGTATAAAGTACAAATGGCTTGTTAAAATCTGGGAGAGCCAATATAGGGGCTGTCATTAAGCAACTTTTCAATGTATTAAAAGCTTTCTGACAGTCATCATTCCAGAGAAAAGCAACATCTTTTCTGGTTAGTTTTGTAAGAGGCAAGGCTATGACCTGATAATTTTTAATATATTGTCTATAATAGCCACACATACCTAAAAAACTTTGGATTTCTCTTACAGAAGTTGGTGCTTTCACATTTTGAATGGCAGCAACTTTATTATGGTCTACACAAATTTGTAAGCCTGACACAACATGGCCAAGGACTTTCAAAGATTGAAAACCAAATTTACACTTTTTTAAAGATAAGGTCATATTGATTTCATCCATTTTTTGGAAAACTCTATTTAAGTGAATCATATGTTCATCAAAAGTTTTAGAAAAAACAATAATATCATCAATATAAACCATGAGCCAACCTTCAATAATTTCTTGATGGAAAGTGTTATCCATGACTTTCTGGAAAACTGAAGGAGCATTTTTAGGGCCAAATGGCATCCTAACATACTTATATATTCCCATATGAGTAGCAATAAGCAAAAAATTTTGAGAATTTTTCTCAACTGGAACTTGATGATAACCTTTATTACCATCCAGACAACTAATAAATTTTGCACCTTGCAAGGTAGCATGTATTGAATTAATTCTGGGTAAAGGATAAATATCATCAACAGTATAAGTATTTAAAGCTCTGTAATCCCCACATAATCTAGCTTTATCTTTTTCATATGAAATTAAGACTGGGGAGATGACACAATATTTGGGGGTGACATCCACTTTCTCAATGATATTCATTTTCAATAATGTTTCAATATTATCTTCAATATCTTTTCTTTTTGATGGAGAAGCAGGATATGGTTTTTTCTTAAGGGAAGGAGGAATATCACTCAAATTACAGGATAAGGTAATTTTCATCTCTTCCTGAACAATTCCCAAGACATGAGAACCATGAGCAAAAGCCATAGGGAAAGAGGTAATAGAGGCAACAATAGAATCCTTTTGTTCATTAGTCAAATGATCACCAAAAGAAGCGGTATTTATTTCATGTAATAAATCATCCATTTCAGTTGTTGTTCTACCTTTACATTGGGTCAGTGAGTTACAAGATTTCAACAAATGCCCAGAAGGTTTAGGAGAAGAAATTTTGAATTTTCTTTTCCCATTCATTCCTAAGGTAAAGCAATTATTTGCTGGGTCTAGTTTCACTCCAAACATGGTTAAAATATCATTTCCCATAATAAACCAATTGCTCAAATTATCATTTTTCATGACAACAAACTCACAAATAGCTCTGACAAAACCACCATTATATTTGAAGAATACAGAGGTTTTGTATTTGCCAATAGGAAATAAGGTAGAACCATACCCTCTCCATTTTTCAGAAGTTATAGGCAATAATTTACTCAAATATTCCTTATCCACTGAAGCCAAAGCTTTTTCAGATACTACACTTCCTCCAGCACCAGAATCAAGAACTACATCAACATTTTTACCATTAATGATAACAGGTGCCTTTAAAGGTGATATAGGAATAGAATTGTTAGTAATATCTTTAATTATCTCAGCATTTTCTACTGAAGATAAATTCAATACACAATCTTCAGATATATTATTTAAATAATTGACATCATGTTCCAACATTAAAACATCTTTAACAGATTCATTGTCATAGGAGATATTACTTTCACAGTCACTGGAAGAATTATTGACATCAAGTTCAATTTCATCAGTGTCTTCATTTTGTTCAACAAGATGAATTTTCTTGTCACAAACATGACCCTTCTGCCACGGTTTGTTACATTTATAACAAGTATTTGTTGCATATTTTTTAGGTGCAACTGGGGCAGAGGGTTTACCAGATTTTTCAGGGAGCTTTATAGAAGGTTTATTCTGATCATTATAAGATTTACTAAGGTAATTCTTTGGTTCATATCTATGGTTGAGTAGTACCTCATTACAGATATTAATGAAAGAAGAATTTTCCCTTACATGCTCAGTTCTAGCAACAATCAAATCCCTAAGAGAATTTGGTAATTTATACAAGATTTTATCTCTCCAAATATCATAATCCATCTTTGGATCAATTGCTCTAAGGATTTTAGTTATTTTCATCAGAAAAACAATGGGCTTTTCAACAGAGGAGGATACATATCTAGTATTCTCATACAGTCTTTGCTGAGCTAACCTGAATTTTGAACCACCAAACTGATTCTCAATCAAGGATTTCCAATCATTCCATGTATAATGATTGTTATCTAAGAGGACAGATTCATACCACATCAAAGCTACATTGGAAAATAAAGAAATTAGCTTAGAAACAATTTCCTCATCAGGTAGTTTATAAGATCTCTTTAAATTATCAATTCTTTGGATAAAGTGTTGCCAATCAGAGGAAGAATCACCATCAAAGGTAGGATATTGGTCTAACTTAGGCCAATTTTTCTGACTACTGGGATGGTCCACTTTTTGGTTGGAATTATTTATTAGTAATAATTCCTGAAGTTTAGCCAGGTGTTCAGAAATTTCATTATTTACAGAAACAGCTGGTGCATGACCATCACAAGATTTTTTGCTAGTAGCAAAAGATTTTACAGACTCATTGTCAGTTTGTTTAATGGTTGAAATATGAGGAAGAAAGGATGAACTTTGTTCAGGTTTTTTCCCTTTATTTTTATGCAGCTTACTGGCAGAAATCTCATTTAATTCATTATTGATGGTTAAGGTTGAGAACTTTTCCTGTAGGTCAGACACATAGTTTCTTATTCTTGGAATTTCAGACATCTGGTCATTCACTTTTGCAAGAGATAGAACATTTCTGTCCTCAGAAACTGAGTGTTTGGTACTTAGTGCATGGAAGTCATTTTTTAGTTTCTTCAACTCATTTTGTAGAGATTTTATTTCATTTTTGAATGAATAATTTTCCTCAATAAGGGGTTTCAATTCACTCAATGTCTTATGCAGACTGATATTTCTATCTGAGATAGCTCTATGGTCACTTCTTATTTGTTTTTGTTTACTAAGAACAATATTCAAGGTTTCTTTGATTTTTAAATAAGCTGTATCTTGTACAGAAGAACTCACTTTACATTGCAAGTGTAAATTATTTAATCTATCATTTTCATGGATTAACACATCTCTCACATGTTTGTCTTTCACAATATTAAAATCAAGGGTATCTTTCAATATTTCCTCAGAAGTTTTTTCAATTAAGTTATAGATTTCAGGGGGAACAGAATCATTTTTAATTGCAAGAGAAGGATTAATTAAAGATGTAGAAGTTAAATGTAAAGGTTCATCAAATGACAATTTGCTAATTACATCAATAGGGCTACTAGTTACAGGAAGCTGTCTTTTAACAGGTTTAACTGTTCTTTCACCATGTTCAATAATATTACCTGCAGAAGAAGATTTATTAGAAAACATACCCAAGTGACTATCAACCAAATTACTTACCATGGCAGAGGAGGAAACTTCCCCTGGGACTGGGTTTGGGATTGTGCTTGGGCCTTCTTTCTCCTGCTTTGTTGGTAGGGATGAGGAGGTGGATGGAAATTGGGTGTTCTTGATGGGCCAGGCTGATGATGGGGAGGGTGTTGCACATTCTGTTGGTAGTGACTCATTAGATAATCCCATTTCCATTGCTCTACTTCCATAGTATTTGGATTTTGGATGGTTGAGCTGGGTGGCTGTGAAGGTTGAGCCTGAAATTGAAGCTGATTGGGAGGCAATTGAGGAGGGGCCTGGGCCTGAATCTGGTTCCTGAGTTCTTGGACCTGATCCCACAATGTGTCTACCTTTGCTTTGTACGTCATATTTTCTGTCTTCAACTCTTTTATATGACTGGATAGGTTGCTGATTTGTTGTGGCAGAGGAAGCTTTTTTATTTTGAAGCCTTTTGGAAGACCTTCTTGAGGCACTAGAGGCTTTACTTCCTTCTGTGGTACTGGGGGAAGGGGGTTTGGTTTGTTTGCATTTCCTGTCATTTCCACATCCTGCAGTATGTGAATTCTTTGTGTTAGCATAAGATTTTTTATGACCAACTTTAGAAGAACTTACAGTGTCAGCATCATAGTCAATTTCTATCTCATCCACTTGCATGTTATCCATTTTTTCTGTCAAATTGTTGGACATACTAGTGGGAAGATTAATATTTTACTTTGTACTTTATAAAAAAAATAATCAAAGTTAGTCAATAATTGCTCCAAATAATATAAAAAAATTTTTTAATTAATTAAATTATAGAAAAAATAACTTTCAATATAAAGTAATAATTAAAAAATTAATTTTTTTAAAAAATTGGATTGCAAGTTTAAATTGGGAATAACAAGTTAGTTAATTCAACCAATTGATTACCAATATTAAATATGGCAATATATTGGGACTAAGCACAATGTACTTTTAAGTCAACCAAAATTAACAATAATTAATAATAATAAAAAAATTAAATTAATAATTCAATTTGTATTAATAATAATGTCAATTCTTCTAGGACTAAGAGGATTTAACACTCTATAATGGTCAACTAGGAAAAAAAAAATTTTAAAAATTGAACACTTACACTCAGTGAATCAGCAATTAAGCCACAATCACTGTTATTGCAATAAAAATATAGTAATATGAGTGAGAGGCGCAAAGGTGAACTTACTATAGTGATCGAAAAATCACTTCAAAATAATATAAAAATTAATATTATATAAACCTAAGATGTCGAACCCAAGTTCGAAACACAGTCGCGGCAAAAGTTTCGTTTTGCTAGGTGGTCCGTGCGTTTTGTCGTTCGTCGCCAGGCTTCGATCGTCGTCGTCGTTTGGAAAGGCCCTCAGTTGTCGGCTGGTCGTCTAGAAGAAGGAGAAGGATAGAAGAAAGAAAGAGAGGAGGAGAAGGAGGAAAGGAGTATGGGTAATAAAACAAATAAAATTTAATAAAATTATTTAATTTATTGAGAGAAAGGCAACGACGAGTGAGCTGAGAAGAAATAACAATTTGGTTTTATAAATATTAATATTATTTAAGTAAGAATTCTGCGCGGCAACCAATATAATTACTATCAGACTTAAAGCAACCTTTAAATTGTTATAAAAATTTTAATTAGAATTTTATTACTAATAAAAAGAATATAAATGTAATATAAAAATTGTATTTAAATTGTTGAGTGTATAATAAGTGATAAGGCTACAGGGCATTATCCAAGGCCCTTTTATAGGCAATGGGTCCTCTGAAGCGCTACTATATCAGTAAATACAATGATTAGAAAGGAATAAAACAAACATATCAAAAGAGTAAATGAAACATAACAATATAGAGAAAAACATGAAACAAATAATTAAAAGCCCAATTAAGAATCCAATTTCCCCGCCATTAATCCCCAAATCAGTAAGTGACAATAGTAAATAACTAAACAAGAGTGGAAACATAGGAACTATGAGAAATATAATTCCCAACAGATGGTACATCCTGATTAGAGGACATTTTAAGTGAAACAAAAAATAATTTGACGCAACAAAACAAGCAATTAATCTCAATTTAGTCCAAATTAATTTATTTGTTTTTTCAAACACAATTAAGGGTCAAAAGAAGCGTCCTTAATAATTGTTTAGTATCATATGAGAGGTATTAGTTAATATATAAATTTAAGTAATTAATTTAAATATATTATAAATCAAATTTACACTTGTAATTATAATATATGTTTTTTAATTAATTAAATATAAATTTATAATTATTAAATACATAAAAATGCGCATTTATTTGTAGAATATATTATATTATGCTCAATTTAATTGTATATAAAAATATATATCACCAATAAATTTAATGTAACATTTGTATATAATAAAATTCTTATATAATTTCATTATGTGATAAAATATTAAGTTATATTCATTAAATACAAGTCTTACTCACTCTTTAAGGTTTTATAATTTATATATCATTTACTGGACTCCTGGAATAGCCTGGCTGACAGTTAAACCCACATATAGACCTATATATGCATAGTATAACTGCATCTTTCACTGAACATGAGGTTTATGCATACATATCTATAATTACTTAATATCACTTAAGATAAGTATATTGTTCCAAAATAATAAATTTATAAAGAATTATTGGTCTATGGATAACTATTTAAACTTATATAAGTCATTTAATAGTGTAATAAATATATATTTAAACATAATAACCATATATATAGGTATTAAAACCATAATATTAACTTACAAGCTTAATGCAATTAAGGTTATCTTAATTTAAGCATAAGAAATACTCAGTCCTGGGGATGCCTATGCTAACACTTTTTCACTCAAAAAAAACCTTAAAAAATTCTAAAATATTTTAATTAATAAGTAAGTAGTGGATAGAAAAAACATTATATACATTTCTATATTACATACACTGTGTTTATTACAGTATAATTTGGGTTTAAATTTTTTGAAGAGTTTTTTAAGATCAGAGATTTCATTTTCAGGAATCCACTGGTGATATTAACTTGATTTATTTTTAAACCTTTATAGATATTCAACTTCCTTTCTTTAGTAGGGTATCTCTTTTTAAGTATCTTTTAAATTTCTGCTCTTTCAACTATTAATTCAAGTTTCTGTTTATGCCTTCCTGATCTTCTTGGAAATAGAGAAGTATCATTAGAATGGTATGGTTTTATATGAGAAATAGGAAATACTTGTAGTTTTCTATCAGATGATGCATATAATAAAAATTCAAAAGCATTTTTACCAACCATCTTTTTTACTAAAAATGGTCCAATGGATGGATCTTTCAATTTAACTTTACCATTTAAATTGAAATGTAGTGTAGAAATAAGTACTTCATCACCCTCTTTCAACATTTGCTCTTTATCGGATTTATCACATCATTTCTTCTCATACTTAAATGCCTTTTTAATACATTATTGAGCAAGATTTATGCATAGTTTTTGCATTTGAATACAAGATTTTTTACCTGGATGGATATCCAATCTAGGTAATTTATTAAGAGTTTTAGCAGGGGTTTTAGGTACATAACCCAACCATAACTTAAATGGCTTTTTGCCAATGACAGAATAAATTGTACTATTGTATGAAAATTCTAAACATGGAATAAGGGTTACCCAATCATGAGTGAATTCTTCATTTTTCTTAAAATCAAGACCAAAAGTACAATATCTTTTTGTCATATCTACTTAAGTTGTATCATATTTTCTGCAAGACCATCAATTTGTGGAGGGTGTGCTGTAGAAAGTATTAATTGACAAACTGAAACATCCATAAGTTATTTTAGGAACTCAGAAGTAAATTATGGAACTCTGTATGAAACTATTGCTTTGAGGAATACTTCTATATTTAACATTTGTGTTCACCTTAAAAAAGATAAGTCTTTTGTAGAAAACTCTTTGTTTGTTGGAATAAATTTATTAATTTTTGTAAACCTATTTACAATTACCCAGAAGAAGTTATAATTTTTATTCCCTGCTATTTTTAAACCTTTTACAAAGTCCATGTTATCTATTAAACATAGAGCTTTTCACAACTGGAAATCTAGGGGTAAACTTCTAGAAATCCCCTCTCCTGAAATTTTAGAGTGTCCCTTCATTATTTCAGGTTTATGAATACTTTATGAACATAAGTAAATTTGGGTTATATTTACATTTATTCTCAGATTGATCCAAAAATCAACCTAAATTCATCTCAAGTTATGCATAAGTTGATCAACTATAACCATAATTTTATCCTTCATTGAGCACACATTGAGCACATATTGATTCAAAATAAGCTTTTGAATATCCAATATGATCATCAATTTAGAGGATATAAATTATTCCTTAACATACCTAAGCATTACTTTGCATCCATAAGATATAAAATAAAATTATGAAAGTAAATTTAATTTACAATAATGATATCTTTTACTACATAATTGCAACAATAGATAAATTTATCAAATTTTTTGATCACAAATATTAATAACTAAAGGGATTGAAATAACTAATGCCATTCCTATTTTCAAATTTTAAAAAAAATATAGTCACTTCTCACTTCAAATCTATTAACTCTTTGTCAAATTAAATTTTGTATAATTTTTTTTGTTTTACATAAAATATAAGACCTACAGGCTATTGAAAAGAAAATCTTCAGTTACTCAATCAAAAAAATATGTATATTTAAATAAAAATAAAAATAGTCCTTAAAGTGTATAACTTGGAAGTTTGTTATGGAAATTAATGAAGAAATGCTTTTTGGTAAAAGTGTCCAGGAAAAGTATGGCCAAAATTGTGCTGGACACTTTTACCAAAAAACATTTTAATGCCATAAATTATCTTCATTATATGGGCTATTTTTTTGGGTTTTCCTTGCAATTTTTAGTCACTTGTCTTGTCCAAAGTTTCCAGCACAAGTTTTGCCAAACTTGTGCTGGACACTTTAATGAGGAACACCTCACTTCTCTTAAATAAAAATGCAACTTACCAACTTCATATTGGAAAATTGTCCAGCACAAGTTTGGCCAAACTTGTGCTGGACACTTTGGAGAAATCCAGTGACTAAAAATTGCAAGGAAAACCAAGAAAATAGGCCACATAATGAACATAATTGATGGCATCAAATTGTTTTTTGGTAAAAGTTTCCAGCACAAGTTTGGCGGAACTTTTGCTGGACACTTTTGTTAAATGAAGTTGGTTAGGTGATTGTTTTTTAAGAGAGTGAGTTGTTCCTTATAAAAGTGTCCAGAACAAGTTCAGAAAAACTTGTGCTGGAAAATTTTACCAAAAAACAATTTGATGACATCAAATATCTTTATTTTGGAAGAAGACAGATTTGAGACCAATATCTGATTTCTCCAAGTAGTTGTCCAATTTGGCAGCTCTGTTTTTTAGAAAAATCACCAATAGGAGTTGCTTATCCTTCTTTGAATAATCTAAAAACATGAACTAAATATCTTTCACATTGCATAATAAATGAAGTATATACTTCATTAAATACTCACCATGGGAAATCTGGGGGTGAACTGCTAGCAGTTCCCTCTTTTTGAAACTATCAGGAATTTGTCAGGAAACTGTTGGGAAACCATCCTGAAACTGTCAGAAAGATGTTTTTAAATCTGATGAAAAAACATTGAAAAAATAAACTGTCACAGATTGAATCCAGAACAATCCCTCCTTGAGCAGAGATTAAGAACCACATTGAACATCAGTTAATCTCAGGTTTGGCAAAAGGTTGAAAAACATCACTTAGCATACCTTAATATTCAAATAATAAACTTGAATATATGTTGGGTGTATGATATAGATGCATATGCATTTGAATTTGCATGGTGGATACTTATTGCATGCTAAAAATTGATGTGAAATGCCTATCCAAAGTCTATGCATAATGACTATGAAGAATAAATATGCATAAAAAATATGCATAAAAATATGCATAGTGATTATGCATAAAAAATATGCATAAAAAATATTCATAAAAATATGCATCTTGAATATGCATAAAAAAGGTGCATATATGTATATGAATAAAATATATTAATATGCATATAAATCTGTATAATGAATATGCATAAATATGCATAATGATTGAAAAATGCAAAAAAATGATGCTTAACGAGTATATTTTATGCATAAATAGAAATATGCAATATGAATTCATATTGCATACAGCTAACACTGGCAAACTATTTTGACCAAAACTCATACTAAATTTTCATTCTGGACTAAAGGTGTGAGGGAAGGAAGAAAAACAGTCCGACGTTAGAAAAATGCTACATGCACTCATTTTGCAGCAGAGCAAATGAGAAGTGCTGAATTATGGTTGGTGCCCATAATTTAGTATGATATCATAATTTTATTTAATTGTTTTCAATATTGAAAAGACTTTAGGTCAGTTGGTATGGATCTAGCTGTGCCAGGGTCTAATCTAATTATTTTAACAATTTCTTAATAATTAATGGGCTTTAATACAAAAACAGGTTGTATTTTTTGTGGGATATTGGATATCATAAGGTCTTTTGTAAAAAAAACTTATATTGTTTAAAAATATTCCTGAATCAGATGTGGGATAATCACTACAAAAAATTGTAGTACTGTGGGCAATAAAATATATGCACAAGCAGTAAAGAAAAGACCAAGTGAACCCTTTTTGTGCAGTGGGAATCATTAGAGTGGAATTGTGGATGAAAAATATAATTCATTATTACCATTTTATTTAATCAAAAAATTTATAATATTAAAAAGAACTATTCATTAATTGGTATTTGACCTTTGTGCCTCACTCATATTTATCATTTGATTGATTTTTGTCACCATTATGTTATTAATATTATAAGTATAGCAAAAACTCGTGTGCCAAATGCATACCGGGTGATGTTACACCTTTTATAATATTATTAAATAAAGGTAAAAAAATATGAAAATGATTTGTTTTACAAAAAATAAATTGATATCCAAAAGCAATATGAGGGATAAAAAGGTAAAATAAAAGGGGTCAAATATGAAATAAAAAATTAAAGTGAAATTCCTCCCATCAAGAGCAAGTAGACATGATGGGGTGAATGCCCACCAGTGGCACTAAACTTGGACTATAATTTCTTTTTTGTAAAAATAAAAAAAAATCCACTGGAGCTTTACCAAAACTTCAGAGTGACAATTTTGCCATATCAAACAACTCTTAGTGCAATTATTGAAGAAAAATTCATTTTCATTGCAATAGAGAGAATTGATCACATCAGACTGCATGTGACCAAAAGTGTCCAGCACAAGTTTGGCCGAACATGTGCTGGACACTTTTATGATGGCGGTTAGCTAGGGTGGAATTTTTCTTCAGTTCATCTGGTATTTCTTATAAACATGTCCACTGGTATTTGATCTTTGTGCCTCACTCATATTTATCATTTGATTGATTTTTTGTCACCATTATGTTTTAATATAATAAGTATAGCAAAAACTCGTGTGCCAAATGCATACCAGGTGATGTTACACCTTTTATAATATTATTAAATAAAGATAAAAAAATATGAAAATGATTTGTTTTACAAAAAATAAATTGATATACAAAAGCAATATGAGAGATAAAAAGGTAAAATTACAGGAATCAAATATGAAATAAAAAATTAAAATAAATATACTGCCATCAAGAGCAAGTAGACATGTTGGGGCAAATGTCCGCCAGTGAGGCTAAACTTGGACTATAATTGCTTTTTTGAAAAACAAAAAAGTGCCAATCTGATGCTTAAAAAAACTTCAGCAGAACGGTTTAGCCATATCAAACAACTTCTAGTTCAATGATTGAGAGAGAATAGATCACACCAGACTGCATGTGACAAAAAGTGTCCAGCACAAGTTCAGCCGAACTTGTGCTGGACAAATTTATGACAGAGAGTAGCTAGGGTAGAATTTTTCTTCAGTTAATCTGGTATTTCTTATAAACATGTCCATTGGTACTTGATCTTTGTGCCTCACTCATATATATCATTTGATTAATTTATTGTCATTATTATATTATTAATATTATAAGTATAGAAAAAACTCGTGTGCCCAACGCATACCGGGTGATGTTACACCTTTTATAATATTATTAAATAAAGGTAAAAAAATATGAAAATGATTTGTTTTACAAAAAATATATTGATATACAAAAGCAATATGAGGGATAAAAAGGTTAAATTAATCTCAAAGAGATCAATTATGAAAAACAAAATACTAGTAAAATTCTTGCTCTCAAGAGCCAGTAGAAGTGTTGAAAAAAATGGGAGCCATCAGGGCTAAATTGTAATAAGTGACCTTTTTTTTAAAGATAAAAAATTATACACCTGAGGTTGGGAAGAACAACAGGTGGATGATTCAGCTAAACAAAACTACTTGTAGTGACATTTAATAAAAAAATGTTTTTTTGTTGCCATATAGAGAATTGATCCCATCTGACTGCACCTGACTAAAAGTGTCCAGCACAAGTTCGGCTGAACTTGTGCTGGACACTTTTATGATGGAGAGTAGCTTGGGTGGAAATTTTCTTCAGTTACTTCATCTTGTATTACTCATAAACATGTCTACTGGTATTTGATCAGTCTGTATCTTTCATATTTATCATCCGATTAATATTTTATCACCATTATATTATTAATGTTATTAGTATAGCAAAAACTTGTGTGCCAAATGCATACCATGTGAGGTTATACCTTCAATAATTTTTTAAAATAGATGTAATTAAATATGGAAAGGATCAGTTTTACAAAAATTAAATAAAAATTTAAAAGTAAAAAGAGGAATAAAAGAGTAAAATAAAAGTCAAAGAGTTCAAATATGAAAAAATACTGGTAAAATTTGTTCTATCAAGAGCCAGTAGAGGTGTTAAAGCAAATGGGAGCCATCAGTGCTTAATTGTAATAAGTGACCTTTTCCTTAAAGATAAAAAATTATACACCTGATATTGGGCAGAACAGCAGGTGGATGATTCAGCTAAACCAAACTACTTCTAGTGAAATTTGATAAAAAAAATTTTTTGTTGCCATACAGAGAATTGATCCCATCTGACTGCACATGACCAAAAGTGTCCAGCACAAGTTCGGCCGAACTTGTGCTGGATACTTCTATGATGAAGAGCGGCTGGGGTAGAATTTTTCTTCAGTTCATCTGGTATTTCTTACAAACATGTCTACTGGTATTTTATCTTTGTGCCTCACTCATACATATTGTTTGATTAATTTTTTGTCTTAATTATATTATTAATTATATAAGTATAGCAAAAAATCGTGTGCCAAATGCATACTGAGTGATGTTACACCTTTTATAATATTATTAAAAAAATGTATAAAAATATTAAAATTATTAATTTTAAAAATTATAATTGATATCCAAAAGCAATATGAGAAATAAAAAATTAAGTTAAAGTGATCAAATATGAAAAACGAACACCAAGTATTATTGCTAATATCAAAGGCCAGTAGAGATGTTGAAGCAAATGAGAGCCATCTGGGATAAATTGTACTAAATTGATTGTTTTTTAAAGATAAAAAATTGTGTACCTGTGGTTTGGATGAACTCTAGGTGGATAATTCAGCTATATCAAACTACATCTAGTGAAGTTTCTTATCAAATAATTTTTTTCATTGCCATAGAGAGAATTGATCCCATCTGACTGCACCTGACCAAAAGTGTCCAGCACAAGTTTGGCCAAACTTGTGCTGGACACTTTTATGATGGAGAGTAGCTAGGGTGCAGGTCTTCTTCAGTGCAACTGTTATTTTTTTAAAACATGTCAACTGGTATTTGATCTTTCTGTGTTATTCATATTTTACAATCTGATTAATTTTTTGTCATTAGAATATTATTAGTTTTATTAGTATAAAAAAACTTGTGCGCCAAATGCATGCCATGTTATATTACACCTTTTATAATATTATTAAAAATTGTTAAAAAAATATGAAAATGCTTTCTTTTCCAAAATTATAAATTAATATCCAAATGTAACATGAGTGATAAAAAAGTAAAGTAAAAGATATCAAATATGAAAAAGAAAAATTCAAGAAAAATTCCTGCCTTCAAGAGCCAGTAGAGGTGTTGAAACAAATGGGTGCCATCAGGGCTAAATTTAATAAAATTTAATTTTTTTTAAAGATAAAAAATTTTTCACCTGAGGTTTGGAAAAACTCAATGTGGATAATTCAGCCATACCAAACTACTTCTAATGTAATTATTTAGCATTTTTTTAATTTAATTTCCACAGAGAGAATTGATCCCATCTGACTGCACCTGAACAAAAGTGTCCAGCACAAGTTCGGCCGAACTTGTGCTGGACACTTTTATGATGGAGAGTAGCTAGGGTGGAAGTGTTTCTCAGTACATCCGTTTTTTGGTTTTCATATTTCTATTGGGTTTTTAACTTTTTTTTATCATTCATATTTATCTTATAATTAATTTTTTGTCACCATATATATTATTAATGTTTCTAGTATAGCAAAAACCTGCATGCCAAATGCAAAATTGGTGATGTTACAACTTTAATAATATTATTATATAAAGTTAAAAAAATATGAATATGTTTAGTTTTTAAAAAAATAAATTGATATTTAAAATTAAAAAGAGTAATAGAAAAGTAAAATGAAAATAAATGGGATCAAATACGAAATTAAAAATACAAGTAAAATTTTTACTATCAAGAGCCAGAAGTGGTGTTGGGACAGTTGGGGACCCCTAGGTCAAGACTTGGTCTAAACTTACTTTTATGTATAGCTAACAAATTTTGACCTGAGGTTTGGACAGACTTCCAGGGGATAATTTTACAATATTAAACATTCTTTACTTCAATAATTGAGTGAAATATCATTTTTATTGCCATAGAGAGAATTTATCTCATATGACTTCATGCAATCAAAAGTGTCCAGCACAAGTTCGTCCAAACTTGTGCTGGACACTTTTATAATTGAGAGTAGGCATACAGCAAATCTTCATAAACTCAAAAGGGATTTCTTATAATCATTTCCACTGGAATTTGATCTTTCTGTGTCATTTAAATTTACCATTTGATTAATGTTTTGTCATCATTATATTGTTAACGTTATTACTATAGTAATAACTTGTGTGAAAAATGCATACCAGGTGGTGTTCCACCTTTAATCATATATTATTAAATAAAGGTATAAGAGTATGAAAATTATTTATTTTAAAAATTAAAAATTGATATCCAAAGCAATATGAGCAATAAAAAAGTAAAATAAAAGGGATAAAATAAGAGAAAAAATCTAAGGAAAATTCCCACTATCAATAAAAAGTAGAGGTGTTAGATCAAATGTGCACCACCAGGGCTAAACTTGCACTATATTTTATTTTTTGTTAAACCAAAGAAAGTGTCCTGATGAGTTTTGAAAAATCATCAGGAGGACATTTTGGAAATATCAAACTACTTATTGTGCAATGATTGAGCAAAATGTCATTTTCATTTCCATAGAGTAAATTTATCCCATCTGACTGCATGCAACCAAAAGTGTCCAGCACAAGTTTGGCCGAACTTATGCTGGACACTTTTATGATGGTGAGTATCTAGGGTGCAGGTCTTCTTCAGTTCATCAGGTATTCCTTATAAACAAATCCACTTGTATATGATCTTTCTGTGTCATTCATATTTATCATTTGATTCATTGTTTTTCACCATTATAATATTAATGTTATTAGTATTGAAAAAATTTGTAAGCAAAATGCATTCTGGGAGATGCTACATCTTTCATATTCTTATTAAATAAAAGTAAAAAAAATATGAAAAGTATTAGTTTTACAATAAATAAATTGATATTTTAAAGCAAAAACAGGAATAAAAAAGTGAAATAAAAGTGATTAAATATGAAATTAAACATTCAAATAAAATTTCTGCCATCAAAGATAATTTGAGTTTTCAGACCAAATTTGCACCACCAGTTCTAGATTTGGAATATGTTTTCTTTTTTTTAAAATTAATAAAAGTGTCCACCTGAGGTTTTCCAAAAAATCAGGAGGATAGTATAGCAGTATAAAGCTACTTCTTGTGCAATGATTGAGCAAAAATTCATTTTAACTTCCATTGAGTAAATTTATCCCATCTGACTGCATGCAACCAAAAGTGTCCAGCACAAGCTCAGCTGAAATTGTGCTGGACACTTTTAAGATGGAGAGTAGCTAGGGTGCAAGTCTTCTTCAGTTAATCTTATATTCATTTTAAAAATGTCTATGGGTATTTGATCTTTCTGTGTCATCCATATTTATTATTTGATTATTTTTTAGTCACCATTATATTATTAATGTTTTTAGTATAGAAAAAACATGTGTACTGAATTTACACTGTGTGATTTTACAACTTTAATAATATTATATAATAAATGTAAAAAAATGTGAAATTTATCAGTTTTACCAAAATAAAATTGATATTTAAAAGCTAAAAGATAAATAAAAGTGTAAAATAAAAATTAAAGAGATCAAACATGAAATAAAGATATTAAGTATAATTTCTGCTATCATGAGCCAGTAGAGGATTCAGAAAAAATGGGCACCATCATAGATTAACATGGATCAAATTTACCTTTTACCAAAGTAAAAAATTGTCTACCTTAGGTTTGGATAAACTTCTGAGGGACAATTTGTCCATATAAAACTACTTTCAGTGCAATGATTGAGTGATCATTCAGTCTCATTTCGATAAAAAGAATTGATTGCATCTGACGGCATGCAACCAAAAGTGTCCAGCACAATTTTGGCCAAACTTGTGCTGGACACTTTTATCATGGAGAGTATCCAGGGTGCAAGTCATTTTAAATCATCTGGAATTTCTTCTAAACCTGTTCACTGTTATTAAATCTTTGTGCCTCACTCATATTTATCAATTGATTAATTTTTTGTCACCATTATATTATTAATACTATCAGTATAGCAAAAAATTGTGTACCAAATGAATACTGGGTGATGTTACACCTTTTATAATATTATTAAATAAAGGTAAAAAAATATGAAAATGATTTATTTTACAAAAAATAAACTTCTATCCAAAAGCAATATGAGAGGAATAAAGTAAAATAAAAGAAATCAAAGATGAAAATTAAAATCCAAGTTAAATTCCTGCCATAAACAGAAAAAAGAGATGTTGAATTAAATTAGCACAATCAGGGCTAAACTTGAACTAAATTTTCTTTTTTGTAAAAATAAAAAAAAATCTACTTGAGCTTTACCAAAACTTCAGCATGAAAATTTTGCCATATCAAATTACTTCTAGTGTAATTTTATATCAAAAATTTTTCTTCATTTCCATAGAGAGAATTTCTCCCATCTGACTGCACCTGACCATAAGTGTCCAGCACAAGTTTGTCCAAACTTGTGCTGGACACTTTTATGATGGAGAGTAGTTAGGGTAGAATTTTTCTTCAGTTCATCTAGTATTTCTTACAAACATGTCTACTGGTATTTTATATTTATTCCTCACTCATTAATATCATTTGATTAATTTTTGGTTGCCATTATATTATTAATTTTATAAGTATAGAAAAAACTCATGTGCCCAATGCATACCAGGTGATGGTATGCCATTTATAATATTATTAAATAAATGTATAAAAATATGAAAATAGTTTATTTTAAAAATTATTAATTGGTATCCAAAAGCAATATTAGGAATAAAAAATTTAGTTAAAGGGATCAAATATGAAAAAAGAAATCCAAGTAATATTCCTACTATCAAAGGCCAGTAGAGGTGTTGAAGCGAATGAGAGCCATCAGGGATAAATTGTACTAAATTGACTTTTTTTCAAAGATAATGAATTGTGCACCTGTGGTTTGGATGAAATCTAGGTAGAAAATTTGGCTATGTAAAACTACTTCTAGTGAAGTTTTTTATTCAAAAATTTTTTTTCATTGCCATAGCGAGAATTGATCTCATATGACTGCAACTGACCAAAAGTGTCCAGCACAAGTTTGGCCGAACTTGTGCTGGACACTTTTTTGATGGTGAGTATCTAGGGTGCAGCTCTTCTTCAGTGCAACTGGTATTTTTTTAAAACATATCCACTGGTATTTTATCTTTCTGTTTTATTAATATTTTACCATTTGATCAATTTTTTGTTACCAGTATATTATTATTTTTATTAGTATAGCAAAAAACATGTGCCAAATGCTTACAGGGTGATGTTAAACCTTTAATAATTTTAATAAATACAGGTAAAAAATTATGAAAATGATTTGTTTTACATTAAATTTATTGATATCTAAAAGAAAAAAAGGGATAAAAAGAAATATGTTGAATAATAGGGATTTTATATGAAATTCAAAATTCAAGCTAAATGCCTACTTTCAAGGCTCAGAAGAGGTGTTGGATAAAATGGGCATCATCAGGAATAAAATTTTACTTAATTTGATTTTTTGAAAAACTAAATGAAGTTTTCAACTGATTTTTTTCCAATATTTAGTTGGACACTTTATCTATATCAAATTACTTCTAGTACCATGATTGACCAAATTAAATCCTCATTTCCATATGCAGAATTGATCCCATATGGCTGGACCAGGCCAAAGGTGTCAACCACAAGTTTGAGAATTCTTCTGGTGGACACTTTTATGATGGACAGTAGTAGGGTGCAAGTCTTCTTTAGTTAATCTAGTATTCCTCATAAACATTTCCAACTTATTTTTGGCCAAAAATCAGGTGGAAATTTTTTCCACATAAAATTACTTCTAATGTCATGATTAACTAAAAATTGATTCTCATTGCCATATAGAGAGTTGATCCCATATGACTGGATCTGGCGAAAGTGTCACCACAATTTTTGATAAACTTAAGTTTGAAAATTTTATGATGGAAAGTAATTGCAAGTCTTCTTCATTTCATCAAGTAATCCTCATTAATATTTCCACCTGTATTTTGGCCAAACTTCAGGTGGACACTTTGGCCATATTTAATTAATTCTAGTTCCATGTTGATAAAAAACTGATACTTATTGCCATATATAGATATTAAACCCATCAGACTGTGCCTTTCCAAAAGTGTCTACCTGAATTATGGCTAAACCTCAGTTGGACACTTTTATGATGCAGAGTAGCTAGGGAAAAAGTATTCTTCAGTTAATTTGGTATTCATAATAAATTTATCCTCCTGAAGTTTATCCTAACTTGAGGTGTACAATTTCGGAAAGCACCAGTTAGAATCTATCCATCAAAAAAGTGTTCACCAAAAATTTTGGCTAAACTTGTGGTGGACCCCTTTGATCAGCCACAGTCAGATGAGATCAAATTTTTAGATAGGAATGAGGATGATGTTTTGGTCAATCATGGAAATAGAAGTAGTGTGATGTGGCCAAATTACCCCCCTGAAGGTCAGACAAGCCTCAGAAGGACACTTTATAGCAGGGAGTAACTGAGAAAAATCCATTTATCAGAAGGAAAATATTTTATTGGATAGATGCCAAGGTTTCATACTTGTGTATTATGGTCAGTATTAATTTTGAAAGTGTCTGTCCAAGCAATTTCATTGCCCATCATGACTCATTTTGTTTTAAATGTTTCAAACTGTGTTATACAGTATTAAGGTGTCACATAGTATAATTAAGTTCTATTAAGTGCCCTCCTATGATGCCTAAATTTATAATTTAATATCTTACATAATAATTTTTTTTATATAAATTCATCAATATTTTATTTTATTATCAAATTTAATAGAGCAAGTATCCTGAGTTATTATATATGCATAAGCTTAGGTTAGATCAATTTGTGCTCAATTTGTGCTCATCAGAGGACCAAAATCAAGTTCTGGATGATCAACTTGTGCATAATTTGGAATCAGTTGATATTCTGTCTATAATCAATCTGAGAATAAATGTAAATCTAACTGTAATTTACTTATGTTTATAAAGTATTCATAAACCTAGCATATTTAAGGGACACTCTAAATTTCAAGAGAGGGGATTGCTATCAATTCACCCCTAGATTTCCCGTGGTGACTTATCTTTCTCTTGAAAAAAAAAGGTTTAAAAGTTAAAGAGAATTACCCAATGCATCTTAAATTTGACACTTTAACAAAATGAATTTCATGGTGATGGTGGTAGTTAAAGAAATGGGGGAGGAGAGCAAAGTTTTGAAAGAGATGAAAGTAGAGAATATATATAATATTAGATGAATATTCACAATTAAATTTTTCATGTATGTTAAAAATTAATTTTGACTCACATTTTAATAATAACTAAATACATATAAATAACTGAAAGAAGTGCATTATTTTAGAGCCTAAGTTTTGTGACAATATATTAAAATTAGTCTCTTTAATAGTGTAAATGTAATAAAAAATAAATTACTACTTTTTTCCCTTGTAATATATATATATATATATTTTCTCCTGCATTAAATTTTTTGAACATTGTCTTATATTTTTTTATTCAAAGGAAAAATGAGAAATTTTTATTGATAAGGGCTCAATAAAAACTTTTTTCTAGAAAATTTAAAATTATGTGCAAATATTTTTAAAAAGTTATATTTTTATTAATAAAATTTTAAAAAAAGACTTAAAGAGTATGCTTTTTTATATATTTGTGGAAATAAAAATGATTGTTTAAATAATATTCCAGACCTAGTATACTATGTGTCATTTAAGATATTTCTACTAATATCAAACCTGACCACCCAACATTCAATGGATCTAGATATAAAATTGAATATTATGGTATGTTAAGTGTTGTGGCTCAACCATTGCTCAAATTTGGTCCAACTGATGCTCAACTTGAATTGAAAGCTCTGCTCAAGAAGGGATAAATTGAGGCTCAATTTAGGGCCAACTTTTTTTTCAAACTTTTTTCATATAATTTAAAAACATTTTCCTAAAACTTTCACAACATTTCCCTAATGTTTTTCCAACCTCTTCCTGAAATTTTCAAAGAGAGGAAACTGCTAGCAGCTCACCCCCTGATTTCCTGTGGTGTTTTTTTTCTCAATTAATTGTAAAAAATGGCTCTTTTTCCTATCAATCTTTTGGATTTTTGACAAGAATCACATGTCTCAAAATATCTTTGATCATCATCAGACATGTTAAACCACCAAACTGTATTTTTTACTTTTTTTATTGTTTTATGGAAGTGAAAATGAACTGCTAATATATCATCATGATATAAATTAACATTTACTCCTTCATTGAAGGTGGAATTAAAATTACATTACTTAATTTTTTTCTATAATATATAAAAGCATCTTCAATGGAAAATTTAACTTTCTCTAATTCTTTGCTATATTTCAGCGGCAATATTTTTATTAAAACACTCATTTAAGCATTAGATGGATCATTCAATATTGTAGTAAGTCTACTCAAGTCAGGACTTGAAGCATAACTATCAAGACTTAATTGCATGAATTCATCCTCAAGATCTAAAATAAAAATGCCATAAATGTTAATAATCTCTGTTTCAGGAACATAAGCTGCATTATCATCATTATTAGGTAGAGGTACTCTAGATAAAAGAACTAAATTAGAGTGTAAAGTTCCTGCTCTATTTTTAATAGTCATCCATCTCTGTACTATTTTACAGCTAATTACCATCTAAATATATTCCTATTAGGATTTTTCATGTTGAAGCGTGACTTAAATTCACTACAGTCAGTTATCAACTCAAATTTTTGGTCCTCAAGGTATCAATGTAGCTTCCCAAGAGCCCATACTACTGCCAAACACCCAAGTTGAGTATCACCATATTTCAATTCACTAATTCATAGAGTTCTTGAAGTATAGAATATTACTACTTCTGACATTTTACCTTCAATAAGTTTTTTTTGATACAAAGCAGTACCCAAACAAATAAAACATGCATTTTTATACAAGAAAAAAGGTAGTTGGAAATATAGTAATCCCAAGATGTGAGCTTTCATCATACATTCTTTCTTATTATCAAAAGCTTGTTGTATTTCATTGTTTCAAATGAAAGCTTCTGATTTCTTTATCACTGTGGTAAATGGTGCAGAAATTAATTGGTAGCTCTTTATATATTGTCTATAATAACCACACATACCAAGAAAAGATTGTAGATCCATAACATTTTTAGGGATTCCAAAATTATTTACTGCAGCAACCTTGTTTTGATCAACACATATATGTAGGCTGGATACAATATGAACAAGAAATTTTAAAGACTTAAAACCAAATTTACATTTTACAAAGCAAGGGTCATTTTTACTTCATCCATTTTCTGAAATACCTTCTTCAAATGGAGTAAGTGTTCATCATATGTCTTAAAAAAACTATGATGTCATCAATTTATACCATTAACCACCTTTCAATCATTTCATTATGGAATTTTATCTACATTGATTTCTGAAATACTGAATGAGCATTTTTTGGTCTAAATGGCATCTTGACATATTTATAAATTTCCATTAGTTTTGTTATCAATAAAATTTTCTGTGAGTAGAAACACTTCCCAGCCTTCTAGCACTGAGTCAGGAAGTCCTCCCAATATTGGGAGGCCTGCCTGAGGCAGCCAGACCACCCTAAGGCCAGAAAACCACCAAAAACCACCAAAAATACTTTGAAAAATCTACTACAACTACTAAAACCCTTAAAACACAAAATCAGGCTATAACAACATTGTGACATAAAATATAGAGAAAAATTAGCTCTATCTAATGGTACTAAGCATTTAACCCTAACAATTAAGGTTAGCCCGTAAAACACAAAAAACAAAATTAAACAGCTATCTTTAAAAATAAAAAATGAGGAAATGACCCCTTAATACTTAAAATATGAAAAATGTCATCAAGACATTAAATATAGAGAAAACCTGGGGCTATCCAACAGTAGTACCCAAATACCTGTAGTCTCAATATTAGCTGAATAAGTCTAGAAAACCCCCAATGATTTAAACAATGCCATTTAAGACATATCAAAACAACACCCAACAGACCAAAAAAGGGTTCCTCCAATGTTGGAAGACCACACCCCAAAGTTCATCAACAGAGGATGCATCAAACTATTTATCAATCATTGGATCCCTCAGTTACATAGCTACAGGAATCAGACCTGATATCTCCTTTGCTGTCAACCTACTGTCCAGATTTAACAAACTTCCCCAAGATGCACACTGGTAATCATTGCTTCACTTACTTGGATACCTATTAAACACAAGATTAATTAGTCTAAACTGGGTCCTCAATCAAAAGTTACAGGAAAATTAGAAGCCTATTCAGATTTGAACTAGGGTGGTGAAACATAGAGATTGATGGCTGGAATAGTGATAGTACTATACAGATACTTGATTTTCTGGAGTTCCAAACAAATTTCCCATGTTGTAACTTTGACTAGTCATGACAAATTAATGGCACTTAGCTCAGCAACATGATTTGGAATATTGGTCAGAGATTTATTAGAGGAAATGGTCAACTTTGGTCTCCCTATCACCCTAAAGTGTGACAATCAAGCAACTGTGAAAAAATCTTGCAATCAATCATCAAACAAGAGAATGTGCCACATTGAAAGAGACTTCTTCTATGCAAATGAACAGCTATACAAGAAGAAAGCAGAAATATCATGGGTGGAAACAAGTAATCAACTAGGTGATGTTCTTACTAAAAGTTTAGGGCTAATATTACACCAACAATTGTGTTTAAGAATGTGTCTCAGTTAATTTTTTTAGTGTTATCTCTTACTTTTATTATCATTTTTTTCTCTTTTCCTTCTTCTCTATTAAAATCTTGTTTTTTATTTTTTTCATACTCTGTTTCCTTTCATTTTGTATATTTATTTACAATGCAAGCTAAGCAACTCTGTGAGGTGGCAGGTGTTATGTCTAATATGTCACACTCACCTACGCCACAGCTAAACTTAAGAATGTATATTGTCTAAGCACATAATGTGAGAGTTGAAATTAATTCCTAATAATCTGCCATACAGCTATATTAAAAAATCTTGGTGTAATGAATCATAAAAGTCAAGTATTCTCACACAGCAACTTTATGGGAAATCCTGAAAGATTTTACATAAGGTTGAGTTAGGAAAGAATCTATGTTCAAGCCCCTGAGATTGCTTACCATAAATTCCATTTTCTGGTCCCCCCACCCATTTGATTTCTCCCACAATTCTCCCATCCCATCCTCAACCGGTGTGGTCTTCCAACATTGGCAGGGGCCTTTGTTGTGGGATTTGGTGCTGTTTGTGCATGTCTTAATTGACATCTGTTAAGGAATTGGGTATTTTTCTGGTTTTATTCTGTGGATATTGGGTCTGCAGATATGTGGGTACTATCATTGGATAGCCCTGGTTTTTCTCTATATTTTATGTCTTGTAGACATTTTTCATATTCTGAGTTTTAAGGGGTCATTTCCTCATTTTTCATTTATAAAAGATTGCTGTTTAATTTTGTTTTTCGTGTTTTACGGGCTAACCTTAAGTCTTAGGGTTAATTGCTTAGTACCATTGGATAGAGCTAATTTTTCTCTATATTTCATGTCTCAATGTTGTTATAGTGAAATTCCATGTTTTAAAGGTTTTAGTAGTTGTAGCTAATTTTGCTAAGTAGATTAGTGGTTTTTGTTGGTTTTCTGGCTTCAGGGAGGCCGGGCTGCTTCAGGCGGCATCTCTGACATCGGGCGGCCCGCCCGCCTCTGTTTTAGGAGGTTGGGGAGCGCTTCAGGAGGGTTTTTTATGCAATTTGGCGGATACAGGCGCCAGATTGGTGGGTGCACATGGGCTCTTAGTTAGTGGTCTGTGTGTACATAGTGAATAAGACAGTTTGGGGCAACCTTAATCATCATACAACTATCCGGAGGTGATATCATTGTTCCTCACTCAGTTTTCACTGTTTTCTGGCCACAATTGGCTGTGTTTGTTGCAAGTGAGTTCTTCATTTAACTTAACTTTGGCAACTGTTTTCTCTGTTATAGTCTTGTAAGCTATAGCAAGTATTATTGCTGTCTCTGGTGTGGATTTGCAGCCTAAATCAAGTATCTTTGCTGTCTCTGGTGTGGACTTTGTTGTACATTTCAGTTCTTTGGTCTGGTAGTCTATCTGGGGACTACTTTCTTGGCTCATCAAGCAGTCAAGTTTGTTGAAAAGGGGCTTTAGCAAAACAGGAACCAACTTACTTTAGCAAGTAAATCTCACTCTATTATTCTAAAGGGACAGGGAATTTTCTCTCTGGTTTTTCTCCAACTCCCTTGGTCAAGGCCTATAGCTAGTACTATAGGATTGTCTACATTTCTGGGGCCCAACGTGGGGGTAGAACTTGCTAGTTCTTTGGAATCTCTTTTTTCTTTGGTTGGCTCTTTTTGGTGTTTTGGACTGGAGGAATGGCTTCTGGGTCCTCTATTCCTGTGGTGACTGTCAGTGGGGGGATGGTCCTCCTTCTGTGATGGTTAGGGAGTGTGTGAGGATTAAAACTTGGGATGGTACCAAGTTTAATGGGGAGGATGTCAAGTGGTTTCTAGAGAAGTATGAAACTGCTGCTGGTGTGGATGGTGCTTCCTCCCTGGACATGGTGAAGCAGATTATATTCTTCATTGGTGATAGGTCAGTGGAGAAGGAGATTGTGGCCATGTCTGGCTACAAGAAGAGGGATTGGAAATTGTTGTGTAGGGAGATGGTAGATAGATGGGGTGTCAGGTTCACTATGGTGGATCTGAACAAGGTTGTCAGTGAATGGCAATCTTATAGTGGTGTTGGTAACTTACATAGTTACAGGAAGTTTCTGCTACAGTTTGATCCTGTGGTGGAATATTTGGTGGAAGTGGAGGAGCTGGCACATGAAAATGCTGCCAAAGATGTTTTTTGGTCTGCCCTGGCTAGAGATGTCAGGATGGATGTGTTGAAGGAGTTGTCAAGAAAGGAATTGATGAAGACTCTTTCTAATGGGGACCAGAAGTTGCCTGCCTTGGATAAGGTGAAGGAGGCTGTTGAGGCCCATTTGAAGTTATTGGCTGTGGACACCTATCAGGAGGGGTGTGCCAAGTATGTCAGTAAAGTCAGTGAGGCTTTGGCTGAAGAGGAAGTTAGGGAGAAGAAGGAGGAGAAAAATTTGGTGCAGGTTCCCAAACAGGAGAGGGACCCAATGGTGTGGAAGTTGGCTGATCTTACAAAGCAGCTGCATATTTTTGTTCAGGAGGCTAAGAAGGTCAATAAGGCACCTTCTCAGCCTAGAGATTTTGATAGGAGGGCTGGTAGGAGTGATACTTGGGTCTGCTCTTATTGCAGCAGGAGGGGGCACAGGTCCAATGATTGTTGGGCATTGAACAGAGATGTGTCTGAAGGAAAGGTGGAATTTGATGGCAGGGTTTTAAAGTTCCCTGATGGTTCTTTTTTTAAGCCCAGTGAGGGGCAGGCTCCTGTTGATTTGGTCAGGAGAAGGGGAGGTCTCAATCAAAGGAGGCCAAGGTTTGAGGAGATTCCTGATCAAGGGAAGTCTTCTGGTAAGGAGAATGAGGATGCCAAGGGAAAGGGGAAGGAGGTCAATAAGGTCTCTTTTTCTACTTCCTTCGGTGGTTTCAAGTTGTATTCTTGTGGTGGACAGTCAAGTGGTGAATGCTTGGCTGGTGTTTATTATGTGGAAGCGGGAAAGGTGGGAAGGCCTAAGAGCAGTTCTCAGGCCCAACCAAAGCCAAATGCTTCAAAGGGGGATCCTAAGCTGAGTGCAGCTAGGAAGAGGTACAGAAAAGAGGAGCTGTACAAGATGCAGAAGGGTATGGCTGATATGGGCCCCCCTAGTTTTGGCGCATTGGACATGAATGGTGAGCCAATTCCAATGGAGGTGGATTCTGACTCTGAGGAGGATGTCCCTTTGGCTTCATTTCCAAAGCCTGCTGGAGTCAGAGGTTCTGGTGAGGGATCTGGTTTGGTTCCTGTTAATGGTAAATCTGTTGGTGGTGCTGGTCGTCAAGAAGCTTCTAGGACCAAGGTGGTGAAGCAAAGAGCTCACTTTAAGAGGCCAGTAGTGTCTGGTCAAGTTAATGTTATGGACCCTGTCCTGGAAAGGATGAATCAGGGTCAGGTTTCCCTATCTTATGGGGAATTGTATGCTATCAGTCCAGGGTTGGCTGATAGACAGAAAAAGTTGTTGACCAGGAGAAGAGTTTCTTCTGGTGAGGTTGAATAAATTTGTGATTCTGCTGAAAAGTTTGTTGAGGGGTTGGAAACTCATTTTTCTTCTCCTCTGGGATATTTCAATGTCACTCTGAATGGCAGGGAGGCAAGGGCATTGGTGGATTCAGGTTTTTAGATAAACCTGCTTTCTTTGTTTGAGGCAACTCATATGGGCCTCCCCATCAAAACTGGTATTGGTGGGAATTTGAGAGGGATCGGTGGCCATGTCACTGAATTGGTTGGAACTTCAGAGTTTGTGAAGTTAGATGTTGGAGGAGCCTCAGGGAAGGTTCATTTTTACATTGCTAAAGGTAATGTAAAAGCAGTTTTGGGTGGGCCATTCTTGATGGATTTTCAGGAAAGAATTGGTTATCAATTTGATTTGGGAATCAGTTTGGAGTTGACTGGTGAAGACGAAAGGAGGCTTCACATGAGGTTATCATCCCCTGGAGAGGATGGTTGGGATACCAGGCCTGGTTTATCTTCAATGTGCCAGTGCATGGACTGCTGCAGGAGAAGGAAGGAAGTGAGTGCTGCCTCTGGTTTTTCGGAGTGCAGCTCAGGCTCTATTGAGAGTCTGTCTTTATTAGAGTAATCAGGGCTGATCACCCAAGTGCTACAACCTCTTCCCAAGATGAGGAAATCCCAGGTTGTAGTAGGTCAGCTCCCTTGGAGATATACCAAGTGGATTTTCAACTTTCTCTTTTTTATGTTTCTCTTCTCTGCAAGTATTCATTAAATTTTTTATCAAGTCTCTGTTCTCTCTCAAGATTCTTAATTATTTTTAATTCAAGTTTAAAGAAGAAGATTGGTTATATATCTTTATTGAAAGATATGCGGAAAAGTTTTGGGGCGGTGAGATTGGGGTCTAAAAGTAAGTCCTCCAAATTGTGCACCACTAGGGTTTCTTCTACACCTTTCAAAAACATTACCTGGGCCACACCTGTGAGCATTGGGGGAACCCCTGGTTATTTTTGTAGGTCAGAAGAAAACTCAAGAAAAGAAGATAAAAATTTCAAGATAATTCATGAAAATCAAGAAAAAAATCTGAAGATAATGAAGAAAGAAGACGCAAAATATTTTTGTGAAGATCGTCAAGATCAATTTTTGGGCCTCCAGCATGAGGTTAAACTGCATAAAATTATGAAGAGAGAAGATCATCAAGATCGATTTTTGGGCCTCCAGCATGAGGATAAACTGCACAATTTTAGAAGATGTGATTCAGAAGATGAATCAAGATTTAAAGATTTGGAAGTTGGAAGTGAGGATGAAGATGTGGAATTGCGGAAAAGTTTTGGAGTGGTGAGATTTGGGTCTAAAAGTAAGTCCTCCCAATTGTGCACCGCTAGGGTTTCTTCTACACCTTTCAAAAACATAACCTTGGCCACACATGTGAGCAATGGGGAAACCCTTGGTTTTTGTTCCAGGTTTGGTGATGAAGAATTCCTGAAGATCCCTCAAGTTGAAGGTGGAGCGGCAAAGTATAAGAAGGTAGCGCAGAAGATTAGGCCTGTCAATGAGCCTATGCCTGTGGGTTTGAATCCGCCCTTGAAGAGACCGCATTTGTCAAGAGATCCATACTGTACTCCTTTGGTGAAGAATCCTCCAGAATTTGTAGAGACGGCTAGGGTGACCGTGGAAAGGTTGAAAGTTGTTAATTTTGGTCCTGATGGGTGGTTGTCTGAGGAAGAAAAGAAGTTGTTGTTGCACGTTATTGTGCTAAGGGAAAAGGCTGTGGCATTTGTTGAGGATGAAAGGGGTGTATTGAAGCACTCTTATGGGGAACCTTACTTGATTCCTGTGGTTTGCCATGAACCTTGGCAAATCAAACCTATTCCGATTCCAGCCGCTATTAGAGAGGATTTTGTAGAGATTGTTAGGGAAAGAGTCAGGACTGGGTTATACAAACAATCGACTTCCAGCTACTCAAGTCCTGTTTTCGGTGTGAAAAAGCAAAATGGAAAGTTGAGGGTGGTTCATGATCTTAGAGCCTTGAATAGAGTCACTATCAAGGATGCTGGTATGCCACCAAGTGCAGAGGATTTTGTTGAAGCTTTTGCTGGAAGGGTGTGTTGGGGTTTGGGTGATATTATGGGTGGTTATGATGAGAGGGAACTCCATATGTATTCAAGGCCTCTCACAACTTTTGAGACTCCTTTGGGAAGATTTCAGCTCACTAGGTTGCCTCAAGGAGCAACTAATTCAGTGGCAGTTTATCAAGCACAGATGGCTTGGATCTTTCAGGATGAGGTTCCTACTCATGCTGGTATTTTTATTGATGATGGTGGAATTAAAGGACCATCTACTTATTATGGTAATGAGGTGTTAGCGGAGAACCCTGGAATAAGGAGGTTTGTGTGGGAATATGCAATAACTCTAGAGAGAGTGTTAATTAGGATTGAAGAGGCTGGTTTGACAATTTCAGGGTCAAAATTCTGTTGTTGTGTTCCTGCTTTGGAAATTCTGGGTCATGTGGTATGTAAAGAGGGAAGGATTATGGCGAAGAAGAAGATTAATAAAATCCAGTCATGGCCAAGGCCTAAATAAACTACTGAAGTCAGTGGATTTTTGGGTGTATGTGTATATGTCAGGATTTTTATTAAGGATTTTTCTTTGTTGGCTTCACCTTTAAGGAGGTTGACCAGAAAAGATGCAGATTGGGAATGGACTGAAAAGTGTGAAGAGGCTTTTCAGAAGTTGAAAAAGGTTGTTGGTGAAGATATTGTTCTTCACAAGTTGGATTATGGTGTTGGTGCTGGGAAAATTTATCTGGCAGTGGACTCAAGTTATATTGCTGCTGGTGCTGTTTTGTCACAGGAGGATAAGACTGGGAGGGTCAGGCCAGTATGATATGAGTCTGTGGTGTTTAATGAGGTGGAATCTAGGTATTCTCAACCTAAGTTGGAATTGTGTGGTGTAGCTAAAATCTTAAAGAAGCTGCAGACGGTTTTGTGGGGGCAGCATTTTGAGCTGCAGGTGGATGCAAAATCTTTGGTTCAGATGATCAATACACCTAGTCTTCCAAATGCTCCAATGACTAGGTGGGTGGCATTTATTCAACATTTTTCTTTTGACCTGGTACACAAACCAGGTAAAACTTTTACTATGCCTGATGGATTATAAAGGAGGCCACCTACAGATGAAGATTCTGAGGCTGAAGATTTCGATGAAGATGTTCCAGTGGTTAGGGCCAGCACAAAGGGTGCTGAAGATTTTTCTGACCTCCCCCAAGAGGCTAAACTGGCTGTATCTGATCTTGATTCTGGTGATTAGGATGTTTTTGTTGATGAAGATGGAGTTGTTATTTGGGACAGCTCAAAATTGGAAAAGGGTGTTTTTGTTAGTGAACTGGACTCTCACAAGGTTCAGTGGAAGGAGAAGAACGTGCCAAAATTTAAGGATTGGTGTCCGGGTTGGGCTGCTTAATTGGCTCATGTTCATACTGGTGATTTTGATGACAGAATTGTACCCTTGGATGTGGTGTTGTTGGATTTTGAAGATTAAACCTGGGGTCAGTCTGGGTTTTATTTTATTTTGGTGTAATATCTGTTGACCTGGGAGAGGCCAGATAGTTGTGATGATGATACTTGGTTGGCAATCAATAAGAAGAGTCCTGGATTTTATGTGTCAGGAAGGCGGTTGATGAGGAGGAGACATCCAAATCCTCAAGTGGTGGTGACTCAGAAGAAGGGTCAAGAATTGGTTTTGAAGTCTTTGCATGAAGACCTTGGTCATAGAGGCTTTGGGGAGACTTATAGAAGAGTAGCAGACAGATTTTGATGGCCAGGTATGAAGTTGGCTGTGCAGGGTTGGGTTCAATCTTGTGAAGAATGTCAAAGAGGAAGTCACTTGAAACCTAAAGAGGTGGGCCATGCTACTGGTGAATACACTGTTTTTGGAAGGGTCAGTCTGGATGCTGTCCATATTAAAGAGGGCAGGTATAAATACTTGAATGTTGCCAGGGATGTTTGTCTGGTTGGGTTGAGGCAGTGCCTCTGGTTAGTTTGACTGCCAAGAATGTGGCAGGGTTTTTGAAGAAGGAGTGGATTTATAGGTATGGGTTGATGAAGTTGGTCACTGTTGATGGTGGGCCAGAGTTTGGTGCCAAATTTAAAGAAGCTGTGGCTAGTGTCGGTTCTAAAGTTAGAGTGGCTACACCTTATTATCCTGAAGCTGAAGGCATGGCTGAAAGAGGCCATCAAGTTATCAAGAATGCTTTGGTGAAGATGTGTGGAGATAGTGCTGAAAAGTGGAGGCATTATTTACCCTTGGTGTTATTTGCTGATAGGGTCACTGTGAAGAGGACAACTGGCTATTCTCCTTATGAGTTAATGTTTGGTCAGAAAGCCGTTCTACCAGTGGACTTGGAAGCTGTCTCTTATCTTGGAATTTATTGGGATGACTTGCGTTCAACAGAAGATTTGCTCTGTGCCAGGATGCAACAGCTGGAATGTAGAGAGGTATGTCAAGAAAAGGCATACTCTAGAATGATGAAGATTAGGAATCAATCAGTCAGGTACTGGGACAAGAAGTTGACTCATAGACTCAGGAATCCTTTGAAACCTGGTTGTTTGGTTTTGGTGTATAATAGAAGTTTGGAGAGTAAGTGGGGGAAAATGTTTTCTGACAGATGGAATGGACCTTACAGAGTCAGATCTCAGGCGTCTGGAGGTTCTTATGTTCTGGAAGAGCTGGATGGTGCAGTCTTGAAAAAGAGGGTGGCTGCAGACCAAGTAAAGAGGTTTATCCCAGAGGCACTAGGCATGAAGAAGATTGACTCCACAATGAGGATAAACTACGGACCATTCTTTAATTTTGGTTTTTTTGTGGTGATGCTATGCATCTGTTTGTTGGAAACTTTTGTTAGAGGTTACCCATGGGTGGGCCTCTAGATTTTGTCTTGGCAAGTGTGGGGGTGACTGATGGGCTGGCTGCTCTATCAACAGTTACCCCAGATTGTCTGTTTCCAACCCTTTCTTTTAATTTGGTTGAACCCTAGTATTGGTTTCTTTTCACAGGTTTTAGTCCTCTATGACTTTAAACTGGAATGTCCTCTGGTTTTCAAGTGCTGGACTCTTCACTGTTTATTGGTTTTGGTTTTTTTTGTGTTGGACGTTGTGTTTTATGTTAGAAGGTACCCAGGGGGGGCTTCTAGATTTTATTTTGGCAAGTGTGGGGGTAACTGATGAGCTGGCTGCTCTGTAGAACAGTTACCCCAGAATGTCTGTTTCAAGTCTTTGTCTTTCCAAGTTGAATTCTAGTTCTGTTGTTTATTATTCAGGTTTCAAGTCCACTATGACTTTAAACTGGTTTGGGACTGGCTTCTTTATCTTTGGTTCTTTTAGATTGGTGGTGGATCACTGGTGGTCTCCCATCATTTTTACTTATTGGAGGGAGCCCACCCAGTGATCATTTCTATGGAATGGACTTTCCCTTATTGGACCATCTATGGAGCTGGACTGTCTTTGATTTTCAGTTATGTTTTTTGCTAGATAGCAGTTTTAGATTATTTTCTTTTTTCTCTTTTTTTCTTTTAATTTTTTTATGGGGGTTGTTTAAAATTATAAAATTAAAAATATAGGGTGTTACCATATCAGGGTCACCTGGATGTGGGCAAGCATTGGTGGGGAAAGGCTCATCAATTGGCTGGGCAATGCTATTTTCTTTTTTATTTATTATTTATTTCATGTTTTCTGTGTTTCATTATTTTTATTATCTTCTGAATTTCTAAATTTTTTGAATTTTGTTTTCTGTTAATCATTTAAAAGAATTAATTGTGTATCCACATCAAGGTGCACTTGGATGTGGGTAAGGTATCAGGGGATCAGCTCATCAATTGGCTGGGGGATACCATTTGTATTATTTTTTATATTTTATTTTATTTCATTTATGTTATTTCATTTCATTTCATTTATTAATTTTTTATTTTAGTATATTAGTAAAAAAATAAATAAAATAAAATAAAATAATATAAAATAAAATAAAAATAAAAATAATAATAATAATAATAATTCTGAAATTATTTTTATTAATTGTTTTATATAATTATTATGTTTCTAATCTTTTGCAGGAGCTCATTGTCTGGATGATGAAGCTTCTGGAGGCTGGTCCGGATTGTGATGACGTTTTTGTTTTTTGTTTGGATATTGGGAAGCACTGTGTTCTTTGAAGTGCATCCTGCTGGTGAGATGATAGGGATTGTAATGGTCAGGAACTGGATTAGAGGGAAGCTCAGAGGAGGAAGAAGAAGAAGAAGGAATGGAGTGCTGGAAGGTGTGCTTAATGATCCTAGACATTTTCCAGTGGTTGTCCAACAGGCGCTTTCTCAGGGATTTTTCAAAGTCATTCAAAGGTCCATGGAGGGCAAAGGCTTTTAGCATGTTGGAACACATGGTGCTTAGGTGTTTCTTCATGTCTCCATAATCCAGGGTCAAAGAAGTTTCAAGAGGTTGGCCAACTCCAATAATAAATTCAGGAGGAGGGGTGCCAACTAGACAAGAAGAATTGGATCAGTAATTATTTTTGTTGAAGAAATGGGATAATTAATTTGGTACTTACAGATTGGAAGTTCATCAAAATTGTAAGCAGCTGGAATTTGGATCTCTGACAATTTTGTAATGGTCATAGTGGGTGGATCAACTAGGGAAAGATATAGATTCTCATGGTCTTCCTCTGAAAGATTTTGAGAAGGTGAATTAGGAGGCTGATGTTCCTGGGGCTTAGTTGGAGCAGTGGGATTGTTGTTGTGATTGTGGTTGTTATTTCTGTTGGATTCTTCTGGAGGAGGTGCTGGTGATGGAGTACCAGGTTTGTTAAAGGATGGATCAGGAGAGGGGGATTTGGAAGCAGATTGATCTCTTCTGGATGGAGCTTTTGAAGAGATGGAACTTTCAGAAGAGTAGTTGGCTGACAGAGGAGAGGTGTAGTTTCTTTGTCTTAGTTGGGGACGAAGTTGTTGTTTGGGTGCAGTGTGTGGTGTTCTGGTTTCTTCTTGGGGTTCTCTGGCAGGTCTCCTAGAAGTTTGTGAAAAATTGAAGTTTTTGGACTTTGTAAGAGTTGGCTGCATTACTCTGGGAGCAGTGGGAGGCAATTGTGTAGAGTTGTTTTTGTTGATTGATGGAATTTGGCTGTTTTCCGGTTGTTTTTGGTGATTTGGAGCCGGATTTTCACTGTCCAGTGAGGTGGGCGGGCTTCCTGGAGGCGGTCTAGAAGCCTGGGAATTGATCTTGAAGCTTTTGGAGCTAATTTGGCAGAGATAAAAGCAGTTTCTTTGGAAGCTAAGGCTGGTCTTTTGGGAAGATTTCTGGAAGCGGAGCTTCTGGATCTTCTGGAAGGTGCTGAAGATAAAGAGGAAGAGGAAGGACCAAGCTCTGGGGATCTAGTGGGGGATCTAGAGATGTATTTGTGGGAAGGTGAAGGAGGAGGAATAGGGTAGTTGGCATCTCTGTCACATCTTTTCTTTTTGGAATAGCAAGAATCACAAGCCCTGTTGTAGAATTTGGATTCAGGAGTATGAAGAGTGAATGTGCAAGGTCTGCACATGTGGATGCACTGTTTGCAGGCATAGTCCTTGGGAGCAGTGAAGAAAGGGAGAGTAGAAGGGTTAACATCAGGAGATCCAGCCATTATCTGTGGTGAGAAAAGATGATAAAAAGGGATAGGAGGAGATTTTTTTTGTCAGTGATGGGTAGATGATGAAGTGAAGGTGGAAGTTCAGCAGATTGGCTGTAGGGGTGGTCTGTATGAAATTGGCTGCATCTATTTTATGCAATACTCCGTCAGTCCATCAAGACTCTAAACTGAAAAATCTATGGTGTCAAGATCAGTCCATCAAGACTTTTAACTGAAATCTGGTTTCTGTTAGTCCTCCAAGACTTTAAACTGGCTGGTTTCATAATTTTATCAAGATATTCTGTCAAGACTTTAAACTGAACACTGTGTTAGTCCCCCAAGACTCTAAACTGAGGGTTGTAAGTCCCCCAAGACTATAAACTGAGGGAAAAGTTTTTGTTGTTAAAATTGGTTTTGAAAGATTGGTGGAGGGTATCCACAGGGGGAGCCTCTGAATTTAGCAAAGGCAAGTTTGGGGGTAATTGATGGGATGGCAGCTCTATTTACAATTACCCAAGAATGTTAGTTTTTTCTCTGTGTCTTAATGTGGTTGATCTCTGGTTCTGGGTTTATGATTTAGGTTTTTGAGTCCCCCAAGACTTTAAACTGAGGGTTTTTGAGTCCCCCAAGACTATAAAATGAGGATGGTCCCCCAAGACTTAAAACTGAGGGTTGTTTGTTGTTACATCCTATAGAGGGTGTGGTCAATTTTTCTTTTCTGAATCAAACTCAGGTACTAGTGGAATTACAGAGGGAATCAAGAGATGAAATGAAGTGTTCAGAATTAGCCTTGAACTGGTGAATGAGGTGACTTCTGTTCTCAATGTCCTGTGGATCTCTAGCAGGAGTGGATTGGAAGTAGTGAAGCAGAAGTTTTTTCTGTTGATATGTGTGTTGTTGGAACTTGGCCTTGATAGTGGGCAAGTGCGTTGGTGTTGGTGGTGCAATGGATCCTTCATTGTTATCATCACTATCAGAAGATGGAGGAACTGAGAAGTCATCAGTTTTAAAGTTGAAGGAAGAAATGAATGTTCTTTACCATCAGATGGACCAGAGATGGTGGAACTAGTTATTTTATGAGTTGTGGCACTCTTCTGGGAAGGGTGGAGCTTTTTGATTAATCTGGGTATCAGGATGGATGGCCTAGATCTTTTGGTGCTGGCAGAAGAAGGACCAGGTTGAGGTGGAGGTGAATCTGTTGCGGAAGAAAGTGGACCAGGTCTGTGGCAGGTCTTCTTTCTAGATTGGCAGACATCACAGGACATTCTGTATGGATGGACAGGTGGTGTCATGGTCCAGATTAAATCATTGTCAATGCAGTATTGGCAGGGACCCATTTCAGAGGCAGATTTGGGAAGAAGGTTAAACATGGTGGTTGGATGAAGAAAGAATGGGGACATTCTCAATTGGAGGGAGGATGTGGTCTTCAAACATTGGAAGGGACCTTTGTTGTGGGATTTGGTGCTGTTTGTGCATGTCTTAATTGACATCTGTTAAGGAATAGGGTACTTTTCTGGTTTTATTCCGTGGATATTGGGTCTGCGGATATGTGGGTACTATCATTGGATAGCCCTGGTTTTTCTCTATATTTTATGTCTTGTAGACATTTTTCATATTCTGAGTTTTAAGGGGTCATTTCCTCATTTTTCATTTATAAAAGATTGCTGTTTAATTTTGTTTTTCGTGTTTTACGGGCTAAACTTAAGTCTTAGGGTTAATTGCTTAGTACCATTGGATAGAGCTAATTTTTCTCTATATTTCATGTCTCAATGTTGTTATAGTGAAATTCCATGTTTTAAAGGTTTTAGTAGTTGTAGCTAATTTTGCTAAGTAGATTAGTGGTTTTTGTTGGTTTTCTGGCTTCAGGGAGGCTGGGCTGCTTCAGGCGGCATCTCTGACGTCGGGCGGCCGCCCGCCTCTGTTTTAGGAGGTTGGGGAGCGCTTCAGGAGGGTTTTTTATGCAATTTGGCGGATACAGGCGCCAGATTGGTGGGTGCGCATGGGCTCTTAGTTAGTGGTCTGTGTGTACATAGTGAATAAGACAGTTTGGGGCAACCTTAATCATCATACAACTATCCGGAGGTGATATCATTGTTCCTCACTCAGTTTTCACTGTTTTCTGGCCACAATTGGCTGAGTTTGTTGCAAGTGAGTTCTTCATTTAACTTAACTTTGGCAACTGTTTTCTCTGTTATAGTCTTGTAAGCTATAGCAAGTATTATTGCTGTCTCTGGTGTGGATTTGCAGCCTAAATCAAGTATCTTTGCTGTCTCTGGTGTGGACTTTGTTCTAAATTTCAGTTCTTTGGTCTGGTAGTCTATCTGGGGACTACTTTCTTGGCTCATCAAGCAGTCAAGTTTGTTGAAAAGGGGCTTTAGCAAAACAGGAACCAACTTACTTTAGCAAGTAAATCTCACTCTATTATTCTAAAGGGACAGGGAATTTTCTCTCTGGTTTTTCTCCAACTCCCTTGGTCAAGGCCTATAGCTAGTACTATAGGATTGTCTACACCGGTATGGTAAGGTAAACTCTTACAGTCGCCTTGCTGTAAGCAGAATCCGGAGGAGATATGTGGATTTAGCTGAAAACCCCGTCCTTCCAATAAAAATAACAAAAATGGGAATTCTAAATCACTAAGCTAACCAATCTACTTGAATCTGATTGATAAAAATAATGAAAGTCTAAAATATTTAACGCTTATTGAGATTGAGATAAAAGTGGCTGTTGATAAAGAAATACTGAATACAACAATTAAGGTGTACCAGTGAAAGATCTGAAAAGATTGACTTTTATGTTTTTATAATATTTTAAATTTTTATGAGACAGCAATAATCAAGTCCCAGTGACGAAGACCTTTCTAAAGATACCCTGTATGAAGTGTTATTTAAACTGTTGAATAGTATTTCTAAAATGTTAAATTTAAAAATATAAAGTTATAAGGGTATTACAAATTTATTTAAATTTGTTGAGTAATAAAAAATGAGACCGTGGTGGTTAATGATTAAGCTGAATGATCTGTCCCCCCCCTCAATTTCGAGTTTGAGAGTCGCTTAAGTATTCCTAGTCACGTGCCTAAGTTTTCCCCTCCAGAGCTCTTCCAGAGTCAATCCGGAGCCCGTACGGAGTCAAAGCGGAGTCCGTACGGAGTCCGTACGGAGTCGAAACGGAGTCCGTCCGGACTTCCGGACTCAATTTAGAACCTTAAAACCATAATAAAAAATCTAGAAAAATTACACATAATAGAGCTACTTCCCCTTTACCTACCAAACTAATTTTCGTAGTCTGCGCAGCTCTAATTATCCCGTGAAAATTCATCAAAGTTAAGTAATTTTTGAAAAACGTAAATATTTCTATAAAACTTTAAAATTCATTTAAAAATATAAGAAAAATAGTAAAAATTCTGGGAAAATTTCCCAAGGTTCTTGAGTGACTCGACTTAATACTTATAAATTTTTCAGACCGTAAAAATAAGTTTTCTCCGCAAAATAAATTGTTTTCGTGTAGGCATTTGCTCGTGACCAATTTCTTCATATTTAAAACTCCAATAAATTAAATAAAACCCTTTTATATAAAAAATAATAACACCAATCTTGCATGCCATGATAACTCCATTTACATATTTAGGTGCCGTACTAAACTTTAGGTTACCACATCCTCCCTCCAATCGAGAATGTCCCCATTCTTAAAACTTTGCATAAGTGGTTGAACACAATATTCATCTTTAACCTTCAACCACCATCTTCTTTAATCAACTAAAAAAAATTCATCTTCATCAATATGTCTTCCAAAGAACTTGTCGCTCCATGTGAACTCTGCGCTCGATACCAGGTACCTTGTTTAATGTCCAATCCTAATCTTCCTGGCAGGACAGCTTGCGACTTATGCCGTGTAAAAAAAGTCAAATGCAACCGGCCAATAGTTCCTTCTAAAACAAACGTATATTTAGGACCAGCAGCTCTCCCTGATCCCTCAACTTCTAAAAAGCGATCCAAAATTCCTGTCTTCTTAAAACGAATAAGAACAAAAACAGCTTCAAAAGTTCAATCTTCATCAACGGATCCCGGCCTAATTTTGCCTTCACAAGATCCTAATCCTATAACGCCAGTACCCCCAACTAACTTTGCTGAGACTATGTTTCCTGGCTCTAAATGTAAGACCCTATTTATCTTTCTAAAAAAAAACTTTTAATCAAAATTGACTAAACCTATGACTTAATAACATATTTTAACTTCTAGCTGTCGAAATAACCAACACTGATGATGTTGGTAGAGTGAAGACGGACTATATCAATCATTATCCAAATTTTCATCGCTATCTTTTTCTTGACTTTACTAATGAGTTGAAACGAAAAATGCTGGCCTATTTTCAAGAAACTCCAGCTAATAACCATGAAGACCTCATGAAAAGAAGAATTTTAATGCAAAGCTTTGATAATGATGTTGAACAATTTCAAAGAAATTATCTTTTCTAACAGTATAACTTGATAAAATTTTGTTTTTGCTTGGTCTTCTTAAACTTTCAACATAAATGATGTTTTCTTTCTTCTCTGGCTTGATATAACATAAAATAAAATAAAATAAATCTTGTGATGATTCCACTACTGAGAGCAAGGTTTGAATCCCTTCAGACTCCCATATACCAGTCTTCCTTCTTGTCACAGCATTGAGAGAGTGGATCTTCCTATGAGCCGAATACTCCTGATTCCAACCTCATAGGGCCCCCCACTGAGCCGAATTCTATGATTCCAATCTCGCCATAAGGTCCTCCAAGCTTCACACCAAAAAATGGCCTAACTATGAGGCACTAAAAAAAATCATTCCCTAAAATCCAACTACCATCCTAACTTCTGATTCCTTCATCACAATTTTCAAACTTTGCTATACAGCAAACCCATAAAATACTTTTGCCAGGCTTCCAATAATAATATTAACTTTAGACCATGTTAAAGCGCCACAAATTTCATCTAATTAACCATTATGCTTTCCATAGCATCATCACCACCTAAAATTTTAACCTCCTAAAGCTTATCAGCACCCAATTCCAGAAATAGTTGAATAACCAGTTTAGAGTCATAATGGACAGTGATAAATTAAAAGATTGAATTGAGTTATCCAATCAAGATTGACATTCCAATTTAAAGTCTTGGTAGACCAAACATATAATCGATTGCCAGTTTATGGTCTTGGTGGACCAAAGATCGTTTAGGTGCATAAATAACTTGAAATATTCCTAAGTAAGGCCTAGGCTTGACCAAAGATTGAATAAATTTGATAATCCAGTTTAATGTCATAGTGGACCAAACATTTGATCGACAAGTAATCCAGTATAAGGCCATAGTGGTCCAATGAATGTTGAATTATCCTGCAGATATTAATTTTCCAGTTTAAAGTCATAGTGGACTAAACAATGAATGAACTACCAGTTTAAAGTCATGGTGGACCAAACATTTAATCGATAAGAAATCCAGTTTAAGGTCATGGTGGACCCAACAGCTTGATAACAGTCCAGTTTAAGGTCTTGGTGGACCTAACATCTTCTCTATCCTTGAACCCAGATTCTGCCACCAGCTTTCTTCATCCTAGTTTCAAATTTTCTTCTTCAAAAAAATATCTCCTAACAAGATGAAACCTTCTGACTTCATTGCTTCAGCTGATCAATCTTGCAAATATTGTGCCTTCACCCATAGGGAATGTATCTTCTCTTTTAACTGGCAAAAGCACACTTATAACAGGGCCTGTTTATCCTGCTATGAGAAGAAAAGAAAATGTTCTGGCTTGAACTGTGGTTCTTTCCCCATCACTGCTACTAGCTTCGCCGCCTTCTGCAATCCTCCTCCTTCTTCTTCACCTTCTACTCCACCACCTATTCCATCAACCTCTAAAGATCCCATACCTTTTTCTCCATCAGCCTATTTAAACCTTTCTCCATCACCTAATCCTCTGGGTCCTTCTCTCCAATCTAGACTTGCTGCTACTCCCCCAAGAACTATTGCTGCTCCCAGGGCCATGCTTCAACCTTCTAACAATTCTTCTCCTTCTTCCAACATCTTGAAGCACAAAAGGTCCTATAATAGCCAGCAGTCTTCATCTTCTCTTGTATCATCCAAAAGGCCCAGAACATCTACTTCAAACACCAAATCCAACACCAGTCCTCCTCATCTATCAAAAATAAAAAATCCTTTTCTAAACATAAAAAATCCCACTCCATTACCAAGTAAGCCATTTATCTATGATCATGATAGTGTTGACACAGGTTAGTTGTCTCTTTTTTATTTTCTTAATCTTCAGGTTTTAATTTGCTGATATTTTAATTTGATAAGCGTCCACCGGTTCTCCAATTTCATATTCTGCTTATGAACTACCAGAACCTAATCCAAGCTTTCCTAGAGTTCCAATTCACCTAGTGTCTGAAAAGCTTTTTGCCAATTTTAATAACCTTATCGCTTATTTCCAACGATACCCGCCCTCTGATAGATCAGAATCTTGGATGAGAGAGCAACTGTTAAGAGACCTTTTCAAAATAGCCAACTGGCTTCAACACTATCGTGACCGTGAAATAAGATTCGAATCCCAGGAAATCGATCAAGGTCCTTCTAAATTTTCTAATTTCGATTCTTCAAAAGATAACAACCCTTGATGGTGCTCTTCCTGGTATGTAGCTTTCTTGAATAATGTTTGAAAAATAAAATATAAACATCTAAACTACCTAAAACTAAAATACCTTTTATTATTATTTTTTATTTTATTTTATTTTTTTTTTTTATTTATTTTATTTTTTTTTTATTTTATTTTATTTTATTTTTTTTTTTATTTTTATTTTTTATTTTTATTTTTTTTATTATTATTTTTTTTTTTTATTTTTATTTAGTTTTTTTTTTTTTTTTTTTTTTTATTTTTATTACCATTTAAAATAAAAGATTTTTTAAAAAAGATAGTTTTGAAATAAAAGTTAAAATTTAATTTTTAAAGAAAGATAAACGAATGTGAAAAGAAGGATAAAAAAGTAATAAAAAAAAAATTTCAAAATAAAATTTTAAAAGATGCCCCCCGGCCATTTGATGAGCCGTACCCTCGACATCATACCCACATCCAAGTGCAACTTGATGTGGTTACACAATTTTGAGAAATTGAAAAGAAAAGAAAATAAATGAAAGTTTTTTGAAGATAATTTTTATAATGATGATCACTGGGTGGGCTCCCTCCAATTTATAAAAATGATTAGAGACCACCAGTGAGCATCACCTTTACAATAATTCATAATATATATTAAAGAAAAGAAATCACAATCTAACATAAAAAAAATCAAAAACAAAAATAAAATAAAAGAATCTTGAATCCGGCGTTGAGAGCGGTTTCTCTTGATTCGTTCCAGTTTATAGTCTTAGTGGACTTCCTAAAATTAAAAGACAAAGCCAGAATTCAACTAGAAACAGGGAAAATTTTGGAAACGAACATTATGGGGTAATTGTGTATAGAGCAGCCAGCCCATCAATTACCCCCACACTTGCCAATATTAAATTAAGAAGGTTCCCCTGTGAACACTTCTTCCAATAAATTTTAAAAAATTTTCCAACACTATCTTCACCCATATTTTAAGAATTTTAAGTTTTTGAAAATTTCAAAGAAGGTCTTCTTGAATTTTGTTAAGTTTCATCACAGTTTCGTTGTCCATATACAGTGTAACGATAGTAAAGTATTTTGATAAAACAAGAAGATAGTTTATCCTTGTTGCGGAGGTATCCATAAATTTTTTTTTTTTTTAAATATCATAGTTTATCCTCATTGCGGAGGAATCCATAAAATTTCGTCGATATCATAGTTTATCCTCATTGCGGAGGAATCCATAAAGTTTCATTGATATCATAGTTTATCCTCATTGCGGAGGAAGACTTCGGCACTCCTGGTGCCTCTAGGATAGAACCGTTTCACTTGATCGGCCGCTACCCTCTTCTTCAATACTACTCCATCCAACTCTTCTAGCACATATGAACCGCCGGAAACTTGCTCCTTGATTTTATACGGTCCATTCCACCTATCTGCAAACATTTTTCCCCACTGACTTTCCAAACTCCTATTATACACCAGGACCATATCTCCTGGGTTCAAAGGTTTCCTTAATCGATGTGCCAACCGCTCATCCCAATATCTAACTGATTGATTTCGGATCTTCATCATCCGCGAATATGCCTTTTCTAAATATTCTTCTTTCTTTTCTAGCTGCATCATTCTTGCACACAATAATTCTTCAGTAGTTTTGACCGTGTCCCAGTCAACTCCAAGATATGATTCAGCTTCTAAATCAACCGGTAAAACTGCTTTCTGTCCAAAAACAAGTTCATAAGGTGAAAATCCGGTCGTCCTTTTGGCAGTGATTCGATCAGCAAATAAAACTAAAGGTAAATAGTGCCTCCACTTTTCAGCACTTGTCCCACACATTTTAACTAAAGCATCCTTAATAACTTGATGCCCTCTTTCAACCATGCCTTCAGCTTCAGGATAATATGGGGTTGCTACCCTAACCTTTGATCCAACTTTCAATACGGCCTCTTTAAACTCTGTCCCAAATTCAGGACCTCCATCTACCGTCACCAACTTCATCACCCCATACCTATATACCCAATTATTCAAAAAAAATTCTGCCACATTTTTGGCAGTTAAATTAATAAGAGGCGCTGCCTCTACCCAACCAGATAAATCATCTCTGGCCACAATTAAATATTTATACCGTCCCTCTTTTATATGAACGGCATCTAAACTAACTCTTCCAAAGAGCGTATATTCACCGGTTGCGCGTCCAGGTTCTTTTGGCCTAAAATAACTTCGTCTTTGACATTCTTCGCATGACTGATCCCACTGTTTAACAGCCATCTTCATGCCAGGCCACCAAAATCGATCAGAAATTCTTCTAAATGTTTCTCCAACGCCTCTATGCCCGAGATCTTCATGCAGTGATTTCAAAACTAATTCTTGCCCCTTCTGTTGAGTTATAACTACTTGAGGATTTGGATACCTCCTCCTCATTAAACGTCGACCAGATAGGTAAAACGTAGATGACTTCCTCTTGATAGCCACCCATTCATCGTCTTCACAATCTTCTGGCCTCTCTAAAGTCAACAAATATTTGACTAACAAAAAATAAAACCCAGTCTGACCCCAGACTTCATCTTGAAAATCGATTAATATAACATCAATAGGGACTTCTCTATCACCAATATCACCTGCACATGAATGAGCCAATAATCGTTGACCCCTAAATAAATTTTTAATCGAGCTATGTCGACGTTTTTCTTCTGAACCTTTGGATCCTTCGAAAACCGTATTTGAAAATACCTCTTTCTCTTTATCCACCTTTTTATTTAAATTCTCTAATTCTCCAACATATACACCACTCCTTAATTTACTACTATCCCACACTACCAATCCATTTTCCTCTACATACACCACATCTTCTTCTACCTCCTCTCTGCCGAATTTATCTACACCTTTTCCAACACCTTTATTAACATAAAAACTATTTTCCAGTTTATCCTCTTGGTGGAGGTCATCAACACCATAATCTAAACACAATAGTCCTGCCAGTTTAACCTCATGGGGGAGGTATGGAAAGTCTTCAGCTCCTTTAGTGCTGGCTTTGATAATAGGTATATCTTCATCGAACTCTTCTGAGTCTGAATCTTCTTCAGTGGGTGGTCTCCTTGATAAACCATCTGGCATAGTAAAAGTTTTGCCAGGCTTATGAACTAAATCAAACGAAAAATGTTGGATAAAAGCTACCCATCTCGTCATGGGTGCGTTCGGTAAACTTGGGGAATTAATCATCTGGATTAACGATTTCGCATCCACTTGCAACTCAAAATGTTGCCCCCACAAAATATGCTGAAGTTTCTTCAGTATTTTCGCCACACCACATAATTCCAATTTTGGTTGAGAATATCTTGATTCGACCTCAGTAAATACTACAGATTCATACCTAACTGGCCTGATGTAACCAGCTTTATCCATCTGAGACAAAACCGCCCCAGCTGCAATCTGACTTGAATCAACTGCTAAATAAATTCTGCCAGCATTTTTTCCATAATCCAACTTGTGCAGGACTAAATCCTTCCCCACAACCTCCTTCAACTTCACAAACGCCTTCTCACACTCTTCATCCCACTCCCAATCTGCATCCTTTCTCGTTAACCGTCTCAATGGAGCTGCCAATGAAGAAAAGTCCTTAATAAACATTCTAACATATACACAAACGCCTAAAAACCCTCTAACTTCGGTCGTATTCTTGGGTCTTGGCCAGGACTGAATTTTGTTAACTTTCTTCTTGGACATAATCCTACCCTCTCTACATACCACATGGCCTAATATTTCTAAGGCTGGCACACAACAAGAAAATTTTGATCCTGAAATAGTTAAACCAGCCTCTTCAATTCGAAACAAGATTCTTTCTAAAGTAATTGCAAACTCCCAAATGAATTTGCGTATCCCGGGATTCTCTTCCAACACCTGGTTATCATAGTCGGTTGTTGGTCCCTTAATTCCTCCATCATCTATAAAGATTCCAGCATATTGTGGAATTTCGTCTTGAAGGATCCAAGCCATCTGAGCTTGATAAACTGCAACCGAATTTGTTGCTCCTTGAGGTAATCTTGTTAACTGTAAGCGTCCAAGTGGCGTATCGAATGTAGTGAGAGGTCTTGAGTCCGGATGTAACTCTCTCTCATCATATCCACCCATAATATCTCCCAAACCATAACACACTCTCCCTGCAAATGCTTCAACAAACTCCTCAGCACTAGGTGGTATCCCAGCATCCTTTATTGTAACCCTATTTAATTCCCTAAGATCATGAACAACTCTAAGCTTGCCATTCGGTTTCTTGATACAAAATACAGGACTAGAATAACTTGACGTTGATTGCTCATAAAGTCCAGTGCGTATCCGTTCTCTGACAACTTCGATATAAGCTTCTTTCAATGCAGCCGGAATAGGAATCGGTTTCTGCTGCCACGGTTCATGACATACCACAGGAATCTTGTAAGGCTCCCCATAGGAATGCTTCAACACACCCCTCTCCTCTTCTTCAAAAGCAATGGCCTTCTCTCGCTTGACCATCACATCCAACAACAACTTCTTCTCTTCTCCAGACAACCAACTATCAGGTCCAAAATTAACAACACCCAGTCTCTCAAAAGTGATTCTTGACGTCTCAGAAAATTCAGGCGGATTCTTTACCAAGGGACTTTCATAAGGATCTCTTGATAACCTTGGTCTTCTCAAAGGTGGATTTAATTCAGCAGGTAGCGGTTCATTAATAGGTCGAACTTTATTTGCTACTTTCTTATATTTGGCTGCGTCCACATCTAAATAAGCTTGAGGTAAATCATTTACTTTTGTATCGCCATTAAAACTTTCATCAAATGAATCTTCTTCATCGCCAGAATCAGAATAAGAAAAATTAGAAAAATATTTTATTTCATTTTTAAATTTTACCCTTTTCTCCTTTCCCTCGTCTAATTTATAAACAGATTTTCCAACACCTTTGCTTCCCTTATCCAACATTAAATCACCTGTAAAGAAAGTTGGCAGTTTAACCTCTTGCTGGAGGACCGGAATTGAATTTTCACAAAAATTATTTTTTTGAGTTTTAATTATACTGAGATTTTTAATCGGATTTTGATAAGATTTTCGCAGTTTACCCTCTTGCTGGAGGTCCAAAATAGAAGGAGATAATTGCAGTTTAACCTCTTGCTGGAGGCCCAAAATAGAAGGAGATAATTGCAGTTTAACCTCTTGCTGGAGGCCCATAAACATACCCTTCCAATTTTTATCCAACCTAATTTGGCCCATTTTGCCCTTTTCACCGTTTTTAAATTTAATAGAAAAACAGGGTAAATCCAATAAACATATAGAAAAGTCCATAACATATTTGCACTCCAAAGTAATATTAACAGAAAATAATTGAGAATCCACTTGAATTATCTCCAAGTGAGCTGACCTATTGCAATCCGGGATCTCATCCTGAGGAGAGATTACAACATTAGAGCGATCAGCCCCTGCTACCCCAAAAAATGAGGGCATTCATCCCTTTCCGACAAACATAATTCACCAGAAGCCGTCCGTTTTATATGCCGCTTCTTGGTGCAAACACAACACTGGCACAGAGTAGTAATCCCTGGCCGTGTTTCCCAACCTTCATCTCCAGGAGGCGCTAACCGCATATGTAACCTCCGCATATCTTCACCAGTGATCTCCAAACTAATCCCCATGCCAGCTTGATACCCTATCCTGGCCTCAAAATCCATCAAAAAAGGACCACCAAGAACAGTTTTGACTGCTCCTCTGGCCACATAAAAGTGAACCTTACCAACAGATCCACCAATGCCTAACCTGACATGCTCAGCTGTACCCATTAGCTCTGTTGCATGCCCTCCAATACCTCTGAGGTTTCCCCCAGTTCCACTTTTAATTGGCAAGCCTATACTCGTCGCTTGCTCCAATGAAATTAAATTAATTTGAGACCCTGAATCGACCAAGGCCTTTACTTCTTTACCATTAAGAGTTACCACCAGGTAACCCAGGGGAGCGGAAAAATGCGTATCTACATCTTCCCCAAACTTTTCAGCATTTTCACAAATATATTCCACCTCTCCAGTGGAAACCCGACGCCTCGTCAAATGCTTCTTTTGCTTTTCAGCAAGCGCCGGACTAATCGTAAATAACTCCCCCAAAGATAAGGGAATCTGAAGTTGATTCACCCTATTCAAAACTGCGTCCATCGCATTAGCTTGACCAGAAACTACTGGCCGCTCATACTGGACCTTTGATTTAACAACCTTGGCCCTGGGTACCTCTTGAGGTCCAACCGAGCCATCTTCACCCCCCATTATAACATCTTCACTTTCTATAACCCTAACTCCGTCACCAGCTTCTTGCACTAATCCTGATCAATCGCTAGTCCTTCTTACACCCTCCATTGGGATGGGACCGCTAAAACTTGGTCTGGGTAGAGACGCCAACGGTACGTCCTCCTCAGAATCCGAATCATCCTCTGGCATAGGCTCACCATTTAAATCAAACTTGCCATAACTAGGGGGCCCCATATCAGCAATCCCCTTCTGCATTTTATATAATTCGTCCTTAGAGTAAGGGTTCAATTTGTTGGCGGCAGTTTGAGCACTAGAAATCTTGTCCTTAGAGTAAGGGTTCACTTTGTTATTGGCCTTGCCAGGATTAGCCCTCAATTGGCTCTGAATGCTACTTTTCGCCTTAGTAGCAGCTGCTCTTCTAGCAGCATTAACATCGTATTCGCCAGCCATACAGCTACCCTCCACCTGGGCAACCGTCGCCAGCTCTAAACCACCAAAAGAAGTAGAAAATGTGGCTTTACTGACCTCTTTCTCCTTGCCCTTGTCAGCTTTACCACCATTACCGTTACCATTTTTGCCACCCTTGGCATTAACATCTTCATCCGTCACCTCTTCAAATCTGGCTCTTCTTTCAGCCGTTAAACTTCTTCTGACCAAATCAGAAGGAGACTGTCCATCACTGGGCTTGATGAACGAACCATCGGGAAACTTATAAACTTTACCATCAAATAAAACTCGCCCAGCATCCATATCCTTATCAAGAGCAAAACAAACTGTTGCTCTATGACCCCTCCTATTACAATAGGAGCACACCTTTGGCTCATCATAGCCACCTCTATAATTACTACCACCATTCCCACCATTTCTCCCATTGCCTGGGAAGCGGTTACCGTTGTTATTGCCATTATAATTTCGACGTTCATAACCTCTGGACTGATAAGAAGTCGACGTCGACGAAGAAGCGATTGGGGCCTTATTGGCCTTCTGGGTTTCTTGAACAAATATTTTTAATTGTTTAGTTAAATCGGCCAGGTGATCGACCATCTTATTATCCACATTACCCTCAACTTTAGCAGCAGGTAATCCCATTTGAGCCTTCTTGGCCTCCTGGGCTTTGACCATAATATCGTTGTTTTCAGCCAAAACCTCACTAACCTTGCTAACATATTGAGTGCAAGACTCTTGATATTTGTCCAACGCCAATAACTTGAGATGGGCCTGAATGTTCTCTTTGATAACCTCCAGAGCCGGCAGTTTCTGCTCACCATTAGGCAGTTCCTTCATCAAATCTTTTCTTGAAAGATCCTTCAAGACGTCCATACGAATATCCCTGCTGCATGCTGACCAAAACAAATCTTTTGCTTGGTTCTCATGCACTAACTCGTCCACCAGTATGAGATATTCCACCACTTCATCAAACTGAACACAGAGCTTTTTGAAGTCAGCCATAGAAGAAACACCACCTTTTGCTTGCCAGTCTCCAACAATTTTATTGAGGTCCATCATAGTAAACCTAACACCCCATCTATCAACCATAGCTTTAGAAAGCTTAACCCAATCCTTGTCCTTGAATGCCTGCATAGCAATAACCTCTTTTTCCACCTCCCTATCGGCAATAAAAAATCTAACTTGCTTCACCATATCCACATGGGAAGCACCATCAACAGCAGCAGCAGCTTCATACCTGCTAATGAACCATTTAACCTCCTCCCCATCAAACTTTGGGCCATCCCAAGAAACAATTCTAACAGAGGGAGTAAGAGGGTTAGAAGATCCAGAAGCAACAGCAGAAGAAGACATCCCAATAAGTAATGAAAAGCGTTAACAATCGATAAAATAACAAGCCTCTTGCAGGCCAATAACAAAAATCCAATTAGAGTTCCAGAAAATAAGCCTCTTGCAGGCTAATAACGTTCTTGATCCAAGTAAGTCTTTAAAGAAAGCTAGAGAAATCGAACCCCACGTTGGGCGCCAACTATGGTAAGGTAAACTCTTACAGTCGCCTTGCTGTAAGCAGAATCCGGAGGAGATATGTGGATTTAGCTGAAAACCCCGTCCTTCCAATAAAAATAACAAAAATGGGAATTCTAAATCACTAAGCTAACCAATCTACTTGAATCTGATTGATAAAAATAATGAAACTCTAAAATATTTAACGCTTATTGAGATTGAGATAAAAGTGGCTGTTGATAAAGAAATACTGAATACAACAATTAAGGTGTACCAGTGAAAGATCTGAAAAGATTGACTTTTATGTTTTTATAATATTTTAAATTTTTATGAGACAGCAATAATCAAGTCCCAGTGACGAAGACCTTTCTAAAGATACCCTGTATGAAGTGTTATTTAAACTGTTGAATAGTATTTCTAAAATGTTAAATTTAAAAATATAAAGTTATAAGGGTATTACAAATTTATTTAAATTTGTTGAGTAATAAAAAATGAGACCGTGGTGGTTAATGATTAAGCTGAATGATCTGTCCCCCCCCTCAATTTCGAGTTTGAGAGTCGCTTAAGTATTCCTAGTCACGTGCCTAAGTTTTCCCCTCCAGAGCTCTTCCAGAGTCAATCCGGAGCCCGTACGGAGTCCGTACGGAGCCGGAACGGAGTCCGTACGGAGTCCGTACGGAGTCAAAGCGGAGTCCGTACGGAGTCGAAACGGAGTCCGTCCGGACTTCCGGACTCAATTTAGAACCTTAAAACCATAATAAAAAATCTAGAAAAATTACACATAATAGAGCTACTTCCCCTTTACCTACCAAACTAATTTTCGTAGTCTGCGCAGCTCTAATTATCCCGTGAAAATTCATCAAAGTTAAGTAATTTTTGAAAAACGTAAATATTTCTATAAAACTTTAAAATTCATTTAAAAATATAAGAAAAATAGTAAAAATTCTGGGAAAATTTCCCAAGGTTCTTGAGTGACTCGACTTAATACTTATAAATTTTTCAGACCGTAAAAATAAGTTTTCTCCGCAAAATAAATTGTTTTCGTGTAGGCATTTGCTCGTGACCAATTTCTTCATATTTAAAACTCCAATAAATTAAATAAAACCCTTTTATATAAAAAATAATAACACCAATCTTGCATGCCGTGATAACTCCATTTACATATTTAGGTGCCGTACTAAACTTTAGGTTACCACACCGGCTCCAATTGGCTCTGATTCCTTCCTATCCTTGATTGGCTGCAATTGGCTCTGATTCCTTCCTATCCTTGACTGTCTACTTTTTATGGTGTGTTTTCTATATTTTATATACTTTTTTGTAATTTCTTTTACTTATTTATATATATATTTCATTATAGCTCATTTATCCATGGTATAACTCAAGTAAAAATCCACAATTGAAGGTGAAAGTAGTCATGGCTGCATTATAAGGTAAAACACTAGCTCAAATAAACATATGCAATGGTTCCAAAATTCCTGTAACTCAATGTCCTGCTGGCTTAACCTATATAGAGATACTAAGGCTGTTATCACTTACCCCAATCTCTACCTAAAGCTTGGCTGGCCATATGAACTTGACAAAGAACAGAAAGAGTTCTAACTTCAAATGATAAGTGATCATCCAACAGTCTATCAAGTGGAGCTACAGGCCAAATTAAAAGATAAGAATGGAATCAATTTTTTTCAGGCAAAAATCCATCATAAACTTGTACAGCACCTCAATATGAGCAAGAAAACTACAAGCAAAGTTCATGCTAAGCAAGACAAAGAAAAATAAAGATGATATATTTTGTTGATTTGAATGATTGATCCTCAATGCTTGGTATTTGCATGTGAGTTCCTTATGTTATTTTTCTATTTCTTTTCTTCATTTAATTTTTTTTGGACAGATGAATCTGGTATCTCATTAGATGAATGCATCTGTCAAACAGAATGGGCTCATAAAGGTGAGCATACCGCAAGAGTTAAGCACCAAGGGACTGGCCACCACTTCAATATTATACCTGCAATAACATACTCTGGTCTCTTAGCAATCACAATCACTGAAGAAATTTTTTGCTGAGCAAACTTCTAATTTTACTTAGAAGAAATTCTAGTTAGTCATTTTTTTGATGATGAAGAAAAAATAATTAATCATTCACCACACAATATGGGGGGCGGACTTGCTAGCAAGTCCGCAACCTTGGACCCAAACTCAACATAGATTGAACACACATTGAGCTATTGATAAAGGAACCATACAATCAGGGATGAACACCACTCAGCAGAACAGTTTTAGGTGGGTGTTCAAGTAGAGTTCAGTATGGGTTCAGTATGAGTTCAGTCTGAGTTCCATCTGAGTTCCATCTGAGTTCAGGTTGAGGACTTGCTAGCAAGTCCACCCCCTATATTGCGTAGTGATTATTCACTCCTTAGCTACCAATGATGAATCCTTATCCTGAACCAAATAGTGTCCTTGTAATGGACAATGCAGCTTTTCATTGTGGGGGGATAGTGGGTGAGATTGTTGGAAAATTTAAGTGTCTTTTAATCTATCTTCCATCATATTCTCCTGACCTCAACCCTATAGAGGAAATGTTTAGCATTTTGAAAAGCAACTTGGAAAAAGATGGTAATCTTACAGGAGGGGAAGAAGATGAAGTGTTTATTGAGCACTTTGTGAAGTATCTATTTACTGAGAATTTGATTCAGCAAGAATTAAAAGGTAGTGGCTACGTTGTGGTCTTCCAACATTGGCGGAGCCCTTTGTTGGTTTATTTGGTGTTGTTTTGGTATGCCTTAAATGTCATTTTTTAAATAATTAGGTGTTTTCTGGAATTACTCAGTAAATATTGGGACTACAGGGATGTGAATACTACCATTGGATAGCCCTGGTTTTTCTCTATATTTTATGTCTTTATGACATTTTTCATAGTCTAAATATTTGGGGGATAATTTCTCATTTTTCATTTAAAAAAATTGCTGTTGAATTTTGTTTTTTGTGTTTTATGGTCTAACCTTAAGCCTTAGGGTTAAGTGCGTAGTACCGTTGGAATGAGCTTAATTTTCTCTACATTTCATGTCTCCATGTTTTTATAGTGTAATTATGTGTTTTAAAGGTTTAAGTAGTTGTAGATAATTTTTCTAAGTATTTTGGGTGTTTTTGGTGGTTTTCTGGCTTCAGGGTGGTCAGGCCGCTTCAGGCGGGCCTCCCAACGTTGAGCAGACCACCTGCCGCAGTGCTAGAGGGCTGGGAAGCATTTCTAAGGAGGTTTTATGCAGTTTGGTGGTCAGGAACGCCAAATTTGTAGGTGTGCATGTGCTCTTAGTAGTCTGTGTGTATATAGTGAATAAGAAAGTTTGGGGCAACTTTAATTATCACAAAACCATCCGGAGGTGATATCCTTCTTCCTCACTCGGTTTTCACTGTTTGTTTGGCCATAATTGGCTGTGTTTGTTGCAAAGTGAGTTCTTTATTTAACTTAACTTAGCAACTGTTTTTCTCTGGTGTAGTCTTGCAAGCTATAGCAAGTAATATTGCTGTCTCTGCTGTGGATTTGCAACCTAAATCAAGTATCATTGCTTTCTCTGGTGTTGAAATTGGTCTACATTTCAGTTCTTTGGTTTGGTAGTCTGTCTGGATACTAATTTCTTGACTGATAAGGCAGTCAAGTGTATTGGAAAAGGGGCTTTAGGTAAGAAGGAACCAATTTACTTTAGCAGGTAAATCTCACTTATTTTTTTAAAGGGAAAGGGGTTTTTCTCTCTGGTTTTACTCCAACTCCCTTGGTCAAGGCCTTAAGCTAGTACTATAGGATTGTCTACAACATGAAATGAAAATATTATTTATTTATTAACATTAAAAACTAAATTTACAAAGAGATAAGACTGGATGTTGCTAAAACTATCAATAAAATTTATCTTCAATTGTTGCACAAAGATGTTTCTTCAATGATTGCAAAAATAATTTAAGTAAGAATTTTAAATTTTTGGCACACATCAACTAGTTTTTGGAATAATTTTTTTTTCTCATATGGTTTTTGTTAAGTGTCAAATAATTAGCATTTTTAAAAATATATGTTGCATTGGTTTTGATTGGGAGTGATAATTTTATTATAGTTTTTTATTTCTGCATGTATTAATCATTTATATTTATTATAGATCATCTCATATAAATTAAATTTAAATTATCTAACATCTTGTTTTCTTCTTTTGTAAACAGTCAGAAATAATTGTGTGTGTATCAATCATTGATATTTTTTATAGACCATCTCATATAAATTCAATTTCAAATATCTAAAATCTCCTTTTCTTCTTTTTTAAACAGCCAGGAAAAATCTAAGCAGTTTTGACCAATGCATGGGAAAAGGGGATCAGGGACCCCTGCCTCAACCAACTCATATTTTTCATAAATCTGAATATATGACTAATGCTTGAGTCCTAGTTTTGGAAGACTTTCTTTGATTGCTACATTTTGAGGATTTAATTTTTTTACTTCAAAAAAATCTTCAAAATTTGGCTCAGGTGCCTTGACTTCAGATTCTCCAGTCTCTGAATCAAGTGAAGAAATACTTTTCTGCTTAAGAGGAGATTCTGTTGAATAGTTCTTTTCTGAATCTGAAATTTGCCTTCTTCCAGGCATCTTTTTTTTCTGAAGCCAATTAAACATTGGAGATTTTGGTGGTATCAAGTAAGTAACTTCCTTCACTACGCAATATAGGGGGTGGACTTGATAGCAAGTCCTCAACCTGAACTCTGATGGAACTCAGATGGAACTCATACTGAACCCATACTGAACCTATACTGAACTCTACTTGAACACCCACCTAGAACTGTTCTGCTGAGTGGTGTTCATCCCTGATTTTATGGTTCCTTTATCAAAAGCTCAATTTGTGTTCAATCTGTGGTGAGTTTGGGTGCAAGGTTTTGGACTCGCTAGCGATTCCGCCCCCCATATTGTGTGGTGCTTTGGATTTGTGCTCTTCCAAAAAAATTATTAAGATTTAAAGAAATAAATATATAAATACTTAATGTGGGAAGATGAAATTACATACCATAGCATCTTCCCAAGTTACAGCCATATTGTGAGTGAGTAAAAAATACTCCTGCAGGTTTGCAGGATTAATAACAACATGCCCTGCCTTTGACTTACTATAATCCTTATTCCTGTTGTAGAGGTGCAAAAGCAGGCATGCACATTCAAAATTTGACTTTCTCCTTTGAAGGCCAGGTGAAAGATCTCTATATTTTGAATCACCATTTGGACCAAAACCCAGATTATTGTTGTCCTCCAGACATTAGTAAGCTGAGTCTCTCTGTAAAGAGAGAAAATATTGTCAGTAAATAATATTTTTGAAAAAAAAGAGAAAATTTAACTTTCTTTCAAGTCTAGGATCCTTCTGCTCTAAAAGTGTCAGCCTAAATATCCTTAGGACTGAGTATTTCTTATGCTTAAAATAAGATAACCTTAAGTAGATTAAGCTTATATCTTAAAAATAAGGTTAAAATATTAATATATATTATTTTATTATATATATATATAATTATTATTCTATTATATAATTTATAATAGTTTAAATAGCTTATCCATGGCCTAATAATACTTATTAAGGTGGTAATGGAGTCATAATATACTTATCCTAAGTGATATGATGTAATTATTGACATACATAAGCTTATATGTAAACATAAATCTCATATTCAGTGAAATATGCAGTATATTATGTATATTTAGGTATATAAGTGGGTTTTAGCCCCTTAATAGCCTATAAACTTTGTTTTTATGCTTATTTTAGGTCATATAGACGAAATCAGTGGACTCACAACGCCTACAGAAGCATAGACACCTATATCAGGCGCATACACCCAGTTTGGACAACTAAAATTACTTCCTTGGATGGTTATTCACGGATTTATGGGTTGGAAGGATGTTTCTGGGTTAATATGGATGCTTGGGGATGTTATTGGGGGCTTGGAAATTTTATTTGTTTCCTTTATATGCTTTTAGTTTCATTAAATCTCTTTTTGATTATTTATTTTACCTGTTTCTTTATGGTATCCGCTTTTATCTGGGTTTTCTATTTATGGTATGGATCTGTGTTATTATTAATAGTGATGGAAGGTCCTTACTGGAGGTCTGGGTGTGGAAACTTCTTGAAGTGGACGCCATGGGGAGGTGATTGGCCCTCAAAGTGCTGTAATTGCCGGGGATAGCAGTGACATCATCTGGATTGAAGGTCTGTGCACTCCAGTGGATTTGGGTATAAGTAAGAAGGGATTTTGATGGTTTATTATCATCATTCAATTACTACAATTCAAACAACCACTACAATACAATTATTAAAATTCAGAAATATATTATAAAGCCATTATAGATTGATATTATCTTTATATAAGCTATAACTATATTTTATTCTTCTATTTTCCACCACTAGCACGCATTTAAATCCAAGTATTGTGAGTTTTATTTGAGTATAACTATTCTATTAGTCTTCCCCTGAGGTTTAATCACTAAATAATTTATCAATAAGTCGTAGGACCATAAAATAACACTATTATATCATACTTATATACTAGACTATACTGACAATTGGGGGTCTTTCCTTATATTTTACTTATTATTTAGTATAAGCCTTGGGACGTGATTTTTACCTTAGTACAGCTCAAAATTAATCAAATATTTGGGTCTGCTGCATATTAGTGGTTCATCATAGCTCATTATTGCGGAAAAGAACCCTTAAAATAATTGTACTAATTTTTTATCCTAAAAATTAGATATTTACAGTAGTAACTGTACCCAATATAAACCCAATTTCACTTGGTATTTGGACACCAATATAACACCTAATTAAAGTAGTATTTGTCTAAAGCTTGGTAAGCTAATTATTCACCCTTATAGAGGTCTAGTTAAACTTATTATTATATTTTTAACAGATTTTTTCGAATTTTTCTTACATTTTATTTAAATAAATAAAGATATAAATTCAGGGTAAGCTCCATTGCTTTTTTATTAGTAATATAATTGCTAATATTATTTGTCTACTAATTCCATAGAGTTTTTTCCTTTTGTAGATGTAAAATATTGTCATTCTGAACAATATGAGTGCTCCCCAGGATAGTGTAAGTGAAAAGCCTGCTTATAATACCAGGTCTAAAGCTAACAAAAACTTTCCAGGACATCACCATGGAGGGACAACAGTACCCCCAGCCAGAAAGCATGAGTATAGAGGAAAAGGACGCCCTCTTAAAAAAGATAACTATAAAAAAGATGTCTCCTCCTCTTCAGGATCAACTGTCCCACCTGGCCAAACAGGTTCTGAAGTTGGTGGAATCAAAATCTCTCATGTTCAAAGAAGTAGAGCAGTTGCAAAACAATTGCAAGGTAGAATTTTAGCAGATGAATCAGGCAATGGCAGAATTAAAGGGAGGCCAGCCCAGTCAATCAAATCAGCAACCCCCTACCCAAGGAGGGTCCACTAACTCCCAGGAGAAAATCCTGGTAGACAAATAGAAATGGGACTGGTTTCACCAACAGTGGACAAGCCACAGTTGCAACAGGGATCCACCCCCTCATCTAACTTCCTCAGCTCACCCTTACAAGGGAAAAAAGCGCCAAAAATCAGGACTGGCAACCATCCCTTGGTAAGTAACTTATCCTCTCAGATTGGACATAATACTGATAATTACAATATAGGTAATTCTATTGATGTTAAATCTGTACAAAAAATAGAGGAGGATTTAAGAAATTTAGGTTTTAGAGTAGATACACCTGACTTGTCTTTTGTCCACAATAACAGTACTATTTACAATGATAATACAGTTAATCCTCAGTTGCAACCACCTACTAGTGAGATGAGAGGTTCACAGGAGAGTGAGAGAATTGAAAAGGAGGACATGGAATATTTTAACAATAATCCAACTGTCCATAGAATTGTTTCAGCATTGTGGAATAGAATGACTGATTGTGAGGAACAGACAGTTAAGCTCACTAGTGATACAATTTCATCCTTGACATTAAAAATTTCTCAAATAGCAACACGTAACAAAGAATTAGAGAAAGAACATTTGTCTCTAACTCTTAAATATGATTCATTGAGTAATAAATATAATGACCTTTCAAACAAATTTTGTGAGTTAGAAAAATTATATGAAACAAATTTATTAAAAACTGAATCAAGAACAAAGTTATTTTTTCCCAGACAAATCAAAGTGTCTCTGAGTTGCTACAAAGATTAACTAAAGTTGAGATTGAAACTGCCAATCTACTGATGAACCAGGATAATCATAAGTATAATCAATATAATAATAATACTTTCATTGGCAAAAGTGAATCTCATTCCTTCCCTATACCACCACAATTAAAACCATCTGGTGGTAGTGTCAAATCTGAAAATGTAAGTCACAAATCCGTGCAGGAAGAAATACAAGACCATTTATCAAAAGTGAATGAGTTGTTGAATTTACCTAAGATTAGTGAGATAAAATCCAATCAGAAGAACTGGCCTAAGATAGATCAGTACCCAACTTATGATGGGGAAGCCAGCTCTGATTGGCAACATTTTATTCAAAGAATTGACAACTTGAAATTCTCATATAAGTTACCAGATGAAGAGATAAAATCAAAATTAATTTCTTTATTTAAGGATGTTGCTTTATTATGGTTTGAAGCTGTCTTAAGTGAGGGTAGAGACTACTCTTGGGCTGAATGGAAACAACTTATTGAAAAACAATTTGGAGGTTCTAAATTCAGGCTTACTCAGCAGGGACTTTATGAGAAAACTAGGTATAATCCGTTGAATGGTGACAAACCTATGGTATTTTTAATGAATTTAAACAAAATATTAAAAGCCATTGAGCCTCATATGGATTTTAACTTATGGAAAGTTAAGATAATATACAAATTACCTATATCTGTCAGAGACATTGTTGTAGCTAGAACATTAAATGTTACTGAATATTCTGACTTTATTAATATTTGCAATGAAATATTATTAAAACATAAATATGAATCAAGGTATTCCACTTATAAGCAAAATGTTGAACCTGTAAAAACTCAGAATTTAAAAACACTTCAGGAGAAGCAGAAAAAACCTACTGCACCTGTAGTACCTAAAAAGTATGAAACAAATACTTGTTATAAGTGTAACAAACCTTGGGTCAAAGGTCACAAATGTGAGAAAAACATAAATATTGTTGAAAATCAACGTGAATCTGAAACTGAAACTGAAAAAAGTAAAGAATCAAGTGATTATGACAGCAATATCTCATATAGTGATGAAAATGAAGTCTGTATGTTGGAAGATGATTTGTCCATCTTTGAAAATCCAATATTAAATATGGACTCAAATGAATCTTTAATGAATTTTGAGGATGCTGAAATCATTAAGGATATACAAGCTGATAACTTTAGAATGACACCTATCACGGTTCCAGCTATCATTTCTGGTGAAAGTGGTTCAGTTGTTTCCACTAATACATTACAGAAAATTGATAGTGAATATAAGTTTAAGCTTGAACCACTTCAGAATAAAAATTGGAGAGGTTTTGGATCAGTACTACACCCCATTGGTAAATACAAAGCTGCTGTTTTCTTTAAACACCAACATGGTTATGTAAGGGTAACTTGTGACTTTGTAGTAATGGATAATACTAATTGTAGTAACTGTTTTATCATTGGAAATGATATTCTGACTAAATTTGGTGTAAAATTAGACCCTGCTCATAACAATTTTACAATTGGAATGAATGGTAAGTGGAAATTTAAAATAAATTCTTTTAACACAGTCTTACACATTGAGTCAGTAACAAATTCCCCGTCTAAAGGAAGAGAATACAATGAGATGGAACTTCTGGAAACAGAAATTTCAAAAGCATCATTTGGCACTCAGATAAGTGAGACTGAGAAAGATAATATTTTGGAATTAATTAAAGCTTTTCCAATGGCTTTTGCACATGGTACAAATGAACTTGGCCTTGTAAAAGATCATGAAATGAAGATTAGTTTAACCTGTGATATGGATAATATTCCTGCTAGTCTTAAAAAGAAACCATACCCTGCTTCACCAATGAAGAGGAAAGACATAGAGGATAATATTAAGATGTTATTAAAAATGAACATTCTTGAGAAGGTTGAAACTACACCAAAATATTGTGTAATATCACCAGTGCTAATTTCTTATGAACAAGATAAAGCAAGACTGTGCGGTGATTATAGAGCATTAAATACAATTACAGTAGATGATATTTATCTCTTGCCAAGGATTGCCTCTATACATGCTACCCTTAAAGGTGCTAAATATATAAGTTGCCTAGATGGAAATAAAGGGTACCATCAAATTCCTGTTGAAAAGAATTCACAGAACTTTTTGTTGATAACAACACACATGGGAATTTATAAGTATGTCAGAATGCCATTTGGACCAAAATATGCTCCATCAGTATTTCAGAAGTTAATGGATATAACATTCCATAATGAAATGATTGAGGGATGGTTAATGGTATACATTGTGACATCATAGTGTTCTCTAAAACTTTTGATGAACACTTAATCCATTTAAGGAAAGTATTTCAGAAAATGGATGAAATAAAAATGACCCTTGCATAGAAAAAATGTAAATTTGGGTTTGAATCTCTAAAAGTGCTTGGTCATATTGTATCTGGCTTACAAATATGTGTAGACCAAAATAAAGTGGCTGCAATAAAGAATATTGGCATTCCTCAAAATGTGAAGAATGTACAATCTTTTCTTGGAATGTGTGGTTATTATAGACAATATATAAAAAACTACCAATCAATTGCTGCACCACTGACCACACTGATAAAGAAATCCGAAGCTTTCATTTGGAATTATGAAAGACAACAAGCTTTTGATAAGTTGAAAGAATGTTTAATGACAGCTCCTATCTTGGGTTTACCAGATTTTCAATTACCTTTTGTATTATATACAGATGCAAGTTTTATTGGACTGGGTGCTTCTTTACATCAAAAACAACTTATTGAAGGTAAAATGTCAGAAGTAGTAATCTGCTATATTTCACATACTCTGAGAAGTGGTGAATTGAAATATGGTGCTACTCAACTTGAATGTTTGACAGTAGTATGGGCTCTTGAAAAGCTACATTATTACCTTGAAGACCAAAAATTTGAGTTAATAACTGACTGTAGTGCAGTTAAGTCACTCTTAAACATGAAAACTCCTAATAGACACATGTTTAGATGGCAATTAGCTGTACAAGAATACAGAGGCCGGATGACTATTACACATAGAGCAGGAACATTGCACTCTAATGTAGATCTGTTATCTAGAGTACCTCTTCTTATAATGATGACAATCCTGCTTATGTTCCTGAGTCAGAGATTATTAACATTTATGGCATTTATATTGTAGATCTTGAGGATGAATTTATGCAATCAATTCTTGATAATTATAATTCAGATCCTGACTTAAGTAAATTAACTACAATATTAAATGATCCATCTAATGCTTCAATGAATGTTTTAATAAAAACATTACCAATTAAGTATAAAGAGGCATTAGAAAAAGGAAAATTTTCCATTGAGGATGGTTTTATATATTACAGGAAAAAATTAAGTAATGTAATTGTAATTCCCCCTTCAATGAAGGAGTTAATGTTAAGTATATGTCATGATGATATATTAGCAGGTCATTTTGACTACCATAAAACATTAACCAGAGTAAAAAAAACAGCTTGGTGGATTAACATGTCTGAGGATGTTCAGAAATATGTTGAAACATGTGATTCTTGTCAAAAATCTAAAAGATTAACAGGAAAAAGAGCTGGTTTATTACAACAAATTGAGCAACCAAAGCTCCATGGGAAATTATTAACATGGACTTTGTAACAGGTTTGCCAATAGCAGGGCATAAGAGTTATAACTCCTGCTGGTTAATTGTAGATATATTTACAAAGATGTGTAAATTTATTCCTACCCACAAAGAGGTTTCTGCAAAGGACTTAGCTTTTCTATGGTGGACACAAATGTTAAATACAGCAGGTTTCCACAAAGCAATAGTTTCTGACAGGGATCCTAAATTTACTTCTGAGTTCTGGAAGTCACTTATGGATGTTTCAGGGTGTCAATTAAAACTTTCTACAGCACACCATCCACAAACAGATGGGCTAGCAGAAAGAATGATACAAACCTTAGAAGATATGATAAGAAGATACTGTGCTTTTGGTCTTAATTTTAAAGACAATGAAAAATTCACGCATGATTGGGTAACCCTTATCCCAGGTTTAGAATTTGCATATAATAGTAAAGTACATTCTGTCACTGGCAAAAAGCCATTTGAGTTATGGTTGAGTTATGTACCTAATACCTCTGCTAAAACTCTTAATAAGTTACCTAGATTGGATATTCATCCAGGTACTAAATCTTTTCTTCAGATGCAGGAATTATGCAGAAAACATGCTCAAGAATTTATAAATAAGGCTTTTGAGTATGAAAAGAAAAGATGGGATAAAGCCCATAAAGAACAAATGTTCAAAGAGGGTGATGAAGTCCTTATTTCAAAGCTACATTTCAATTTAAATGGTAATGTTAAATTGAAGGATCCATTCATTGGACCATTTGTAGTTAAAAAGATGGTTGGTAACAATGCTGTTGAGGTTATTCTATATGCACCTTATGATAGAAAACATCCAGTATTTCCTATTTCTCTTATAAAACCATACCATTCTAATGATACTGCTCTATTTCCAAGAAGATCAGGAAGGCATAAACAGAAACCTGAAGAAATAGTAGAAAAGGCAGAAATTGAAAAGATACTTAAAAAGAGACACCTTACTAAAGAAAAGGGAGTTGAGTATCTATTAAGATTTAAAAATAAATCAAGTGAATATGACCAGTGGATTCCAGAGAATGAAATCTCTGATCTTAAAAATCTCTTGAAAAAATTTTAATCTAAATAATACTGTTCATTCAGTATATGTATTATAAAAAATTATTTTTTATTTTATTATTTCACTCCTTAGTTTTAATTAAAATGTCTTAACATTTTTTTTATTGTTTTTTTTTGGGGTGAGGGAGTGTCAGCCTAAATATCCTTAGGACTGAGTATTTCTTATGCTTAAAATAAGATAAACTTAAGTAGATTAAGCTTATATCTTAAAAATAAGGTTAAAATATTAATATATATTATTTTATTATATATATATATAATTATTATTCTATTATATAATTTATAATAGTTTAAATAGCTTATCCATGGCCTAATAATACTTATTAAGGTGGTAATGGAGTCATAATATACTTATCCTAAGTGATATGAAGTAATTATTGACATACATAAGCTTATATGTATACATAAATCTCATATTCAGTGAAATATGCAGTATATTATGTATATTTAGGTATATAAGTGGGTTTTAGCCCCTTAAAAGCCTATAACCTTTGTTTTTCTGCTTATTTTAGGTCATATAGACGAAATCAGTGGACTCACAACGCCTACAGAAGCATAGACACATATATCAGGCGCATACACCCAGTTTGGACAACTAAAATTACTTCCTTGGATGGTTATTCACGGATTTATGGGTTGGAAGGATGTTTCTGGGTTAATATGGATGCTTGGGGATGTTATTGGGGGCTTGGACATTTTATTTGTTTCCTTTATATGCTTTTAGTTTCATTAAATCTCTTTTTGATTATTTATTTTACCTGTTTCTTTATGGTATCTGCTTTTATCTGGGTTTTCTATTTATGGTATGGATCTGTGTTATTATTAATAGTGATGGAGGGTCCTTACTGGAGGTCTGGGTGTTAAAACTTCTTGAAGTGGACACCATGGGGAGGTGATGGGCCCTCACAGTGCTGTAATTGCTGGGGATAGCAGTGACATCATCTGCATTGAAGGTCTGTGCACTCCAGTGGATTTGGGTATAAGTAAGAAGGGATTTTGACGGTTTATTATCATCATTCAATTACTACAATTCAAACAACCACTACAATACAATTATTAACATTCAGAAATATATTATAAAGCCATTATAGATTGATATTATCTTTATATAAGCTATAACTATATTTTATTCTTCTATTTTCCACCACTAGCACGCATTTAAATCCAAGTATTGTGAGTTTTATTTGAGTATAACTATTCTATTAGTCTTCCCCTGAGGTTTAATCACTAAATCATTTATCAATAAGTAGTAGGACCATAAAATAACACTATTATATCATACTTATATACTAGACTATACTGACAAAAAGTATTTAAAGATTCTGATCATTCAAGGAAAACACTGAAATATTTAAGAACCCTTTAAATTGATTTATGGTGTTTAGAACTGTCTTCTAAAATTTAATTGCATTGCCAGCATTTGGAACAAAATAATACCACAAAACTGATCCATTCTCAACTTCCTTCTGAAAATAAAAACCCATTCTTGAGTTTTTGTGATCATTGATTGTCTTTACTGCACTACTTTTGAAGTGTTCCAAATCAGTATTAGAAGTTTTCTACAGTCTGGAGACACTTGATCGATTGGTGGGGAAGTTGAATTGGGACTTGTTTTTCCCTTTGCTATACAAAACTTAAAGTCAACATAAAATTTGACAAAATGATGAGAGGATTCAGAATCATTATTAGACAGATTTTCAAGAGAGGAGTATGAGTTGTTAGACTGGGAAAGAGAAAGTTGTTTGTGGAAGGAGGATGAGTCATTGGACTGGGAAAGAGAAAGTCATTCATGGAAGGAGGATGGGTTGTTGGTCTGGGAAAGAGAAAGTTGTTCATGAAAGGAGGATGTGTTTTTGGACTGGGAAAGAGAAATTTGTTAATGGAAGGAGGATGGGTTGTTGAACTGGGAAAGAGAAAGTTGTTCATTGAAGGAGGATTATTCATTGGACTGGGAAAGAGAAAGTTGTTCATGGAAGGAGGATGGGTTTTTGGACTGGGAAAGAGCAAGTTGGTCACAGAAGGAGGATGAGTCATTGGACTCATATGCATTATATTTACTCCAATATGCATCAGATTTGGGTGGGACTGAAGAATATTTCAACAAGTTGGGTGGATGAAAAATCACTGCAAGATGGAAAAAGGAAATTCAGTGACAAAAAAAATAGAAAAGAAAAAATAAATCCATGTTTTAGCCCAGGATGAAGAGAAAAATCTATAAAAATAAAGAGAAAGAAAGAAATAAGTAAATAAATAAATAAGTGAAAGCAATTACAAAAAATAAATATATAATATAAAAAACACACCATAAGAAGTATACAGTTGAAGATAGGAATGTCACCAGACGGCCTACGCACAAGGTAGAGGGTTTTCCTTGAAAGTGAGATGGAGGGAGGAGTTTAGAAACTTCTTTGAAGCACAGAGGAAATTTTCGAGGAAGTGATTTGAAGATGACTTGAAAGAAGAGCTACTACTTCAAGATATGTTCGATAAGAATCTCAGTATAATTTAAGATAATACCAATATTCTTAGGATATCACACAGGGTTGTAAACTCAATAATCAGATATTTAAGTTTTAGAAAAGATTAGTGAGAAAACAAGGAAATGAAAAATAATAATTATTTAACTTGAAGTTTTACCACTACTAACTATAGATACGTTTTTTTTAATAATTTAATTCTAAAGAAAATGTCAAACCAAAATCCAACCCCTTTTATCCATTACTCCTCCTCACATTGACCTCATACCCATACATCATTCCGCACACCACAGACCTCCGAAAATACACCCGTTACACCTGGACCCTCCTCACTAACATCAGTTAACCCTTTAATCCTCCACTAACCATCCTGTCCATTCTCACTACCCCTGTTAATAACCCACAGATACTTAATAAACATTTTAGCGGAATCTTGCATTGACTTTTGCACTGTGCGTCACTTATCAAAGAAAAGACTAAACAAACTATTAAAAGATTAACTAATTTAGATTTAAATTTTAGATTAGCACGGTTGAATAGTGAGTACACAAAGGGAAATCGCAGTTGCCATGTAGAATTGCTTTCTGCGCTTTGAGTATGGATGTAGACCTTTGTATTGTTGATTTAATGAGCTGCTTTTGCCTTGAGTGTCACGTGGCATGTGACAGATGCCTGGGTATAAAACACGGGCTCCATTGAGCGTGAGACACATTCTTCCCACGATACTTTCTCTCACTCCTTCTTTTAATAATTTCCTTTTATTATGTCAAATTGTCCTACTTCAACTCCCATGCCTCCACACCCCAAAGAAGATGGCGTTATTTTCACTCGTCAATATTTGCTAGCTTGAACGGCCTGAGAATCGATGGAATACTTTGGTGTTGAAAGCACAGCCACACATGGTCCTCTCCAGAAATGCGAGTTTTGTCACTGGAGACGGGTGACGTGTGATATTCTTTCAAATAATAAGGATATCGAGCAAAGATTTACCAAGACTAAAAACTGGGTAATCCTGAAGACCAAAGAGGTGGTCGAAGACAATTTTTTGATAGAGGAAGTTGAGGAGGAGGTCAAGGATACCGTGGCAACTTGGGTAAACCAGGCCACAGGAAAAAAACGACGGGTGGAAGAGGAGGTGGATGAACTGGTCAAAGAGGATGAGGACAAGGTTCCGACCTTGAACCAGACTCCAAAGAAGGGACGGATGATGATGAAGAGGAGAAGGAAGTGACAGTAGAGGTCACCCCGAGGCTATTTTTAGAGGCTGACCCAGTTTTTGAAGTAAGTTCTACCTTTTCTTGTTTCAAAATTTTGTTACTGATGACTGTATGTTTTTAGAATTCAGATGTCAACGCGGAAGCTCCAATTGTGGAAGCTGCGCCATTGAGGCAAGTCAAACGGCGGTTTATTTGAGGGAGAATAACAAGGAAACCCTTGACCAGGTATGGTCAAAGAAACCTCGGCAGGGTCGACAAGCTCAATTCATCAAAAAATTAAGTGATGAAATCAACAAGATTGCCAATGCTGCCTCCTTCAATGTGGCAGAAGAATTACTGGAGGTTGGAGAGGTGGTACCGGTAGGAGAGGAGGAGATATTTGAAAAATGCAGGAAGGAAATAAGTGTAGTATTGGAAAAAATGAAGAAATTAGTTCAGGAGAAAATACAGGAGAAAATTTGAGATGGAAAAAGAAAAAAGAAAGAAAGAGGGAAGGAAAAAAAAGTAGAAAGCAATTTGTGTATTTATTTATTTATTTTAATTTGTTGTTTTAATTGAAATTTCAATATATATATTTTATAAGCTTTTGAAAAGAAAATGAAAAATAAAGAAGAAAGAATTTATGAATGAAGTTTTTTGTTTTTCAAATTTTGAAAGAAGAAAAGAAAAAAAAATATTTAACTGAGAATCAATTTTTTAGTTTTAAGTTTTGAAAAGAAAGAAAAAAAAATAGTTGATTGAAACAATTTTGTTTTGAATGAAAATTTATTGAGAGAAAAATTTGTTATTTGTGAAAGTTTATTTTAATTTTTTTTTGAATTTTGTTGACGAATTTTTTGGTTATTTGAAAAGAAAGAGAAAAAAAAAGAAATTGAAAGAAAGAAGTAATATGTTCGAAGAATTTTAAGAGAGATTTTAAAGGTTGAAGTATAGTTTGAGAAAGATTGTTGTATTGAGTTTGTGATAAATTTTGATAGTTCGAAGAAAAAGAATTAAGGGGAAAAAAAATTTATTTTTGAAAAAGAAAAAGAAAAAATAATTTGAAAGGAGAAAAAAGAAAGAAAAAATTAAAGGAATTATTTATTTTTTTTTTAAGATTTTATTTTGATGAATTTTAAGACTTTATTTTTATTATTTTATTTTATTTTATTTTATTAGTATAACTTTTAAATATAATTTAATTTAATTTAATTTAATTTTTATTTTATTTTATTTATTTATTTTTGTTTATTTATTTTTAAAGAAGGTTGAAAAAACTTTTGAAAAGAAGAAAAGAGAAAACAAAAATAAGGATTTTTTTTTTAGAAGTAAAGAATTTTGAGAATTTTAAGAAAAGAAAAAAAAGAGAAAGAAAAGAAAAAAGAGAAGAGAAGAGAAAAATAAAAGAGAGTTCTAATGTTTTGGTTTTAAAGGATATTTAAGATGAAACGATTTTAGGAGTTCAGGGGCATTAGAAACATTGATGGCTGGTTCCCAGGATGTTTTGTTTGAATCATCGAGGAAGCCTTCCCATTCCACAAGGTATTGAAGTTTCCCCTTGCGCATTCTTGAATCCAGGATATAGCTTCCTTACCACTCTAGATGGTCTTCAACTTTAAGGTTGGTTCCTGCCTGGGTATGTTTCTCGAGCCAGTTCCAGGAGAGATAAATGAAAAATAGGGTGAATAGCCTGCCAATTTGGAGGTAGCTTGAGTCAAAATTCAGTTTTAGAGGCTTCGGAGTCGATTTCAAATGGTCCCAAACATTTTTCAGCTAGTTTCTTTGATTGTTAAGTCATTAGAATTTTTTGTGCGTCAAGCCATACTTTGTTGCCTGGTTTAAAGGAAGGATCAGATTGTTGAGGTTTGTCGGCCTGTTCCTTGTACCTTTGAATTGCTAATTCCAAGTGTGATTTAAGTTCTTCTTGGAGTCGTCATATGGTTTGAAGATAATTTTCTGCAGGATGACTAGTTCCTACATGGATCAAGTTGAATCGAGGATGTCTTCCATAAACAGTTTCAAAGGGAGATTGTCATGTCAAAGAATGAGTTGAGTTATTATAAGCAAATTCGGCCAATGGTAACCATGTGGTCCAATTGTCTTGTTGATAACTGACATACATTCAAAGGTATTGTTCGAGGATTTGGTTGACCCTTTCTGTTTGCCCATCGGTTTCAGGATGATAGGCTGTGGAGAGATTCCTCGTGATATTGAGTCCAGAATGTGGAAACAAAAAATAAGCGTCTATCTGAAATAATATAATTAGGTAAGCCATGTTTGGAAAATACATATTCTAGAAACAATTTTTACAAATCTTTGGCTGTAGCAGTAGTAGTGGTTTTAATGAAAATAGACATTTTTGAAAATCTATCTACTATTACTAATATGGCATCAAAATTATTAGAAAGAGAAAGTTGAGAAATAAAGTTCATTGATAAAGATTCCCAAGGCTTAGAGGGAATAGGAAGTGGTTGAAGCAACCCATGCTTCTGGTGACGAGGAGCCTTATTCCTATTACATTTGAAACAAAATCTAATATAGGCCTTGATTTCTCTGGTCATTCCTGGCCAGAAGAAATCCCTCGCTATTGACTGGTAGGTTTTATCAACCCCAAAATGACAAGCTAATGGAGAATCAAGTCGACTGTTGAAAATCCATATATTTATTTCATTGTTGTTGGGTATGACTACTCTACCTTTGAAAAATAATAGACCTGATTCAATACTAAATCTTTTGGCCCCTTTCTTTGAGAGTATTTTGTCTTTTAACCCTAAACAATAATTGTCCTTTGACTGAGCTTTGAGGATGTTGGATAGTGGATTTTGTAAAGATTGGATTGTCACCAAAATAAGTTGATGAGTTGTTAACATTGATTTGTTGAAGATTGATTTCATATTTTCTGGGTTCTTGTCAGAAAATGTGTCCCCCCGCTGTGGGCAAGCGTGGTCCCAATGTGAAAGGATATCTGGGACAATACAGTTCTTACCTGGGCAATAGGAAATAGAAAAAAGGAAATTCAGCCCACCTGGCCTGATGCCTGGTTAACACTTTGGAAGACATAAAGTATTTCAAAGCATTATGGTCAGTCAGGATTTGAAAAGGACTATCTAGGCTGAGAAGAAAAGAGTGCCATTTTTTAAGACAATGAATAATAGCTAAAAGCTCTTTGTCATGAATTTCATAATGTAGTTCTGCCACAATGAGTTTGCGTGACTCAAAAGCAACAGGATGAAACAATTTTGTTTCAGGATTTACTTGAGAAATGACCCCTGCGATAGCATAATTGCTAGTGTCTGTCTTGACTATTGTCAAAGCAGAATGATTAAATTGTCAAAGAATTGGAGCTGTGGTGAACACAGTCTTCAAGGCTTTGAATTCCTTTCGTGCTGTAGAAGTAAAAACAAAAGGAATATCTTTTCTAAGAAGAGAAGTAAGATTGGAAATAGTTTTAGAGTAATCTTTAATAAATCTTCTATAGAAATTGGCAAAACCCAAAAATCCTTGGAGGGATATAACAGTTTTGGGCTCAGGCCATTTCAGGACTTTTTGGAATTTTTTGTCATCCATGACTAAACCATCACTGGAAAACGTAAAACACAAAAAATCAAAACATTTAAGATGGAATTTGCATTTATTGTGCTTGGCGTTGAGACCGTGATCTTGAAGGCTATTTAGAACCTGTCGAACATGATGAATATGTTCATCTAATGTCTTTTATAAAATTAAAATATTGTCTAAATAGACAACAAAAAATTGTTCGACAACATCTTGAAAGATGTCATTAACAAAGGTTTGAAAAGAAGATGGTGCGTTACACAATCCAAAAGGCATAAAAAAATATTCCAACCTACCAAATCTAGTGAGCATTGCAGTCAGTGGTTCATGACACTCCACAATGCAAAAAAGATTATAAGCGCCTCTAAGATCAATTTTAGAAAATAAATTAGCACCATTGAAAAGGGTAAGAAGAAATGACATAGGCGGAACAGGATATGCATTCTTCTTGGTGACTGTGTTGATCTTTCTATAGTCAACACACAACCTAAGGCTACCATCTTTTTTCTTTAAAAAAGGACAGGGGAACGGTTGGAGATTTACTTGCTTTGATGAAACCTTTGGCCACATTCTCTGCAATGTAGTCTCGAAGAACTTGAGATTCTTCCTTCAATAAAGAATAGACAAGACCTACTGGACCTATTAACTCTATTTGATGGTCGTAGAGTCGATGAGGTGGTAACTTATTGGCCTTGCGGATTGAGAAAACATCAAGGAAATTGTGATATATTTCCGGTAGAGTTGATTTAATGGCTTCAACGTTGATTTGGTTGTCCTCATCATCTTCAAGAGAATCTGTTGAGCTAAGACAAGAATTGAGAGAGCATAATTCAACTACTTTGAGGCAATTTAAATCCTCTTCGAGTGAATTGATTGAGCTAGAAGGATTAGCCAAATGCTCAATTAGAGAAGGATCAGATGCTTGCAAGTCATCTGGCAGAGATTTGTCCTCTAGCAGGCTATTTTCAGGCAGGTTGTTTAACTCCCTATTGACCTGCATTGAAGAATCAGAAATATACTTAGTGCATGGGGTGATCAATCCCTGTGACCAATCAATTTCAGGATTCCAATGCGTTAAAAAGTCATGGCCAAAGATGGTATTGTCCATTCTTGCGGCTTCCAAGACTGATAACTCCCTCTCAAAGGGGAGAAAATTCAGAAAGTTGAAAACCCATAAAACTTTCTTACTTACCCAATATTTGGGTTCCACTGGTTTGACCAAATAAATTGGAGTTTGATTGATATCTGTGAATTTCAGCTTTAACTTCTCGGCAAAAGATAAACTGACAAACAAAATTGAAGCTCCAGAGTCTATATGACAACTGAAGGGGGTATCCTCCTTATAAAGAATGAATCTCAAGCGGTTTAAGGCAACTCCAGTCCTTAAGACATGGAGGTTCTGTGCACTGGGAGAGATAAGATAGTTTGCTTTGCACACATGTAAACTATCTACTAGTTTTATGACCTTGAACTAGTAACTTCTCTTTCCTTCAACTTTACACAATCTTCTAGCTTGTGCTTACCCCCACAATACATACATAACCCATTATCTTCTCGTCTCTTCCTCTCAGCTTCTTTAAGTTCCCGTTTTGGATCCAGTACCTTACTGATATTGCCTGGGGTCAAGATTTTGGGTTGAGGTTTGTCCTTTCCCTTATTGGGTTTGGATTGAGTCAAAGAGGATTGAGTTGGCCGTGGGTGTGAAGAAGGTCCCGATTTAAAATTCAGGCCATGAGATTTGTTGGCATATTGACAATGTTGTAGTCGTCCTTGGTAAACGCCGTCGAGTTCAAGGGTTCAATCCATTAAATCTGTTAAAGTAGTCATCTTCTGAACATGAAGATTTAATTGACCCAGAATCCTCAAAGGAAGTAATTTTTTGAAATGATACTTGAGGGCAGAATCATTCCAACCTACTCAAGTTTGAAGTGCTCTGAAGTTTGAGATATATTCAGAGGCTTTACCATTATCACTCATGCAGAGGAAATAGAGTTCAATTTCCGCGTTGTCAGTTTCATTAGGGTCACTGAATAAAATAAAAATTTGGTCTTCAAATTTACCCAGTTATTAATGAGTAAGTGGGTTTCTGTTGAAGAGAGCATGAGAATATAAGGTTCAAACCATCTTGCTGCTTTCCTGGCTAGGAATGATGAAGCATAAATAAACTTCGATTGGTTGTTATGGAACAGGAGCTTGCAGGTTTGCAAGAAGGGGTGCAATCTGCCTGGATGTTCTCCATCAAATTTATCAGGAGATTTCATGGAAGGAGTTTGAATTTTGATACCTCCAAAGATTTTGGATTTGAAAGGGTTTTCATGAAAAGTCTCATGAAGTCTTCCAGAGAATTAGATGGTCCAGGTTCCAAAGGTTGACCAGAAGGGTGAGTAGCAGGGGCAGATGGTGCCTCAAGCATTGTATCCTCTCCTTCTTCTTCCCAGCTAGAATCACCAAAACCTGGGGTATGTCTTCTAGAGATTGGACTGAGTGTCCCTGTTCCCTAAGGTTGAGAGGTTTTAGGAAGTGAGTGCACAAAACAGGCCATGAGGCTGTTGGCCTGCACTGGCGCAATCCCTAGTAGTAGCGCCCGTAGGAGGAGTGCGTTGAAATGGTGCCATTTTAAAAATAATTTAGAAACACCTGAAAAAAGGACGTAGTAGAGCAAAGAATGAGAACTACAGAGAATTTAATTATAATGTCACCGGATGACCTACGCACAAGGTCAGGATGTTCCTGAAAGTGAGATGGAGGGATGAGTTTAGAAACTTCTTCAAAGAACAGAGGAAATTTTTGAGGAAGTGATTTGAAGATGACTCGAAGGAAGAGCTACTGCTTCAAGATATGTTTGATAAGAATCTCAGTATAATTTAAGATAATACCATTATTCTCAGGATCTCACAAAGGGTTGTAAACACAATAATCAGATATTTAAGTTTTAGAAAAGATTACTGAGAAAATAAGGAAATGTACAATAATAATGATTTAACTTGAAGTTTTACCACTATTAACTATAGATACGTTTTTTTTATATAATTTAATTCTAAGGAAAATGTCAAACCAAAATCCAACCCCTTATATCCATTACTCCTCCTTGCATTGACCTCATACCCATCCATCATTCCGCACACCACAGACCTCCGAAAATACACCCATTACACCTGGACCCTCCTCAATAACATCAGTTAACTCTTTAATCCTCCACTAACCATCCCTTCCATGCTCAATACCCCTGTTAATAACCCACAGATACTTAATAAACCTTTAAGCGGAATATTGTATTGACTAATGCACTGTGCGTCGCTTATCAAAGAAAAGACTAAACACACTATTGAGAGATTGACTAATTTAGATTTAAAGTTTAGATTAGCGCAGTTGAATTGTGAGTACACAAAGGGAAATTGCAGTTGCCATGTAGAATTGCTTTCTGCACTTTGATTATGGATTTAGACCTTTGTATTATTGATTTAATGAGTTGCTTTTGCCTTGAGTGTCACGTGGCGTGTGACAAGGAAGGTATCAGAGCCAATTTGAGTCAGTAAAGGATGGGAAGGAATCAGAAGCAATTGGAGTCAGTTGAAAATGGGAAGGAATTGGAGCCAGTTGAGGATGGGATGGGAGAAATAAAATGGGTGGGGGGCCAGAAGACAGCATTGATGGTAACCGAGCTCAGGGGCTTGGTTGTAGATTCTGGCCTAACTCAACCTAATGGAAAATCTGTTAGGATTTCCCATAAATCTGCTGGGTAAAAATCCTTGAAATTTACGATTCATTTCACCAAGCTTTTTTAATATAGCTTTGTTTGAAACGGTTGGTTAAATGTGTAACAATGAATAGTGGAGATTTTCAAATACAGGGAAATCTGAAAATGATGACACAAAATTTAAAAAAAATAAAAAATATTTTGACAGGCCCAAAAGTTGAGCTGTCAATTTTGTTTACAGGCTCTTTGCCCGGTTTGTGGTACTGAGGTGATTTTTTCCCATTTTCCCCATTTCTCTAGCTCTTCCATTTTCTGCCTTCCTTGTCCACATCCTAGATCCTAGAATTTGTTCTTCCACTGGTGAGTTTCCTCTTTCATTTTTTTAATCTTCTTTTCAAGTTTTTTTTTCTCATCTAGCTTATTTCACAGCTCTTGGTCCCCCCTTTACCCTTATCTATCCTTAAAATGCCAACTTTTAAGACACCTAACATCTCTGAAATTGTCTCAACTGTCAAAAAAAACCCAAAAATAATGAAAAAAGGCACTATCCATGTTAATATGCCACACAATACATCTACCTAGAAATCCAAATACTAATGAAAAAGCTTGATGTTGTATATTCTGTTTCCAAGATTCCCATCATGAAAAATCAATGGTTTAAGGATATGAATATCAATTTTTTTCAGCAATCCAAAAATTTAATTTAATTTTCTTTTTATTGCTCCCCATAGTGAATTTTTAATGATCATTTTTAAGCTTGAGATCTCAATGGCAGTGGAAAACTTATAGTTTAATTTTTCCTTTGAAAAAATTGGTGTTGCTGTGTAAAAATGAGAGATGTAAAAAATATTTTATTAAAAATCAGTAGACCTGTCACGCGCCACGTGACAATCGAGGCAAAATCAACTCATTAAATCAATAATATCGAGTCCTAAATCTATACTCAAAGTGCAGAAAGCAATTCTCCATAGCAACTGCGATTTTCCTTTGTGTACTTACTATTTAACTGCGCTAGCCTAAACTCTAAATCTAAATTAGTCAATCTCCCAATAGGTTACCTTAGTCCTTTTCAATAAGCAATGCACAGCGCTAGGTTCAACAAAATAGTACAGTAGTAGTTTTTCATTAAAGCTTTGTTAATTAATTAAAAAGGGGTAAATTGAGCATGGACGGATATTTAGTGAAGAGGGTCTAAGTGTATGTTAGTAATGGTCAATGGAATGGGAATGGTGCGATGGAAGGGAGGTCAATGCGGGGAGGAACAAAGGATATAAAAGGAGTTGGGTATTTGGTTAGATATTCCTTAGAATTAAATTATAAAATCGTATTTACCTTAATAGTGGTAAATCCTTAAAGTTAAATCATTGTTATTGTATCTTTCTTTTATTTTCTCAATATTCATTTCTAAAATCCTAAATCTTTGATTATTGAGTTTCCAACCCTTCGTGAGATTTTAAGAATTAATATTACCTTTGAAACTAGTCTATAATTCTTCTCGAACAAACCTCGAACCTGTAGCTATTACTTCGAGTGACCTTCGAATCATTTCCTCGAATCATTCCCCTGTGCTTCGAAGAAGTTTATAAATCCCTCATCTCACTTACAGGAACATCCTTGACCTTGTGCGTAGGTTGTCCGGTGAGAGTATAATTTAATTCTCCGTAGTTCTCATTCTTTGCACTACTACGTCCTTTTAGGTGTTTCTAAAATTTTAAATGGCACCTGTTCAATGCACTCCTCCTAAGGGTGCTACTACTAGAGCTCGCGCTAGAGGCAGGCCAACAGCCACAAGGTCTGTTTCTCGCACTCACTCTTTGGAACCACTCGACCTTAGGGAACGGCAACATTCAGTTCAATCTGTAGAAGACATTCCACAAGATTTTGAGGATTCTAGTGATGAAGAAGAAGGAGAGGATACAATGCACGAGGCACCATCCGCCCCTGCCAATCACCCTTCTGGCCAATCCTCAGAACCTGGACCATCTAACTCTCTGGAAGATTTCATGAGACTTTTCATGAAAACCCTTTCAAATCCAACTTCTTCAGAGGGATCTAAGTTCAAAACTCCTTCTATGAAATCTCCTGAAAAATTCAACGGAGATCACCCCGACAGATTGCGACCCTTCATGCAAACCTGCAAGCTACTGTTCCATAATTACCCTCGAACCTTTAACAGCGACCGATCAAAGGCTGTTTACGCTTCTTCATTCCCAGCCTGGAAAGCAGCAAGATGGTTCGAACCTTATCTACTCATGCTTTCTTTGACAGAAACCCACTTACTTATCAATAATTGGGAAAAGTTCAAGGACCAACTTTTTACGTTGTTTGGGGACCCTAATGAAACGGACAACGGGGAAATTGAACTTGATTTTCTTCGCATGAGTGATAATGGTAAAGCTTCTGAATATATCTCAAACTTCAGAGCACTTCAAACTCAAGTAGGTTGGAATGATGCTGCCCTTAAGTATCATTTCAAGAAAGGACTTCCTTCGAGGATTCTAGATCAATTAAATCTTCACGGTCAGAAGATGACTACTTTAACGGACTTAATGGATCGAATTCTCGAACTTGACGGCATTTATCAAGGAGGACTTCAACATCGTCGATATGCCAACAAATCTCAAGGCCTAAATTTTAAATTGGGACCTTCTTCACACCCCCTACCAAATCAATCCTCCTCGACTCAATCCAAACCCAATAAGGGAAAGGATAAACCTCGACCAAGAGGCTCGACCCCAGATGATATCAGCAAGGTACTGGATCCTAAAGGGGAACTTAAAGAAGCTGAGAGGAAGAGACGAGCAGATAATGGGTTATGTATGTATTGTGGGGGTAAGCACAAGTTGGAAGACTGTGTGAAGTTGAAGGAAAGAGAAGGTACTAGTTCGAAGTCAAAAAACTAGTAGATAGTTTACTTGTGTGCAATGCAAACTATCTTATCTCTCCCAGTGCACAGAACCTCCATGTCTTAAGGACTGGAGTTGCCTTAAACCGCTTGAGATTCATTCTTTTTAAGGAGGATATCCCCTTCAGTTGTCTTATAGACTCTGGAGCTTCAATTTCTTTTGTTAGTTTATCTTTTTCCGAGAAGCTTCAACTAACATTTACAGATATTGATCGAACTCCCATCTATTTGGTCGAATCAGAGGAACCCAAATATTGGGTAAGTAAGAAAGTTTTATGGGTTTTCAACTTTCCAGACTTTCCCCCCTTCGAGTGGGAATTATCAGTCTTGGAAGCCCCAGGATAGACGATACCATTCTTGGCCATGACTTTTTAACGCATTGGAATCCCGAAATTGATTGGACTAGGGGATTGATCACCCCACGCTCTAAGTATATTTCTGATTCTTCAATGCAGGTCAATAGGGAGTTAAACAACCCTCCTGACAACGTCCTGCTAGAGGACAAGTCTCTGACAGATGACTTGCAAGCATCTGATCCTTCTTTAAATGAGCAATTGGATAACCCTTCTAGCTCGATGACTTCACTCGAAGAGGATTTAAATTGCCTCGAAGTAATCGAATTCTGCTCTCTCAATACAGGTATCCCCTCAACAGATTCTCTCAAAGATGAAGAGGACGACCAAATCAACGTTGAAGCCAGTAAATCAACTCTACCGGAAATCTATTACGATTTCCTCGATGTTTTCTCAATCCGTAAGGCCAATAAGTTACCACCTCATCGACCCTACGATCATCAAATATAGTAAATAGGCCCAGTACCATGGCAGGTCCTGTCTATTCTTTATTGAAGGACGAATCTCAAGTTCTTCGAGACTACATTGCAGAGAATGTAGCCAAAGGTTTCATCAGAGCTAGTAAATCTCCAACCGGCTCCCCTGCCCTCTTTGTAAAAAAGAAAGACGGTAGTCTTAGGTTGTGTTTTGACTATAGAAAGCTCAACACAGTCACTAAGAAGAATGCATATCCTGTTCCTCCTATGTCATTACTTCTTACCCTTTTCAATGGTGCTAATTTCTTTTCTAAAATTGATCTTAAAGGCGCTTACAATCTTATTCGCATTGCGGAAGGTCATGAACCACTGACTGAAATGCGCACTAGATTTGGTAGTTTTGAATATTTAGTTATGCCTTTTGGATTATGTAACGCACCTTCAACTTTTCAAACTTTTGTTAATGATATCTTTCAAGATGTTGTTGAACAATTTGTAGTCGTCTATTTAGATGATATTTTAATATTCTCGAAAACACTGGATGAACATATTCATCATGTTCGACAGGTACTAAATCGTCTTCAAGATCATGGTCTCTACGCCAAGCATAATAAATGCGAATTCCACCTCAAATCCATTGATTTTTTGGGTTTTACGTTGTCCACTGACGGTTTAGTCATGGATGACAAAAAAGTCCAGAAAATCCTGGAATGGCCTGAGCCCAAAAACATTAAATCACTCCAATGATTTTTGGGTTTTGCAAACTTCTATAGAAGATTAATTAAAGATTACTCTAAAACTATTTCCAATCTTACTTCTCTTCTTAGAAAAGATATTCCTTTTGTTTTGACTTCTACTGCACGAAAGGAATTTGAAGCACTAAAAAGGGCGTTCACCACAGCCCCAATTCTTTGTCATTTTGATCCTTCTGCCTTGACAATAGTTGAGACAGATGCGAGCAATTATGCTATTGCAGGGGTTATCTCCCAATTAAATCCTGAAACAAATTTGTTTCATCCTGTTGCTTTTGATTCACACAAACTCATAGCCGCAGAATTAAATTATGAAATTCATGACAAAGAGCTTTTAGCTATTATCCATTGTCTTAAAAAATGGCGTTCTTTTCTTCTCAGCCTAGATAGTACTTTTCAAATTTTAACAGATCATAATGCTTTGAAATACTTCATGTCTTATAAAGTGTTAACCAGGCATCAAGCCAGGTGGCTGAATTTTTGTCTGAATTTTCTTTCTCTATTACCTATCGCCCAGGAAAAAACTGCATTGTCCCAGATATCTTGTCACGTCGGGACGATGTTTACCCACAGGGGGGGGACGCATTTGCTGACAAGAACCCAGCAAATGTGCAATCAATCTTCAACGAATCAATGTTAACGACTCATCAGCTTAATACGATGACAATTCAAACTTTTTGAAATCCACTATCCAACATCCTCGAAGCTCAGTCGAAGGATGATTATTTTTTAGGGTTAAAAGACAAAATACTCTCGAAGCAAGGGGCCAAAAGATATAGTATTGAATCAGGTCTATTAGTCTTCAAAGGTGGAGCAGTCCTACCCGACAACAATGAGATAAAATTATGGATTTTCAACAGTCGACATGATTCTCCATTAGCTGGTCATTTTGGGGTTGATAAAACCTACCAGTTAATAGGGAGGGATTTCTTCTGGCCAGGTATGACCAGGGAAATCAAGGCCTATATAAAAGCTTGTTACGAATGTAATAGGAATAAGGCTCCCCGTCACCAGAAGCATGGGTTGCTTCAACCACTTCCTATTCCCTCTAAACCTTGAGAATCTTTATCGATGGATTTCATTTCTCAACTTCCTTTTTCTAATGATTTTGATGCTATATTAGTAATAGTAGATAGATTTTCAAAAATGTCTATTTTTATTAAAACCACTACTACTGCTACAGCAGAAGATTTGTCAAAATTTTTTCTAGAATATGTATTTTCTAAACACGGCTTACCGAATGATATTATTTCAGATAGAGGCTCATTGTTTGTATCCACATTCTGGACCCAACTGTGTCGAAAACTCAATATCACGAGGTATCTCTCCACGGCCTATCACCCTGAAACCGATGGTCAAACAGAAAGAGTTAACCAAATCCTCGAACAATATCTTCGAATGTATGTCAGTTACCAACAAGATGATTGGACCACATGGTTACCATTGGACGAATTTGCTTATAATAACTCAACTCATTCTTTGACACGACAATCTCCCTTTGAAAACATTTATGGACGACATCCTCAATTCAACTCAATCCATGTAGGAACTAATCATCCTGCGGAACATTATCTTCGAACTATATCACGACTCCAAGAAGAACTTAAAACAAATTTGGAATCAGTGATTCGAAGATACAAGGAACAGGCCGACAAACATCGAAAATCTGCTCCTTCCTTTAAACCAGGCGACAAAGTATGTCTCGACGCACGAGACATTCGAACAACAAGACCATCAAAGAATCTGGCTGAAAAGCGCTTGGGACCATTTGAAATCGACTCTGAAGTCTCTAAAACTGCATTTCAACTCAAGTTATCTCCTAAATGGCAGGCGATTCACCCTGTTTTCCATGTATCTCTCCTGGAACTGGCTCGAGAAATATACCCGGGCAAGAACCAACCCCCTCCGGAACCGGTCGAAGTAGAAGATCATCTAGAGTGGGAAGTAAGTCATATCCTTTATTCAAGAATACGCAAGGGGAAACTTCAATACCTCGTGGAATCGGAAGGCTTCATCAATGACTCAGACAAAACATCCTGGGAACCAGCCATCAATGTTTCTAACGCTCCTGAACTCCTAAAATCTTTTCATTTGAAATATCCTTTAAAACCAAAACCTTAAAATTTCTTTATTTAAAATTTTCTTTTCTTTTTCTTTCTTTCTTTAAAATCTAAAACAGCTCTTAAATTTCTTAGCCTTGTTTTCTTTTTTCTCTCTTCTTTTTTCTTTCTTCTCCTTCTATAAAATTTCCTCCAAAACAAACTAAAAATTAAATTAAAATTAAATAAAATAAAATAAAATAAAATAAAATAAAATAAAATAAAATAAAATAAAATAAAATAAAATAAAATAAAATAAAATAAAATAAAATAAAATAAAATAAAATAAAATAAAATAAAATAAAATAAAATAAAATAAAATAAAATAAAATAAAATAAAATAAAATAAAATAAAATAAAATAAAATAAAATAAAATAAAATAAAATAAAATAAAATAAAATAAAATAAAATAAAATAAAATAAAATAAAATAAAATAAAATAAAATAAAATAAAATAAAATAAAATAAAATAAAATAAAATAAAATAAAATAAAATAAAATAAAATAAAATAAAATAAAATAAAATGAAATAAAATGAAATAAAATAAAATAAAATAAAATAAAGTAAAAATAAAATAAATAGAATAAATATAAATAATAAAATAAAATAAAATAAAATAAAATAAAATAAATAGAATGAACATAAATAATAAAATAAAATAAAAAACTCTTAAATCTCTCTAAATATTTTCTTTCTTTTCTTTTTCAATTCTTTAAATACATTCTTTTTTTTAAAATTTAAAATTCTCTTCAAAAATTTCTCTTCTAAAAATTTATTCTCTCTTTTAAAAACTTTCTTTCCTTCGAATCATCAAATCTTGTACGACACGGCCATTTCCTCGAACTTAACTTCAAACCTCTAAATCTCCCTATAATAATTCTTGGAAACAAATAATTCTTCTTTTCAAATTCTCTTAAATTCTAAATTCTGTTTTTTTCTTTTCTTTTTTCTTCCTCTCTTTTCAACTAAAATTTCTTAAAAAAAAAAAAAAAAAAAAAATTTAAAATCCTCAATTTAACAAACTCATCTCAATCACAAAACCGTTTCTTTTTTCTCTATCTTTTCTTACATAAAAATTTTCCTTTTAAAACACTAAAACTTCCTTCAATTAAACAACCTTTTTCTTTCTTTAAAATTCTTCTTTCAAATTCTAAAATTTTTTATTTTAAACTTCTTTTTTTTCTTTTTCTCTCTCTCTCAAATCTTATAAAATTAATAACATTCACCTACAATAAAAAAATAATAATAATAAAATAAAACTAAAATACAATTTTTTTTTCTACTTCTTTACATCTCCTTTTCATTTCAAATCCTTTCTTTTAATTTCTCTCGAACCAATCTTTTCATTTTCTCCAAAACTACCCTTATCTCCTTCCTGAATTTCTCAAATACCTCCTCCTCTCCTACCGGAACCACCTCTCCCATCTCCAAGAGCTGCCCTGCCATGTCAAAGGAAGCAGCGTCAATAATTGTGTCGACCTCCCCACATAGTTCTTCCGCGAACCTTACTCCTTGACCTTGACGAGGTTTCTTCGACCACACCTGGTCCAGGGTGTCTTCAGGCTCTTCAACTACTTCCGTGGCCGGAGGGTTTGCCTCAGTTGGTATAACCGACGCAGGCTCCGCAATCAGCTCTTCAAGGTTATTCAATGTCTAAAACAAAACTTATCAGTAACTTCATCCTTAAAATAAACAAATAAAACTTACCTCGAAGATGGGGTCAGGCTCTAGAAATAACCTTGGCATCACTTCGACCTCTACCTCTCTCTCTTCCTCATCATCCTCGATGACCACCCGTCGTTTCTTGGGTGCCCGCCCTGGAACAGGGACTTCATCTTCATCCTCCTCCACCAACTCGTTGACCTCTTCCTCGACACCTTGCTTCAAACTCGTGGCCTGGGTTACCCAGGTTGAGATCTTGTTGTTTAACTCCTTATCATTTTCCCCCACCGATTGTTCATCTTCGATCGAGACATCCCAAATGTCTTCGACCACCTCTTTGGTTTTCGAAATTACCCAAAACTTAGTCTTGGTAAATCGCTTTTCGATTTCCGCATTCTTCATCAACGCATCACACGCCACTCGCCGCCAATGGCAAAACTCGCATTTCTGGCGAGGGCCTCGAGTCGCCGTACTTTCGACACAGAAATACTCCATGATTTCACAAGCCGTGCAAGTCTGTGAAAACTGTCGTGTGATCATTCCCCCATCCGCTTTAGGGTGTGGAGGCGTAGGTGTGGGAGTGGAGCAGTTCATTATAAAGATAAGTAATTAAGAAGTGAGGGAAAAAAGTATTAGAAAAAGGGAAACTAGTGTGGGAAGATGGCTCAAGCTCAACGGAGTTCGCAATTTTTATACCCGGACATCTGTCACGCGCCACGTGACACTCGAGGCGAAATCAATTCATTAAATCAATAATATCGAGTCCTAAATCTATACTCGAAGCGCAGAAAGCAATTCTCTATAGCAACTGCGATTTTCCTTTGTGTACTTACTATTTAACTGCGCTAGCCTAAACTCTAAATCTAAATTAGTCAATCTCCCAATAGGTTACCTTAGTCCTTTTCAATAAGCAATGCCCAGCGCTAGGTTCAACAAAATAGTACAGTAGTAGTTTTTCATTAAAGTTTTGTTAATTAATTAAAAAGGGGTAAATTGAGAATGGACGGATATTTAGTGAAGAGGGTCTAAGTGTATGTTAGTAATGGTCAATGGAATGGGAATGGTGCGATGGAAGGGAGGTCAATGCGAGGAGGAACAAAGGATATAAAAGGAGTAGGGTATTTGGTTTGATATTCCTTAGAATTAAATTATAAAATCGTATTTACATTAATAGTGGTAAATCCTTAAAGTTAAATCATTGTTATTGTATCTTTCTTTTATTTTCTCAATATTCATTTCTAAAATCCTAAATCTTTGATTATTGAGTTTCCAACCCTTCGTGAGATTTTAAGAATTACTATTACCTTTGAAACTAGTCTATAATTCTTCTCGAACGAACCTCAAACATGTAGCTATTTCTTCGAGTGACCTTCGAATCATTTCCTCGAATCATTCCCCTGTGCTTTGAAGAAGTTTATAAATCCCTCATCTCACTTACAGGAACATCCTCGACATTGTGCGTAGGTCTTCCGGTGACAAGACCAAAAAGATAGGAATGCGCATTGATACATAGCAGTTCTACAGGAACTTCTATGCTATAGCAGGACACTGAAATGGATGAATTTTATTTTTAAGGCAAGTTTTTGGCTTAAAGTAAGTTGTTCCATGACTGCCTGTGTCACCACTTTGCGATGCAGTGTATGAAGCAAGATTACTATTCCTCCTTCAAGATATGGACGGAGGAAGGAATAAATAAAAATTTAAGAAAATAAATAAACATAATAATAGTCTCAAATTCATATTCTTGAACAATTGATAGTTCATGATGGGAATCATGGTGCCAGAATATACAACATGAATTTTTTTTATTAGAATTTGGATTTATTAATAGATATATGGTTTGTCATATTAACTTGGATAGTGCCTTTTTTAATTATGTTTAGGGATTTTTTGAAAGTTAGGACAATCTTGGAGATGTTAGGTGTCTTCCAAGTTGGCATTTTAAGGATAGATAGGGGGAAAGGGGGGACCAAGAGCTGCGAGATTACCAAGATGAGAAAAAAACAAAAAAACTTGAAAAGAAGATGTAAATATTGAAAGAGGAAACTCACCAGTGGTAGAAAAAATTCTAAGATCCAGGATGTGGAAAAGGTAGAGAAAGGGGGAAAATGGGAAAAAATCTCCCCACTTCCACAAACCAGTCATGCAGCCTGTTAACAAAATTGACAGATCAGCTTTTGGGCCTGTCAAAAAAAATATTTTTTTGAAATTTTGTGTCATTATTTTCAGATGTCTCTGTAGTTTAAGATATATATTTTATTAAGACAAAGAGGATTCACTGACAACTCTTGGCTATTGACCATTTGCTTTTATCTTGACTAAATACAGATTGTACAGCCAAGTCACAAAAGCTTGCAGAATTTTGGACAAAAAAATAAATGTTTTACCCACAAAAAATGATTTTCCTATTCAAAAAGAAGTACTTCTGCCCAATACCCAACATTTTTTAATAGGCAAATCATTTTTTGGTGAGAAAAACTTTGATTTTTTTGTCTAAAATTCCACAAGCTTTTATGACTTGTGCCAATGTATGATAGTATCTAAGTATGATTTAATAGTAAATATTAATGGTCCAACTACTTATTGATAAATGCTTTAGTGATTAAACCTTAGGGGAAGACTAATGAAATAGTTATTCTCAGTGTTAGCTCACAATATTTGGATTGGTGTGTGATAGTGGTAGAAAATAGGCTAATAAAATATATTTATAGCTAATATAAAGATAATATCAATTTATAAATGCTTTATAATATATTTCTATATAATAATAATTGTTTTTATAATGTTTATTTGAATTTTAGTAAGTCAGTGATGTCCAATAACCTGTCAAATCCTCCCTTACTTATATTAAAATCCACTGGAGTGCACAGACCTTCAATCCAGATGATCTCACTGCTCTCCGCAGAAACTACAGAACTTTGTGGTCCAATAACCTTCCCATGGTGTCCACTTCAAGAAGTTTCAACACCTAGACCTCCAGTAAGGACCCTTCATCACAATTAATAATACCATAAGCCCACAACATAAATAAAGAAAACAGATAAAATCAGATACCATAAAGAAACAGGTGAAATAAGTCATCCAAAGAGTATTGAATAAAAAAAAAGCATATAAAGGAACAAAATAAACTTTCCAAGGCCCTAAAAAAACCCCAAGCATCCATATTAGCTCATTAATCATATCCCAACCCATAAATCCTTAAAAATCCATTAAAGGAAGCAGATTAAGTTGTCCAAACTGGATATATGCACCTGAAATGGTGTATATGTTTGTGTAGGCCTTTTGATTCAATTCAATACGTCTATATGAGCTTAAATAAGGAGAAAAAAAATCTTAAAGGATATTAAGAGGTGAAAACCCATTTATAGACCTATATATACATAATAGGGGGTATCAATGTTGACTTATCCACAATTAAATTAATTGCGGAAAATAATCTGCATACCCCAATTATCTTCTGCAATAATTTTTGCTAATAATTGGGTTATTAGAAACTTTACGTGTCAATTTTCACCTCTTATCTGACATTTTTTTACTCAATTTTTCATAACCACATCTTGGAAAACTTTCTGTCATAACCACATCTTGACATACTTTCTGCCATAACCACATCTTGGACTACTCTCTGGATATGGCTTCTACCTTGCTGCACACTCACATTCTCGTCCCATCCTGTCCATTCTATCCACTCAGAACCCCTCACCATCTCAACTGCTTGTTTCTGCTCCTTTTCATTTCATTTATATTTTAACATGCCTTGTTGTCCTAGATCTTCTCAAAGGCAGCCATCACCGAGTTGTTCTTCAAATCCCACTACTCCCTCTTTCCCCCGCTCAGCTAAGAAATCTAAGACCGTTCAATTAAAAAAAGATGATCATCTCATTTTTATCAACTGGCTGAAAACTAAATCTAACTATGATTCTTGTTTTGGTACTGAGTATTCAACTAAAGTAGGACAGCCCCCAGCATCAAAAGTTAATGGTTATCTTCTAATGGCAAATGAATTACGGAATAAGACCAAGGGAAGGATTGATCTTTTGCCTAAACAGATTTCTGAACGGTTCAAGCATTACCAAGCCAAATACAAGAAGGCAAAGGCTCTTTCATCTTCCACTGGTTTTGGGGTTACTGACATTGATATAACTAAGGGTATCAAATCCATAGACAATAAACTTGATTCTTTATGTCCTTACTTTAAATAGATGGATGCAATTTTTGGAGAGCAAGCCGATGTTAATCCTGTAAAAATGTTGGATAGAGAAGATCCTATCTCCAAACATGATGTTGAAGCAAATCTTTTCCCATCCTCTTCCTCCACTCAAGCCTCCCCTCATTTGAATGAGAAATATCTAGATAGCTTTTCTGTAGATGCTATGGGTGAATTAATCCAACCAAATCTAACTCAGGTCTGTTTCTTTTTTCTTTTATCTTATCATTTCTATTTTTTATTTACTTATCTTTTTCTTATTTCTTAAAAGGCTGATGAACAAACCCAGGATCCTTGATCAACTGAGTCTGAAGGTAGTGACAATGATGAGGAGGAAAATATGACCTTGAACAAGAAGCATAGGGATTCAAGTAGTCTAAATTTCCACTCACAAAGAAGATGAAAAAGTGATACTTCATCACAAACCCCTTTTTCCTCTATGAAGCAATTTTTAGAGAAATGTGATGCTGGTAAGTGATACAATACATCTTATTACTTTACTCTACTTTTCTTCCACTTTATATTAATTTTTATTATCACTATAGAACAAGTAGAAATTTCTAAAGAGACTCAAAACTTTGAAAAGAAGAAATATGAGCTCTCTTTAAGGAGAATGATAGGCTAGAAGATTTGGAAGAGAGGAAGTACGAGCTCTCTTTATGGAAGGATGATTGGGCCCAAGATTTGGAGGAGAGGAAGTACCAGCTCTCTTTACGGAAGGATGATCGGGCCCAATATTTGAAGGAGAAAAAGTATGAGTTAACTCGAAGTATTGAAAAATCAAAAAAAGAGGAGAAAACTCTTGAACATCAAAACCTATTAGAGCAGATGAAATATAAGTTTGATCATGAAGAAAATTCCAAAAAGAAAGATTTCTTGATAGAATGTGTTAAAGCTAATAAATCTGTTGAGGAAATTGAACATTTAAAGAAATCGTTGGATGACTAGTTTGTTTTATATCTCTCTTACTTCAACTGTTCATATTTATTTGTACATAAAATTTCAAATAATTTCCTTTATTTCATTACTCTATCTATCATTACTTGAATTTTTGTATTTTAATGTTAAATATTCTTTTTTTAAATAAAATTTTCATGTCTCCTTTGAAAATTTGACGATCCCCCAACCCTGGATTTTTTTGAAGTAAGGTGTGGGTATCACCAAAATTCTTTCATGTCATGAATCTTGAAAGTCTTATATGAAACTTTGGCTTTACTACCCCCTGCATATTACCGGTATCCCAAAAATTCTTACATGTCAAGAATTTCACAAGTCTTATAAGAAACTTTGGCAAACCCCCCCATGGATTTTATTGAAGTAAGGGACGGGTATCACCAAAAAAATTTCACCAAAATATTTACAAGTCAAAAAAATTCTATATCTGTTTTAAAAAATTGGCAATACTCTCCCCTGCATTTTATTGAAGCAAGGGGTGGGTATCACCAAAATTTTTTTAAGTCATCAATTTCACATGTCAGATTTGAAAATTTGGCAATAACCCCCCTGCATTTTATTGAAGTAAGGGGTGGAAGTCATCTAAATTTAATATTATTACATAAATTATTAAATTAATATCTAATATATTTAAATTTCCCTAGTTTAAAGTAATGACAATTCCTCAAGCCAAAATGCAGACCAAGTCTAGAAACAAAAGTTTGGGACTTTCCACAGGTATAGGCAAGAGGAACCCCATGAAGCAAATAAATGTTATCATGATTACCTGTTATACAACCAAAGGTCGTTGGCTCATCACATTACTTGAGAAAATTGATATATAAAAAATATTTATTAAAAATTTATGAAAAAATATAAAATTTTCGATGACAACTCTAATCCCCATACTTTTTGTATCTAGATAAAGTTCTTTTAAATCAAATAAATTTACCTTCTTTCTTTACCTTATTGATTCTTTGAATCAACTTATGACTGACTTGAAATGAGCAACCAAAATGTGTTAAATCATGACAGGATTCCAAACCAGGAGGAGCTTTGGTTGTTTGATGATTATCCTTAAAAGAATTCCAAATAGTTTCGATGATACCATTTCCCAAACCAAAATCAATGAAGCACCAGTGGTCTGGAAAATATAAACCATGTCCTTTGATTTTAGCTGGAGATGTTATTGGGTGGCCAGTTATTGGATTGATATATGAGAATATACCAAAAGTAAGAAAATTGGCATCATTCCTATCGATATGAATCCTATTGTGGAATCCAGAATGAGTGATAATAACATAAGAAAATAAAAGATATTCGTGGCTGATATCTTCCCATTCAGAGTCACACCAATTTGATATTCAAACTTTGGTTGCAAGTTCATGATTTTTTTCAAATGCTTTATTACAGAGCTTTTTGAGTCGAAAAGAAGGAAAATAGTTAAAGGAAGGTAGAGTGTCCCATAAGCAAAAATCTTCATCTTTTTGAGCTTTAGTGATATTCTTGAGCAATGAACATATGCCTATATAATTGAAATACCTAGATAATAATCATATAAGAGTTTTAGAATCCTTATCCTCTAAATATGCAATATAAAAATGTGAAATAAGACAAGTGAAATTTGGAAAAAAGGCTCAACTTCAAAGGTCAAAATCTCAGCAACCACTGAACCTAAATCAAACCTGTTTGTGGGAAATGAAAGATATGCTTTAGTATAATCTTCAGTTAAAGGACATGTGATTTAAATAAACCTAACCCTAATTTTTTACATAAAAAAATGAAATAAAAATTTAAATTGGGAAAAAAAAGGCTCAACTTTAATGGTCAATATCTCAGCAACCACCGAATCAAATTCAAATCTGTTTGTAGGAAATGATAGGTAGCCTCCAGGAGAATCTTCAGTAAAAATAACATTAGATTTGAATAAACTTAGCCCTAATTCCAAGTCTGATTTTTCAAATTTTACAAAAACTTGAAAAGTGGTAATGAAGATGAGATCAAAAGGAGTTTTATAAGTTCACTGTTATCCAGATAAGAGTCATACGTATATTTAAGTATGAACTTTTCATAAAAGGAATGAGATATCATATAGGCATGAAAAAAAGAGATGAAACTTACCTTGATTGAAAAGTAGGAAAAATAGAGTGAGAAAGATTGATGTTGGAATTGTGGGGAAATTGAATATGGAGTAAGTGAAATGCATAAAAAATGTGCAATGTATGTGTTTCAATGAAATGGAGCCAAAAAAAGTGAAATAAGGGAAAGGGGGGATAATGACCATGCCAAGGAGGGATGAAGAGTAGGGTTATGGAGCTAAAAAAGAAAGTAAAGAGGGAGAGAAAAAAAAGGTTAATTATACCATTGAAATCCAAAATAACCACTTACAAAAAAAATTTAGATAAAAAAAATAAAATAAACAGAAAAAAACAAAAAAAATTATAATAAGTAATCAAAAAATCAAAAAAAAGAATAAAATGACTTACCTGGAAAGAGGAGATGACAAAATGAATGAAACCAAATTGTTTGAGGGATGTTGGAGGAATATGAAAAGGATATGATGGATGAATGAAAAAAAAATCACTGACAAAATATGCGATTTCATGTTGAGCTGGTGAAAGAAAACCAATGAGCCATCCAAAAAAAAGATCTTCACCATAAATTCCAAAAAAAAAATGAATATGCAACAAACCAAAATACCAAGCCAAGTGAATGAAGTACACAAAGAGGACATTTAGAGAGTAAAAAAAAGAATTTAAAAGGGTGGTGAAGAGAAATGTTTGAGAGTAATAGGCATAATGATAGAGTGTATGTCGGTTGAATGAATGTTTGTGATTCAAGGGAGGAAAGAGCCAGTGCTGATTCAGGATCCTCTTCTTCATAAAGATCATTCCACTCATCCTTTAAATCAGCTATGATATTGTGAAGTATAATGCAAGTCATGATCCAATGATTTGCAGTTTTGATCTCCAATTTTTTTTTGAAATTGGATTATGAGCTCCCGAAGACTAGAAAATTGCCCTTTTAAAATACCTATAGCATGTTCAATTTGTACTCTTGATTGGGCAAGGTGATAATTAAATTTAGTTTTGGGGTCATTTTCTAAGGTTTCACCACGGAAAGCAGGTATAATGTACTTCCCACTTGCATATGCTGAGTCTGCAAGAAGGTACTGAGATTCGCCAAAGTATGAGTCAGGGGTTTGAGAAATCCTCATTCTTTGGAAGACGGAAGAGTCATGACATGAGCCAGGGCAGCCACTATGAAAAGCAATAAATTTTTATTGACATCAAATACAAGTTGAATGGCAATAGAGTATCTAGAAAGAAGATAAAAAGTTAGTTTATGAAGGATGAGAAATTGGAGATGATTTTGAAGAAACCTTTTTTTGCGATCAAAATAATGGTTGCCATCATAAGCAGGCTTTTTACTCAAAGTTATAGTTGTGCCATCATCAAATCCTACACAGTCAGGGAAACCTTCAGCTTGCATTACTTGAGAGGATTCAAGTCGCTGTTCTGGAGTTGGCTAAGCAAGTGTTTGAGACTTGAGGGAAAGGATAGCAATCATACAGAGCTTGGTGTATAATATCACGGTACCATATCCTATGTTAAAGAGATTATTCAAACGTCTTACAGAAGCACTGTTTCCATTTGAGCCAAAGCGACATAGTGAAACAGCAAGTTGGATGGCAGGATTACGCTGTTTGTTGTGGGAATTGTTATGAAAGATAGGATGTTCCGAGATGAGTTGATAAAGTTTGAAGAAAGAATCGGGAGAAGTTCTAAAAAGCTGGGTGAAGATTAAATGAAGAATGTTGAGAATGGAGGCCAGATCATATTGGGGATCATGATAAAGATTTGGCCCCCTGGTGATGATGTAACGCTTTTTGGAAAGAAAACACATATAAGCTAAAGCATCTTCCAAATCAGAGTCAGATTTATAGTAAAGAAAAAAAAAAGTAATAGCATTCATTGTTAAGTGAAGTAGCTTCCTAGTAGAGAGGTGTTTTATTGTTGCCGGTGGAAGGGTTATGTAATGAGGGATGTGGGAATTCACTGCCATATGTGCAGTTGGGGTGTGTAGATAGAAAAAAAACTTAAGTTTTCGCCACCAAAATTAAGTAGCATAGAGTGAGGAAAGACTTAAGGATGGCATAATCAATTATGAGTCATGTGAATTTCTTGCAAATCCATCATGGATGAGATGAGTTTGGGATCAGGAATTAGGAATGTAAATTGGGGTATAAGAGGCGGGATAATGCATTATCGTGGATTCCTTATCCACTAGTCCCGGGGGCTAGTGGATAAGAATCTTCTGCAATTAATAATGTCTGATCCTTGAAAAAAAAATTCCTGATCCCTAATTGCGGATTCCTGAACATTGATACCCCCTAATATAACTACATATTTCACTGAATATGAGGTTTATGCATACATATAAGCTTATGCATGTCTATAATTACTCAATATCACTTTTAATAAGTATATTATGAATCCATTAAAACCTTAATAAGTATTATAGGCTATGGATAAGCTATTTAAATTTATATAAATTATTTAATAATGTAATACAAATATATATAAGCAAAATAACCATATATATAAGTATTATAGCCATAATTTTAAGTTATAAGCTTAATGCAATTAGGGTTATCTTATTTTAAGCATAAGAAATACTCAGACCTGGGGATACCTAGACTGAAACTCCCTCACCCAAAAAAAACAATAAAAAAATGTTAAGACATTTTAATTAAAATGTAAGGAGTGAATAGAAAGAAAATTTTTTAAGATTCTATAATACATATGCTGAATTTATAACATTATTATTTGGTTTTAAATTTTTTCAAGAGATTTTCAAGATAAGATATATCATTTTCTGGTATCCACTGGTCATATTCACTTTATTTATTTTTAAAACATAATATATACTCAAATCCATTTTCTTTTGTAAGATGTCTCTTTTCAAGTATCTTTTCAATTTCTGCTTTTTCAACTATTTCTTCATGTTTCTGTTTATGCCTTCCTGATCTTCTTTAAAATAGAGCAGTATCATTAGAATGGTATGGTTTTTTAAGAGAAATATGAAATACTGGATGTTTTATATCATATGGTGCATATAGAATAACTTCAACAGCATTGTTACCAACCATCTTTTTTACTACAAATAGTCCAATGAATGGATATTTAAATTTAAAATTACCATTTAAATTGAAATGTAGTGTAGAAATAAGGACTTCAACTCCCTCTTTGAACATTTTCTCTTTATGGTCTTTATCACATCCTTTCTTCTCATACTCAAATGCCTTATTTATACTTTCTTGAGCATGCTTTCTGAATAATTTTTGCATTTGAAGAAAAGATTTTTTACCTGGATGGATATCTGTCGGTATAGTCTAGTATATAAGTATGATATAATAGTATTTATTTATGGTCCTACTACTTATTGATAAATGATTTAGTGATTAAACCTCAGGGGAAGACTAATAGAATAATTATACTCAAATAAAACTCACAATACTTGGATTTAAATGTGTGCTAGTGGTGGAAAATAGATAAATAGAATATAGTTATAGCTTATATAATGATAATATCAACTTATAAAAGGCTTTATAATATATTTCTAAATGTTAATAATTGTATTGAAGTGTTTTATTGAATTTTAGTAAGTAATTGATGATAAATAACCACCAAAATCCCTCCTTATTTATACCCAAATCCCCTGGAGTGCACAGACCTTCAATCCAGATGATTTCACTGCTATCCCCGGCAATTACAGCACTGTGAGGGCCCATCACCTCCCCATGGCATCCACTTCAAGAAGATTCAACACCCAGACCTCCAGTAAGAACCCTCCATCACAATTAATGATAACACAGATCTATACCACAAATAGAAAATCCAGATAAAAACAGATACTATAATGAAACAGGTAAAATAAGCAATCAAAAAGAGATTTAATGAAACCCAAAGCATATAAAGGAAAAAATTTAAATTTCCAAACCCCCAATAACATCCCTAAGCATCCATATTAACCCAGAAATGACCTCCCAACCCATAAATCCGTGAATATTCATCCAAGGAAGCAGATTAAGTTGTCCAGACTGAGTGTATGCGCCTGAAATAGATGTTTATTCTTCTGTAGGTGTTGTGAGTCCACTGGATACGTCCATATGACCTAAAATAAGCAGAAAAACAAAGGTTATAGGCTATTAAGGAGCTAAAACCCACTTATATACCTAAATATACATAATATACTGCATATTTCACTGAATATGAGATTTATGTATACATCTAAGCTTATGTAAGTCAATAATTACTTCATATCACTTAAGATAAGTATATTATGACTCCATTAACAACTTAATAAGTATTATTAGGCTATGGATAAGCTATTTAAACTACTATAATCTATATAATAGAGTAATAACTTAATATATATGTAATATAATCATATATATTATTTTTATAACCTTATTTTTAAGATATAAGCTTAATTTACTTAAGGTTATCTTATTTTAAGTATAAGAAATACTCATTCCTAGGGATATCTAGGCTGTCAATATCCAATCTAGGTAATTTATTAATATTTTTAGAAGAGGTATTAAGTACATAACCCAACCATAACTCAAATGGCTTTTTTCCAGTGACAGAATGTACTGTACTATTGTATGCAAGATCTAAACCTGGGATAAGGGTTACCCAATCATGAGTGAGTTTTTCATTGTCTTTAAAGTCATGACTAAAAGCACAATATTTTCTTATCATATCTTCTAAGGCTTGCATCATTCTTTATGCTAGCCCTTCAGTTTGTGGATGGTGTTCTGTAAAAAGTTTAAACTGACAACCTGAAACATCCATAAGTGATTTCCAGAACTCAGAAGTAAATTTTGGATCTCTGTCTGAAACTATTGCTTTGCAGAATCCTGCTATATTTAAAATTTGGGTCCACCATAAAAAAGCCATTTGCTTTGTGGGTAGGAATAAATTTACACATTTTTGTAAATCTATCTACAATTACACAGCAGGAGTTAGAACTCTTATGCCATGCTATTGGCAAACCTGTTACAAAGTCCATGTTAACTATTTCCCATGGAGCTTTTGGTTGCTCAATTTTTTGTAAAAAACCAGCTCTTTTGCCTTTCAATCTTTTAGATTTTTGACAAGAATCACATGTCTCAACATATTTTTGAACATCATCAGACATTTTAATCCACCAAGCTGTATTTTTACCTCAGGTTAATTTTTTATAAAATTCAAAATGACCTGCTAATATATAATAATGACATATATTTAACATAAACTCCTTCATTGAAGGGGGAATCACAATTACATTACTTGATTTTTTCCTGTTATATATAAAACCATCCGCAATGGAAAATTTTCCTTTTACTAATGCTTCCCTATATTTTTGTGGTAATTTTTTTATTATAACACTCATTGAAGCATTAGATGGATCAATTAATAGTGTACTAAGTTTACTCAGCTCAGTATCTGAAGCATAATTATCAAGAATTGATTGCATAAATTTATTCTCAAGATCTACCATATAAATGCCATAAATGTTAATAATCTCTGTTTCAGGAAAATAAGCAGGATTATCATCATTATTAGGTAGAGGTACTCTAGATAACAGATCTACATTATAATGTAAAGTTCCTGCTCTATCTGTAATAGTCATCCATCCTCTGTAATCTTGTACAGCTAATTGCCATCAAAACATATGTCTATTAGGATTTTTTATGTTTAAGAGTGACTTAACTACACAAAAGTCAGTTATTACCTCAAATTTTTGGTCTTCAAGGTAATAATGTAGCTTCTCAAGAGCCCATACTACTGCCAAGTATTAAAGTTGAGTAGAACCATATTTCAATTCACTACTTCTTAGAGTACGTGAAATATAGCAAATTACTACTTCTGAAATTTTTCCTTCAATAAGTTGTTTTTGATGAAAAGCAGCACCCAAACCAATATAACTTGCATCAGTATACAATACAAAAGGTAATTGGAGATCTGGTAATCCCCTGATAGGAGCAGTCATCAAAAATACTTTCAACTTATCAAAAGCCTGTTGTCTTTCATTATTCCAAATGAAAGCTTCTGATTTCTTTATCAGTGTGGTCAATGGTGCAGCAATTAATTGGTAGTTCTTTATATACTGTCTATAATAACCACACATGCCAAGAGAAGATTGTAAATCCTTTACATTTTGAGGAACTTCAATATTCTTGATTTAAGCCGCCTTATTTTGTTCTACACACATCTGTAAGCCAGATACAATATGACCAAGCACTTTTAAAGACTCAAAATCAAATTTACATTTTTTCAATTCAAAGGTTGCTTTTATTTCATTTATCTTTTAAAATACCTTCTTCAAATGGATTAAGTGTTTACCATATGTCTTAGAGAACACTATGATGTCATCAATGTATACCATTAACCATCCCTCAATCATTTTATTATGGAATGTTATATTCATTAACTTCTAAAATAATGAAGGATAATTTTTTGGTCCAATTGGCATCCTGACATATTTATATATTCCCATATGTTTTTTTATCAACAAAAATTTCTGTGAGTTCTTTTCAACAGAAATTTGATGGTACCCTTTATTTCCATCTAGGCAACTTATGTATTTAGCACCTTTAAGGGTAGCATGTATAGAGGAAATCCTTAGCAAGGGATAAATATCATCTGCTGTAAATGTATTTAAAGCTCTATAATCACCGCACAGTCTTTATTTATCTTGTTCATAAGATATTGACACTGGTGATATTACACAATATTTTGGTGTAGTTTCAATCTTTTCAAGAATTTTCATTTTTAATAAAATCTTAATATTATCCTCTATGTCTTTCCTCTTCATTGGTGAGGAAGGGTATGGTTTCTTTTTAAGACTAGCAGGAATATTATCCATATCACAGGTTAAACTAATTTTGATATCATGTTCTTTTACAAGGCCAAGTTCATTGGTCCCATGTGCAAAAGCCATTGGAAATGCTTTAATAAAGTCCAAAATATTTTTCTTCTCAGTTTCATTTATCTGAGTGCCAAATGATTCTTTTGAAATTTCTGTTTCCAGAAGTTCCATCTCACTGGATTCTCTTCCTTTGGAAAGAATATCTATTACTGACTCAATGTGTAAGACTGTGTTAAAAGAATTTATTTTAAATTTTCTTTTACCATTTATGCCAATTGTAAAATTTTTATTAGCAGGGTCTAATTTTACACCTAACTTTGTCAGAATGTCATTACCAATGATAGAACAGATACTACACTTAGTATTATCCATTACTACTAAGTCACTAGTTACTCTAACATAAAAATGTTGATGTTTAAAGAAAACAGCAGCTTTCTATCTACAAATGGGGTGTAGTACTGATCAAAAACCTCTCCAATTTTTACTATGAAGGGGTTCAAGATTTGACTTATAATCACTATCAATTTTCTGTAATGTATTTGCAGAAACAACAGAAACAGCAGCTCCTGTTTCCAATACTATATTTACATTTTCTCCAAAAATAATTTTTGGAACTGAGATAGGTGTTATTTTTAATTTTACAGCTTGTATATCCTTAATGATTCTAGCATCCTCAAAATTCATTAATGACTCATTTGAGTCCATATTTAATACTGGATTTTTAAAGATGGAAAAATCATCTTACAACATACAGACTTCATTTTAATCACTATATAAGATATTACTTTCATAATCACTTGAATCTTTACTTTTTTCTATTTCATTTCAAGATACATGCTGATTTTCAACAATATTTATATTTTTCTCACATTTTTGACCTTTAAACCAAGGTTTATTACACTTATAACAAGTATTAGTCTCATACTTTATAGGTACTGCAGGTGCAGAAGGTTTTTTCTGCTTTTCCTGCAGTGTTTTTAAATTCTTATTTTTCACAGGTTCATTATTTTGTTTATAAGTGGTGTAACTTTCTTCATACTTATGCTTTAATAATATTTTATTACAAATATTAATGCATTAAGAGTATTCATTTACCATTATTGTTCTGGCTACAACAATGTCTCTGACAGATATAGGTAATTTATATATTATTTTATCTTTTCATAAGTTTAAATCCATATTTGGCTCAATGGCTTTTAATACTTTATTCAAATTCATTTTAAGTACCATAGCTTTGTAACCATTCAACGGATTATACCTTGTTTTCTCATATAATCTTTGCTGACACCACACAATATAGGGGGGCGGACTTGCTAGCAAGTCCGCAACCTTGAACCCTAATTTATATCTTTTTCAGAACACATTGAGGTGGTGATGAAACAATCATGAAGAAATATTGAATTTACTTTGAAAACACCTTGAAACTGATTTGAACCTTCATTGAACCACAGTTGATTAATAGTTCAAAAAATATTCACAGCAGGAAAAAAGTGTGCACTAGATGTCTAGTGCTTTTTTTTGCTTCCTGAATTGATTCCTGGTAGAATTCCAAGTGTAACTTCGATCTGATGCCTCCCTCCCCAAATTCTCCCTTATCATCAATCTGACTTCCTATCCTACCCCCTTATCTTGTTGCTAACCTTGCAATCTACTTACCCTTTCTACCTTATTCCTTCCCTTCACAGTGAGAAAAAAACTCCTCTCCTTCCCCCCCTCTCCCTTCTCTTCTCTTTATTTCTCACACCTCCCCCAGAACCTCACTCACCTTTCCCAGCCCACTGTCATTATTTAGTTTTATTTTACTTTGATTTTTTTTCATTTTTCATGTTTCTTCCCTACAAATATATTCCTTTCTCAACAATTGAACACATTTTTTTAGTAAACACAAGCAAATCAAATTCTGAAATGTGTATATAGTTACATTATTTACCACTTGGAATGGGTTATAATTCCTCAAAATTTTATTCCTTGTTATTTCTAATTTATACATATTAATTATTCTCAAGTTTATTAAAAGTTGGCTACTTCCCAAGCCCTTGCATGCCTCCCCAAAACTTTTTTCACCTATCCAATCTCATCGCTCACCTCCCCCAGAAAATCCAAGGGACTGGGGAAGGCTGGGGAAGGTGATAGAGGGGCCTTACAGGGCTGGGAGAGGTTATAAAAGCCCCTAAACCACTTCGTGAAGGCTGGAAAAGGTGAGCGAGGGTCCTTAAAGGGCTAGGAGAGGTGATAAAAGCCTCTCACCTACTACTAACAGCCCTACTTAGTCTTTAAAGCACCTCATTCACATCTCCATCCAATTATGGGACTGGGGAAGCTGGGGGAGGTGAGCGAGGGGCTTTGAAAGTCTGTGGGAGGTGATAAAAGCCTCTCACTCACTTCTCCCAGCCCTCCTTAGTCTTTACAGCACCTCACTCACATCTCCAGCCAAACTAAGGCACTGGGGGAGGCTGGAAGAGGTGAGTGAAGGGCTGGAAAGGGCTTGGGAAGGTGAGAAAGGGCTAGGGGAGGTGAGCGAGAGCTGGGAGAGGTGAGTAATAGTTTGAGAATGTGAGAGAAAGGCTGGGGAGGGCTAATGGAGGTCATTGGCGTGAGTGAGGGGAATAGAGGTGAGCAAGAGGTTGCAAAAGGGGTGTAGTTGTGTTAAAAGTGAAAATAGAGTGGAGGGGAGTAGTGAGGAGGGCTTAAACATAGATTTTGAAGCTTAAAGGGTGCAGCAAATGTATCAAGAGGGCAATAAAAGGGTGGGGAGTGGTAATAGAATTAACAGAAATGAAAAGGCAGAAAAAGTTGTGTGGAGAGATTGACAGGTTGTCAATTGAGGTAGTGAAAAATGGAGTGTGAAATTTGTTCTTTGGGCAAACATCAGAGTCCACCCCCTTAATCTACAGCTCTATTCTTCCAATATGGAAAATGATTGATAATTTTTTTATTGATATTTTTGAGCTTAAACCTATAATTTATACGTCTTTATTTTATATTTTGGATTTACAATGCACTTTAAGACTAAGAAAGTAATATAGTAAAATAATTGGTAATGAAAAACTATTTTGCTTTTTTAAACATGAATTCACAGAATTCTTCTGATAACTATACATGATATAAATAAATAATATAATAGGAAAATTTTAGCAAAAAGTTGAAAACTAGAATAAAACATTTAAAGAAATTTTAAACTATTGAACTTATGTATTGTATGAGTTTATTGTATTTATTCTTAAATGCAATAGTAAAATATGTTGGTTAGACTAAAAATAGCTTTGAATTAAATTAAATAATTTGGGTAAAGGTTGAAGAAAATATTTATCCACATATATAATCATTTAGGCTGATTTCTTGTTTTGTAATTTCTATATATAACTGAATAATTGACTGTAATTACTGCAAATTTAAAAAACTTCAATAAGCTATCTACCTCAATATATTTATGATAATCTATTCAGTAACAGAATAAACTATCTTAGTCCTTTCTTTTACTAATTTTTTTCATTTCAATGACTATATACATTTTCAAAAAATTAATTATCATGTTTTTGGTGGAACTTAGATTGAACTCTCAATGCAATCTTGTTTCCAAGTGTGGTTCAGGATAATTTAGGCCATGAAAAAAATTATACTTTTTTAAAAGTTTTATTAATTAGTTTTAAATATAAAAATAATTATATTTTTATATAAAAACATTTTTATTAAATACTTTGAAGTTCTGAAAATAAGTACAAATTAAGAATCATTTTTAGATAATATTATATTAAAAATAGTTTTAAGTTGATTATATATTATTATGATACAATTTCTTTCCATATAACGGAATAAGAAACTACCTAAAAATCAATTTTATGCAACTATATTACATTAAAAAGATATCAGCTCTTCTGCTTAGATTTGAAGTACTTCAAAAAACATTATTTTTGCTTTGTTACACATTATATAGAGTATTAAGAGCATCATATTAATTTTTTAGACTTATACATGTAAGTTGAAGGGAAGTCTCACAGGATGAAATTGGTCATTTTGTAAAAAAAAAATTAGTAAATATCTTTTAAATCAATATATATTTTTAAAATAAGTCAAATTTTAATATATATGTTTTGTTTTAAATCTTTTATGAAGATTTGAAATCTTGCTATTTAAATTAATTTTTATAACAATATACTCATTCCAGTATTGCTTTGTGATAAGGCCAATTTCAAGAAAATTATGAAATTCTTCTGTTTAAATAAAATATCAAAGGGATTGTTTTTCAAACACTTAAAAACTGAATAGAAACATCATATAAGATCTACAAATAAGCATAAATATCTGTCACACGCCACGTGACACTTGAGGCAAAAGGACCTCACTAAATCAATAATAAAGAGGTCTAAATTCATATTCAAAGCGCAGAAAGCGAATCTACATAGCAACTGCGACTTTCCTTTGTGTACTCACTTTTCAACCGTGCTAATCTAAACTTTAAATCTAAATTAGTCAATCTCTAAATAGTGTGTTTAGTCTTTTCCTCGATAAGCGACACACAGTGCAACAGTCAATGTAATATTCCGCTAAAAGGTTTATTAAGTATCTGTGGGTTACTAACAGGGGTAGTGAGAATGGATGGAATGGATAATGGGGGTTCAAAGGGTTAAACAGATGTTAGTGAGGAGGGTTCAGGTGTAATGGGTGTATTTTCAGAGGTCTGTGGTGTGCGGAATGATAGATGGGAATGAGGTCAATGCAAGGAGGAGTAATGGATATAAAAGGGGTTGGATTTTGGTTTGACATTTCTTTAGAATTAAATTATAAAACATATATATGGTTAATAGTGGTAAAAATTCAGGTTAAATCATTGTTATTGTACATTTCCTTATTTTCTCAGTAATCATTTCTAAAACTTAAATTCTTGATTATTGAGTTTACAACCATTTGTGAGATCCTAAGAATATTAATATGACATTTAAATTATATTGAGATTATTATAGAACATATCTTGAATAAGAAGCTCTTCCTTCAAATCATCTTCGAATCACTCCCTCAAACATTTCCTCTGTGCTTCGAAGAAGTTTCTAAACTCCTCCCTCCATCTCGCTTCCAGGAGCACCCTCAAACTTGTGCGTAGGTCTTCCAGTGACAGTATAATTTAATTCTCCGTAGTTATCATTCTTTGCATTACTATGTCCTTTATCAGGTGTTTCTAAATTCTTTAAAATGGCACCTGTTCAACACACTTATCCTACAGGCGCTACTACCAGAGCTCGGGCCAGAGGCAGGCCAACAGCCACATGGCCTGTGTCCGGCAATCACTCTCTGGAACCTCTCGACCTTAGGGAACAGGGACACTCAGTCCAATCTGTAGAAGACATCCCCCAGGATTTTGATGATTCTAGCAATGAAGAAGAAGGAGAGGATAGCTGCATGAGGCACCATCTGCCCCTTCTACTCACCCTTCTGGTCAACCGTCGAAACCTGGAACATCTAATTCTCTGGAAGACTTCATGTGACTTTTCATGAAAACCCTTTCAAATCCAACATCTTTGGAGGTGTTAAGTACATAATACTATATGCTTAGTGATTTATGCAATTGTATGTAGTATATCCTATGGTGCAGCAGAAGTGTGTAACTCTGGTTCACTCCGGAAGAAACGCTGACGCTGCTACCATAGGTGAGTAATGAAATAATTGGTTCACTCCGGAATAAACGCTGACGCTGCTACCATAGGTTATGGGCCGTCCCTAAATTATTACTAGCAGTAATTTTTGTATACACCCAAGAGTTAACGTACCCCGTGCTTGCCCCACGTTAAAAGTGTCTACCAGCGAAACCTTATCTTTTCTCGCTTATTGGCCATCTAATACATGCCGGTTGATCCTCAGGACCCCTTCCAGTCATGCCCTCGAATAGCTCGTGAACGCCATCCCCCCCTGTCACACGAATTGCGCAACCTCAATTCAACACCCGGCTCGGTTAATACCTATTTACGCCAACGGTCCCGGTCTTTTTCCGGTACACCATCTTCCCCTACCTCCTCTTCCGGCAGTGCTAGTACTGCTCGTCAAACACCATCTCCTCAAACTAATCATTGGATGAACCGACAATCACCTCACTTGGCCTCGCCACCCCTCGCTAGGCAGGCGAGTCAATCCCCCACTCACTCGCAACCGACTGCAGATAGTCGCGCGAGCCTTACCCCACAACCCAGGCCAACTCCACCTCACCTTACCGCCCCTCATCCCCAACCCAGGCCGCCACCCCACCACCTTACCACCACTTACCCCGAACCCAGACTACCTCCCCCTCAACCTAACACCATGCCTTCTTCGGCTGCCTTGTGTTCGCTTTCGCGACGACCGAGGCACTTTGCCCCGCGTGCAACAGCGTTGCGAAACGCTGGAACCGAGCCTGTGGAAGCAGAAGAAATGGGAGATGAGTCAGATGAAGGTTTAGAAACCTTTAAAGGGAAAGAATGTGCTGAAATAATAGAAGAGATAGAACATAAAACAAAAAACATGGCAAAACTTAAAACTGATGGATCTAACTGGCAGATATGGGTTAAAAACCTGCATTTATTTCTTAAGCGCCGTGTACGTACAACTAGATATACAACTAATCCGGGTGCAATAATAGATGATGTCTCAAAATTTGAAGATGAAATGAGTTGGCACATATTATATTATACGCTTGAAGAAAAACTTCAAGGCTTTATTAATTTTGGCATCACCTGCTTTCAAGCATTTTCAATCCTCAGCAACAAATTTGATAAAGCGTCTCATACATCACGAATATCACTTTTTGAAGACCTTTTAAAAAGCAAAAATGCTCCTTTTACTGATGTTATGTTGCATGGTGAAAAAGTGAAATCCATTTTTGAGGCTGTTGAACAATCCGGTTGTATTTTTGGTTTTGATGAAATGATGGCGATCTTTACTCAACTGTTGTTACCCTCCTCAGTTAAATATCTATCATCTGAAGCAAGCCGTTTTTTCGAACTACGCCCTGAAAACTCTCAACCATCCTTTGATCAGATGATGGATGTATTGCAAAACTCTTTTGTTAATGCTTCTAATTCCACTTCTCCCAGTGCTCCAACACTCTCCACCTCTTTTGAAACAACTATTGCCCCTGACTCAATGTCTACACTAGCTTTTAGAAAAGGAAAAATGGACAGTTATCGTCCTGGCAACAAACGACCAGATTACTCTTGTCACTTATGTAAATCAACTGAACATTTTGTACCGAACTGTCCTTATAATCCTGATGGGAATTCATTCAATGCTGAACTATAGGCACAACGTGAAGCACAAAGCCAACGAAATCGTGCAGCTATAGGTCATATACGTAGATCTTTGGGAGACCAAAAAGGAAAAAATCCAGCTCAAAGCTCCTCAAAAGTTAAATTGAATGAAATTGACTGTAAAGCTCTTGATGTTCTTACTACGTCACTTCAAGAACTTGAACTAGGTAGTGAAGAATGGCAAACTGAAATGGGAGGTGATGGATCTCAAGCTGTTTTTGATTCTGGTGCCACCCATCATGTCACTGGTGATGCACGTCTTCTTTCTAACTTTCAAAGTTTGGAAAGACCTATTCCGGTTAAAACAGCTACTGATTTGGCGGCTGCTTTTATTACTGGTTATGGCAATCTTCTGATCAAAGGACCCAGAGAAGAATTGATCACCCTCAAAGGTGTTTTCTACTGTGATAAAGCAAAATCTACTCTTATTTCTCCTTTTGATCTTCTTCAGAATGGTATTTCATTATCCCTCAATAAAAATAATGATTATATAATTTCAAAAAACAAAAAAATATTATTCATAGCTCCAATATCCTGTTCTGAACGCAAATGGACTGTTGATCTGGTTTATCCATGTAATCTAGACAGTAATCCTTTTGAAATCAATTATTTTAATTCTCTTTCTTCGTCTACCCTGCCTGCTCCTTTTGTTCCTTCTCCTACCTCAAACATCCCATATCCCAAAACTGTTCCCAACTCTATTATGGATTGGCATCGTTGTCTAGGACACACCAGCACTAGAATTCTAAAAAAAATTGCCAAACTAGGCCTATGTCTCAATGCCCCTTCATATGTCCCTTCATGTAGGTTACATTGTGATGTCTGTGCTGTATCTAAGAGTAAAAAGAAAGACACTTGTCTAGCAACAAAAAGAGATCATCCTCTGATGGAATTGGTAGTTTCTGACCTTGTTGGTCCAATGGTTGATGTAACGGATAATGGAGAGATATGGGTTGCAACTTTCAGAGAATCTTTCTCAACATATGGTGAAGTTTTCATATTGAGAAGGAAATCCGATGTTTTTGAAGCTTTTTTGAATTTCAAGAATAGATTGGAAAATGTTACCAATCAACGCATGAAAATTCTACGTACAGACAATGGTAAAGAATATATGAATAGAAAGTTTTCTGATTTCTTGTCAACTCAAAGTATTCTTCATGAACACTCAATGCCATATCACCATGAACAAAATGGAATGGCTGAACGATTCAACCAAACCATTGGTGAAATTGCACGCACTTTACTCTTAGCTTCAAATCTACCTTCTACTTTTTGGACTTTAGCTTATTGTTGGGCATCATAAATTCATAACCGATTACCAAATGTTAGAGTTACTGAAAGCACGCCTTATCAAATCATTTTCAATAAAACAGCGGATCTCTCTCCAATAAAAATTTTTGGTCAATGGGCTTATGTCCATATACCAACTGAAAAAAGAACCAGAATGGAGCCAAGAGCTATGAGGTGTAGAGTAGTTGGTTTTGTTGATGGTGGGAAAGGTTGGATTTTTTGGCACCCTGAAACAAATTCTTTTGTCCAATCAGCAATGGCTAAATTCATACCTGAAGGAGAAGATATTACTGATGACTCTCTGACTATACCTTACTCATCTGAATCTGCATCAAAGGGTGATCTTAATTTCATTCTTAACTCTTTAAAATTTGGCAATTTCACAGCAGAAGAAACTATAGCTGCACAAGATGTATTAGTCGATTTCATCAACAGAAATGCCAGCGAACTATTTGATCAAGTACCCAGATCTTTCAAACAAGCTATGAAGAGACCAGATTCTGCTGAGTGGAAGGTAGCATGTAATCAAGAATTGGACAACATGTCAAAAATGAAAGTATGGGATATTGTGCCTCTTCCCCCAGGAAAAACAGTTACTGGTGCCAGATGGGTATTTGCTTTGAAAAGAGATGAATATAGCAAAATCATCAAACATAAAGCACGATATGTTGCTCAAGGTTTCAAGCAGGTTGAGAGAGTCGATTTCAAAGAAACTTTTGCTCCAACAGCTACTTTTTCCTCTCTCCGATTAATTCTTACTCTTGCAGCTACTTACAATTGGCCAATAAAAACCTTTGACGTTACAGCATCTTATCTTCACAGTGATCTTGATGAAGAAATCTATGTCAAGCAACCTGAAGGTTTTGAATCAGCCGAACCCACCCATGTATGCAAACTCAAAAAAGCATTATATGGAACCAAAAAAGAAGCAAGATGTTGGTGGAAACACCTCAGTAGTATCCTGGCAGATTTGGGTTATAGATCAAGTAATCAAGATGCTAGTGTATATGTACTGACTAAAAATGGATCAAAGGGAATGCTCTGGATCCATGTGGATGATGGTGTGGTAGTTGGAAGTGATGAAACTGTTTTGAAGGTTTCAGAGGAGGATATGGGTTAAAAGTTGAAAGTGAAATGGTCCGATGGTATTTATTCAATAGTTGGTTTGGCAGTTTCAAGATGTCCAGATGGTTTTATCATTCATCAACCTGCTCTGGTGAATAAAATTCTTAATGAACATAATCCAACTGGTCTCATGTCATACTCACCTTTACCAATGGGTCTTTCTTTGACATCTCTGAAGGAAAAAATACACCCTCCCCAAGAAGCAATCAAATTTCTGTCAATAATAGGTTCTTTATCTTATCTTGTTGCCGGATCCAGACCTGATTTAGCGTATCCCGTTAACTTCCTGGCACGTTATGCATCAAGACCAGGTAAAGCTGAATGGGATACACTTTATCACTTACTGAGATACTTGCAATTCACCAAGGATATGAAATTTCATTTATTTCCATCTATCAAAGCAACTCCGTCAACTGAAGTTTACTGTGATGCAACATGGGGCGGTGAATTTGCAAGAGCCACTGGAGGTCATGTTCTTCAAGTCAACAAATGTCTCATTCTGTGGCAATCTAAACGGCAGTCAAGAGTAGCAACAGCTTCCCTCCACTGAGAATTGATGGCAATGTCCAATGCTACAAGGCAAGCTCTATGGTTAAGAAACCTCCTGCGTGAAGTTGATCTGTGTCATGGTCCAACAACACTTTACTGTGATAATAAAGGAGCCATTGTTGCTGCTATGGACAACCCTTCAGACAAAAGGTGTAGACATGTTGACCGTGATTTCTATTTTTTTAATGAGCAAGTTCACAGAAAAGAAATTGTAATTGAATGGGTCTCATCAAATAACCAAGTAGCGGATTTGTTGACAAAAAATCTGGGACCAACTGTCTGGAAGGAGAAAAGAATTTTATGGGGGGTTTTCTAATTCTATGTTATTTTGTTTTATTTTTATTTTATTTTTTCACTTTCTTACATTCATTTTACGGTTGTAGGGAAATCACTAAGAGGGGGGGTGTTAAGTACATAATACTATATTCTTAGTGATTTATGCAATTGTATGTAGTATATCCTATGGTGCAGCAGAAGTGTGTAACTCAGGTTCACTCCGGAAGAAACGCTGACGCTGCTACCATAGGTGAGTAATGAAATAATTGGTTCACTCCAGAAGAAACGCTGACGCTGCTACCATAGGAGGGATCAAAATTCAAAACTCCTTCCATGAAATCTCCTGATAAATTCAATGGAGAACATCCAGACTGATTGCGCCCTTTCTTGCAAACCTGCAAGCTCCTGTTCCATAACAACCAATCGAAGGTTGTTTATGCTTCTTCATTCCTAGCCAGAAAATCAGCTAGATGGTTCGAACCTTATCTTCTCATTCTTTCTTCAAGAGAAACCCACTTACTTACTAATAACTGGAAAAAAGTTCAAAGACCAACTTTTTACGTTGTTTGGTGACCCTAATGAAACTGACAACGCAGAAATTGAACTCATTTCCTCTGCATGAGTGATAATAGTAAAGCCTCTCAATATATCTCAAACTTTAGAGCACTTCAAACTCGAGTATGTTGGAATGATGCTGCTCTTAAGTATCATTTCAAAAAGGGACTTCCTTCATGGATTCTAGATCATTTAAATCTTCATGGTCAGAAGATGACTACTTTAACGGATTTAATGGATCAAACCCTCAAACTTGATGGTGTTTACCAAGGACGACTACAACATCATCGATATGCCAACAAATCTCAAGGCCTAAATTTTAAATCGGGACCTTCTTCACACTCACGTTCAACTCATTCCTCCTTGACTAAATCCAAACCCAATAAGGGAAAAGATAAACCTTGACCAAAAGGCTCAACCCCAGGCAATATCAGTAAGGTATTGGACCCAAATGGGGAACTTAAAGAAGCTGAGAGGAAGAGATGAGCAGATAATGATATATGTTTGTATTGTGGGGGTAAGCACAAGCTAGAAGATTGTGTAAAGTTGAAGGAAAGAGAAGTTACTAGTTCAAGGTCATAAAACTAGTAGATAGTTTACATGTGTGCAAAGCAAACTATCTTATCTCTCCCAGTGCACAGAACATCCATGTCTTAAGGACTGGAGTTGCCTTCAACCACTTGAGATTCATTCTTTTTAAGGAGGATACTTACTTCAGTTGTCTCATAGACTCTGGAGCTTCAATTTCATTTTTCAGTTTATCTTTTTCCGAGAAGCTAAAGCTGACATTCACAGATATCAATCAAACTCCAATTTATTTGGTTGAATCAGAGGAGCCCAAATATTGGGTAAGTAAGAAAGTTTTATGGGATGCCAACTTTCCAAATTTTTCCCCCTTCAAGTGGGAATTATCAGTCTTGGATGCCCCAAGAATGGAAGATACCATTCTTGGCCATGAATTTTTAACGCATTGGAATCCTGAAATTGATTTGTCACGGGGATTGATCACCCCACGCACCAAGTATATTTCTGATTCTTCAATGCAGATTAATAGCAAGTTAAACAACCCGCCTGAAAATGTCCTGCTAGAGGACCAATCTCTTCCAGACAACTTGCAAGAATCTTATCTTTCTCTAAATGAGCAATTGGCTAACCCTTCTAGCTCAATCACTTAACTTGAAGAGGATTTAAATTGCCTCAAAGTAGTCAAATTATGCTCTCTCAATTCTGGTCTTCCCTCAACAGATTCTCTCAAAGAAGATGAGGACCACCAATTCAACATTGAAGCCATTAAATCAACTCTACCAGAAATCTATCACAATTTCCTCAATTTTTTCTCAATCCGCAAGGCCAATAAGTTACAACCTCATCGACCCTACAACCACCAAATAGATTTAATAGGACCTGTCTCATCCATTTTGAAGGACAAATCTCAAGTTATTTGAGACTACATTGCGGAGAATGTAGCCAGAGGTTTCATCAAAGCCAGTAAATCTCCAACCGGCTCCCCTGTTCTATTTGTAAAGAAAAAGGATGGTAGCATTAGGTTTTGTGTTGACTATAGAAAGCTCAACGCAGTCACTAAAAAGAATAAATATCCTGTTCCCCCTATGTCATTGCTTCTTACCCTTTTCAATGGTGCTAATTTCTTTTCTAAAATTGATCTTAGAGGTGCTTATAATCTTTTTTTCATTGTGGAAGGTCATGAACCACTGACTGCGATACGCACTAGATTTGGTAGTTTTGAATATTTAGTTATGCCTTTTGAATTGTGTAATCCACCATCTACTTTTCAAACTTTTGTTAATGACATCTTTCAAGATGTTGTTGAAAAATTTGTTGTTGTCTATTTAGACGATATTTTAATTTTCTCGAAGACACTTGATGAACATATTCATCATGTTCAACAGGTTCTAAATTGCCTTTGGGATCACGGTCTCTACTCCAAGCACAATAAATGCGAATTCCATCTTAAATGTATTAATTTTTTGTGTTTTACGTTGTCCAGTGATGGTTTAGTCATGGATGACAAAAAATTCCAAAAAGTACTGGAATGGCCTGAGCCCAAAACTGTTATATCCCTCCAAGGATTTTTGGGTTTTGCCAATTTCTATAGAAGATTTATTAAAGATTACTCTAAAACTATTTCCAATCTTACTTATATTCTTAGAAAAGATATTCCTTTTTTTTTACTTCTACAGCAAGAAAGGAATTCAAAGCATTGAAGACTGCGTTCACCACAGTTCCAATTCTTTGTCATTTTGATCCTTCTTCTTTGACAATTGTTGAGACAGACGCTAGAGATTGTGCTATCACAGGGGTCATCTCTCAATTCAATCCTCAAAAAAAACTGTTTCATCCTGTTGCTTTTAAGTCAAACAAACTCATAGGGGGAGAATTAAATTATGAAATTCATGACAAAGAGCTTTTAGCTATCATTCATTGTCTTAAAAAATGACGCTCTTTTCTTCTCAGCCTAGATAACCTTTTTCAAATCCTGACTGACAATAATGCTTTGAAATACTTTATTTCTTCCAAATTTTTAACCAGGCATCAGGCCAGGTGGGCTGAATTTCCTTTTTCTATTTCCTATTGCCGAGGTAAAAACTGTGTTGTCCCAGATATCCTGTCACGTCGGGACAAGGTTTATCCACAGCGGGGGGACCATTTTCTGACAAGACCCCAGAAAATGTGAAATCAATCTTCAACAAATCAATTTTAACAATTCATCAACTTAATTTGATGACAATTCATTCTTTTCAAAATCTACTAACCAACATCCTCGAAGCTTAGTCAAAGGAAAATTATTGTTTAGGTTTAAAAGACAAAATACTCTCGAAGAAAGGGGCCAAAAGATTTAGTATTGAATCAGGTCTATTAGTTTTCAAAGGTAGAGTAGTCATACCTGACAACAATGAAATAAAATTATGGATTTTCAATAGTTGAAATGATTCTCCATTAGCTGGTCATTTTGGGGTTGATAAAACCTACCAGTTAATAGCAAGGTATTTCTTCCAGCCTTGAATGACCAGAGAAATCAATGCCTATGTAAGATTATCTTACAAATGTAATAGGAATAAGGCTCCCTGTCACCGGAAGAATGGGTTGCTTCAACCACTTCCTATTCCCTCTAAACCTTGGTAATCTTTATCGATGGATTTTATTTCTCAACTTCCTCTTTCTAATAATTTTGATGCTATATTAGTGATAGTAGATAGATTTTCAAAAATGTCTATTTTCATATAAACCACTACTACTGCTACAGCGGAAGATTTGTCAAAATTGTTTCTGGAATATTTATTTTCCAAACATGGCTTAAATAATGATGTTATTTCAGATAGTGTCACCGGGCGACCTACGCACAAGGTAGAGGATGTTCCTGCAAGTGAGATGAAATGTTTAGATACTTCTTCGAAGCACAGAGGGATGGTTCGAGGAAGTGATTTGAGTATGACTCGAAGGAAGATCTACTGCTTCGAGATATGTTCGAGAAAAATTCTAATATAGTTTGAAAGGTAATATTAAAATTCTTACAATCTCACAAAGGGTTGGAAACTCAACAATCAAAATTTAGGATTTTAGAAGTGATTATTGAGAAATGAAAGAAAGATACAATAATAATGATTTTCACTTTAGAGTTTTACCACTATTAACTATAAATATGTTTTATAATTTAATTCTAAGGAATATTGAACCAAAAACCCAACCCTTTTTATATCCTTTACTCCTCCTCGCATTGACCTCATACCCATCCACTATTCCGCACACCACAAACCATTTAAAATATATCCATTACACCTGGACCCTCCTCACTAACATCCGTTAACCCCTTAATCCTCCACTAACCATTCCGTCCATGCTCACTACCCCTTAATAACCCACAGACATTTCATAAACCTTTTAATGTACTATTATATTGATTATTGCGCTGTGCATCGCTTATTGAGAAAAAGACTAAGACACACTATTGAGAAATTGACTAATTTAGATTTAGAGTTTAGACTAGGGTGGTTGAATAGCAAGTACGCAAAGGAAAGTTGCAGTTGCTATGGAGAATTGCTTTTTGCACTTCAAGTATGGATTCAAGCCCCTTATTATTGATTTAATGAGCTGCTTTTAGCTCGAGTGTCACGTGGCGCGTGACAGATGCCCAGGTATAAGAACGTGATCTCTGTTGAGCGTAAGACATATTTCCCACACTAATTTTCCTTCCTCTTTATTTAATTATTATTATTATTATTTTTTTAACTCACTATGACGGATTTCCCTACACTGACTCCCACGCCTCCACACCCTAAAGCGGATGGGGGTGTTGTTACACGACAATTTTTGAAGACTTGCATGGCCTGCAAGTCGATGGAGTATTTTTGCGTGGAGAGCACGGCGACACAATTGCCTTGCCAGAAGTGCGAGTTTTGCCGATGGAGAAGGGTGGCGTGTGACGCCTTAGCAAAGAATGCTGACATTGAGGGTCGGTTTACTAAGACAAAGTATTGGGTGATCCCCAAAACAAAGGAAGTAGTCGAGGACATTTGGGATGTGTCCATTGGGGACGATCAATTGGTGGGGGAGAATGAGGATGAAGTTGAGGATGATGTGACAACCTGGGTGACTAGAGATGCGAGAAAGAGTTTGGCCGTCAAAGAGGAAGTCGACGAATTGGTCGAGGAGGAAGAAGAAATTCCCATTTTGAGGAAAACCCCGAAAAATTGACGGGTGGTCATCGAAGATGGTGAAGAGGAGAGGGAGGTGGCAGAGAAGGTCACTCCTAAATTATTTTTGGAGGCTGACCCAATCTTTGAAGTAAGTTCACTTTTTTTATAATTCATAAATTTAATTACTGATGATCCTGTTTTAGAATTCAGACGTCATCATCAAAGTCCCTACGGCGGAAGCTTCAAATGTGGAAGCGACCCTTGTGGAACCCACTGCTGTGGAAGTGGCAGTGTCGGTGGAGGATAGGTTACCGACTGTTACCTCGAGGGAGGAAAACGAAGAAACCCTCAATCAAGTATTGTCGAAGAAGCCTTGTCAGGTTCAATGAGATAAATTTATTGAAGACTTGAGCGGCGAGATCGATAAAATTGTCAATTCGGCCTCCTTCAACGTAGCCAAGGAGCTACTTGAACTTGGGGAATTGATTCCGGTAGGAGAGGGGGAGAATTTTGAAAAATGTAGAAAGGAGATAAGGGAAATTTTGGAGAAGATGAGGGGATTGGTTTGGGAGAAGATAAAAGAGAAAATTTAAATAGAAAAGAAAAAAGAAGAAAAAGGAATGTAGAAACAATTTGTATTTAGTTATTTTATTTAGTTATTTTATTTAGAATTTTAATATTTATTTTTATAAGATTTGAATGAGAGAAGAAAGAAGAAGAAGAAAAAAAATAGTTGATTGAGAAAATTTGTTGTAAAGAGAATTTAATGAAAAGAAAAAAATTTGTTATTAGAGTTTGTTAATTGAAGATTTGAGGGATTTTAGTTATTTGAAAAAAAAGAAAAGAAAGAAAAGGAAAAGAAGAAATAAAAATTTTAAGAGGATTTTGTTAGAAACAAGTAATTTGTTTCAAAGAATTTAAAAGAGTGATTTAGAAGTTAAAGTGAAGTTCGAGAAAGATGGTCGTGTAATGTTCGTGAAGAATTTTGATAGTTCAAGGAAAAGAAAATTTTAAAGAAAGAATGTATATAGAAAATTGAGAAGATAATTTTTTTTATTTTTATTTGTTTTATTTTATTTTATTTTAATTTGGTTTTATTTTATTTTATTTTATTTAAATTTTATTATATTCTTATTTTTATTTTATTTTACTTTAACTTAATTTAATTTAATTTAATTTTATTTTATTTTAATTTTAATTTTATTTTATTTTAATTTAATTTTATTTATTTTTTTAAAGAAAGTTGAAAAATTTTGAAAAGAAAAAGAATAAAGAAGAAAACAAAAGAATTTTTTTAGAAGTAAAGATGTTTTAGATTTTAAAAGAAAAAAAGAACAGAAAAAAAAAGAAAGAAAAAAAAAATAAATAGAAAGAAAAAAAAAGGAAAAGAGAGTTTTAAGGTTTTGGTTTTAAAGGATATTTAAGATGAAACGATTTTAGGAATTAAGGGGCATTAGAAACATTGATGGCTGGTTCCCAGGATGTTTTGTCTGAGTCATCGAGGAAGCCTTCCCATTCCATGAGGTATTGAAGTTTCCCCTTGCACATTCTTGAATCAAGGATACAGCTTACTTCCCACTCTAGATGGTCTTCTACTTCGACCGGTTCTGGAGGAGGTTGGTTCTTTCCCGAGTATGTTTCTCAAGCCAGTTCCAGGAGAGATACGTGAAAAACAGGGTGAATAGCCTGCCATTTAGGAGGTAGCTTGAGTCGAAATGCAGTTTTAGAGACTTCAGAGTCGATTTCAAATGGCCCCAAGCATTTTTCAGCCAGTTTCTTTGATTGTTGAGTCGTTCAAATGTTTTGTTTGTCGAGCCATACCTTGTCGCCTGGTTTAAAAGAAGGAGCAGTTTGTCAATGTTTGTCGGCCTGTTCCTTGTACCTTGGAACCACTAATTCCAAATTTGATTTAAGTTCCTCTTGGAGTCATGATATGGTTCGAAGATAATGTTCCGCAGGATGATTAGTTCCTGCATGGATTGAATTGAATCAATGATGTCTTCCATAAACAGTTTTGAAAGGAGATTGTTGTGTCAAAGAATGAGTCGAGTTAGTATAAGCAAATTTGGCCAATGCTAACCATGTGGTCCAATTTTCTTGTTGGTAACAGACATACATTAGAAGGTATTTTTTGAGGATTTGGTTGACCCTTTCTGTTTGCCAATCAGTTTCAGGATGATAGGCTGTGGAGAGGTTCCTTGTGATATTGAGTTGTCGACACAGTTGAGTCCAGAATGTGGATACAAACAATGAGCCTCTATCTGAAATAATATCATTAGGTAAGCCGTGTTTGGAAAATACATATTCTAGAAAATTTTTTGACAAATCTTCTGCTGTAGCAGTAGTAGTGGTTTTAATAAAAATAGACATTTTTGAAAATCTATCTACTATTACTAATATAGCATCAAAATTATTAGAAAGAGGAGGTTGAGAAATAAAATCCATTGATAAAGATTCCCAAGGCTTAGAGGGAATAGGAAGTGGTTGAAGCAACCCATACTTCCGGTGATGGGGAGCCTTATTCCTATTACATTTGTAACAAGCTTTTATATAAGCCTTGATTTCTCTGGTCATACCTGGCCAGAAGAAATCCCTTGCTATTAACTGGTAGGTTTTTTCAACCCCAAAATGACCAGCTAATGGAGAATCATGTCAACTATTGAAAATCCATAATTCTATCTAATTGTTGTTGGGTATGACTACTCTACCTTTGAAGACTAATAGACCTGATTCAATACTAAATCTTTTGGCCCATTGCTTCGAGAGTATTTTGTCTTTTAACCCTAAACAATAATTCTCCTTTGACTGAGTTTCGAGGATGTTGGATAGTGGATTTTGAAGTGATTGAATTGTCATCGAACTAAGTTGATGAGTCGTTAACAATAATTCTTTGAAGATTTATTTCACCTTTGCTGGGTTTTTTTCAGCAAATGTGTCCTCCTGCTGTGGGTAAACGTCGTCCCGATGTAACAAGATATCTTGGACAATTCAGTTCTTACCTGGGCAATAGGAAATAGAAAAAGGAAATTCAGACAGAAATTCAGCCCATCTGGCTTGAGGCCTGGTTAACACTTTGGAAGACATAAAGTATTTCAAAGCATTATGGTCTGTTAAAATTTGAAAAGGACTATCTAAGCTGAGAAGAAAAGAGCGCCATTTTTTAAGACAATGAATAATAGCTAAAAGCTCTTTGTCATGAATTTCATAATTTAATTCTGCTGCAATGAGTTTGCGTGACTCAAAATCAACAGGATGAAACAGTTTTTTTTTCCAGATACAATCGAGAAATGACCCTTACGATAGCATAATCGCTCGCATCCCTCTCGACTATTGTCGAAGCAGAAGGATCAAAGTGTCGAAGAATTGGAGCTGTGGTGAACGCCGTCTTCAATGCTTCGAATTGCTTTCTTGCTGTAGAAGTAAAAACAAAAGGAATATCTTTTCTATGAAGAGAAGTAAGATTGGAAATAGTTTTATAGTAATCTTTAATAAATCTTCTATAGAAAATTGCAAAACCCAAAAATCCCTGGAGGGATTTAACGGATTTGGGCTCAGGCCATTCCAGGACCTTTTGAAATTTTTTGTCGTCCATGATCAAATCATCAGTGGATAATGTAAAACCCAAAAAATCAATAGATTTAAGATGGAATTCACATTTATTATGCTTGGCGTAGAGACCGTGATCTCGAAGTCGATTTAAAACCTGTCGAACATGATGTATATGTTCATCTAGTGTCTTCGAGAAAATTAAAACATCGTCTAAATAGAGAACAACAAATTGTTCGACAACATCTTGAAAGATGTCATTGACAAAAGTTTGAAAAGTAATTGGTGCATTACACAATCCAAAAGGCATAACTAAATATTCAAAACTACCAAATCTAGTGCGCATTGCAGTCAGTGGTTTATGACCTTCCGCAATGCAAATAAGATTGTAAGTGCCTCTAAGATCAATTTTAGAAAAGAAATTAGCACCATTAAAAAGGGTAAGAAGCAATGACATAGGAGGAACAGGATATGCATTCTTCTTAGTGACTGTGTTGAGCTTTCTATAGTCAACACACAACCTAAGACTACCATCCTTCTTTTTTACAAAGAGGAATGGGGAGCTGGTTGGAAATTTACTGGCTCTGATGAAACCTTTGGCTACATTCTCTGCAATGTAGTCTCGAAGAACTTGAGATTCGTCCTTCGACAAGGAACAGACAGGACCTGCTGGAGGTACTGGACCTATTAACTCTATCTGATGGTTGTAGGGTCGATGAGGTGGTAACTTATTGGCCTTGCAGATTGAAAAAACATTGAGGAAATTATGATAGATTTCTGGTAGAGTCAATTTAATGGCTTCAACGTCGATTTGGTTGTCCTCATCATTTTCAAGAGAATCTGTTGAGGGAAGACCAGAATTGAGAGAGCATAATTCAATTACTTTGAGGCAATTTAAATCCTCTTCGAGTGAAGTCATTGAGCTAGAAGGGTTAGACAATTGCTTATTTAAAGAAAGATCAGATGCTTGCAAGTCATCTGGCAGATATTTGTCCTCTAGCAGGACATTGTCAGGGGGGTTGTTTAATTCCCTATTGACATGCATTGAAAAATCAGAAATATACTTAGTCCATTGTGGTAGCCTAAAGTATAGTACGGCACCTAAATATGTAAATGGAGTTATTACGGCGTGCAAGATTGGCGTTATTATTTTTTATAAAAGGGTTTTATTTAATTTATTGGAGTTTAAAATATGAAGAAATTGGTCACGAGCGAATGCCTACACAAATACAATTTATTTTACGGAGAAAACTTATTTTTACAGTCTGAAAAATTTATAAGTATCAAGTCAAGTCACTCAAGAACCTTGGGAAATTTTCCCAGAATTTTTACTATTTTTCTTATATTTTTTAAATGAATTTTAAAGTTTTATAGAAATATTTACGTTTTCAAAAATTACTTAACTTTGAGGAATTTTCACAGGGTAATTAGAGCTGCGCAGACTACGAAAATTAGTTTGGTATGTAAGGGGAAGTAGCTTTATTATGTGTAATTTTTCTAGATTTTTTATTATAGTTTTAAGGTTCTAATTGAGTCCGGAAGTCCGGACAGACTCCGTACGAACTCCGCTTTGACTCCGTACGGACTCCGTACAGACTCCGTTCTGGCTCCGTACGGACTCCGTACGGGCTCCGGATTGACTCTGGAAGAGCTCTGGAGGGGAAAACTTAGGCACGTGACTAGGAATACTTAAGCGCTTCTCAAACTCGAAATTGAGAAGGGGACACATCATACAGCTTAATCATTAAACACCACGGTCTCAATTTTTATTACTCAACAAATTAAATAAATTGTAATACCCTTATAACTTTATATTTTTTATATTTAACATTTTAGAAATACTATTCAACAATTTAAATCACACTTCATACAGGGTATCTTTAGAAAGGTCTTCGTCGCTGGGACTTGATTATTGCTGTCTCATAAAAATTCAAATTATTATAAAAACATAAAAGTCAATCTTTTCAGATCTTTCACTGGTACACCTTAATTGTTGTTATCAGTATTTCTTTATCAACAGCCACAATCATTTAATCTCAATAAGCGTTAATTATTTTAGAGTTTCATTATTTTTATTAATCAGATCCAAGTAGATTGGTTAGCTTAGTGATTTAGAATTCCCATTTTGTTATTTTTATTGGAAGGACGGGGTTTTCAGCTAAATCCACATATCTCCTCCGGATTCTGCTTACAGCAAGGCGACTGTAAGAGTTTACCTTACCATATTTGGCGCCCAACGTGGGGTTCGATTTCTCTAGCTTTCTTTAAAAGACTTACTTGGATCAAGAACGTTATTAGCCTGCAAGAGGCTTATTTTCTGGAACTCTAATTGGATTTTTGTTATTGGCCTGCAAGAGGCTTGTTATTTTATCGATTGTTAACGCTTTTCATTACTTATTGGGATGTCTTCTTCTGCTGTTGCTTCTGGATCTTCTAACCCTCTTACTCCCTCAGTTAGAATTGTTTCTTGGGATGGCCCAAAGTTTGATGGGGAGGAGGTTAAATGGTTTATTAGCAGGTATGAAGCTGCTGCTGCTGTTGATGGTGCTTCCCATGTGGATATGGTGAAGCAAGTTAGGTTTTTTATTGCTGATAGGGAGGTGGAAAAAGAGGTTATTGCTATGCAGGCATTCAAGGACAAGGATTGGGTTAAGCTTTCTAAAGCTATGGTTGATAGATGGGGTGTTAGGTTTACTATGATGGACCTCAATAAAATTGTTGGAGACTGGCAAGCAAAAGGTGGAGTTTCTTCTATGGCTGACTTCAAAAAGCTCTGTGTCAAGTTTGATGAAGTGGTGGAATATCTCATACTGGTGGACGAGTTAGTGCATGAGAACCAAGCAAAAGATTTGTTTTGGACAGCATGCAGCAGGGATATTCGAATGGACGTCTTGAAAGATCTTTCAAGAAAAGATTTGATGAAGGAACTGCCTAATGGTGAGCAGAAACTGCCGGCTCTGGAGGTTATCAAAGAGAACATTCAGGCCCATCTCAAGTTATTGGCATTGGACAAATATCAAGAGTCATGCACTCAATATGTTAGCAAGGTTAGCGAAGTTTTGGCCGAAAACAACGATATTATGGTCAAAGCCCAGGAGGCCAAGAAGGCACAAATGGGATTACCTGCTGCTAAAGTTGAGGGCAATGTAGATAATAAGATGGTCGATCACTTGGCCGATTTAACGAAACAATTAAAAATATTTGTTCAAGAGACTCAGAAGGCCAACAAGGCCCCAATCGCTTCTTCGTTGACGTCAACTTCCTATCAGTCCAGAGGTTATGAACGTCAAAATTATAATAGCAATAATAACAGTAACTGCTTCCCAGGCAATGGGAGAAATGGTGGGAATGGTGGTAATGGATATAGAGGTGGCTATGATGAGCCAAAGGTGTGCTCCTATTGTAATAGGAGGGGGCACAGAGCAACAGTTTGTTTTGCTCTTGATAAGGATATGGATTCTGGGCGAGTTCTTTTTGATGGTAAAGTTTATAAATTTCCTGATGGTTCGTTCATCAAGCCCAGTGATGGACAGTCTCCTTCTGATTTGGTCAGAAGAAGTTTAACGGCTGAAAGGAGAGCCAGATTCGAAGAGGTGACGGATGAAGATGTTAATGCCAAGAGTGGCAAAAATGGTAATGGTAATGGTGGTAAATCTGACAAGGGCAAGGAGAAAGAGGTCAGTAAAGCCACATTTTCTACTTCTTTTGGTGGTTTAGAGCTGGCGACGGTTGCCCAGGTGGAGGGTAGCTGTATTGCTGGCGAATATGATGTTAATGCTGCTAGAAGAGCAGCTGCTACTAAGGCGAAAAGTAGCATTTAGAGCCAATTGAGGGCTAATCCTGGCAAGGCCAATAAAAAAGTGAACCCTTACTCTAAGGACAAGAATTCTAGTGCTCAAACTGCCGCCAACAAATTGAACCCTTACTCTAAGGACAAATTATATAAAATGCAGAAGGGGATTGCTGATATGGGGCCCCCTAGTTATGGCAAGTTTGATTTAAATGGTGAGCCTATGCCAGAGGATGATTCGGATTCTGAGGAGGACGTACCATTGGCGTCTCTACCCAGACCAAGTTTTAGCGGTCCCATCCCAATGGAGGGAGTAAGAAGGACTAGCGATGGATCAGGATTAGTGCAAGAAGCTGGTGACAGAGTTAGGGTTATAGAAAGTGAAGATGTTATAATGGGGGGTGAAGATGGCTCGGTTGGACCTCAAGAGGTACCCAGGGCCAAGGTTGTTAAATCAAAGGTCCAGTATGAGCGGCCAGTAGTTTCTGGTCAAGCTAATGCAATGGACACAGTTTTGAATAGGGTGAATCAACTTCAGATTCCCTTATCTTTGGGGGAGTTATTTACGATTAGTCCGGAGCTTGCTGAAAAGCAAAAGAAGCATTTGACGAGGCGTCGGGTTTCCACTGGAGAGGTGGAATATATTTGTGAAAATGCTGAAAAGTTTGGGGAAGATGTAGATACGCATTTTTCCGCTCCCCTGGGTTACCTGGTGGTAACTCTTAACGGTAAAGAAGTAAAGGCCTTGGTCGATTCAGGGTCTCAAATTAATTTAATTTCATTGGAGCAAGCAATGAGTATAGGCTTGCCAATTAAAAGTGGAACTGGGGGAAACCTCAGAGGTATTGGAGGGCATGCAACAGAGCTAATGGGTACAGCTGAGCATGTCAGGTTAGGCATTGGTGGATCTGTTGGTAAGGTTCACTTTTATGTGGCCAGAGGAGCAGTCAAAACTGTTCTTGGGGGTCCTTTTTTGATAGATTTTGAGGCCAGGATAGGGTATCAAGCTGGCATGGGGATTAGTTTGGAGATCACTGGTGAAGATATGCGGAGGTTACATATGCCGTTAGCGCCTACTGGAGATGAAGGTTGGGAAACACGGCCAGGGATTACTACTCTGTGCCAGTGTTGTGTTTGCACCAAGAAGCGGCATATAAAACGGAGGGCTTCTGGTGAATTATGTTTGTTGGAAAGGGATGGATGCCCTCATTTTTTGGGGTAGCAGGGGCTGATCACTCTAATGTTGTAATCTCTCCTCAGGATGAGATCCCGGATTGCAATAGGTCAGCTCACTTGGAGATAATTCAAGTGGATTCTCAATTATTTTCTGTTAATATTACTTTGGAGTGCAAATACGTTATGGACTTTACTATATGTTTATTGGATTTACCCTGTTTTTCTATTAAATTTAAAAATGGTAAAAAAGGCAAAATGGGCCAAATTAGGTTGGATAAAAATTGGAAGGGTATGTTTTATGACCTCCATCAAGAGGTTAAACTGCAAGTATCTCTTTCTATTACGGACCTCCAGCAAGAGGGTAAACTGCGAAAATCTCATCAAAACCAAATTAAAAATCTCAGTATAAGTAAATCACAAAAAAATAATTTATGTGAAAAGGTTATTCCAGACCTCCAGCAAGAGGTTAAACTGCAAGTATCTCCTTCTATTACGGACCTCCAGCAAGAGGGTAAACTGCGAAAATCTCATCAAAACCAAATTAAAAATCTCAGTATAATTTAATCACAAAAAAATAATTTATGTGAAAAGGTTATTCCAGGCCTCCAGCAAGAGGTTAAACTGCAATTATCTCCTTCTATTACGGACCTCCAGCAAGAGGGTAAACTGCAAATATCACATCAAGATCCGATAAAAAATCTCAGTATAATTAAAACACAAAAAAATAATTTTTGTGAAAATTCAATTCCGGTCCTCCAGCAAGAGGTTAAACTGCCAACTTTCTTTACGGGTGATTTACTGTTGGATAAGGGAAGCAAAGGTGTTGGAAAATCTGTTTATAAATTAGACGAGGGAAAGGAGAAAAGGGTAAAATTTAAAAATGAAATAAAATATTTTTCTAATTTTTCTTATTCTGATTCTGGCGATGAAGAAGATTCATTTGATGAAAGTTTTAATGGCGATACAAAAGTAAATGATTTACCTCAAGCTTATTTAGATGTGGACGCAGCCAAATATAAGAAAGTAGCAAATAAAGTTCGACCTATTAATGAACCGCTACCTGCTGAATTAAATCCACCTTTGAGAAGACCAAGGTTATCAAGAGATCCTTATGAAAGTCCCTTGGTAAAGAATCCGCCTGAATTTTCTGAGACGTCAAGAATCACTTTTGAGAGACTGGGTGTTGTTAATTTTGGACCTGATGGTTGGTTGTCTGGAGAAGAGAAGAAGTTGTTGTTGGATGTGATGGTCAAGCGAGAGAAGGCCATTGCTTTTGTAGAAGAGGAGAGGGGTGTGTTGAAGCATTCCTATGGGGAGCCTTACAAGATTCCTGTGGTATGTCATGAACCGTGGCAGCAGAAACCAATTCCTATTCCAGCTGCATTAAAAGAAGCTTATATCAAAGTTGTCAGAGAACGGATACGCACTGGACTGTATGAGCAATCAACGTCAAGTTATTCTAGTCCTGTATTTTGTATCAAGAAACCGAATGGCAAGCTTAGAGTTGTTCATGATCTTAGGGAATTAAATAGGGTTACAATAAAGGATGCTGGGATACCGCCTAGTGCTGAGGAGTTTGTTGAAGCGTTTGCAGGGAGAGTGTGTTATGGTTTGGGAGATATTATGGGTGGATATGATGAGAGAGAGTTACATCCGGACTCAAGACCTCTCACTACATTCGATACACCACTTGGACGTTTACAGTTAACAAGATTACCTCAAGGAGCAACAAATTCAGTTGCAGTTTATCAAGCTCAGATGGCTTGGATCCTTTGAGATGAAATTCCACAATATGCTGGAATCTTTATAGATGATGGAGGAATTAAGGGACCAACAACCGACTATGATAACCAGGTGTTAGAAGAGAATCCCGGGATACGCAAATTCATTTGGGAGTTTGCAATTACTTTAGAAAGAATCTTGTTTCGAATTGAAGAGGCTGGTTTAACTATTTCAGGTTCAAAATTTTCATGTTGTGTGCCAGCCTTAGAAATATTAGGCCATGTGGTATGTAGAGAGGGTAGGATTATGTCCAAGAAGAAAGTTAACAAAATTCAGTCTTGGCCAAGACCCAAGAATACGACCGAAGTTAGAGGGTTTTTAGGCGTTTGCGTATATGTTAGAATGTTTATCAAGGACTTTTCTTCATTGGAAGCTCCATTGAGACGGTTAACGAGAAAGGATGCAGACTGGGAGTGGGATGAAGAGTGTGAGAAGGTGTTTGTGAAGTTGAAGGAGGTTGTGGGGAAGGATTTAGTCCTGCACAAGTTGGATTATGGAAAAGATGCTGGCAGAATTTATTTAGCAGTTGATTCAAGTCAGGTTGCAGCTGGGGCGGTTTTGTCTCAGATGGATAAAGCTGGTTACATCAGGCCAGTTAGGTATGAATCTGTAGTATTTACTGAGGTCGAATCAAGATATTCTCAACCGAAATTGGAATTATGTGGTGTGGCGAAAATACTGAAGAAACTTCAGCATATTTTGTGGGGGCAACATTTTGAGTTGCAAGTGGATGCGAAATCGTTAATCCAGATGATTAATTCCCCAAGTTTACCGAATGCACCCATGACGAGATGGGTAGCTTTTATTCAACATTTTTCGTTTGATTTAGTTCATAAGCCTGGCAAAACTTTTACTATGCCAGATGGTTTATCAAGGAGACCACCCACTGAAGAAGATTCAGACTCAGAAGAGTTCGATGAAGATATACCTATTATCAAAGCCAGCACTAAAGGAGCTGAAGACTTTCCATACCTCCCCCATGAGGTTAAACTGGCAGGACTATTGTGTTTAGATTATGGTGATGATGACCTCCACCAAGAGGATAAACTGGAAAATAGTTTTTATGTTAATAAAGGTGTTGGAAAAGGTGTAGATAAATTCGGCAGAGAGGAGGTAGAAGAAGATGTGGTGTATGTAGAGGAAGATGGTTTGGTAGTGTGGGATAGTAGTGAATTAAGGAATGGTGTATATGTTGGAGAATTAGATAATTTAAATAAAAAGGTGGATAAAGAGAAAGAGGTATTTTCGAATAAGGTTTACGAAGGATCCAAAGGTTCAGAAGAAAAACGTCGACATAGCTCGATTAAAGATTTATTTAGGGGTCAACGATTATTGGATCATTCATGTGCAGGTGATATTGGTGATAGAGAAGTCCCTATTGATGTTATATTAATCGATTTTCAAGATGAAGTCTGGGGTCAGACTGGTTTTTATTTTTTGTTAGTCAAATATTTGTTGACTTTAGAGAGGCCAGAAGATTGTGAAGATGATGAATGGGTGGCTATCAAGAGGAAGTCATCTACGTTTTACCTATCTGGTCGACGTTTAATGAGGAGAAGGTATTCAAATCCTCAAGTAGTTATAACTCAACAGAAGGGGCAAGAATTAGTTTTGAAATCACTGCATGAAGATCTCGGGCATAGAGGCGTTGGAGAAACGTTTAGAAGAATTTCTGATCGATTTTGGTGGCCTGGCATGAAGATGGCTGTTAAACAGTGGGTTAAGTCATGCGAAGAATGTCAAAGACGAAGTTATTTAAGGCCAAAAGAACCTGGACGCGCGACCGGTGAATATACGCTCTTTGGAAGAGTTAGTTTAGATTCCGTTCATATAAAAGAGGGAAGGTATAAATATATAATTGTGGCCGGAGATGATTTATCTGGTTGGGTAGAGGCAGCGCCTCTTATTAATTTAACTGCCAAAAATGTGGCAGAATTTTTTTTGAATAATTGGGTATATAGGTATGGGGTGATGAAGTTGGTAACGGTAGATGGAGGTCCTGAATTTGGGACAGAGTTTAAAGAGGCCGTATTGAAAGTTGGATCAAAGGTTAGGGTAGCCACCCCATATTATCCTGAAGCTGAAGGCATGGTTGAAAGAGGGCATCAAGTTATTAAGGATGCTTTAGTTAAAATGTGTGGGACAAGTGCCGAAAAGTGGAGGCACTATTTACCTTTAGTTTTATTTGCTGATCGAATCACTGCCAAAAGGACGACCGGATTTTCACCTTATGAACTTGTTTTTGGACAGAAAGCAGTTTTACCGGTTGATTTAGAAGCTGAATCATATCTTGGAGTTGACTGGGACATGATCAAAACTACTGAAGAATTATTGTGTGCAAGAATGATGCAGCTAGAAAAGAAAGAAGAATATTTAGAAAAGGCATATTCGCGGATGATGAAGATCCGAAATCAATCAGTCAGATATTGGGATGAGCGGTTGGCACATCGATTAAGGAAACCTTTGAACCCAGGTGATATGGTCCTGGTGTATAATAGGAGTTTGGAAAGTCAGTGGGGAAAGATGTTTGCAGATAGGTGGAATGGACCGTATAAAATCAAGGAGCAAGTTTCCGGCGGTTCATATGTGCTAGAAGAGTTGGATGGAGTAGTATTGAAGAAGAGGGTAGCGGCCGATCAAGTGAAACGGTTCTATCCTAGAGGCACCAGGAGTGCCGAAGGATAACTCCGAAATGAGGATAAACTACAATTTTAATGACATTTATCAAATTTTATACCTCCGTAATGAGGATAAACTATGATATCTACGAAATTTTATGGATTCCTCCGCAACGAGTATAAACTATCTTCTTATTTTTATCAAAAATACTTTACTATCGTTACACTGCATATGGGCAATGAAACTGTGATGAAACATAACGAAATACGAGAAAACCTTCATTGAAAATTTTCAAAATTTAAAATTCTTAAAATATGGGTGAAGATAGTGTTGGAAAAATTTTAAAATTTATTGGAAGAAGTGTTCACAGGGGAACCTTCTTAATTTAATATTGGCAAGTGTGGGGGTAATTGATGGGCTGGCTGCTCTATACACAATTACCCCATAATGTTCGTTTCCAAAATTTTCCCTGTTTCTAGTTGAATCCTGGCTTTGTCTTTTAATTTTAGGAAGTCCACTAAGACTATAAACTGGAACAAATCAAGAGACACCGCTCTCAACGCCGGATTCAAGATTTTTTATTTTGTTTTTGATTTTTTATGTTAGATTGTGATTTCTTTTCTTTAATATATATTATGAATTAATGTAAAGGTGATGCTCACTGGTGGTCTCTAATCATTTTTATAAATTGGAGGGAGCCCACCCAGTGATCATCATTATAAAAATTATCTTCTAAAAACTTTCATTTATTTTATTTTCTTTTCAATTTCTCAAAATTGTGTAACCACATCAAGTTGCACTTGGATGTGGGTATGATGTCGAGGGTACGGCTCATCAAATGGCCGGGGGGCATCTTTTAAAATTTTATTTTAAAAAAAAAAAAAAAAAAAAATTTAATTATTACTTTTTTTATTTTTCTTTTCACATTCGTTTATCTTTCTTTAAAAATTAAATTTTAACTTTTATTTCAAAACTATTTTTTTTAAAAAAAAAATTAAAATTAAAAAAAAAAATAAAAAAAAAAAAAAATCTTTTATTTAAAATGGTAAAAAAAAATAATAATAATAATAAAATAACTAAAAAATAAAAATAAAAATAAAAATAAAAAATAAAAATAAGTAAAGTTAAAAAAAAAATAATAAAAGGTATTTTAGTTTTAGGTAGTTTAGATGTTTATATTTTATTTTTCAAACATTATTCAAGAAAGCTACATACCAGGAAGAACACCATCAAGGGTTGTTATCTTTTGAAGAATCGAAATTAGAAAATTTAGAAGGACCTTGATCGATTTCCTGGGATTCGAATCTTATTTCACGGTCACGATAGTGTTGAAGCCAGTTGGCTATTTTGAAAAGGTCTCTTAACAGTTGCTCTCTCATCCAAGATTCTGATCTATCAGAGGGCGGGTATTGTTGGAAATAAGCGATAAGGTTATTAAAATTAGCAAAAAGCTTTTCAGACACTAGGTGAATTGGAACTCTAGGGAAGCTTGGATTAGGTTCTGGTAGTTCATAAGCAGAATATGAAATTGGAGAACCGGTGGACGCTTATCAAATTAAAATATCAGCAAATTAAAACCTGAAGATTAAGAAAATAAAAAGAGACAACTAACCTGTGTCAACACTATCATGATCATAGATAAATGGCTTACTTGGTAATGGAGTGGGATTTTTTATGTTTAGAAAAGGATTTTTTATTTTTGATAGATGAGGAGGACTGCTGTTGGATTTGGTGTTTGAAGTAGATGTTCTGGGCCTTTTAGATGATACAAGAGAAGATGAAGACTGCTGGCTATTATAGGACCTTTTGTGCTTCAAGATGTTGGAAGAAGGAGAAGAATTGTTAGAAGGTTGAAGCATGGCCCTGGGAGCAGCAAGAGTTCTTGGGGGAGTAGCAGCAAGTCTAGATTGGAGAGAAGGACCCAGAGGATTAGGTGATGGAGAAAGATTTAAATAGGCTGATGGAGAAAAAGGGATGGGATCTTTAGAGGTTGATGGAATAGGGGGTGGAGTAGAAGGTGAAGAAGAAGGAAGAGGTTTGCAGAAGGCGGCGAAGCTAGTAGCAGTGATGGGGAAAGAACCACAGTTAAAGCCAGAACATTTTCTTTTCTTCTCATAGCAGGATAAACAGGCCCTGTTATAAGTGTGCTTTCGCCAGTTAAAAGAGAAGATACATTCCCTATGGGTGAAGGCACAGTATTTGCAAGATTGATCAGCTGAAGCAATGAAGTCAGAAGGTTTCATCTTGTTAGGAGATATTTTTTTTTGAAGAAGAAAACTTGAAACTAGGATGAAGAAAGCTGGTGGCAAACTCTGGGTTCAAGGATAGAGAAGTTGTTAGGTCCACCAAGACCTTAAACTGGACTATTATCAAGTGTTGGGTCCACCATGACCTTAAACTGGATTTCTTATCGATTAAATGTTTGGTCCACCATGACTTTAAACTGGTAGTTCATTCATTGTTTAGTCCACTATGACTTTAAACTGGAAAATTAATATCTGCAGGATAATTCAACATTCATTGGACCACTATGGCCTTATACTGGATTACTTGTCAATCAAATGTTTGGTCCACTATGACATTAAACTGGATTATCAAATTTATTCAATCTTTGGCCAAGCCTAGGCTTTACTTAGGAATATATCAAGATATTTATGCACTTAAACGATCTTTGGTCCACCAAGACCATAAACTGGCAATCGATTATATGTTTGGTCCACCAAGACTTTAAACTGGAATGTAAATCTTGTTTGGATAACTCAATTCAATCTTTTAATTTATCACTGTCCACTAAGACTCTAAACTGGTTATTCAATTATTTCTGGAATTGGGTGCTGATAGCTTTAGGAGGTTAAAATTTTAGGTGGTGATGATGCTAAGGAAAGCATAATGGTTAATTAGGTAAAATTTGTGGCGCTTTAACATGGTCTAAAGTTAATATTATTATTGGAAGCCTGGCAAAAGTATTTTATGGGTTTGCTGTATAGCAAAGTTTGAAAATTGTGATGAAGGAATCAGAAGTTAGGATGGTAGTTGGATTTTAGGGAATGATTTTTTTTAGTGCCTCATAGTTAGGCCATTTTTTTTGGTGTGAAGCTTGGAGGACCTTATGGCAAGATTGGAATCATAGAATTCGGCTCAGTGGGGGGCCCTATGAGGTTGGAATCAGGAGTATTCGGCTCATAGGAAGATCCACTCTCTCAATGCTGTGACAAGAAGGAAGACTGGTATATGGGAGTCTGAAGGGATTCAAACCTTGCTCTCAGTAGTGGAATCATCACAAGATTTATATTATTTTATTTAATGTTATATCAAGCCAGAGAAGAAAGAAAACATCATTTATGTTGAAAGTTTAAGATTACCAAGCAAAAACAAAATTTTATCAAGTTATACTGTTAGAAAAGATAATTTCTTTGAAATTGTTCAACATCATTATCAAAGCTTTGCATTAAAATTCTTCTTTTCATGAGGTCTTCATGGTTATTAGCTGGAGTTTCTTGAAAATAGGCCAGCATTTTTCGTTTCAACTCATTAGTAAAGTCAAGAAAAAGATAGCGATGAAAATTTGGGTAATGATTGATATAGTCCGTCTTCACTCTACCAACATCATCAGTGTTGGTTATTTTGACAGCTAGAAGTTCAAATATGTTATTAAGTTATAGGTTTAGTAAATTTTGATTAAAAGTTTTTTTTAGTAAGATAAATAGGGTCTTACATTTAGAGCCAGGAAACATAGTCTCAGCAAAGTTAGTTGGGGGTACTGGCGTTATAGGATTAGGATCTTGTGAAGGCAAAATTAGGCCGGGATCCGTTGATGAAGATTGAACTTTTGAAGCTGTTTTTGATCTTATTCGTTTTAAGAAGACAGGAATTTTGGATCGCTTTTTAGAAGTTGAGGGATCAGGGAGAGCTGCTGGTCCTAAATATACGTTTGTTTTAGAAGGAACTATTGGCCGGTTGCATTTGACTTTTTTCACACGGCATAAGTCGCAAGCTGTTCTGCCAGGAAGATTAGGGTTGGACATTAAACAAGGTACCTGGTATCGAGCGCAGAGTTCACATGGAGCGACAAGTTCTTTGGAAGACATATTGATGAAGATGAATTTTATAGTTGATTAAAGAAGATGGTGGTTGAAGGTTAAAGATGAATATTGTGTTCAACCACTTATGCAAAGTTTTAAGAATGGGGACATTCTCGATTGGAGGGAGGATGTGGTAGCCTAAAGTTTAGTACGGCACCTAAATATGTAAATGAAGTTATTACCGCGTGCAAGATTGGCGTTATTATTTTTTATAAAAGGGTTTTATTTAATTTATTGGAGTTTAAAATATGAAGAAATTGGTCACGAGCGAATGCCTACACAAATACAATTTATTTTACGGAGAAAACTTATTTTTACGGTCTGAAAAATTTATAAGTATCAAGTCAAGTCACTCAAGAACCTTGGGAAATTTTCCAAGAATTTTTACTATTTTTCTTATATTTTTTAAATGAATTTTAAAGTTTTATAGAAATATTTACGTTTTCAAAAATTACTTAACTTTGATGAATTTTCACAGGGTAATTAGAGCTGCGCAGACTACGAAAATTAGTTTGGTATGTAAAGGGGAAGTAGCTCTATTATGTGTAATTTTTCTAGATTTTTTATTATAGTTTTAAGGTTCTAATTCAGTCCGGAAGTCCGGACGGACTCCGTACGGACTCCGCTTTGACTCCGTACGGACTCAGTACGGACTCCGTTCTGGCTCCGTACGGACTCCGTACGGGCTCCGGATTGACTCTGGAAGAGCTCTGGAGGGGAAAACTTAGGCACGTGACTAGGAATACTTAAGCGCTTCTCAAACTCGAAATTGAGAAGGGGGACACATCATACAGCTTAATCATTAACCACCACGGTCTCAATTTTTATTACTCAACAAATTAAATAAATTGTAATACCCTTATAACTTTATATTTTTTATATTTAACATTTTAGAAATACTATTCAACAATTTAAATCACACTTCATACAGGGTATCTTTAGAAAGGTCTTCGTCGCTGGGACTTGATTATTGCTGTCTCATAAAAATTCAAATTATTATAAAAACATAAAAGTCAATCTTTTCAGATCTTTCACTGGTACACCTTAATTGTTGTTATCAGTATTTCTTTATAAACAGCCACAATCATTTAATCTCAATAAGCGTTAATTATTTTAGAGTTTCATTATTTTTATTAATCAGATCCAAGTAGATTGGTTAGCTTAGTGATTTAGAATTCCCATTTTGTTATTTTTATTGGAAGGACGGGGTTTTCAGCTAAATCCACATATCTCCTCCGGATTCTGCTTACAGCAAGGCGACTGTAAGAGTTTACCTTACCATACCGTGGGGTTATCAATCCCCGTGTCCAATCAATTTCAGGATTCCAATGCGTTAAAAAGTCATGGCCAAGAATGGTATCGTCCATCCTTGGGGCTTCCAAGACTGTTAATTCACACTCGAAGGGGGGGAAATTAGGAAAGTTGAAAACCCATAAAACTTTCTTACTGACCCAATATCTGGGTTCCTCTGATTTGGCCAAGTAAATTGGAGTTTGATCAATATCTGTAACTGTCAGCTGTAACTTTTTGGCAAAAAATAAACTGACAAAAGAAATTGAAGCTACAGAGTCTATAAGACAACTGAAAGGGGTATCCTCCTTAAAAAGAATGAATCTCTAGCGGTTTAAGGCAACTCCAGTCATTAAGACATGGAGGTTCTGTGCAATGTGAGAGATAAGATATTTCTCTTTGCACACATGTAAACTATCTACTAGTTTTTTGACTTCGAAATAGTACCTTCTCTTTCCTTCAATTTTACACAATCTTCCAGCTTGTGCTTACCCCCATAATACATACATAACCTATTATCTTCTTGCCTCTTCCTCTCAGCTTCTTTAAGTTCCCCTTTAGGATCCAGTACTTTGCTGATATCACCTGGGGTCGAGGTTTTTGGTCAAGGTTTGAAATTTCTCTTGTTGGGCTTGGATTGAGTTGTTCGTGGGTGAGAAGAGGGTCCTGAATTAAAATTTAGGCCTTGAGATTTGTTGGCGTATCGACAATGTTGCAGTCGTCCTTGGTAAACGCCGTCAAGTTTGAGGGTTTGATCCATTAAATCCGTTAAAGTAGTCATTTTCTAACCGTGAAGATTTAATTGATCCAGAATCCTCGAAGGAAGTCCCTTTTTTAAATGATACTTGAGAGCAGCATCATTCCAACCTACTTGAGTTTGAAGCGCTCTGAAGTTCAAGATATATTCAGAGGCTTTACCATTATCACTCATGCGAAGAAAATCAAGTTTAATTTCTACGTTGTCAGTTTCATTAGGGTCACCAAACAACGTGAAGAGTTGGTCTTCAAACTTTTCCCAATTATTAATAAGTAAATGGGTTTCGGTTGAAGAGAGCATGAGAAGATAAGGTTTGAACCATCTTGCTGCTTTTCCGGCCAGAAATGAAGAAGCATAAAAAACCTTTTATTGGTCGTTATTGAAGGTTTGAGGGTCATTATGGCACAGGAGCTTGCAGGTTTGCAAGAAGGGCCGCAATCTATCTGGATGTTCTCCATTGAATTTATCAGGAGATTTCATAGAGGGAGTTTTGAATTTAGATCCCTGTGAAGATGTTGAAGTTGAAAGAGTCTTCATGAAAATTCTCATGAAATCTTCTAGAGAATTAGATGGTCCAGGCTCTGAAGGGTGACCAGAAGGGTGGTTAGCAGGGGCGGATGGTGCCTCGTGCATTGTATCCTCTCCTTCTTTATCATCACTAGAATTATCAAAATCTTGTTGGATGTCTTCTACAGATTGGCCTGAATGTTGCCGTTCCCTAAGGTTGAGTGGCTCCAAGAGTGAGTGCAGGACACAGGACGTGTGGCTGTTTGCCTGCCTCTGGTGTGAGCTCTAGTAGTAGCGCCTGTAGGAGGAGTGCCTTGAACAGGTGCCATTTTAAAGATTTAGAGAAAACACATGAAAAGGGACATAGTAGTGCAAAGAATGAGAGCTACGGAGAATTAAATTATACTGTCACCGGGCGACCTACGCACAAGGTCGAGGATGTTCCTGCAAGTGAGATGAAAGGTTTAGATACTTCTTCGAAGCACAGAGGGATGGTTGGAGGAAGTGATTTAAAGAAGACTCGAAGGATGATCTACTGCTTTGAGATATGTTCCAGAAGAATTCTAATATAGTTTGAAAGGTAATATTAAAATTCTTACAATCTCACAAAGGGTTGGAAACTCAACAATCAAAATTTAGGATTTTAGAAGTGATTATCGAGAAATGAAAGAAAGATACAATAATAATGATTTTCACTTTAGAGTTTTACCACTATTAACTATAAATCTGTTTTATAATTTAATTCTAAAGAATATCCAACTAAAAACCTTACTCCTCCTCACATTGACCTCATACCCATCCACTATTCCGCACATCAAAGACCATTAAAATACATCTGTTACACCTGGACCCTCCTCAATAACATCCGTTAACCCCTTAATCCTCCACTAACCATTCCGTCCATGCTCACTACCCCTTAATAACCCACAGACATTTCATAAAACTTTTAATGTACAATTATATTGATTATTGCGCTGTGCTTCGCTTATTGAGAAAAAGACTAAGACACTCTATTGAGAAATTGACTAATTTAGATTTAGAGTTTAGACTAGCGCGGTTGAATAGTGAGTACACAAAGGAAAGTCGCAGTTGCTATGGAGAATTGCTTTCTGCGCTTCGAGTATGGATTGGAGCCCCTTATTATTGATTTAATGAGCTGCTTTTGCCTTGAGTGTCACGTGGCGTGTGACAGATAGAGGCTCATTGTTTGTATCCACATTCTTGACTCAATTGTGTTGAAAACTCAATATCACAAGGAATCTCTCCACAGCCTATCATCCTGAAACCAATGGGAAAACCAAAAGTTTCAATCAAATCCTCAAAAAATACCTTCAAATTTATTTCAGTTATTAACAAGACAATTGGACTACATGTTTACCATTGGCCTGTTTTGCTTATAATAACTCAACTCATTCTTTGACATGACAATCTCCTTTTGAAAATTTTTATGGAAGACATCCTCGATTCAACTCAATCCATGTAGGAACTAGTCATCCTGTGGAAAATTATCTTTGAACCATATCACAACTCCAAGAAGAACTTAAATCAAACTTGGAATTAGCAATTCAAAGGTACAAGGAACAGGCCGACAAACATCGACAATCTGCTCCTTCCTTTAAACCAGGCGACAAAGTATGGCTTGACGCACAAAACATTCAAATGACTCGACCATCTAAGAAACTAGCTGAAAAGCGCTTGGGACCATTCAAAATCGACTCTGAAGTCTTTAAAACTGCATTTCAACTCATGCTACCTCCTAAATGGCAGGCTATTCACCCTTTTTTTCATGTATCTCTCCTGGAACTGGTTCAAGAAACATACCCAGGAAGGAACCAACCTCCTGTAGAACCGGTCGAGGTAGAAGACCATCTAGAGTAGGAAGTAAGCCATATCCTTGATTCAATAATGTGCAAGGGGAAACTTCAATACCTCGTGGAGTGGGGAGGCTTCCTCAATGACTCAGACAAAACATCCTGGGAACCAGCCATCAATGTTTCTAACGCCCCTGAACTCCTAAAATTGTTTCATCTTAAATATCCTTTAAAACCAAAACCTTAAAACTTTCTTTTCTTTTCTTTTTTCTTCTCTTTTATTTTCTTTTCTTTCGTAAAATTTCTAAAACTTCTTCTCTTCTAAAAAATCCTTACTCTGTTTTCTTTTCTTCTTTCTCCTTTTCAAAAAAGCTTTTTCAACCTTCTTTAAAAATAAAGTAAAATAAATAAATAAATAAAATTAGATAAAAGTAAAATAAATATTAAAAAAAAATTTTAAAATCTTAAAATTCATTAAAATAAAATCTTAAAAAATCAATAATTCCTTTAATTTTCTTTCTTTTCTCCTTTTAAACTTTTTTCTTTTTTTTAAAAATACATTTTTTTGTTTTTTCCTTATTTCTTTTTCTTTGAACTATCAAAAATTTTCACAAAATCAATTCGACAACCTTTCTCAAACTTCACTTCAACCTTTTAAATCTCTCTTTTAAAATTCTTTGAACAAATTACTTCTTTCCTTCAAATTTTTTTTTAAAATTATTTTTTCTCTTTCTTTTCAAATAACTGAAAATTCCTCAAAACTTCATAAATAACCTTGAATAAATCTTCACAAATAACAATTTTTTTTCTTTCTCTCATTTAATTTTCATTTAAACATAAAAAAATTTTTTTTCAATCAACTATTTTTTCTTTTCTTACTTAAATTTATCTGTCTTTTCAAAACTTAAACTAAAATTCCTCAGTTAAATGTTTTTTCTTCTCTTCTTTCAAAATTTAAAACAAAAACTTTATTCAAATGTTTTCCTTCTTTCTTTTTTTTTCTTTTTAAAATCTTATAAAAATATATTAAAATTTCAATTAAAACAACAAAATAAAATTAAAAAAATAAATACACAAATAACATTTGCTTTCTACTTTTTTCTTTTTTTTTCTTCCCTCTTTTCTTTCTTTTGTCTCTACCCATTTCAAATTTTCTCCAACACCACCCTTATTTCCTTCCTGCATTTTTCAAATACTTCCTCCTCTCCTACCGGTACCACTTCTCCAATCTCCAGTAATTCTTCTGCCAAATTGAAGGAGGCAGCATCAACAATCTTGACAATCTCATCACTTAATTTTTTGATGAATCAAGCTTTTTGACCCTTCCAAGGTTTCTTTGACCATACCTGGTCAAGGGTTTCCTCGTTCTCCTCCCTCAAATCGACTGGTAGCAATGGCACAGCTTCCACAATCGGAGCTTACGTGATGACATCTGAATTCTAAAACATACAATCATCAGTAACAAAAAATTGAAACAAGAAAAGGTAAAACTTACTTCAAAAACAGGGTCAGGCTCTAAAAACAGCCTCGGGGTGACCTCTATTGTCACTCCCTTCACCTCTTCATCATCATCCTTGATGACCATCTGCCGTTTCTTCGGAGTCTGGTTTGAGATAGGGACCTCATCCTCATCCTCTTCAATGAGTTCATCCACCTCTTTTTCCACCCCTCATTTTTTACCTGTGGCCTGGGCTACCCAAGTTGCCACGGTATCCTCAACCTCTTCCTCCACTTCTTCCACTGATCGATCTTCCCCGACTGATATGTCCCAAATATTCTCAACCACCTCTTTGGTCTTTGGGATCACCCAGTATTTGGTCCTTGTGAATCTTCTCTCAATATCTTCATTTTTCAAGAGAGCATCACACGTCACCCATCTCCAGCAACAAAACTTGCATTTCTGGCGAGGACCTTGTGTGGCTGTGCTTTTGACGCAGAAGTATTCCATCGATTAGCAGGCTGTGCAAGCTTGGGAATATTGATGAGTAACTAGAACTTCCATATTGCTTTTCAATCAGGTGTTTCCATTCAGCCCAAGAGTAATCTTTACCCTCACTTAATACAGCTTTAAACCATTATAAAGAAACATCCTTAAATGAAGAAATTAGTTTTGATGTTATTTCTTAATCTGGTAACTTATATGAGAATTTTAAATTTTCAATTCTTTGAATAAAATGCTGCCAATCAGAGCTGGCTTGCCCATCATATTTTGGGTACTGATCAATTTTTGGCCAGTTCTTCTGATTATATTTAATCTCACTAATCTTAGGTAAATTCAATAACTAATTCACTCTGGATAAATGGTCTTTTATTTGCACTTGCATAGATTTTTGACTTACATTTGTCTTCTCAGACTTGAAACCTCCACAAAATGGTTTTACTTGTGGTGGTATTGGAAATGATTAAGATTCATTTTTTCAAATGAAAGGATTATTATTATACTGTGTAAACTTATGATTATCCTGATTCATTAGTAGAATGGCAGTTTCAATCTCAACCTTAGTTAATCTTTGTAACAAATCAGAAACACTCTGATTTGTTTGTGCAAAGGATAAATTTGTTTTTGATTCATATTTTAATAAATGTGCTTCATACAATTTTTTTAACTCACAGAATTTGTTTAAAAGCTCACTATATTTATTACTTAAAGAAGCATATTTAAGATTTAGAGCCAAGTGTTCTTTCTCTAATTCTTTATTTCTTATTGTCAATTGTGATATATTCAATTTCAAGGATGAAATTGTTTCAACTGTGAGCTTAATTTTTTATCCTCACACTCAGTCATTCTATTCCATGATGCTGAAACAATTCTATGAAGAGTTGGGTTATTATTTAAATACTCCACATCTTCCTTCTCAGATTCTTCACTATTTTGTGAAGTTCTCATCTCACTAATAAGTGGTGGCATCAGAGGTTTAACTGTATTATTATTATAAATAGTACTATTATTATTAACAAAAGATAAATCAGGTGTATCTACATCAAAACCTTATTTTCTTAAGTCCTCCTCAATTTTCTGCACATATTTAACATTAATAACATTACTTACATTGTAACCATTAGTATTGTGTTCAATCTGGGGGGTAATCTACTTACCAAGGGATAGGAGCAAGCCCTGACTTTTGGCGCTTTTATTTTCCTCTGTAAGGGTGAGCTGAGGTTGTCTGGTGAGGGGGTGGATCCCTGTTGCAATTGTGGCTTGACCACTGCTGATGGAACCAATCCCACTTTCATTTCTATACCAAGATCTTGTCCTGGGACTGAATTGATCCTCTTTGGGTAGGGGTTTGTTGGTCTGGCTGCCCTCCCTTTAAATCCGACAAAGTTTGGTTCATTTGCTGAAATCCCACCTTGGACTTGTTTTGAAGCTGTTCTACGTCTTTTTATGGTAGATCTTGACTCCTCTAGTTTCAGAACCTGTTTTTCAAGATGGGGCTGTTGATCCTGAAGAGGAGGTGAAGTCTTTTTTATAGTTATTTTTCCAAATATGAATTTTTAATAATTGTCATTTTTTAATGATAGTTTTAGTTTATACTCTTTTGCGGATTAAATCTTCTTTTATTGATAAATGTGTAGTTTATCCTCATTTTAGAGGAAATCCTCTTAAACCATAGTGAGTATTTTATCCTCATCTCAGAGATAGACTTCAGAACTCCTGGCTCCCCTAAGATAAAACTGCTTGACTTGTTCAGTGGCTACCCTCTTTTTTAAGACAATTCCATTCAGCTCTTCTAACACATATGAGCCACCAGATACTTGATCTCTGAATCTGTATTGCCCATTTCACCTATCAACAAAAAATTTCCCCCACTGACAAACTCCTATTAGACACCAAAAACTTTTTTCCAGTTTTCAAAATTTTCCTTAATCTATGAGCCAACCAATTATCCCAATATCTTACTGACTGATTTCAAATTTTCATAATTTTTAAATATGCCTTTTCTAAAGTTTCTTCTTACTTATCTAACTGAATCATTCTTTCATATAATAATTCTTCAGTAGTTTTGACTGTATCCCAATCTACTCCAAGATATGATTCACCCTCTATATCAACTGTTAAGAATTCATTCTTTTAAAAAACTTGTTCATAATGGGAATATCAAGTCATCCTTTTGGCAGTGATTCTGTCAGAAAATAAAAAATATGGTAAATAGTGCCTTCACTTTCAGCACTTTTTCAACACATCTTAACCAAAGTATCCTTAATATCTTGATGCCCATTTTCTATCATTCCTTCAGCTACCGGATGATATGTGGTTTATACCCTTACCTTTGATCCAACTTTTGATACAGCCACTTTGAAATCTGTCCCGAATTCAGGACCTCCATCAACTGTCACCAACTTCATCACTCTATACCTATATACCCAATTTTTCAATAAAAAATCTGCCATATTCTTTTCATTCAAATTATTAAGAGATGCTTCCTCTACCCATCCAGATAAATCCTCTCTGGCTAAATTAGATATGTATATCTTCCCTCCTTAATATAAACAGCATCCAAACTAACCCTACCAAAAAGGGCATTTTCACCGGTTCCATGTCCAGGTTTCTTTGGCCTTAAATAACTTCTTCTTTGAGATTCATTTAATGACTGAACCCATTTTTTAACAGTCAACTTCATGCCAGGCCACCAAAATCTATCAGCAATTTTTCCATAAGATTCACCAACTCCTTTATGCTCAAGTTCTTCATGCAGTGATTTCATGATCAACTCTTGCCTCTTTCTCTGAGTAATAACTACTTGAAGATTTGGATACCTCTTCCTCATCAATCTTCTAACAGATAGATAAAATTCTGGTGACTTCCTTTTGATAGCAACCCATTCATCATCATCACAATTACATGGCCTTTCTAAAGTTGATAAATATTTAACCATTTTAAAATAAAATCCTGTATGTCCTAAGAATTCATCTTGAAATCCCATTAATATCACATCTATGGGCACTCCACTATCACAAAAATCACCTTCACATAAATGAGCCAATAACTTTAAGCCTTGACTTTGCCTTTTATCATAATTTTTTTTTTAAATTTCCACTTTTAAACCTTCCAAACCTTTTTTAACCAAATTTTCATCTTCCCCTTTTTCACTCTTTTCAGCATCACCAACTTCCTTTCAACAAAATTTTTACAAATACCCAACCTCCCTTTAACCAAAATTTCTGAAAATTCAACATTTATACCATTCACCAATTTTCTACTATCCTATACTACTTCTCCATCCTCATCATAATACACCAAAACATCTTCAATCTCTTTTTAGCAAGCATCAAACTCCCAGCACATAATAAACCAGATTTTTATTATTTTCCAGTTTATCCTCATGGTAGAGATCTTAATTATCTACAATTATTTATCCAGCCAGTTTAACCTCATGGGAAGGTAAGGAAAGTCTTCAGCCCCTTATGTGCTGGCTTTGATAACAGGTATATCTTTGTCAAATTCTTCCAAGTCAGAATCCTCTTCAACAGGTGGTCTTCTTGAAAAGCCATCAGGCATATTAAACATCTTGCCTAGCTTAGGAACTAAATCAAAAGAAATATTGCATAAAAGCTATACATCTAGTCATAGGTGCATTTGGTAAACTAGGGGAATTGATCATTTGAATCAATGATTTGGAGTCCACTTGTAATTTGAAGTGTTGTTCCCATAAAAAATTTTGAAGCTTCTTTAAAAATTTTGCAACTCAAAAGAGCTCCAATTTATGCTGTAAATATCTTGATTACACAGTAAAAACTAAAGATTCATACCTGACTGGGCCTATGTAACCAGCTTTATCCATATGGGACAGAACAGTCTCAGAAGCTACCTTATATGATTCAACTGCTAAATAAATCCTGACTGCATCTTTTCCATAATCTAACTTATGCAGGAAAATATTCTCCCCAACAACCTTTTTCAACTTCACAAACACTGCTTCACAATATTTATCCCACTCCCAATAAGCATCTTTCCTAGTCAACTTTCTCAATGGAGCAGCCAATGAAGCAAAGTCCTTGATAAACATTCTAATATATACAAATATTCCTAAAACCCTCTTACCTTGGTTGTATTCTTAAGTCTTGGCCAGCACTGAATTTTATTTACTTTCTTCTTTGACATAATCCTACCCTCTCTACATACCACATGACCTAGAATTTCCAAAGCTGGCACACAGCAAGAAAACTTTGATACAGTAATAGTCAAACCAGCCTCTTCAATCCTAAACAAATTATTTTCAAAAACAACAGCATACACCACACAATATGCGCGGTGGACTTGCTAGAAAGTCTGCAACCTTGAACCCTAATTTATATCTAATTAAGTACACATTGAGGCAATGATGAAACTATCATAAAGAAATAGTGAATTTACTTTGAAAACAACTTGAAAATAATTTGAGCCTTCATTGAACCACAGTTTATAAATAGCTCAAAAATATTTATACTTGAATTAGAGGAATTTTTGAAGGGATAAAAAAATAAATAAGCCCCCCTATCAATCTAGCCTTGTGGCTTCATAAGATTTTGAAAAATTGTAAATTTTTTTCATTTTTTTAATCTAATAAAACTATCAGATACTTTGAATTATAAGATATTTCACAAAAATTTATAGAATATTTACCCTTTGAATATATAGATAAATAACCAATCACCACACAAAATGGGGGGCGGACTTTCTAGAAAGTCCGCAACCTTGAACCCTAATTAATATCTTTTTCAGAACACATTGAGGTGGTGATGAGACAATCATGAAGAAATATTGAATTTACTTTGAAAACACCTTGAAAATAATTTGAGCCTTCATTGAACCACAGTTTATAAATAGTTCAAAAATATTTATACTTGAATTAGAGTATTTTTTGAAGGGATGAAAAAATAAATGAGCCCCCCTATCAATCTAGCCTTGTGGCTTCATAAAATTTTGAAAAATTGTAAATTTTTTTCATTTTTTTAATCTAATGAAACTATCAGATACTTTGAATTAAAAGATATTTCACAAAAATTTATAGAATATTTACTCTATGAATATATAGATAAACAACCATTCACCATGCAATATGGGGGCCGACTTGCTAGCAAGTCTGCAACCTTGAACCCTAATTCATATCTTTTTCAGCACACATTGAGGTGGTGATGAAACAATCATGAAGAAATATTGAATTTACTTTGAAAACACCTTGAAACTGATTTGAACCTTCATTGAACTACAGTTGCTTAATAGTTCAAAAAATATTCACAGAAGGAAAAAAGTGTGCACTAGATGTCTAGTGCTTTTTTTTGCTTCCTGAATTTATTCCTGGTAGAATTCCATTTGTAACTTCCATCTGATGCCTCCCTCCCCTGATTCTCCCTTATCTTTAATCTGAATTCTTATCCTACCCCCTTATCTCATTGCTAACCTTGCCATCTACTTACCCTTTCTACCCTATTCCTTCCCTTCACAGTAAGAAAACAACTCTCCTCTCCTTCCCCCCTCTCTCTTCTCTTCATTTCTCATACCTCCCCAAGAACCTCACTCACCTTTCCCAGCCCACTGTCATTATTTAGTTTTATTTTACTTTGAATTTGTTTCATTTTTCATGTTTCTTCCCTACAAATATATTCCTTTCTCAACAATTGGCAACATTTTTTTAGTAAACACAAGCAACTCAAATTCTGAAATATGTATTTAGTTACATTATTTATTACTTGGAATGGGTTATAATTCCTCAAAATTTTATTCCTTGTTATTTCTAATTTATACATATTAATTATTCTCAAGTTTATTAAAAGTTGGCTACTTCCCAAGCCCTTGCATGCCTCCCCAAAACTTTTTTCACCTCTCCAATCTCATCACTCACCTCCCCCAGAAAAACCAAGGGACTGGGGAAGGCTGGGGAAGGTGATAGAGGGGCCTTACAGGGCTGGGAGAGGTTATAAAAGCCCCTAAACCACTTCGTGAAGGCTGGAAAAGGTGAGCGAGGGTCCTTAAAGGGCTAGGAGAGGTGATAAAAGCCTCTCACCTACTACTCACAGCCCTACTTAGTCTTTAAAGCACCTCATTCACATCTGCAGCCAAATAAGGGACTGGGGAAGCTGGGGTAGGTGAGCGAGGGGCTTTGAAAGTCTGTGGGGGGTGATAAAAGCCTCTTGCTCACTTCTCCCAGCCCTCCTTAGTCTTTAAAGCACCTCGCTCACATCTCCATCCAAAGTAAGGCACTGGGGGAGGCTGGAAGAGGTGAGTAAAGGGCTGGAAAGGGCTTGGGAAGGTGAGAAAGGGCTAGGGGAGGTAAGCGAGAGCTGGGGGATGTGGACAATAGACTGGGGAGTTGAGTAATAGTTTGAGAATGTGAGAGAAAGGCTGGGGAGGGCTAATGGAGGTCATTGGCATGAGTGAGGGGAATAGAGGTGAGCGAGAGGTTGCAAAAGGGGTGTAGTTGTGTTAAAAGTGAAAATAGAGTGGAGGGGAGTAGTGAGAAGGGCTTAAACATAGATTTTGAAGCTTAAAGGGTGTAGCAAATGTATCAGGAGGGCAATAAGGGTGGGGAGTGGTAATAGAATTAACAGAAATGAAAAGGCAAAAAAAGTTGTGTGGAGAGATTGAGAGGTTGTCAATTGAGGTAGTGAAAAATGGAGTGTGAACTTTGTTCTTTGGGCAAACATCAGAGTCCACCCCCTTAATCTACAGCTCTATTCTGCCAATATGGAAAATGATTGATAATTATTTTTATTGATTTTTTTGAACTTAAACCTATAGTTTTTACGTCTTTATTTTATGTTTTGGATTTACAATGCACTTTAAGACTAAGAAAGTAATATAGTAAAATAATTGGTAATGAAAAGCTATTTTTCTTTTTTACACAAGAATTCACAGAATTCTTCTGATAACTATACATGATATAAATAAATAATATAATAGGAAAATTTTAGCAAAAAGTTGAAAACTAGAATAAAACATTTAAAGAAATTTTAAACTATTGAACTTATGTATGGTATGAGTTTATTGTATTTCTTTTTTAAATTTAATAGTAAAATATGTTGGTTAGATTAAAAATAGCTTTCATTTAAATTAAATAATTTGGGTAAAGGTTGAAGAAAATATTTATCCACATATATAATCATTTAGGCTGATTTCTTGTTTTGTGATTGCTATATATAACTGGATAATTGACTGTAATAACTGCAAATCTAAAAAACTTCAATAAGTTATCTACCTCAATATATTTATGATAATCTATTCAGTAACAGAATAAACTATCTTAGTCCTTTCTTTTACTAATTTTTTTCATTTCAATGACTATATACATTTTCAAAAAATTAATTATCATGTTTTTGGTGGAACTTAGATTGAACTCTCAATGCAATCTTGTTTCCAAGTGTGGTTCAGGATAATTAAAAGCCAAGAAAAAATTTATACTTTTTTAGAAGTTTTATTAATTACTTTTAAATATAAAAATAATTATATTTTTATATCAAAATATTATTATTAAATACTTTGAAGTTCTGAAAATAAGTACAAATTAAGAATCATTTTTAGATAATATTATATTAAAAATAGTTTTAAGTTGATTATTTATTATTATGATATGATTTATTTCCATATAACGGATTAAGAAACTACCTAAAAATCAATTTTATACAACTATATTACATAAAAAAGATATCAGCTCTTCTGCTTGGATTTGAAGTACTTCAAAAAACAAAATTTTTGCCTTATGTACACATTATATAGAGTATTCAGAGCATCATATTAATTTTTTAGACTTATACATGTAAGTTGAAGGAAAGTCTCACAGGATAAAATTGGTCATTTTGTAAAAAAAAATAAGTAAATATCTTTTAAATCAATATATATTTTTATAAAAATTCAAATTTTAATATTTATGTTTTCTTTTAAATCTTTTATGAAGATTTGAAATCTTGCTATTTGAATTAATTATTATAAAAATATACTCATTCCAGTATTGCTTTGTGATAAGGCCAATTTCATGAAAATTTTTAAATTCTTCTGTTTAAATAAAATATCAAAGGTATTGTTTTTCATACACTTAGAAACTGAATAGAAAAATCATATAAGATCTACCAATCAGCATAAATATCATAATTCCAATAAATCATTGATAAATCTTGAACCCATATATTGTTCAGTTGTGAATTTCTCCTATTAAAACTTTAATTCTAATGACTAAAAAAGCGTACCTGCAATGTTTCATTTAATTTATTTTTCAACACCATAGAATTGAAATATTTTTTCTTTTCATTTAAAACATGGAATAATATAATTTTTAATCAAAAGATGATTGCCTTTACAGCTGCTTTTCTACATGGGTATAATCTAAATTACCTATTGTGACTTTTTTACAAAATGAATATCATATAATAGTTTTTCAATTAAAAACTAATAGAATTATGAAAAAGTACCACTTTTACCTATTTAATTCAGTTCTTGAACAATAATACAATCAAAATATTTACCTGAAGCACATTTTTTAACATGAGAACACTTTTCAAATTATATGGTGCTTATTCCCAGGTTGACACTGAAATTATCCCACAATACAGCATAGAAGCAAAATAAAGCACTAAAATTAAAGTTTAAATAAATTTATACTACTTTGTTTTTATTATCTTTAAATTTTTACATCTAGCTTGAATTTCAGTCTTTCATATGAAAAATTCACTAAGTAGTGATTAATTATTTCAACTCATGAGATTACTCTACCAAATAACCATATTTACATGGAATTTTGATGGAATACATCATGAAGAGTTCCAGAATATCATATATGTATCACATTGAATAAATTTATATTGCAAAAATTCTTAGTAGTTGAATATCAATAGAAAAAAAAGAGCAAAAAGATATTTCCTTTTAATTTAAATCATCTTCTTGCATACAAAAATGGAAAAAACTGGATTAAAATTCACTTGTATAAGAATTATACTTAATTCTAGACATATAATTAAACAATTTATCAATTATTAGTGCTAAGTGTAAAGAAGCTATTAGAGAACTTCATTGAAACAGAAATTAGGAAAACATATTTCTATCTTTTATTTTTTTAATTATGTGTCTTTTCACAGTATTCTAGAATAGAAACTTGAGAATTTTGATGGTTCAATATTTTTATTAAATAATTCCATTGAATTGAAAATAATTATATTGAATAATCAGAAATAATAAAAATACAAAAAAATATCAGGTAATATGGTTTAAATTAAAAAAAAGCTTTAAATTCTTGGTTAAAAGGAGTTAATATTAAAAAGAACCACTGATCTTATTTTATATTTTTTCAAAAAAAATAGAATAAAATAATTAGAGAGGCTAAAAGTGATTTTTTTGAAATAAATAGTATAATTTTCAGTCTTTTTAGTCATCAGGTGAAATTCACAATGAAAATGAAGTTGAGTTATATGAAAAAAATTCTGTGAATGGATCTGATTATTAATCTTCCCTTGTTATTATTTCTATAAATTATTTATTAAACTTTCACTATTATTCCAGCACAGACTCATCCATTTTTGGTTAAGAGCGCAAGATGAGTTCAAATTAAAGTTCAGTCTGAATTCCATCTGAATTCAAGTTGAGGACTTGCTAGCAAGTCTTCCCCAAATATTGCATGGTGAATATTCTAAGAAATTATTCATTAAAAAATATTTATTGAATTTCTATACTTAATTAAATTTTTATCAGTAAAAAATTGAGAAATGAAAGCCTTTTCTCACTATATCAATCAATATTATTATTTATTTATCCATTTTTAAAACATTTGGGGAAGTTAAACCACTCTTTAAAATAATTTAACTTTAAATTTTGTTAATAGATCAATTTGTAAGATTTATTTACATCCCATATTTAAATAAGTTAAAACAGGAAATGGGCCCAATTCTTATAAAAATATAACTTATCATTATATTTACTATATCAAAAGAATAAAAAATACAATTTTTATGAGAATAAAATATATGGTTAATAAATATTGAAAAATATTTTTGAGTTTTTTTTGGGATGTTTTATGCCATTATGATTTCAAAGTCTCAAAATGTATTATATAATTTTTGTGCTTACATTGTTTCAAAAAGTTCCTTACAAGTACTTTCCTCCCTCGAACTTTAAATCTCATTCTTCTACCATCTAAAATTTTCTCCCTCTTTCATTTTAATTAAGTCTACCAATAACTGTCCCATCCCAAACCCTTATTCCCCCCTATCCACCCCTAATCATCCCATTACACCCTTCTTCACTTATTTTGCTCCACTTAACACCCTATTTTTTCCCCTCTTCACCACTTTACACCCCAAATTCCTTGATATCACTTCTTTTGCTCCCCTTCAAACCCTATTACTCTATAGGCAGAAAAGGGGGTGATTTGGAAAGCCATAGGGCTTGGATGAAAATTGAATGGGTGGATTGGGTGGGATGGGGAATGTCTGGGGTGAAGACTGAAAAAAGGGGGTGGAAAGAGAAAGCATTTTAATTAATTATAAAAGGAGCGGGGTGGAGTTGAGGCAAAAATAGATAGGGTAATTTTGATAGGGGTGGGGTAGGGTAGGGAGAGGCAAGAAAGGAGTGGTGAGGGATGAGGATGGTAACAAAAGGAGTGAGTTGTATTAAAAGTAAAAATAGAGTTGAGGGGAATAGTGAAGAGGGCTTAAATTTGTATTTTAAAGCTTAGAGGGTGTAGTGAATGTATCAGGAGGGAAATAAAAGAGTGGGGCTGGTAATAGAAATAACAGAAATTTCAGGGTAGAAAAAGTTGTGTGGAGAGATTGCAAGGTTGTCAATTGAGGTAGCAAAGAATTGAGTGTGTACTCTGTTCTCCAGGAAAACATCAGAGTCCTCCCCCTACATCTACATCTCTATACTTCCAATATGAAAAATGATTGATAATTATCTTATATTGATATTTTTGAACTAAAACTTATAGTTTATACATCTTTATTTAATATTTTTTATTTAAAATTCACTTTAACACTAAGAAAGTAATATAATATAATAATTGGTAAAAAAATACTATTTTGGCTTTTAAACAAGAATTGACAGTATGCTTCTGATAATTATACATGATATAAATAAATTATATAATAGGAAAATTGTAGAAAAAAGTTGAAAATTAAAACAAAACATTTAAAGAAATTTTTAACAATTGAACTTATGTATTTTAAGAGTTTATTGTATTTATTTTTAAATTTAATAGTAAAAGATGTTGGTTAGATTGAAAATATCTTTGAATTAAATTTAATGATTCAATTAAAGTTTGAAGAAAAGTTTTATCTACATTTATAACCATTTAGCTTCATTTCTTATTTTGTGATTACTATATATAACTGGATTATTGAATTTAATAACTGCAAGTTTAAGAAACTTTAATAATTTATCTGCCTCAATATATTTACAATAATCTATTCAGTATCTGAAAAAAATTTCTGAGTCCTTTCTTTTACTATTATTATTCATTGCAATGACTATATACATTTTCAAAAAAAATATTTATCATGTTTTCTGTGGAACTTAGATTGAAATCTTAATACAATCCTGTTTCAAAGTGTGGTTCAAGCTAAGTTAAGCAACGAATAAATTCATACTTTTTTAGAATTTTTATTAAGTATTTATAAATATAAAAATAATTATATTTTTATATCAAAAATTTTTTCTTAAATACTTTGAAGTTGTAAAAAAAAAGTAAAAATTAAGAATCATTTTGATAAAATATCATATTAAAAAAGGTTTTAAGTTGATCATATATTATTATGAAATGAGTTTTTTCCATATGGCAGATTAAGAAAATAACTTAAGATTAATTTTATACAACTAACCACACAATATGGGGGGCAGACTTGTTAGCAAGTCCGCAACCTTGGAATCAAATTCACCACAGATTGAACGCACATTGAGCTATTGACAAAGGAACCATAAAATCAGGGATTAACACCACTCAGCAGAACAGTTTTAGGTGGGTCTTCAAGTAGATTTCAACATGAGTTCAGTATGAGTTCAGTCTGAGTTCCATCTGAGTTTTGTTTGAGTTCAGGTTGGGGACTTGCTAGAAAGTCAACCCCCTATATTGCGTAGTGACTATATTATATAAAAAAGGTATCAGCTCTTTAGTTTAGATTTGAAGTACTTCAAAAAAAATTTTTTTTGCTTTAGGTACACATCATATAGAGTCTTCAGAGCATCATATTAATTTTATAGACATATATTAGTAAATTGAAGAAAAGCCTCACAGGATAAAATTTGTGGTTTAGTAGAAAAAATTAGTAAATATCTTTTAAATCAATATATATTTTTATAAAAACTCAAATTTTAATATTTTTTTCTGTTTTAAATATTTAATGAAGATTTGAAAAAATGCTATTTAAATTAATTTTTATAAAAATATACTCATTCCAGTATTGCTTTGTGGTAATGCCTATTTCATGAAGATTTATAAATTCTTCTGTTTGAATAAAATATCAAAGCAATTGTTTTTCATACACTTAGAAATTTAATAGAAAAATCATATAATATCTACCAATCAGCATGAATATCATTATTACAATAAATCATTGATAGATCCAAAACCCATATATTTAATTTTAGAATTTTTTTTAAGTGTTCAGTTGTGAATTACTAATTACTCCTATGAAAACTTTTATTCTAAAGACTAAAAAAATGTACTTGTAAAATTTCACTTAATTTATTTTTCAGCGCCATAGAATCGAAATATTTTTTCTACTCATTTTAAATATGGAATAATATTATTTTTAATCAAAATATAATTGACTTTAAAGCTTCTTTGCTACATGGGCATAATCTAAAGTACCTATTGTGTCTTTTTTACAAAATTAATATCATTGATATTTTTTCAATTTGAAACTGATATAATTATGAAGAAGTACCACTTCTACCTATTTTATTCAGTTCTTGAACAATAATACAATCAAAATTATCAGTCTTCTCAATGATCAAGTGAAATTCAAAATAAAAATTAAATTGTGTTTTATGAAATAAATTCTCTGAATGGATCAGATTCTTAATCTGCCTTTGTCAATATTTATATAAATTATTCATTAAATTTTTTACTATTATTCCAGCACAGACTCATCCATTATTATTTAAGAGATCATGATGAGTTCAAAGCAAAGTTCAGTATCAGTTCATTATAAGTTCATTCTGAGTTACATCTGTGTTCAATCTAAGCACAAGTTGAGGACTTGCTTTCAAGTCAAACCCAAATATTGAATGGTGCTATTCCCAGATAAATTTATGTATCCCTGGATTCTCCTTCAACACCTCATTATCACAATCCATTGAAGGACCTTTAATTTTACTATAATCAATAAATATACCAACATGCTGTGGAATTTCTTATTGTAGAATCCAAGCCAACTGAGCTTGTCAAACAGCAACTGAATTGGTTGAATCTTGAGGTAATCTTGTTAACTGTAATTGACCAAGTGGAGTATCAAAAGTAGTGAAAGGCTTAGAATTAGGATGAAATTCTCTCTCATCATATCCCCCATAATATCTTCCAAAACATAACACACTCCTCCAGAAAACACCTCCACAAACTCTTCTGCACTAGGTGGTATTCCAGCATCTTTTATAATAACCCTAGTTAATTCCCTAAGATTGTGAAATACCCTCATCTTGCCACTAGGTTTCTTGATACAGAAAACTTGACTTGAATAGCTATATGAAGACTTTTCATATAATCCAGTTAAAATTTGTACTCTAATGACTTCTATATAATCATCTTTTAAAGTTACAGGAATAAAAATTGGTTTTTGTTGCAATGGTTCATGACAAACAACTGCAATCTAGTAAGGCTCCCCAAATGAATGTTTTAACACACTTCTATGCTCTTCAAAAAAAGTGATGGCCTTCTCCCTCTTATCCATCATATCCAACAAGAACTTATTTTCTTTTCCTGAAAACCAATATTCAGATCCAAAGTTAAAAACACCCAATCTATTAAAAGTGATTCTAGAAGTTTCAGAAAATTTGGGTGGACTCTTGAATAAAGGAAAGTCATAAGGATTTATTGATAAATTTGTCTTCTTAAAAGGTGGATTTAATTTAGCAGGTAGCACATTTTTGATTTATCTGAGTTTATTGGCTACCTTCTTATATTTTTCTGCATCTATGTCCACTTTGACTTGAGGAATTCAATCTCTTCTTGATCAACCATATAATATATTGTCAACAGAATTTTCTTTGTCATCAGAATCAGAAACAAAATAAGATGAAACATAATTTTCATTATTGTATAATTTTTACCACCTATTCTTTGTCTAATTTATCATCAAAACTTCTAACACCATTTCCACCATTTTCCATAACAAAATTCCCAGTAAATACAGTTGCCAGTTTAACCTCTTGCTGGGGGAAAAAATATAATAATGACAAATATTATTTTTTTTGAATTAATTATACTAAGACTTTTAAATTGATTTTTATAAGTTAATATCAGTTTATCCTCTTGCTGGAGGCCATAATATAATCCATCACTAATAGCACCATAATTAACTAAATTCCCTTTATATCCTTAATCTAGCATAATAAATCCCATCTTTCCCTTTGATCAATTTTTAAATGTTAAAGAATAATTTGATAATGATGATAAACATATAGAACAATTTAACACATAATGACATTCCAATGAAATATCAAAATAAAATAATTGAGAATCCACTTGAATTATCTCCAATTGAGCTGGCCTATTGCAATCCAGGATCTCTTCATGAGGAGAGATTGCAACATTAGAAAAATCAGTCCCTAATCCCAGAAAAATGAGAGTTTTCATACTTATCTTTTTCTATAAATTCACCAGAAGCTGACCTTTTAATTCTTCTCTTCTTGGTACACATACAACACTGACACATAGTAATAAGGCTAGGCCTGGTCTGAGAGCCATCATCTCCTAGAGGTGCTAGCCGTCAATGAAGCCTTTTCATATTGTCACCATTAATCTCTAAACTAATTCCATTACCACTCTGGTAACCTATCCTTGCTTCAAAATACATTAAAAAAGACCCACCAAGAGCCATTTTTACAGATCCCCTGCCCACATAGAAGTGCAATCTTCCAACAGATCAACCAACACATAAATTGGAATGCTCCACTGTACCCATAAGTTCAGTAGCATGACCACCTATGACTCTTAAATTATCACCAGTACCAGTTTTAATTGGCAAGCCTATTATAGTTGCTTTCTCTTAAGAAATTAAATTAATTTGTGACCCAGAATCCACCAGGGACTTAACCTCTTTACCATTTAACATCACCATAAAATACCATAGAATAGCAGAAAAATGAGTTTCCACTTCCTCTTCAAATTTTTCCATTTATAAAAATTTATTGAATATTGCAATTTTCTAAAACTTGTAAGAACTTTTCACAATTTATTTATTTTTTATTGATTTACTGTAATCATTTTAATTATTTCATAATTTTCTAGAGATTTTTGATTTTTTTGACTTTTTTGGGCTTCCTTACAATATTTTTGAATATTTTTTAATTTTTTTGAATATTTTTGAAGTTACTAATTTTTTTGAATTTTTCTAAATATTTTTGGATTTTTTTGAATTTTTTTGACGTTTTATGATTTTTTTCTGAATTTGTTTTGAATTTTTTGAATTTTTTTGAAGATTTTCACATATTTTTGAATTTTTTTAAGTGTTTCTTAACATTTTTTCACATTTACAGTCTTTTACAAAATTTTTGGACATTTTTTGATTATTTTTATGCCTGAATTGTAATTGAGTCACATGCTGAAAAGACACAGTGTCTTTTCCATCACATGACTTTATTTCAATTTCTGTAGTGCAAGTTGTCAGCTAGACCTCATTAATTTCTTTCAAATTTACTAGTGCAATGCAATATTTTCAAGTGAGCAGAGAAGATGCTGTGTCTTTTCAGAATGTGACCTGTTGTTTCTTAACACTACATTCTTTTTTCTCCTTTTTGATTGACTATACAAGATGCTTACTCAAGTTTTATCTGACTATTCTTGATTATTGAACAAGATTTTAGTGATATCATTAAAAATGATGCGGTGTTGTCAGTATTACATTTTGTTTACTTAGTTTCACCACATTTTCACTTTCCTGTAGTCCATCTGACATTTTGAACCAGAGAAATGGAAATAAAGTCATGCAACAGAAAAGATGCTGCATCTTTTCAGCATGTGACTTCAATAAAATTTCAAGCATAAAAATAATTTAAAAAAAGCAAGAAAAAGTAAAAAAAATTTAAATTAAAAAAAATACCAAAAAAACTACATTCTTGACCACTGCGTCTCTTGAAGAATCTTGAAAGCCTGAATAACCACCTCCACAAGAATTCTCACCAACATCAGGAAAGGTATCTGGCCCATAACTAACAAATTTTTCTTCCTCTACTGAAGCCAGGCCACTACCAGGCCTAGACAGAACCTAATGAATAAAAATAAAATCATGTCAAGAGAGAGCACACAGCATCATTTTTTTCTTTGCGACATAAATTTTTTAAGCAAGAATTTTTTTTTTGAACTTCAAAGCATATAGTGTCTATTGTTCCAACATAAATATTTCATATAATTATTTCTGAATAAATGGTAAGAATGAGCCTCATAAATATGAAATGAAATAAATATATGATTATGGGGTATTAAGGGAAGAAAAAAAGCAACAAAAAGTGACAAATATGCTAAAGATATCAATTTTGTCATGAAATAAAGATATTTAAAGCTGTGGGCCAAGTTTCAACTTTTCTTAATAAAAGTTGTTAATTTTAAACAAGACTAAGTTGACTTATTGTCAGCCATTTTTTAGCCTTAAGTTGGGCCTGGTGGGGGCCCTGCGGGTTCAACAATAGAGCTAAGTAGAAACTATAGAGGGGAAAAAATGGGCCAAAACTTAAGTAGTTACAAAGATAGTGAAAAATTTTCTTCCACTTTTTTTTTCATGGATTTATATTTCTATTTAAGAGAAAATTTCTTGTAACAGTTTTTCAATAAACCTTAACATCATACTTACATATATTGAATGGGTGTTCAATTTTCTCAAGGAATATTTTACTGGGGTAAGATTTTATCTTATAAAAAGAAATATTTCTGCAATGTCACAAAATTAAGCAAATGAAAAGGATAAGTCAAAAAAAAGTGATAATTGTCTTCAAATTTTATTATAATTCTAATTATTTATCTCAATTATAATAATTTTATTTCTTGTAATACAGATTCATGATTAATAAAATAAATTTCAATACACATGGGCTTATTGATTTCATTATAGAATTTAAAAATTTCATACAAGGCTTCTAAGAAGAAACTGAAAATTTATTGCAAGTATTTTTTAAAAAAATTTGAAATTATGAAGGCTGAAGGAAGTACAAGTCTTGATTGAAACTCTCAAATAACATTTTTCTATTTTAATTGTGTATAAAAATTTATTTTACCCTTATCACTTAACAAGAGCATCAAACTTCAGATATGAAAATACTTTTCAACTTTCAAATATAATATGTTGTTGATATATTATTGAAAATTGGTTTTTATTGCCAGAAATAAAAATGGAACCATCTATCAGGTCTATATGGATCAAAAAAATGGAAGTTCTGTCTTGGGTGGGACATCTGCTAGCATGTGACATCAATTTTTCTAGGCAAATTTTGTTAAATTATACTTAAACATCCATGAAATATATATTGAATCATGGAAAACATTATTAAATTTACATGAAAGAAAGTAGAAAATTTTTAAATTAAACTTGTTCTTCATTAATTTAAATTTTAATGGTGTTATAAATGTGCGGGGGCTTTTTTATTTGAAATTTTAATTTTATTAACCTATTTCTGCTTCAATGGACCCTATAAATATAAAAAATAAGTTTAATGAACTCTTTTATTAATTGGTCCCAAATATTTTAAACTATCATGGATTTGTAAAACATATTTCTCTGTGCACATTTTTACTAACTCAAATATCATTAAATTTAAGGGACCTAAACCAAAATTGGATGTTTAAAATATTTCTTAAAATTAAATAATATAAAAACATCTTTTTTTGGTAAATTACAGAATTCATGTTAAATTTAGCACTGTTTGTGGTTGGTTTGGTTTTAAAAAATCACCCCAAACTTCAATAAAATTCATACTTATTCTTTAAAAAAATTGAGAAATTTCTATTAAGAAAGCTATATGCATGAAAGGTTCCATAAAAGTTTTATATGTATTTTTTAAACTTTTCTACAAGTTATAAACTACCAATATTCAAAGATAACAAGCAGAATAACTTATGATGGCATATTATATAGGTTATATTTTTTGGGGAAGATTATCACTTGGAAATTTTTCTTCCATATCAGATTGGTAATTCAAATAAAAATTTAGCTACATTTATGAAGTTTGGAAAAAAAATTTAATTAACATTGCCTCAGAGATTTAATAAAAATGATAATTTTGTTTAGTGCAAGGATCTTTTAATTCCACAATATTTTTTGATGGAGTGGTTGTTTACTCTGATTCCTCAAATTATACAAAATCACTTTTGGACCTTTCACCTGTACAGATCTAAAAGACCCACTTTAAGGTTCCTTTCAGGTTACTTCATGGGTTACTTTAATATTGCTCAAAAACAACTTGCCTACAAGTCATCTTATTTTTCACCCTGTGTTTATAATGATACCCTATAAATGTATATTAATGAGTTGTTGAGTGAAATATATAAAATTTCATGTAAAAGTACTATAATTATAAGGGTGTTACAAATTATATAATGTTATGTCAAAATTTGTTGTTGATGAATAAAACACAGTAATTGTTGATGTAAAAGATGTTAGATGATTTTCTCTCCTTTATTCTATATTTGAGTCTGCAGGCTTTACATGCATAGTATGTCAGGTGCCATACTTTTCCCAGCAGGAGCATTCCCAAGCTTTTCCGGAGATCAACAGAGGTCACATGGAGCTTAAACAGAGCATTATGGTGTAGACAATCCTTTAGTACTAGCTATAGGCCTTGACCAAGGGAGTTGGAGTGAAACTGGAGAGAAAAAACCCTGTCCCTTTGAGAAATACCAGGTGAGATTTACTTGCTACAGCAAATCAGAGATTGTTACAATACCCCTTCTTAAAACCTTCTTGACTTCTTAACAAGTCAATAAAGTAGCAAATGACAGACCACTGAGAACCAAAGAACCTGAAATTCAGAAAAATCTACACCAGAAAAACAAAAACTGTGCACTTGTGGCACAGGAGAGCAATAATACTTGATGCAGGTTGCAAAGCTACATTAGAGAAAACAGTTTCCAAAGTTGAGTTAAATGAAGAACTAACCTTGCAACAAACACAGCCAATTGTGGCCAAAACACAGTGAAAACTGAATGAGGAACAAGAATATCACCTCTGGATGATTGTATGAAAAATAAGGTTGCCCCAAACTGTCTTATTCACTATGTACACACAGACCACTAACTAAGAGCCCATGCACACCAACAAATTTGGCGTTCTTGACCGCCAAATTGCATTAAATGCCTCTAGAAACTCTTTCCAGCCTTCTAGCATGAAGGTGGGCAGTCCGCCCACCTGATGTCGGAAAACCACCAAAAACACCCAGACTACTTAGAAAAATTTACTACAACTACTAAAACCTTTTACACTCGTAATTAGGCTATAACAACATTGTGACATAAAATTTAGAGAAAATTTAGCTTGTTCTAACAGTACTAAGCACTTAACCCTAAGACTTAAGGTTAGCCCATAAAACACGTAAAACAAAGTTAAACAGTTATCTTTTTAAATGAAGAATGAGAAATTATCCCCTTAATACTTAAAATCTGAAAAATGTCAATGAGACATATAATATAGACAAAACCCAGGGCTATCCAGTCGCTGTACCCACATCCTTGTAATCCCAATATTTCCTGAGTAAATCCAGAAAAACACCCAATTATTAAACAATGCCATTTAAGGCATATCAAAACAACGCCAAAAAAACAACAAAGGGCTCCGCCAATGTTAGAAGACCACATCCTCCCTCCAACCAAGAATGTCCACATTCTCCTTCATCACAACCACCATGTTCAGCTTTCTTTCCAAATCTGCTACTGAGATGTGTTCTTGCCAATACTGCATTGACAACAATCTCATCTGTACCATCACACCACTGGCTCATCTCTACAGAACCTCCTGTGATGCCTGTCACTCTAGGAAGAAGACTTGTTTCAGACCTGGTCCATTGTCCTCTTCAACGTCTTCTCCTCCTCCTCAACCTGATCCACCTTCTACCAGCACCAAAAGATCCAGGCCATCCATCCTGATCCCTAGACTGGTCAACAAATTACACCCTTCAAAGAAGAGTGCCAACCCCGCTACAACCTCTAGCTCTACCATTCCTGGTCCTTCTGATGGTAAGCCCAATACTTCTTCATACTGAAATTCAATCTGACTAATTTCAAGTTCATTTCCATCTAGACAGTGATGATGAAAATGTGGGAACCATTGAAGCACCCCCACCTAATCCATTGCCCACCATCAAGGACAAATTTCAACAACATTCTTCTCAACAGAAGCCTCTCTTACTAAACTACTTCCAATCCACTCCTGCTAGGAATCCACAGGACCTTGAGTAAAGGAAGGACCTCATACAACAATTCAAAGCCAATGCTGAACATTTTGTTAAATCTCTTGATTCTCTTCTGCCTCTTGACTCTTGATTAATCTCTTGACTTAGAAATAATAATAAAAAATCTTGACCTCTCCAGACTTCCTGAATGTAGCCAATCATCATAAAAAAGTTCCTCAGTTTACAGTCTTGGGGGACTAATCCTTAGTTTTAAGTCTTGGGGGCTAACACATGGATAACTGCCCCAGAAGAAAGCAAATATGGAATGTTTGGTTAAAAGATGACTTCAGTATCATACATAGTCTTTGTGAAGGCTATTCTGTTCAAATTTATCTTTATTTAAATTTCATTACACAAAAAATGCCAATTTTTCACTACTTTAAAACTACATATTAGGGGGTGTCAGTTCTGGAAAATCCGCACTTAACTTAAGTGCGGATTTCAAACCAAATCAGCACTTAAATTTTGCAAAAAAGTCACTTATTTCAAAAATGGGTGTCAGTTATGACCTCAAATCAGCACTTTTTTCCCATTTTTTTTTCACAAACACATGTTGGCCACAAAACATCCCTTCCTTTCTTACCCCATACCTATCACATGTGACACACTGACCTACCTCGCTACCTACCCATCAATCCTCGGGACACACACCTTCGTGACATTTTCAACATTTTTCCCAGGCATGTTTACATTCTTTTTTACTTATTTCTTCTACCTCTTAATCTTTTTTCTTGTTATGTGCCAGTTTCATAATGCCTCCCAGACATTACAAATCTCAAAAGGTAACTCAAAAATCTGCTTTGTCACAAAAGTCTCCTCGTAAAGCAAGCCCTACACCTGAAAATAAAAGTCAGGGTCAGGTCAGCTTAAAAAGGATGATTATCTCATCATAATCAACTTCCTTAAAATAAAATAAAATTTTGAAGCATGTTTTGGATGTGAAAAGTCCACTCGTATTGGACGTCCACCTTTTTCAAAGGTTAATGGCTACTTATTGATGGCCAATGAAGTAAGGAAGAAAACAAGGGGGAGAATCGATATCAATCCTAAACAAATGAAGGAGAGATTTAAGAGTTACCAATCAAAATATAAAAAGGCTCATCATGCTGCAAATGAAACTGGCTTTGGTATAAAGGATGATGATTTGGAGATTGGAATTAATACTGTTTCCGAAAATCTCAATGTCATGTGTCCTTTCTATGAGGAAATGGATAATCTTTTTGGCTCCCAAGTTGATGTAAACCCTTGGTTTCTACACGATACTACTAAGAATATACCCTCTGGATCTCAACCATCAATTAATCCTCCTGAAATACCTGTACATCAACAGGATCAATCCCCTCCACCTTCTAACCATAGTCCATCTGAAGATGATCCCGACTATCAAGCAGAACAATTATATCGCAGCAGATCTGAATCCTCAGAGGCCCAAAATTTAAATGTATGTTTACTTTTTCTTTTTTCTTCAATTCTTCTATAAATTTCTCTTTCTTTCTAGTCTCCTCCTACTCAAACTCAAACACCATTAAACAATCTTGATTCTGGAAATGTGAATCCCACTTTAGAAGCTGCTTTAGATGAACTTCCTGAAGCCTCTTCTTCAAACTCCAAACTAAAGAGACAACCCTCAACTTCAATGAACTTGAACCATCTATTAAAACGTGGTAATACTTCAACAAGCTCATTTGGCTCCCTTGAGGATTATTTTGAAAAAAAAGATATAAGTAAGATTTTTTTACTATATATCTTAATAATTAACTCATTTTTTTATTTATTTCAATTTAATTTTCTCAGCAAAATCAACTATTGCAAAAAATGCCCTTGACTTTGAGAAGATGAAGTTTTATCATATGCTAAGGAAAGATCAGCAAGCCTTAGATTTGGAAGAAAAAAAATTTGAGGCAGAGAAGATGGAAAGAGTAAATGACCGTCAATTTCAAAGATAAATGGCTACTTGTGAATTGGAAAAACAAGAGAGTTTTTAAAAAAAAAATTCATTATGGAATGTGTAAAAAATGGCCAATCTTATGAGGACATTAAAAAATTACTTGACCTTTTCAATTGATAAGTTGTTTTTCTAGTTAATTTAATTTTGTTTGATTTCTTTTTGGTAATATTTTCTTATATGCTGACTTATAAAAGGTCTTGAATATAGTACCTTATTTTTGACATATTTTTGAAAATATCATACAATTTTTCTATCTTTACATTCAATTAAAGAAGTTTGCTTATACTTTTATTTTGACAAAAATTTGAAAATATAATAAAAATTTTCTATCTTTACTTTCAAGTCAATAAGTTTGCTTATCTAAATACTTCTAAGTCAATAAAATTCAATATCTCATTTGAAAATTTGGCAATACCTCCCCTTGAATTTTATTGAAACAAGGGGTGGGTACCACCAAATTTTTCTAAGTCATCAATTTCACATTTCAGATTTAAAAAATTGGCAATACCCTCCCCTGCATTTTATTGAAATAAAGGGTGAAAGTCATCAAAATTTAATCTAATTACATAAATTAATTAATATATAAATAAGATATGTCAAATTTACTACTTTTAAAGTAATGACAATTCCTTATGCCAAAATTCAGATCAAGTCTAGAAACTAGGTTTGGGACTTTCCACATGTATAGGCTAGAGGAACCCCATGAAACAAATTAATGTTATCATGATTACCTTTTATACAACACAGTGTCTTTGGCCCACTACTTTAATTTCATATATTGAAATATCATATTTATTTATTAAAAATTTATGGAAGAATATTAAATATTTGGTGACTCTACGAATCCCCATAATTTTTAGATCTACCTAAAGAATTTTTAAATTTATTACCTTTTTCTTCTTTTTTTAACTGGTTTATTTGTTGGATTAACTTTTGACTGATCTGGAAAGAGCAACCAAAATGCGTGAAGTCTTGACAAGATTCCAAACCTGGAGGAGCCTTTGTGGTTTGGTGATTATCGTAAGAAGAATTCCAAACTGTTTTGATGATTCCATTTCCTAATCCAAAATTGATTATACATCTATGATCCGGGAAATATAATCCATGTCCTTTAATTTTTGCAGGTGACGTAATAGGTTGTCCAGTGATAGGATTAATATATGTGAAAACTCCATAAGTGAGGTAATTGGAATCATTTGAGTCGGTGTGAATTCGGTTATGAAATCCAGAATGAGTGATTATAACACTTGAAAACATTAGATAATCACTGCTAATATCTTCCCCTTCAGAGTTGCACCAATTTGGTATTACAAGTCTCGTAACAACTTCATGATTTTTTTCAAAAGCTTTATTACAGAGTTTTTTAAGTCAAAGTGCAAGAAATGAATTAAATGAAGGTAAAGTATTCCATTTTTGAAAATCATTATCTAATTCAGCTTTAGATAAAGATCTAAGTAAAGAATATATGCCTATTTGAATTAAATTCAGTAAAATGATATTAAAAAATCCAGAAAAAATTTTAAACATACCAAGAGAAAAAACTTTATCAAATCCTGGTCTCCATCCAATACCAATCATGATTCCACCCAACAAATTCTTATTCCTTAAAGGTAAGCGAACCAAAGCCATTTGATAGAGTTTTATTATGAGATCGCAGAGTTGATTAAATGATTCATCTTTCAAACCATTAAAAGAATGGTTTTCGTAAATAAATTGAGGTTTGAAAGTATTACTAATAACAGCTTTAACTTCATCACCTCCAGTTTCAGTTAAATAATGTATATTTTCAGGTAACATTTTCGGATATTGTTTTTTTTCAACTTTAGTTTTATAGTACTTGATTTTTGAAATATGGCCAAATATTTGATCCAAGTGAATTTTTTTTTAAATTTCTTTTATTTCGATACTGTTCATTTTTTGTCAATGTTTTAGATGATGATTGAAAAGAAGTTGAATTTGAAGATGATAATAAAGTTAAAGAAGATGAGAGTGAGGTAAGTGGTGAATCTGAAGTTAAAGACATGTATTTTTCTACTTAAAAATTTGTTACTTTTCAAACACCCAAAATTATAAATTAAAAAAAACTCACTTAATTTAAATTAAAAAAAAACTCACTTGATTTAAATTTAAAAAAAATTCCTCAAAAGACAAATAAGAGTTTTTTTATTTCACTTGAACTTGGTGAATATTTTTTTTAAATTTCTGAAAAAAAAGAGGAGGTGGAGGTGGAGATGTTGGTGGCAAGAGGTGGTGGTGGTGGTGGTGGTGGCAAGAGGAGGTGGAGGTTGAGGTGGAGGTGGCGAGAGGAGGTGGAGGTGGAGATGGAGATGGAGATGGTGGTGGCAAGAGGAGGTGGTGGTGGTGGTGGAGGTGGAGGTGGAGGTTGCAAGATGAGGTGGAGTTGGAGATGGAGATGGAGATGGTGGTGGCAAGAGGAGGTGGAGTTGGAGATGGAGATGGATATGGTGGTGGCAAGAGGAGGTGGTGGAGATGGAGATGGTGGTGGCGAGAGGTGGAGGTGGTGGTGGTGGAGGTGGAGGTGGAGGTGGAGGTGGCGAGAGGAGGTGGTGGTGGAGATGGTGATGGTGATGGTGGCGAGAGGTGGAGGTGGAGATGGAGATGGTGGTGGCAAGAGGAGGTAGTGGTGGTGGTGGTGGTGGTGGCATGAGGAGGGGGAGGTGGAGGTGGAGGTGGAGGTGGAGATGGTGGTCATGAGAGGTGGAGGTGGAGATGGAGATGGTGGTGGCAAGAGGTGGTGGTGGTGGTGGTGGCAAGAGGAGGGGGAGGTAGAGGTGGAGATGGAGATGGAGGTGGCGAGAGTTGGAGGTGGAGATGGAGATGGTGGTCGCGAGAGGAGGTGGTGGTGGTGGTGGTGGCGAGAGGAGGAGGAGGTGGTGGTGGTGGTGGCGAGAGGAGGAGGAGGTGGTGGTGGTGGTGGTGGCAAGAGGAGGGGGAGGTAGAGGTGAAGGTGGAGATGGTGATGGGGAGAGATGGAGGTGGAGATGGAGATGGTGGTGGTGGTGGTGGTGGTGGCAAGAGGAGGGGGAGGTAAAGGTGGAGATGGAGATGGTGGTGGCGAGAGGAGGTGGAGATGGAGATGGTGGTGGCGAGAGGAGGTGGTGGTGGTGGTGGTGGTGGTGAGAGGAGGAGGTGGTGGTGGTGGTGGTGGCGAGAGGAGGAGGAGGTGGTGGTGGTGGTGGAAAGAGGAGGGGGAGGTAGAGGTGGAGGTGGAGATGGTGGTGGCGAGAGGTGGAGGTTGAGATGGAGATGATGGTGGTGGTGGTGGTGGCAAGATGAAGGGGAGGTAGAGGTGGAGATGGAGATGGTGGTGGCAAGAGGAGGTGGAGGTGGAGGCCTCCTCTTGCCACCATCTCCATCTCTACCTCCACCTCTTGCCACCACCATCTCCATTTTTACCTCCACCTATTGCCACCACCATCTCCATCTCCACCTCTACCTCCCCCTCCTCTTGCCACCACCACCACCTCCTCTTGCCACCACCATCTCCATCTCCACCTGCACCTCTCGCCACCACCATCTCCACCTCCACCTCTACCTCCCCCTCCTCTTTCCACCACCACCACCTCCTCTTGCCACCACCATCTCTATCTCCACCTCCACCTCTCGCCACCACCACCATCACCATCTCCACCACCTCCTCCTCTCGCCACCACCATCTCCATCTCCACCTCCACCTCTCGCCACCTCCATCTCCATCTCCACCTCCACCTCTCGCCACCACCACCACCACCATCTCCATCTCCACCACCTCCTCCTCTTGCCACCAACATCACCACCTCCACCTCCTCTTTCCACCACCATCTCCATCTCCACCTCCACCTCTTGCCACCACCATCTCCACCTCCATCTCCACCTCCACTTCCTCTTTCCACAACCACCTCCACCTCCACCTCCTATTCCTCTCACCTCCATCTCCACCTCCTCTTGACACCACCACCATCTCCATCTCCACCACCTCCTCCTCTCGCCACCTCCACCTCCACCTCCACCTCCACCTCCTCTCGCCACCACCACCACCACCACCACCTCCTCTCGCCACCGCCATCTCCATCTCCACCACCTCCTCTTGCCACCACCATCTCCATCTCCACCGCCATCACCTCCTCTTGCCTCCACCTCTACCTCCTCTCGCCACCACCACCACCACCTCCTCTCTCCACCACCATCTTCATCTCCACCCCTTTTGCAACCACCATCTCCACCTCCACCTCCACCTCTACCTCCACCTCCACCTCCATCACAATCTTCAATTGCCACCTCCCCTTCCTCTACTTACTACCATTGCTGCCTTCAATCAAAAAGAAATTATGAGTATAAAGGGGGAGCTGAAGTGACAGTAAATAAAACTATGTTAACAGATGATTAAGTTTTTTTTCTGTAAATATTCCTGAGATTTTTTTTGGTTTTTTTTTAGCTAAAGATTTCAATTGCAATGAGAAAGTTGTACTTTTTAATGTTTTGTTTGAATAACCTGGTGTTAACATGAATCCTTATCAAAGGCTATGTTGTACGTGAAAGAATAAGGATAAAGAAAAAGATAAAGATAAAAAAGAGTCAAGCAGAATGAAAGGGATGTGCAGGGGCAGTAATTGCTGTCACAAGATATCTTAATTGGTCCTTTGTAATTTTCAAGGCCAATTTTTGGCTTGCAATTGGCTGTTGCAGGACAGCCTGCAACACCATTTTCCCACATAGTGTAAAAGCAAATTCAAAAAGAAAATAAATTTGCCAAACAAATTACTATTCTCAGTGATTAAAACATGCAAATTTATCATTTGAAGAGAATGAAAAAAAAAAATTAGAATTGTGTTCAAAAATGTTGGAGTGTTATTGGAAGAATTTTTCCCCTTATACTTGTTGATTGAGAAATAAAAGTGTTGGATATAGTTTGAGGTGAATCAACTTGTTCATCTTCATACAGATCTAACCATTGATCTTTGAGGTCAGCAAGTAGGTTATTAAGTATAGTGCAACACAGAATCCAGTTGATCACCACCTCCATTTCAGATATATTTCTAAGAGGACTTCTTAATTCCCTAAAACTAGAAAAACAGCCTTTCAAGATTCCAATAGAATGTTCAATATGGACTCTTGACTTTGCCAAATGATTGTTGAACTTGGCGTTTTGACTGTCTTCTGAAGCTGCTCCCCAAAAAGCAGGAAGTACATACTTTCCATTCACATAAGCAGAATCTGCAAGAAGATACTGATCTTCATCAAAGAATTTTTCAGGTTCATTTGAAATTTGCATTCTTTGGAAGATGTAGGAGTCATGACATGAGCCAGGATAGCCAGCAAAGAATGATATAATTTTTTTGTTTACATCACATATAAGCTGAACAGAAATTGAATATCTATAAAGAAGATATATTTGTTTGTGTTAGTTTCAAAGAGAATGAAAGGAGCTAAAAATAATCTAACTCTTTTTATGGTCAAAGTAATTGTTTCTTCCTTGAGCAGGTTTCTCGCTCAAAGGAATAGTATTACCATCAACAAAACCAATACATCCTGGGAAGCCTTCTGCTTGCATGACCTGAGATGATTCAAGTCGCTCTTCTTTTGTTGACCAGGTGAGAAGTTCAGATTCCAAGGAGTCAATGGCAGTGATACATTGTTTGGTATAAGTGTTAACTGAACCATACCCTAAATCAAAGACATTTTCTAAACGTTTCAAAGCAGCTCCATTACCATTTGAACCCAAACAACATAGTGTGATGGCCAATTGAACTGAAGGATGTCGTTGTTCTTTTTGAGAATTATTGTGAAATATGGGATGATCCTGAATAAGCTCAAGCAATTTAAGGAAACATTCTTGAGAAGTCCTGAACAGCTGTCTAAAACTGGGTGTAGATAGGTTAAGAAGTGTTTGGATGGTGTACTTGGGGGTATGAAGTACTTGAGGCTTTTCTGGGAAGAAGGTAACGTTTCGTGGCCATTTTTGATAAAAAGACAAAATCTTCTTTTAGATCAGAATCAGAATCGGAATCAGAGTCCAAGAGCAGTTCAAGAGCCATGAAAGTCATTGCTTTATGTAATTTATCAAGATTTGAAAGTGAGGAAGGCATAACTCTTATATGATATGATATGAAGATGTAAATGATGTACGATGTTTTGAGTTATGAAGTGTTATGCTGCGGAGTGCTGCGTATGAATGGGATGATGCTGACAAATCAGTGAAATGGGACTTGATGGTGAAATCAGCACTTTTGGTTGAGAAAGTGCGGATTTGAGTGAAATAAGTGACTTTTTTCACTTTTGAAATCCACCAGTATTGGGGCTAGTGTGTTTTGGAAATCCGCACTTAGATAAGTGCGGATTTGGTCAAATTTAAGTGCGGATTTGCCAGAACTGACACCCCCTATTAAGTCTCTTTATTTGAATAATAGCACATACATGCTCTAACATGCTTTTATTCAAAATTAACTTTTAACTCCAGGTTGTATTTATTCTATTAGAAGACAATTATCTCTTACAAAATAAAGCGTATGAAAAATATTTTACACTCCATTATTAAGATAGAATCCACAAGTTAATTGACTATAAATGTCAAGACATTCTCAATCTCTTAAACATTGATGATTCTGATCCATTATTTCCTAACTGGACGGCTATCCGCTTCATCAACACTGAGAAGAAGAAAAATAAGTTAACCGAAACGCAAAAAGAAAATCATGAGACTAACAAATCCCATGTGAGATCTGTTAATACCCCAGTGTTGTTCTCGTCACGAGTAGGATTAAGATCATGAAAAAGCTGAAATAGATTATTGATATCAGGACAAAATGGAGGAGAATCATAGAAGACTTTTAACAGACCTTAGCTGTTAAAAACATGTTAACGCATCCTTCTTTGAGAGTGGTGGCGAAAAGTTCGCAGCTATCTACTACTTTACCATACTGAACAGTATCTGGCCTTCCACGGCGTTGAACATAACTAAAGCGAGAATTCCGGATTTTAATACAAGACATCTTTTTTTAAAAAATTCATTCCATACACTTTTTTGTGACAGTTTTTTTTAAATTTGCTACACAAAAAGAAGTTTTAGCTAAAATTCTGAAACATATTGAAATGATATATTAACTCGTTTAACCATCCAGCTTGAGAAGCATTCGTGCTATCGCTGATGTTACCAGCCCAGAGACACACGCCCTTTGTTTTATTCGTGTTGTAATAACCACAGGTCTACAATATAATTCATGTTAAATCTAAAATTGCCGCTGAATAACAAAAACTTACACCATGACCACCAGCAACAAAAAATGACTAAAAAAATGAAAATTAGTTAGTATAATGACTAAATTGAATTTGAAGCCACATACTCTATTAGTGGTATCGTAACGGCGGGATAGTAAGGGCTTATCAGTTCGACCTTTATGCAAATCATCATGGTGCGCAAACTAAATATTTTTCACATCAGCAATGGATCGAAAAATTTCAATAGATAAATTAAAACTCACTCTGTGACATTTCGTAGAATTCTTAGATGGACAACGTTTCTCTTTAGAATTGGAGACACAACCATCTTGTCGGAGAAAGTGTTCATAGCACGGAGAGTGCTTGATTTCACCAGCAGTAATCGCCACAAGTACACTAATAAAAGCAAGAGTAATCAAAGGAAAATACATTTTGACGTTTAAAAAATTTAGCAAATAAAATGTGGTAAGTGACTGATATGATCAGAAATATGTAGGATATATAATATGTGTAGGATAGGTAATATGCAAATGATATTTCGGCGGTAGATGGTAATGATGATACTAAGATGGCAGACTATATATGCTCAACCCGAGAAGTGCTGAAAAGAAGTATAGTCTATTATTCTTAGTTACTAATCATTTTTATCAAGGATGATAGCGTTTCTTGGTTACGAGTTATTACCCTCTCATCAGATAATATCATCCTATAATTGTTGAAGCCCATATACCGCCTCTCTAAAACATCATTATAATAGAGAAACTCTAATTTCTTAATGAAGAGATTTCGTAAATATAGGTACATTTGTACCGCCCAAAGAATTAACAATCTTAAAATATCTGAAATTAAAGTTATTGAGTATTTAAATGCACAGCAAAAAATTATGGGCAGTTATCCATCGACAACCTCAATGTTATTCGGCTACAACTTATATTTCTACATATAGCAATTACATTCATATTATACAACCTTCTGCCGTGCACAGCTTATCATCTATTATATAACACTACCAACATTTTGCGGACGCTCCGAGTGGGAGCGTCACCATGGTGTTTGTACAGCTATTTGGGAAAAGCTTGCTCTTTATTCGCCCCTCATCCCCCGCCAAAAGCGGCTTAAACTCATGTTTTTGGCGGGGAGCAGAAGGCACAAAGACAGCAAGATTTTCCCAAATAGCTGTTCTTTTCTACATAAAAACTTGTGAACGTCCCAGTGTAAGGGTTTACTTTGTTATTTTAATGATTTCTTGAGTTTAGGAAAAGTTCGTTAGATACTAATTCAAAGTTGATTTGCTAGGGAATCAAATCTAGGCAAGGATTAGTTTATATACAAGACTTAGAATCAATAGTAGGTAAGGAATAATTAAGAAATCAGAAGAATGTATAACAGTAATTAAGCAGTGAAGAAGTCGTGATCTAAATCTATACATAGATTTTATATTATAAACAATATATCTAATTTTAATGGATGACAATTATGATCAGTGTTATAGGTTAAACTATCTCTTTAGGAATTGAAATATAAGACATCTTTTTATGGAATTCTTTTAATACAACATTAAAGTTAGTAGGTATATCAGACAGAGGGATCCATAAAGAATTGTCTATAGAAGAATCTTCAGGTTTTATCAGATATTCATGTCTTAAACCTATCTTCCTGTAATCTAATATTGCCTCAACAGGCAGAATGCCATAATTTTTTGTAGGAATGAAAACTGTTGTTCTTCTATCATCCAATTCAAATGGATGGGACACTAATATATTTTCTTGTTGAGTATGCAAAGGTGTAAGGGAAGGATCTCGATAAGGAGCTAAAATATTGACACTGAAAACTGGGTGAAGTCAAGATAACTTGGGGGGTAAATCCAATTTGTAGGCCATTGAGCCAACTGCTTGCAGGATGGTAAAGGGGCCTATTCTTCGGAAGGCTAATTTTTGAGTTGGCTGTTTAGTTTTTAAATACTTACGAAGTAGTAAAACCTTATCTCCAAATTGATAGTTTGGTGGCTCTTGTGAGTGCTTATTATATTGCTTTGACTGAGCAACCTTTGCCATGACTAAAGCCTGAACCAGTTCATCCTGAATTGACTGGATATGCTTGCAAAACCCTTGAACTGCTGAAAGTGGAGAATGGTGATCAGTTAGTTCAAATCTTGGATGGTAGCCATAAAGTGAGAAAAAAGGAGACTGTTTAGTGGAAGAGGACATAGAATTGTTAAAAGAAAATTCTGCCATTGGCAGCCAGTATTGCCAGTCATCCTGTCTATAAAAGACAAAATTTCTGAGGTAGGCTTCCAATGTTTGGTTAGTCCTTTCAGTCTGACCATCAGTTTGAGGATGAAAAGCCGTTGATGGTGCTGATTGTATCCTTAACTTGTTAAAAAGGTGTTTTGTAAACTGGGAAACAAAAACTGAACCCCTGTCACTTATTATTTTGTCAGGGAGGCCATGATAACGAAAAAACCTGTCTATAAATAAATTAGCTAACTGAATTGAAGAAATACTTTCCCTGTAAGGTAAAAAATGAGCTCCCTTTGTTAGCAAATCAACAATGACGAGTATAGAATCCTGGCCTTGTGATGATGGTGTGGTCTTCCAACATTGGCAGGGGCTTTTGTTGTGCTGTTTGGTGCTGTTTGTGCATGTCTTAATTGACATTGGTTGATGAATTAGGTGTCTTTCTGTATTTATTCCATGAATATTTGGACTGCAAATATGTGGATACTACCATTGGATAGCCCCGGTTTCTCTCTATATTTCATGTCTTGTGGACATTTTTAATATTCTAATTTTTAAGGGGTCATTTCCTCATTTTTCATTATAAAAGATAGCTGTTAAATTTTGTTTTTTGCGTTTTATGGGCTAGCCTTAAGTCTTAGGGTTAAGTGCTTAGTACCATTAGATAGGGCTAACTGGGTTCTACGTTTCATGTCTCAAAGTTGTCAAAGCTTAATTTTGTGTTTTAAGGGTTTTAGTAGTTGTAGTGAATTTTTCTAAGTAGATTAGATGTTTTTATTGGTTTTCTGGCTTCAGGGAGGCGGGGCCGCTTCAGGTGGCCCGCCCGCCTCTGTTTTAGAAGGTTGGGGAGCGCTTCTGGAGGATTTTTTATTCAATTTGGCTGGTACAGGTGCCAAAGGTGGTCTGTGCACTGGCTGTATGATGCGTGTGTGGGAAGATTTAGAGAGGAAGGATCTTATCTCTTTACTCATCGCCTCTCTGTTCCTCACTGTCTCATTGGCTTGTATTTTGTTGTAATATATTAGTGTTCATTTCAACTCTTTCTGGTAGTCTGTCTGGGACTATTATCTTCACTTTTAAAGGGGTAAAGAGTGTTTAATTAGAGGGTCTAGAAAACAGATCTCCAATTTGCTGAAACAGGTAAATCTCACTTGTTTTTCTAAAGGGACAGGGGTTATTCTTTCTGGTTTTACTCCAACTCCCTTGCTCAAGGCCTATAGCTAGTACTATAGGATTGTCTACAACGGAAGCTTGACAATAAAATCCATCCCTATGACTGAACAAGGACAATGAGGAATTTCTAATGGTTGTAACAAGCCTTGCCTTCCTCTCCTGTCAATAGCATTTTGTTGGCAAGTATCACAAGTCATTACAAATTCAATTACTTCCTTTCCTATTCCTGACCAAAAATAGGTTTCTAGTGATGAGCTCAAGTGTTTGGTCTGGCCCTAAATGACCTGAGCTAGGTGAATCATGATACTGGGAAACAATTTCAGATCTCAGTGGAACTGGAACATATAATCTATCCTTAAGCCACCAGTGCTCATCTCTGAATTCCAAGTCTTCATTATTCTTTTCATCTTCAGTTAAATAGGAGTAAGAATCAGTTAGGGTTGTGTTGTCCTTAGGAACCATAAATAAGAATTAATCGCATTAATAGAAACAGCATTAGTAATTGTCCCTCATGAAGTAAAGAAAGGAGTAAGAAGTATTTGAGCATCAGATATCATTGGAGAAAAATAGTCTGAACGACATGATGGTGCATCGGCAGGATTTTTTGAGCCTGGGCAGTGAAGGATGCAAAAGTTAAATGGGCTCAAGAACATTGCCAATTGTTGTTGCTTAGGGGTTAGTTTTTCTTAGCTCATAAAATATTTCAAATTTGCATGATCAGATAATACTACTGTTGGCTTCTTAGTGTTCATTATCCAGGACCTCCAAACCGTTAAGGCTTCTACAATAGCTAGTAATTCTTTATTGTGACATTGCCACTTTCTTTCTGAATCAGTCAATTTTCTTGAGTGAAAAGCTATAGGCTTTAATTGATGCTGTTTGTCTGGCTGTGAAAGAATTGCTGCCAGGGCAAAGCCAGAGCAATCCACCTGTAAAACTTGGGGTGAATCAAAATCAATGTGATGGAGAAGAGTAGCACTAGAAAATTCTTGTTTCAATTAATTAAATGCATCAATGAAGGGTTTAGAACTAAAAGAAATAGGGTCAGTTTCTCTTGTAACATTTGTCAGCGGTAGAGAAAGAGAAGAAAATGAAGGAATAAACCTTCGGTAAAAATTAGTAAAACCTAAAAACCTCTTGGTTTGAGTCAAATTTGTTGGTAGAGGCCAATCCTGGATAGTTTTTATTCTGTCATCACTAATTTTTAACCCCTCTCCAGAAGCAAAAAATCCCAAAAATGTAACGGAAGGCTGTAAAAATGAACATTTAGAAGCAGAGACAAACAATTTTTCATGTTTAAGCATCTCAAAAACCTTTTTAAATGGAGTAAGTGATCAACATAAGTGTCTGAAAATACAATAATATCATAAATGTATATGCTACAAAAGATATCAATTCCATCATGCAGAACCCATTGGGCAAAACATTGAAAAACAGATGGGGCATTACAGAGCCCAAAGGGCATGACCAAATATTCATAGAGACCCCATGGCGTCTTAAATGCTGTTTTCCACTCCTTTCCAGGTGCTACTCTTAAAAGATTAAATGCTGATTTTAGATCAAGCTTAGAAAAGAATTTCTTCTTATGTAAGAGGGTAAAAAGATGGGGAACAGATGGGAGAGCAAATTTATCTTTATTGTAATATTATTTAATTGTCTATAATCAATGCAAGGCCTAGGTGGCTTAGAAGGAGTATTTACAAAAAATATTGGGGAAGCAACTGGGGAATACGACAATCTAATAAATCCCTTTTTTAATTGCTTGGTAACATAATCCTTCATCAGCCGTTCTTGATCCGGGGGTAGTGAATATGGCTGACTATGGCGGAGCCTTGCTCCTGGCTCCAAATTGATCTGGATGTCAAACTCTGATCTGTTGGGAGGTAGAGTTGTGGTCTTCAAACATTGGCGGAGCCATTTTTTGGTTTATTTGGTGGTATTTTGGTATGCCTTAAATTGCAGTGTTTAAATAACTAGGTATTTTTCTGGAATTACGCAGCAAATATTGGGACTATGGGGATCTGGAGGCTACCATTGGATAGCCCTGCTTTTTCTCTATATTTTATGTCTTGAGGAAATTCTTTATAGCATAAGTATTTGGGGGATAAATTCTCATTTTTCATCTTTAAAAGATTGCTGTTGGATTTTGTTTTTTGTGTTTTATGGGCGAACCTTAAGTCTTAGGGTTAAGTGCTTAGTACCATTGGAAAGAGAGGAATTTCCTCTATATATCATGTCTTAATGTTGTTGTAGTGTAATTATAGGTTTTAAGGGTTTTAGTAGTTGTAGGTGAATTTTCTAAGTAGCTTGGGTGTTTTTGGTGGTTTTCTGGCTTCAGGGTGGTCAGGCCACTTCAGGCGGGCTTCCCAGCGCCGGGCTGACTGCCCGCCTCAGTGCTAGAGGGCTGGGAAGCACTTCTAGGGAGGTTTTATGCAATTTGGTGGTCAGGAACGCCGGATTTTCAGGTGTGCATGGGCTCTTGATTAGTAGTCTGTGTGTATATAGTGAAAAAAGGGAGTTTTGGGGGCAACCTTAATTTTCATTCAACCATCTGGCGCTGATATCCTTGTTCCTCACTCAGTTTTCACTGTTGTTGGCCACAATTTGGCTGTGTTTTGTTGCAAGTAAGTTCTTCATTTAACTCTACTTAGCAACTGTTTTCTCTGTTATAGTCTTGCAAGCTATAGCAAGTATTATTGCTGTCTCTGGTGTGGATTTGCAACCTACATCAAGTATCATTGCTTTCTCTGGTGTGGACATTAGTCTGAATTTCAGTTCTTTGGTGTGGTAGTCTGTCTGCAGACTACTTTCTTGACTGACCAAGCAGTCAAGTGTGTTTTAAAAAAGGGCTTTTGTGGTAGCAGGAACCAATTTACTGTAACGGGTAAATCTCACTCTATTTTTCTAAAGGGACAGGGGTTTCTCTTCTGGTTTTTCTCCAACTCCCTTGGTCAAGGCCTATAGCTAGTACTATAGGATTGTCTACGTTTCTGGCACCCAAAGTGGGGTTTATAGATCTGTTAGTTCTTTGGATTCTCTGTTGCCTGTTATTGGCTCTCTTGGTGTTTAGGTCTGGAAGAATGGCTTCTGGATCTTCTATTCCTATGGTGACTGTCAGTGGGGGGGGGGAGGTCCGCCTGCGGTGATGGTTAGGAAATGTGTTAGGATTAAAACTTGGGATGGAACCAAGTTTAATGGTTATGATGTCAAGTGGTTTCTAGAGAAGTAAGAAACTGCTTCTGTCGTTGACGGTGCTTCCCATTTGGATATGGTGAAGCAAATCATCTTCTTCATTGGAGATAGGGCGGTGGAGAAGGAGGTTGTGGCCATGTCTGGCTACAAGAAGAGAGATTGGAAGTTATTTTGTAGGAAAATGGTGGATAGATGGGGCATCAGGATCACTATGGTGGATCTGAAGAAGGTTGTCAGTGAGTGGCAATCTTATGGTGGCGTTGGTAACTTACACAGTTACAGGAAGTTTCTGCTACATTTTGATCCTGTGGTGGAATACTTGGTGGAATTGGAGGAGCTGGTGCATGAGAATGCTGCCAAAGATGTTTTTTTGGTCCACCCTGGCTAGAGATGTCAGGATGGATGTGCTAAAAGAGTTATCAAGGAAGGACTTGATGAAGACACTCTCCAATGGGGATCAGAAACTGCCTGCCTTGGACAAGGTGAAGGAGGCGGTGGATGCCTATCTAAAGTTATTGGTGTTGGACACCTATCAAGAGGGGTACGCCAAGTATGTCAGCAAAGTCAGTGAGGCTTTCACTGAAGAGGAGAGTAAGGTGGAGAAAGTAGAGAAGAATATGGTAAAGGTTCCCAAACAGGAGCGGGATCCAGTGGTAGAGCAGTTGGCTGATCTGACAAAACAGCTCCATATTTTTGTGCAGGAGGAAAAGAAGGCCAATAAGGCGCCTCCGCAGCCCAGGTAATTTAATAGACGGGCTGGTAGGAGTGACCCTTGGGTTTGCTATATTGTGGAAGGAGAGGACATAAGTCCAACAATTTATGGGCTCTGAAAAGAGATGTGTCAGAGGGCAAAGTGGAATTTGATGGCAGGGTATTCAAGTTCGCTGATGGTCAGTTTTTCAAGCCCAGTGAGGGGAAGGCTCCTGTGGACATGGTCAGGAGTAGGGCTGGTCTCAATCAGTGGAGGCCAAGATTTGAGGAGATTTCTGATCAGGGGAATTCCTCTACAAAGCAAGATGAAGACAGAAAGGCGAAAGGGAAGGAAGTGAATAAAGATTCCTTTTCTAATTCCTTTGGTGGACTAGAGTTGTATTCTTGCGGAGGACAGTCAAGTGGTGAGTGCTTGGCTGGTGTTTATGATGTGGAGGCAGGCAAGGTGGGAAGGCCTAAGAGCATTTCTCAGACCCCTCCAAAGCCTAAAGCATCAATGGCAGACCCTAAGCTGGGTGCAGCTAGGAAGAAGTACAGCAAAGAGGAGCTGTACAAAATTTAGAAGGATATTGCAAATATGGGACCCCCTAGTTTTGAAGCATTGGACCTTAATGGTGAGCCAATGCCTATGGATGTGGACTCTGACTCTGAGGAGGAGTTTCCGTTGGCTTCATTTCCAAGGCCTACTGGGTCAGAGGTTCTATTGAGGGATCTGGGTTGATTCCTGTGGATGGGAAATCTGTTGGTGGTACTGGTCCTCAGGAAAATTCTAGGACAAAGGTAGTGAATCCAAGGGCTCATTTTGAGAGGCCAGTAGTCTCTGGCCAATCAAATGTTATGGACTCTGTTCTAGATAGGATGAATCAGGGTCAGGCTTCTCTCACTTATGGAGAGCTATATGCTATCAGTCCTGGGTTGGCTGATAGACAGAAAAGGTTGTTGACCAGGAGAAGGTTTTCTTCTGGGGAAGAGGAATACATATGTGATTCTGTGGAGAAGTTTTGTGAGGGGTTGGAAACACATTTTTCAGCACCTCTAGGGTATTTCAATGTCACCCTGAATGGCAGGGAGGCTAGGGCATTAGTTGATTCAGGTTCTCAGATTAACCTGATTTCCTTGTTTGAGGCCACTCATTTGGGTCTCCCCATCAAAACTCAAATTGGTGAGAATTTAAGAGGTATAGGGGGTCACGTAATAGAGTTGATGGGGAACTCAGAGTTTTTTAAGTTGGATGTTGGTGGAGCCTCCGGAAAGGCTCATTTTTACATTGCTAAAGTTAATGTAAAAGCAGTTTTAGGCAGGCCATTCTTGATGGATTTCCAAGAAAGAATTGGTTATCAGTTTGACATGGGGATCTGTTTTGAGTTAACTGGTGAAGATGAAAGAAGGCTTCACATGAGGTTATCATCTCCTGGAGATGATGGTTGGGAAACCAGGCCTGGTTTGTCTTCCATGTGTCAATGCATGGATTGTTGTAGGAGGAGAAAAGAAGTGGGTGCTGCCTCAGGATTTTTGGAGTGTGGCACAGGCTCTAGAGAGAGTCTGTCTTTTTTATAATGATTAGGTCTGATCACCCAAGTGCTACAACATCTCCCCAAGGTGAGGAAATCCCAGGTTGTAGTAGGTCAGCTCCCTTGGAGATATAACAAGTGGATTTTTAACTTTCCCTTTTTAATGTCTCTCTTATTTTCAAGTATTCTTCAAGTTTTTTATCAAGTCTTTGTTCTTTTTCAAGATTTTCAATTAATTTTAATTCAAGTTCAAAAGTGAAGATGGGCTATATATCTTTATTGAAAGATATGCGGAAAAGCTTTGGAGTGGTGAGATTGGGGAGTAAAAGTAAGTCCTCCCAATTGTGCATCGCTAGGGTTTCTTCTACACCTTTCAAAAACATTACCTTGGCCACACATGTGAGCATTGGGAAAAACCCTGGTTATTTTTGTAGGAAAGAAGAAAACTCAAGAAAAGAAAAAAAAATTTCTAGATAATACAAGAAAGTCAAGAAAAAATCTGAAGATAATGGAGAAAGAAGACAAAATTCATTTTTGTGAAGATCACCAAGATCTTGTTTTGAGCCTCCTGCATGAGGATAAACTGCACAGTAGTAGAAAATGTGATTTTGAAGATGAATCAAGATTTGAAGAACTGGTAGATTAGAGTCAAGATGAAGATATGGGATTGTGGAAAAGTATTGGAGTGGTGAGATTAGGGAGTAAAAGTAAGTCCTCCCAATTGTGCACTGCTAGGGTTTTTTCTACACCTTTTAAAAACATTACCTTGGCCACAAATGTGAGAAATGGGGAATACCTTGGTTTTTGTTCCAGGTCTGGTGACAAAGATGTCCTGAAGATACCTCAAGTTGATGGTGGGGCCACAAAGTATTAGAAGGTGGCACAGAAGATTAGGCCTGTAAATGAACCTATGCCTGTAGGGTTGAATCCTCCATTGAAGAGGCCTCTGTTGTCAAGAGATCTGTACTTTACTCCTCTGGTGAAGAATCCTCATCATTTTGAAGAAACTGCTAGAGTTACAATGGAAAGCTTGAAGGTTGTTAATTTTTGTCCTGATGGTTGGTTTTCTGAGGAGGAAAAGAAGTTGTTGTTGCACGTTACTGTGCTAAGAGAGAAGGTGGTGGCATTTTTTGAAGAGGAAAGGGGTGTGTTGAAACACTCTTATGGGGAACCTTACTTTGATTCCTGTGGTTTATCATGAACCTTGGCAAATCAAACCTATTCAAATTCTTGCTGCTATACGTGATGATTTTGTAGATATTGTTAGCGAAAAATTCAGGACTAGATTGTATGAACAATCTACTTCTAGTTACTCAAGTCCAGTGTTCTGTGTTAAAAAGCAGAATGGGAAAATCAGTGTGGTTCATGATCTTAGAGCCCTGAATAGAGTTACTATCAAGGATGCGGGGATGCTTCCAAGTGCAGAAGACTTTGTGGAAGCCTTTGCTGGAAGAGTGTGTTTTGGTTTGGGAGATATTATGGGTGGTTATGATGAAATGGAACTTCACACTGATTCACGGCCACTCACAACATTTGAGACTCCTCTGGGAAGATTTCAGCTCACTAGGTTACCTCAAGGAGCAACTAATTCATTAGCAGTCTATCAAGCACAAATGGCTTGGATTTTACAGGATGAGGTACCTACTCATGCTGGTATTTTTATTGATTATGGTGGAATTAAAGGACCCTCCACTGATTATGGAAATGAAGTGCTGAAAAAAACCCAGGTATAAGGAGGGTTGTTTGTGAATATGCAATTACTCTAGAGAGAGTATTGTTTAGAATTGAAGAGGCTGGTTTGATTATTTCTGGGTCAAAGTTTTGTTGTTATGTTCCAGCTCTGAAAATTCTTGGGCATGTGGTATGTAAAATGGGGAGGATTATGGCAAAGAAGAAGGTTAATAAAATTCAGTTTTGGCCAAGGCCTAAATATACTACTGAAGTCAGAGGATTTTTGGCAGTTTTTGTGTATGTCAGGATTTCAATTAAAGATTTTTCTTTTTTAGATTCACCTTTAAGGAGGTTGACCAGGAAAGATGCAGAGTAGGAATGGACTGAAGATTGTGAAGAGGCTTTTCAGAAATTGAAGAAGGTGGTGGGTGAAGATATTATTCTTCACAAGTTGGATTATGGAAGGGAAGCCTGAAACATTTATCTGGAAGTGGACTCAAGTTATATTGCTGCTGGTGCTGTTTTGTCTCATGAAGATAAATCTGGGAAGGTCAGGCAAGTAAGGTATGAGTCTGTGGTTTTTAATGAGGTGGAATCTAGGCACTCTCAGCTGAAGTTGGAATTGTGCAGTGTAGCAAAGATCTTAAAGAAGCTACCAACAGTTTTGTGGGGGCAGCATTTTGTGCTGCAGGTGGATGCTAAATCTCTTGTTCAAATGATCAACACACCTAGTCTTTCAAATGCTCCAATGACTAGGTGGGTGGCGTTTATTCAGAATTTTTCTTTTGACTCGGTGCACAAGCCAGGTAAAACCTTTACAATGCCAGATGGATTGTCAAAAAGACCGCCCAAAGATGAAGATTCTGATCCTGAAGAGTTTGATGAAGATGTTCTGGTTGTTAGAGCCAGCACAAAGAGTGCTGAAGATTTTTCTCTTCTCCCCCATGAGACTAAACTGGATGATTGTTCTGTCCTCTGCCAAGAGGATAAACTGGATGTTTCTGATATTGATTCTGGTGATCAGGATGTTTTTGTTGATGAAGATGGGGTCGTTTTTTGGGATGGCTCAAATCTGGAAAATGGTGTGTTTGTTAGTGAACTGTATTCTCATAGGATTCAGTGGAAGGGAAGGGAATTACCAAATTTAAGAGATTGGTGTCCCGGATTGGCCGGTTGTATTGCTCATGTGTACACCGGAGAATTTGATGATAGGATTGTACCCTTGGATGTTGTTTTGTTGGATTTTGAAGATGAGACCTGGGGTCAGACTGGGTTTTATTTTATTTTGGTTAAATATCTGTTGACCTTGGAGAGGCCAGATATTTGTGATGATAATACTTGGCTGGAAATCAAGAAGAAAAGTCCAGGATTCTATGTGTCAAGAAGAAGGTTGATAAAGAGGAGACATCCAAATCCTCAAGTGGTGGTGACTCAGAAGAAGGGTCAAGAGTTGGTGTTTAAGTCTTTGTATGAAGACCTTGGTCATATTGGCTTTGGAGAGACTTATAGAAGAGTAGCTGACAGATTTTGGTGGCCAGGTATGAAGTTGGCTGTGCAGGGTTGGGTTCAATCTTGTGAAGAATGTCAAAGAAGAAGTCACTTAAAACCTAAAGAGGTTGGCCGTGCTACTGGTGAATCAACTGTGTCTGGAAGAGTCAGTTTGGATGCTGTACATATTAAAGAGGGCAGGTATAAGTACTTGATTGTTGCTAGGGATGATTTGTCTGGTTGGGTGGAGGCAGCGCCTCTGGTTAATTTGACTTTCAAGAATGTGGCGGAGTTTTTCAAGAAAGAATGGGTATTTAGATATGGGTTGATGAAGTTGGTGACTGTTGATGGAGGGCCAGATTTTGGAGCTGAATTCAAAGAAGCTGTGACAAGTGTTGGTTCTAGAGTCAGGGTGGCTACTCCTCATTATTCTGAAGCTGAAGGCATGGTTAAAAGGGGCCATCAAGTTATCAAGAATGATTTGGTGAAGATTTGTGGAGATAGTGCTGAAAAATGGAGGCATTATTTACCCTTGGTGTTATTTGCTGATAGGGTCACTGTGAAAAGGACAACTAGCTATTCTTCTTATGAATTAATTTTTGGTCAGAAAGCTGTTTTACCAGTGGATTTGGAAGCCGTCTCTTATCTTGGAATTGACTGGGATGATGTGTGCTCAACAGAAGATTTGCTCGGTTCCAGGATGCAACAGTTAGAATGTAGAGAGGAATGTCAAGAGAAGGCATACTCAAGTATGATGAAGATAAGGAATCAATCAGTCATATACTGGGAGAAGAAGTTGGCTCATACACTCAGGAATCCTTTGAAACCTGGTTTTTTGGTTTTGGTGTATAATAGAAGCTGGAGAGTCAGTGGGGAGAAATATTTTCTGACAGATGGAATGGACCTTACAGAGTCAGATCACAAGTTTCTGGAGGTTCTTATGTTTTGGAAGAGTTTGATGGTGCAGTCCTGAAGAAGAGGGTAGCTGCAGATCAGGTGAAGAGGTTTTAACCTAGAGGCACAAGAAGTTAAGAAGACTGACTCCGCAATGAGGATAAACTACAGACCATTCTTTCATTTTGGATTTTTTTGCTGTGATGTTGTGCATCTTCTTGTTGGAAAATTTGTTGTAAGAGGGTACCCATGGGCAGGGCCTCTAGATTTTGCCTTAGAAAGTGTGGGGGTGACTGATGGGCTGGCTTCTCTATCAACAGTTACCCCAGATTGTCTGTTTCCAACCCCTTTTCTTAAATTGGTTGAACCCTAGCATTAGTTTTTCTTCACAGGTTTAGTCCTCTATGACTCTAAACTGGAAATTCATTTGGTCTTCAAGTGCCGGACTCTTCAAGCTTATTGGTTTTTTGTTTTCTGTGTGGGATGTGTGTTTTTTGTTAGAAGGTACCCAGGGGGGGCTTCTAGATTTTATTTTGGCAAGTGTGGGGGTAACTGATGAGCTGGCTGCTCTGTAGAACAGTTACCCCATAATTTCTGTTTCAAGTATTTTTTTTTTCCAAGTTGAATCCTAGTTCTGGTTTTTTTATTCAGGTTTTAGTACACTATGACTTTAAACTAGCTTTGGACTGGCTTCCTTGTTTCCTTGGAGTGGTGGCAGATCACTGATGGACTCCCATTATTTTTACTTATTGGAGGGAGCCCACCCAGTGATCATCTCCTTGGATTGGAGTTTTAATTTTTTTTTTCTGATTGCTGTGTTTATGGTTGTGTTAGATAGTAGTTTTAGATTATTTTCTTTTTCCTTTTTTTTTCTTTTAACTTTTTATGGGGGTTATAAGGATGAAAAGAGGGAAAATCAAAAAAATTATGGTGTTACCACATCAGGGTCACCTGGATGTGGGCAAGCATTGGTGGGAAAATGCTCATCAATTGGCCGGGCAATGCTATTTTTCTTTTTATTATTTTCTTTTTCATCAATTTCTGTCTCTCATTTTTTTATTATTTTCTTTTTCATTTATTTCAGTGTTTCATTTTTTATTATTATTTTCTTTTAATTTCTAATTTTTTATCATTAATCATTTAAAGTTATTTATTGTGTATCCACATCAAGGTGCACTTGGGTATGGGTAAGGTATCAGGGGAACAGCTCATCAATTGGCTGGGGGGATACCATTTGTAATAATTATTTATTTCATCTTAATTTCATTTTCATTTTTTTTAGTATATTAGTAATTAAGTAGTTAAAAACAAAAACAAAAAATAAAAATAAAAATAAAAATAAAAATAAAAATAAAAATAAAAATAAAAATAAAAATAAAAATAAAAATAAAAATAAAAATAAAAATAAAAATAAAAATAAAAATAAAAATAAAAATAAAAATAAAAATAAAAATAAAAATAAAAATAAAAATAAAAATAAAAATAAAAATAAAAATAAAAATAAAAATAAAAATAAAAATAAAAATAAAAATAAAAATAAAAATAAAAATAAAAATAAAAATAAAAATAAAAATAAAAATAAAAATAAAAATAAAAATAAAAATAAAAATAAAAATAAAAATAAAAATAAAAATAAAATAAAAATAAAATAAAAATAAAATAAAAATAAAATAAAATAAAAATAAAATAAAAATAAAATAAAAATAAAATAAAAATAAAATAAAAATAAAATAAAAATAAAATAAAAATAAAATAAAAATAAAATAAAAATAAAATAAAAATAAAATAAAAATAAAATAAAAATAAAATAAAAATAAAATAAAAATAAAATAAAAATAAAATAAAAATAGAATAAAAATAAAATAAAAATAAAATAAAAATAAAATAAAAATAAAATAAAAATAAAATAAAAATAAAATAAAAATAAAATAAAAATAAAATAAAAATAGAATAAAAATAAAATAAAAATAAAATAAAAATAAAAATAAAATAAAATAAAAATAAAATAAAAATAAAATAAAAATAAAATAAAAATAAAATAAAAATAAAATAAAAATAAAATAAAAATAAAATAAAAATAAAATAAAAATAAAATAAAAATAAAATAAAATAAAAATAAAAGTAAAAATAAAAAAAAAAAATTTTTATATATTTGTTAGTTGTTATTATTTTTCTAGTTAGTAATTTTGTTTAAAATCTATTTTTTAATGAAGGGATGAAGAAGCCTCTGGCAGTTGGTCCGGATAATTGTGGCGTTTTTGCTTCTTTTTTGGATTGGAGGAAGAACTGTGTTCTTTGTGGTGCAGGTGGCTGGAGAAAGTATAGGGGTTATAATGGTCTGGAACTGGGATGGAAGGTAGAGTTTGGAAAGAAGAAGAAGTAGTAGGAATTGAGTGCTGGAAAGTGTGCTTGATAATTTGTGACATCTTCCAGTGGTCATCAAGAAGTTGTTTCCTTAGATTCTTTTCAAATTCATTCAATGGCCCATGAAGAGCAAAGGCTTTAAGCATGTTTGAACACATCATGCTAAGGTGTTGCTTCATATCAGCGCAATCCAGGTCAAGGTAGTTTCTAGTGGTAGGCCAGTTCTGAATGCAGTTGCAGACGGCAGGGTTCCAACTAACATCAGAAGAATTGGTTCATAAATTTTTCCTCTGTTGAAGAAATTGTATTTTGTTATTTATTTTGGTACTTACAGATTGGGAGAAATTCAAATTTGTATGCATCTTGAATATGGATGGCTGAAGAGTGCTGAATAGGTATTGTAGGAGGGTTCACCAGATGGAGGTATGGATTTTCTGGGTAATTCTCTGAATTGTGTTGAGAAGATGAAGGGGAAGAGAGAGGTTCCTGGGCTGTTGTTGTTGTCACTGTTTATATTATTGCTTGGTGCAGGGTTACTAGATGCTGGTGGAGGAGTGCCAGTTAGTTTGAGGGAAGGACCAGAAGATGATGATCTGGCAGCTGATTGGGATCTTCTTGATGAAGATTCAGAAGAAAAAGAGGTATCAGAAGAATAATTGGCCGCCAGAGTAGGGTTGAAGTTTTTTTCTCCTGGAGAAACAGGAGTTTTGTGTTTAGAAGCAGTGTTGGCTGTTCTGGTGTTAATGGAAGAAGAAATGGCGGAAGTACGCATTGCTCTGGGAGCATTAGGAGGTTGTGGTGTTGAGTTGTTTGTGTTGGATGGAAGAAGTTGATTGTTTTTTGGCTGAAGTTGGATGTTTTGAGCCTTATTTTTGTTTTCTGATGAGGCAGGCGGGCCGCCTGACAACGGGATAGCAGCCTAGGAACTGATTGTGGCGCTAATTTTGATGAAGTTGAAGAAAATAAAGCAGATTCTTGGGATGAAAAAGCCGGTCTTTTGGGCTTGGGTTTGGGATTAGAGCTTTGTGATCTTCTGGAAGTAGCAGAAGACAAGGAGGAAGAGGCAGGCCCATACTCTGGTGACCTGGAAGGTGATCTGGATATATATTTATATGAAGGTGAAGGCGGAGGTATTGGGTAACTGGGGTCTTTGTCACACCTTTTCTTTTTGAAGTTGCAATAATCACAGGCCCTGTTATAGAGTTTGGCCTGTGGAGTAGGAAGAGTGAAAGTGAAAGGTCTGCACATGTGGATGCACTGTTTTTAAGCATAGTCTTTTGGAGCAGTGAAGCAGGGAAGGTCCAATGGGTTAAAATTAGGTGATCCAGCCATAAACTGTGAAGGAGCAATAGTGGGAAGAAAAGAGATAAATTAACAGATTTATTAGTGATATGTTGATGGTGTAGAAAGAGTGGAATTTCAGAAGGCTGGAAGCGGTGCATTGGGCATGGAAGCGGTGCCACCCTTGTTATGCATCAGTCCCTCAGGACTTTAAACTGGAAATTTCAGGCAGTCCTCCAAGAAATTAAACTGAAAAGTGCAAGTAGTCCGTCAAGACTTTAAAATGAACACTGGTACAGTCCCCCAAGACTATAAGCTGAGGATGGTTTAATGGTTGAGTCCTTCAGGACTATAAACTGATAATGGGAGTTGGTATGATTCTGGAAGAGGGCATCCAAGGGGGAGTCTCTGAATTTTGTTAAGGCGTGTGTGGGGGTAACTGATGAGCTGGCTGCTCTGTAGAGCAGTTACCCCAGAATGTTAGTTGTTTCTTTGGGTCTTAAATGTTTTGATCTCTGTTTCTCTCTTTTTGATTTAGGTTTTGAGTCCCCCAAGACTATAAAATGAAGTTTTTTAAGTCCCCCAATACTATAAAATGAGAGCTGTTAGTCCCCCAAGACTTAAAACTGAGGATTAGTCCCCCAAGACTGTAAGCTGAGGAACTTTTTTTATGATGATTGGCTACATTCAGGAAGTCTGGAAAGGTCTAGAATTGTTTTATTTCTAAGTCAAGAGATTAATCAAGAGTAGGAGGCAGAAGAGAATTAAGAGATGTGGCAAAATTTTCAGCATTGGCTTTGAATTGGTGTATGAGGCTTTTCCTTTTCTCAAGATCTTGTGGGTTCTTAGCAGGAGTGGATTGGAAATAGTCTAATAGGAGATGCTTCTGTTGAGAAGAATGTTGTTGAAATTTGTCCTTAATGGTTGGCAATGGGTTAGGTGGGGGTGCTTCAATGGTTCCCACATTGTCATCATCACTGTCTAGATGGAAATGAACTAGAAATTAGTCAGATTGAATTTCAGTATGAAGAAGTATTGGGCTTACCATCAGAAGGACCAGGAATGGTAGAGCTAGTGGTTGTAGCGGGGTTGGCACTCTTCTTTGAAGGGTGTAATTTGTTGACCAGTCTGGGGATCAGGATGGATGGCCTGGATCTTTTGGTGCTGGTAGAAGGTGGATCAGGTTGTGGAGAAGGTGAAGAAGTTTCAGAAGAAAATGGACCAGGTCTGAAGCAAGTCTTTTTTCTAAAATGTCAGGCATCACAGGAGGTTCTGTAGGGATGAGCTGGTGGTGAGATGGAGCAGATGAGGTTATTGTCAATGCAGTATTGGCAGGGTCCCATGTCAGTAGCAGATTTGGAAAGAAAGCTGAACATGGTGGTTGTTGTTAGGAGAATGTGGAAATTCTCTATTGGGGGGAGGATGTGGTCTACCAAAATTGGAGGAGCCCTTTGTTGGTTTATTTGGTGGTATTTTGTTATGCCTTAAATGGCAGTGTTTAAATAATTAGGTATTTTTCTGGAATTACGCAGCAAATATTGGGACTATGGGGATCTGGAGGCTACCATTTGATAGCCCTGGTTTTTCTCTATAGTTTATGTCCTAAGGACATTCTTTATAGCATAAGTATTTGGGGGATAAATTCTCACTTTTCATCTTTAAATGATTGCTGTTGGATTTTGTTTTTTGTGTTTTATGGGCTAACCTTAAGTATTAGGTTTAAGTGCTTAGTACCATTGGAAAGAGAGGAATTTCCTCTATATTTCATTTCTCAATGTTGTTGTAGTGTAATTATAGGTTTTAAGGGTTTTAGTAGTTTTAGGTGAATTTTCTAAGTAGCTTGGGTGTTTTTGGTGGTTTTCTGGCTTCAGGGTGGTCAGGCCACTTCAGGCGGGCTTCCCAGCCCCTTGCGGACCGCCTGCCTCAGTTCAAGAGGGCTGGGAAGCACTTCTAGGGAGGTTTTATGCAATTTGGTGGTCAGGAACGCCGGATTTTCAGGTTTGCATGGGCTCTTGATTAGTAGTCTGTGTGTATATAGTGAAAAAAGGGAGTTTTGGGGCAACCTTAATTATCATTCAACCATCTGGCACTGATATCCTTGTTCCTCACTCAGTTTTCACTGTTGTTGGCCACAATTTGGCTGTGTTTTGTTGCAAGTAAGTTCTTCATTTGACTCTACTTAGCAACTGTTTTCTATGTTTTAGTCTTGCAAGCTATAGCAAGTATTCTTGCTGTCTCTGGTGTGGATTTGCAACCTACATCAAGTATCATTGCTTTCTCTGGTGTGGACTTTAGTCTGAATTTCAGTTCTTTGGTGTGGTAGTCTGTCTGTAGACTACTTTCTTGACTGACCAAGCAGTCAAGTGTGTTTAAAAAAAGGGCTTTTGTGGTAGCAGGAACCAATTAACTGTAACAGGTAAATCTCACTCTATTTTTCTAAAGGGACAGGGGTTTCTCTTCTGGTTTTTCTCCAACTCCCTTGGTCAAGGCCTATAGCTAGTACTATAGGATTTTATACAGTGTTAAAATTTCTGTGGAGTAAAAGACTTCTTTAAAATAGGACAGATGAGGTGGAATAGAACAAGATGTAGAAATAGTAGAAATTGAAGAAGTAACAGAAAGAAAAGGGATCAAAAGTAAATGTGTATCAAAATGATGTGAAGCTTTCTGGTTTAAAAACCATGGAGAGCCAAGTATAATAATTGGTTTTCCTAATTTAGAGATATTTAAGGTAGTTTTTTTTACTTTAGATGAGTTAGTGGGGAAAAGTAAAAGACCACTAGTCTGTGAATTAATGACACCACCTTTTAAAGATGAACCATCAGCAGTTGAACAGAAAAGAGGAGGACAAGATGTTTTCTCCCAACCTGAATTATGGAGTAATTCCTTATCAATAAATCTTTCACCTGCTCCAGTGTCCAGCAATATTAAGACCTTCAGTAGTGTAGAGCGAGAGGTAGTCATTTAGGCCATAACAAATGGTTGTTCATTTTTGAGAAAAAAGGGAATAAAAAATTTAGTAATCATGGAATTGTTTAAGAGAGAAAATTCAGGACTATACGGTTTGACATTAAGAGAAGCTATTGGAATAGAGTCCCCGTTGGCCCAAATTGAATCCATTAAATTTTTAACCTCCTCATTGTGAGAGAGTCCTGATTCGGAAGAAAAAGACATGAACTCCTGAAAGCAATTAGAAGTTGAAGCCTGGGCCAGCGGAACAGTGACTGATTTTTCCTTTTTCAATCTTAGGGTCAGTCTTGATAGTTGATATATTAGAAGAACCTTCCTGGTGTCAGGGAAATAGGGAAAAAAGAGGTATTCAACTGGATGGTCATCAGCCATATATGACTTGCGACAATGTAAACAAAGCTTATTGGTTTGACAAAGAATTTGTTCCTCATTTGTAAAGGGGGGAAGATCCTTGATGGAAATGGTGCCCACAAGATTCCTCAACTGAGTAACTGACAAAGAATCAACAACAATAGGACTTTGACCAGGATTGGAAGGAGCATTCCTAGATGTCTATCTGAAGGGCTGAGCTGGCCTTGGATGGGTGATCAATAAAATTCTGCAAATGAACTTGTTGCCCTGCCATTTGGGCCCAGGACATCAAAGTGGTGAGCGAAGGGTTAGTTCCAAAATAATCAGTGCAACCAATAAGGAGATTTTGAATGATAGGTGCGAACACCTTCATAAAACAAATAGCTCTGTCTCTATCTGAGGAATCAACTGTGTAAACTAACGACAAGAAATCACTAATGTATTCTTCTACAGATCTTTTCCCTTGTCGACAGCAATCAATTTTTTCATAGGCAGTATTATCCGCTGCTTTATCACAAAAATGAATGATTAATTCATCCAGGAATGTGTCTACAGAAGCAATACATGGCAACTATTGCTCCATGGAAGAAAAATCAGGGGAAACCGAATGGATCTCTTGGGAAACAGCATTTTGATGGACAATAGAAAGCCACCAGTTCATTGCAATAGAAGGAGGCTTTCACGGGAGATGTTCAAAATGATGGGTTATCCAAAGAATCTTGTCAGATGTGCTAGTAAAATGAGCAGAATAAAATTTCAAGTGACTAAGAATATTAAGCAAAAAGGATTTTAACTGCTGAGAGTCTCCCGAAAAGGATACATTGGGAAAGACTGCAAAGACAGTTGAAGAAATCTTGGGTGTTGAAGATAATTAGCCCAGTTGAGTACTTTCCAACTCAAGATGTTCAATCTTTGCCTGAAGTTGGCGAAGTACTTCCAAGTCAACTGTAACATGATTAATCATATCAACTGAGATATTAGGAGAACTAGAAGAAGATTGATAGTGATAATCAGATGAAGAGGCAGAAAGGTGAAGAGATGATTCTGGTGTAAAATCAACACTAATACCATAAATAGCCAGAACGACAATGGACAAATCAACAATAATAGTAACTGCAAAAGGGATAGATTTTTCTTTATTTTTAACAGGAAGTGTTCTATCAAAATCAAAAGCTTTGGATAAACAGAGATTTAATAATTTATGAGTGGATCAAAATTGTAAGGGTTTACTTTGTTATTTTAATGATTTCTTGAGTTTAGGAAAAGTTTGTTAGATACTAATTCAAAGTTGATTGGCTAGGGAATCAAATATAGGCAAGGATTAGTTTATATACAAGACTTAGAATCAATAGTAGGTAAGGAATAATAAAGAAATAAGAAGAATGTATAACAATAATTAAGCAGTGAAGAAGTCGTGATTTAAATCTATACATAGATTTTATATTATAAACAATATATCTCATTTTAATGGATGACACCTAGTGAACACAACATGCAATTGCGAACGCCAAAAATTTGGTGAACGTCAGCACAAACGTCACACATCAGTTATGACTTGGGTCACTTACAGCCCATCAATCTAATTCACCATCCTCCTTCAATCCTTGAGTACTTCATTATTTTCTTATAATGACTTTTTTATCTGTCTCTTTATTTTACTAGCCCAGTTATGTTTTATTCATTTACTCTTTATCTCATGAATTCTTCTCAATCACTGCCTATAGGCACTAGATCATCTCAAGGGGACTCTTCATTCCCTGGTAATATTAGAGATTTTCCAGAGATTCTTATAATCAATCAACAAAAAATCTTCTCATTTATTGATGTATTCATCAAAGATTTTGAAAGTATGAAGGCTGCTAAGATTAATATTGTCAAAAAAATGATTCAAATATAACTTATCCTGCACTCTTGAGTTTGTTATTTATTTACATATTTATTGGGATCACTTTCCATTAGGGTATGAAAATACCCATGAAAAAAAAGATCAAGTGGAATATGTACATGATTTAGAGGGGACATAGGCTTTCAGAAAACTCGGGACTTTGAGCGTATCAGTGTTTTAGTGTCTTTTTTAACAATGAAATTGTTGGATGGCATTTTTGGGTGCACCCTGAAAAGCTTTAAAGATATTGAAAATATACTGCTACACCAGAAAACCTTGCAGTTTCCTTACTACTTATTTCCTGAAAAAAGCAACATAAACTTGTGTTTTTGGTGTGGGATTAAAGATGGGAAGTTTGCAAGTTTTTTTGGTTTAGCAGTAATCATGGATAACAAAATGTTTTACTTAGCTGATTGCACTAAATAGGAGGAGCCATTAAATAAGAAATGCAATGATTCCTATCTAATTATGAAAAAAAATCAGCATATCATGGTAAATGTTTCATAAAGTTTTCAAAACATACCCATTGTTAATACACCATAGTTTTCTGTTACTATACATAATTTATTAATTTTAACTTAACTTAGTCCTACATTAGCAAAGTCATATTTCTTTAAACCTAACCTGATGATAAACAGTATATCATGTAGGATGTGTTAATTAATTCTGATTCCGCATCCACTTTTTACTTCCTTTCACTATTATTTAATATTTTTCTTATTCTAAAAATTATATTATATTCTTAAGTTTTCATCCCTTTAAGTCCACCGTCCCTAGTCCTCAGTCCTCAGTCCTGAGTCCTTTTTCCACTCTATTGTCCATCTAATTATTTAAGTTACTTACTAATCAATATCATCAGGTAACTAGTACGTATGCTCTACTACTGCAATGTATCTACTTTTTACTTCCTTTCACTATTATTTAATATTTTTCTTATTAAAACAATTATATTATATTCTTAAGCTTTCATCCCTTTAAGTCCACCGTCCCTAGTCCTCAGTCCTCAGTCCTGAGTCCTTTTTCCACTCTATTGTCCATCTAATTATTTAAGTTACTTACTAATCAATATCATCAGGTAACTAGTACGTATGCTCTACTACTGAAATGTATCTACTTTTTACTTCCTTTCACTATTATTTAATATTTTTCTTATTAAAACAATTATATTATATTCTTAAGCTTTCATCCCTTTATTTCCACCATCCCTAGTCCAAAGTCCACAGTCCACAGTGCTTTTTCCACTCTATTTTCCATCTAATTATATAAGTTACTTACTAATCAATATCATCAGTTAACTATTTTCATCCCTTTAGGTCCACCATCTCTAGTCCAAAGTCCTCAGTGCACAGTCCTTTGTTCACTCTATTTTCCATCTAATTATATAAAATACTTACTAATCAATATCATCAGTCCTTTTCCTTAACACCCATGAACTTTTACTTCCTACATGAGGTGGAAAATTTATCTCGCTATTTCTCATTTCTGAAACACTTAGGTAATCCAATTATGAGACTTCATAAAATTTGTTCAAGTTACTAATAGTCTCTTCAGAAAAGGTTTCCATACTTAAACCTAAGTTGATCCAGTCACTTTCCTGCTTTGAATAGATATATACATGCCATGTTGGGTGATCCCATTTTTATCAGTGCAAAGGTTTGTGCAACACTTAGAACAAAGACCCAAGAGCATTTTAGATTTATTTTAAGTCTTAATGAGGAAAACCAAGTATTTAAAGTGTCCTATCAATTATAACCAATAGTTGATATTCATCAATAACTTGTTCAATTTATATCAGATTGTGCTCAAACTTGAAATCCTGATTCTCTAGCTTCTTATTGAGGTTTCTCAAAAAATGTTGTGGAAGCATATAGTTTAGTACAGAACTAAGGATTATTAAAAGAAGCTTTATGGATTGATTATTGATATTAGAAAAGCCAATCTAATTTTATAATGGTATATATTTAAAGGAATGAGTATTAAAAGTGGTTTAAAAAGGGTTAATTATACAAGTCAAAATTTAACAAATATTTTATGGGAAAAATCTGCAAGAATTGGTCAAAAAGAATATGGAAATTTTTATGGAATCTTAAATATTTTTCTGCTATTCTTAATAATTTTATAAAGTATTTTTGACTATTTTTGATTTTTTACAATTTACTTAACTTTGATTATTTTTCATTAGATAAATAGGGATGCTCAGGATACAAAAATTAGTTTATATTAAAGATGGAAAACAGCAATGTCATTTATAAGTTTTCTATATCTTTATTAAGGCTTTAAGGTTATAATTGAGTCTGAAAGTTTGTTCAAGCTCCAGAATGCTTGGTATGAGCTACATGCAACCTCCAGTGATATCTGGACAAGCTCCTTAATGCTCTGTACAAGCTCCATGTGACCTCTGGTGATCTCCAGAAAAGCTTGGGAATGCTCCTGCTGGGAAAAGTATGGCACCTGACATAATATGCATATAAAGCCTGCAGACTCAAATATATAATAAAGGAGAGAACATCATCTAAGATCTTTTACATCAAAAATAACTGTGTTTTATTCATCAACAAAAAATATTTACATAACATTATATAATTTGTAATGCCCTTATAATTATAGCACTTTTACATGAAATTTTATATCTTTCACTCAAAAACTCATTAATATACATTTATAGGGTATCATTATAAACACAGAGTGAAAATTATGATGACTTGTAGGCAAGTTGTTTTTGAGAAATATTAAAGTAACCCATGAAGTAACCTGAAAGGAACTTTACAGTGGGTCTTTTAGATCTGTACAGGTGAAAGGTCCAAAAGTGATTTTGTATAATTTGAGGAATCAGAGTAAACATCCACTCCATCAACAAATATTGTTGAATTAAAAGATCCTTGCACTAACCAAAATTATCATTTTTATTAAATCTCTGAGGAAATGTTAATTAAATTTTTTTTCCAAACTTCATAAATGTAGCTAAATTTTTATTTGAATTACCAATCTGATATGGAAGAAAAATTTCCAAGTGATAATCTTCCCCAAAAAATATTACCCATATATTATGCCATCATAAGTTATTCTGCTTGTTATCTTTGAATATTGGTAGTTTATAACTTGTAGAAAAGTTTAAAAAATACATATAAAACTTTTATGGAACCTTTCATGCATATAGCTTTCTTAATAGAAATTTCTCAATTTTGTTAAAGAATAAGTATGAATTTTATTGAAGTTTATGGTGATTTTTGTAAACTTAACCAGCCACAAACAGTGATAAATTTAACATGAATTCTGTAATTTACCAAAAAAAGATGTTTATGTATTATTTAATTTTAAGAAATATTTCAAACATCCAATTTTGGTTTAGTCCCTTAAATTTAATGATATTTGAGTTAGTAAAAATGTGCACAGGGAAATATTATTTACAAATCCATGATAGTTTAAAATATCTGGGACCAATTAATACAAGAGTTCATTAAACTTATGTTTTATATTTATAGGGTCCATTGAAGCAGAAAATAGGTTAATAAAATTAAAATTTCAAATAAAAAATCCCCCCCACATTTATAACACCATTAAAATATAAATTAATGAAGAACAAGTTTAATTTAAAAATTTTCTACTTTCTTTCATGTAAATTTAATAATGTTTTCCATGATTCAATATATATTTCATGGATGTTTAAGTATAATTTAACAAAATTTGCCTAGAAAAATTGATGTCACATGCTAGCAGATGTCCCACCCAAGACAGAACTTCCATTTTTTTGATCCATATAGACCTGATAGATGGTTCCATTTTTATTTCTGGCAATAAAAACCAATTTTCAATAATATATCAACAACATATTATATTTGAAAGTTGAAAAGTATTTTCATATCTGAAGTTTGATGCTCTTGTTAAGTGATAAGGGTAAAATAAATTTTTATACACAATAAAAATAGAAAAATGTTCTTTGAGAGTTTCAATCAAGACTTGTACTTCCTTCAGCCTTCATAATTTTAATTTTTTTTAAAAAAATACTTGCAATAAAATTTCAGTTTCTTCATAGCAGCCTAGTATGAAATTTTTAAATTCTATAATGAAATCAATAAGCCCATGTGTATTCAAAATTATTTTATTAATAATGAATCTCAATTATCAGAAATAAACTTAGTATAATTGAGATAAATAATTAGAATTATAATAAAATTTGAAGACAATTATCACTTTTTTTTGACTTATCCTTTTCATTTGCTTAATTTTGTGAAATTGCAGAAATATTTCTTTTTATAAGATAAAATCTTACCCCAGTAAAATATTCCTTGAGAAAATTGAACACCCATTAAACATGTGTAAGTATGATGTTAAGGTTTATTGAAAAACTGTTACAAGAAATTTTCTCTTAAATAGATATACAAATCCTTTAAAAAAATTGGAAGAAAATTTTTCACTATCTTTGTAACTACTTAAGTTTTGGCCCATTTTTTCCCGGTATAGTTTTTACTTAGCCCTTTTTTTGAACCTGCAGGGCCCCCACCAGGCCCGACTTAAGGCTAAAAAATGGCTGACAATAAGTCAACTTAGTTTTGTTAAAAATTTACAACTTTTATTAAGAAAATTTGAAATTTGGCACACAGCTTTTGTCAGCCTAAATATCCTTAGGACTGAGTATTTCTTATGCTTAAAATAAGATAACCTTAAGTAGATTAAGCCTATATCTTAAAAATAAGGTTAAAATAATAATATATATTATTTTATTATATATATATATAATTATTATTCTATTATATAATTTATAATAGTTTAAATAGCTTATCTATGGCCTAATAATACTTATTAAGGTGTTAATGGAGTCATAATATACTTATCTTAAGTGATATGAAGTAATTATTGACATACATAAGCTTATATGTATACATAAGACTCATATTCAGTGAAATATGCAGTATATTATGTATATTTAGGTATATAAGTGGGTTTTAGCCCCTTAATAGCCTATAACCTTTGTTTTTCTGCTTATTTTAGGTCATATGGACTAAATCAGTGGACTCACAACGCCTACAGAAGCATAGACACCTATATCAGGCGCATACACCCAGTTTGGACAACTCAAATTACTTCCTTGGATGGTTATTCACGGATTTATGGGTTGGAAGGATGTTTCTGGGTTAATGTGGATGCTTGGGGATGTTATTGAGGGCTTGGAAATTTTATTTGTTTCCTTTATCTGCTTTTAGTTTCATTAAATCTATTTTTGATTATTTATTTTACCTGTTTCTTTATGGTATCCGCTTTTATCTGGGTTTTCTATTTATGGTATGACTCTGTGTTATTATTAATATTGATGGAGGGTCCTTACTGGAGGTCTGGGTGTTGAAACTGCTTGAAGTGGACGCCATGGGGAGGTGATGGGCCCTCACAGTGCTGTAATTGCCGGGGATAGCAGTGACATCATCTGGATTGAAGGTCTGTGCACTCCAGTGGATTTGGGTATAAGTAAGGGGGGATTTTGACGGTTTATTATCATCATTCAATTACTACACATCAAACAAACACTACAATACAATTATTAGTATTCAGAATTATATTATAAAGTCCTTATAAATTGATATTATCTTTATAAAAGCTATAACTATATTTTATTCTTCTATTTTCCACCACTAGCACGCATTTAAATCCAAGTATTGTGAGTTTTATTTGAGTATAACTATTCTATTAGTCTTCCCCTGAGGTTTAATCACTAAATCATTTATTAATAAGTAGTAGGACCATAAAATAACACTATTATATCATACTTATATACTAGACTATACTGACAATTGGGGGTCTTTCCTTATATTTTACTTATTATTTAGTATAAGCCTTGGGACATGATTTTTACCTTAGTACAGCTCAAAATTAACCAAATATTTGGGTCTGCTGCATATTAGTGGGTCATCATAACTTATTGATTGCGGAAAAGAACCCTTATAATAATTGTATTAATTTTTTATCATAAAAATTAGATATTTACAGTAGTAACTGTACCCAATATAAACCCAATTTCACTTAGTATTTGGACACCAATATAACACCCAATTAAATTGGTATTTGGCTAAAGCTTGGTAAGCTAATTATTCACCCTTATAGAGGTCTAGTTAAACTTATTATTATATTTTTAACAGATTTTTTCGATTTTTTCTTATATTTTATTTAAATAAATAAAGATATAAATTCAGGGTAAGCTCCATTGCTTTTTTATTAGTAATATAATTGCTAATATTATTTGTCTACTAATTCCATAGAGTTTTTTCCTTTTGTAGACGTAAAATATTGTTATTCTGAACAATATGAGTGCTCCCCAGGACAGTGTAAGTGAACAGCCTGCTTATAATACCAAGTCTAAAGCTAACAAAAACTTTCCAGGACATCACCATGGAGGGACAACAGTACCCCCAGCCAGAAAGCATGAGTATAGAGGAAAAGGACGCCCTCTTAAAAAAGATAACTATAAAAAAGATGTCTCCTCCTCTTCAGGATCAACTGTCCCACCTGGCCAAACAGGTTCTGAAGTTGGAGGAATCAAAATCTCTCATGTTCAAAGAAGTAGAGCAGTTGCAAAACAATTGCAAGGTAGGGTTTCAGCAGATGAATCAGGCAATGGCAGAATTAAAGGGAGGCCAGCCCAGTCAATCAAATCAGCAACCCCCTATCCAAGGAGGGTCCACTCACTCCCAGGAGAAAATCCTGGTAGACAAATGGAAATGGGACTGGTTTCACCAACAGTGGACAAGCCACAGTTGCAACAGGGATCCACCCCCTCATCTGACTTCCTCAGCTCACCCTTACAAGGGAAAAAAGCGCCAAAAATCAGGACTGGCAACCATCCCTTGGTAAGTAAATTACCCTCTCAGATTGGACATAATACTGATAATTACAATATAGGTAATTCTATTGATGTTAAATCTGTACAAAAGATAGAGGAGGATTTAAGAAATTTAGGTTTTAGAGTAGATACACCTGACTTGTCTTTTGTCCATAATAACAGTACTATATACAATGATAATACAGTTAATCCTCAGTTGCAACCACCTACTAGTGAGATGAGAAGTTCACAGGAGAGTGAGAGAATTGAAAAGGAGGACATGGAATATTTTAACAATAATCCAACTGTCCATAGAATTGTTTCAGCATTGTGGAATAGAATGACTGATTGTGAGGAACAGACAGTTAAGCTCACTAGTGATACAATTTCATCCTTGACATTGAACATTTCTCAATTAGCAACACGTAATAAAGAATTAGAGAAAGAACATTTGTCTCTAACTCTTAAATATGATTCATTGAGTAATAAATATAATGACCTTTCAAACAAATTTTGTGAGTTAGAAAAATTATATGAAACACATTTGTTAAAAACTGAATCAAGAACAAAGTTATCTTTTTCCCAGACAAATCAAAGTGTCTCTGAGTTGCTACAAAGATTAACTAAAGTTGAGATTGAAACTGCCAATCTACTGATGAACCAGGATAATCATAAGTATAATCAATATAATAATAATCCTTTCATTGGCAAAAGTGAATCTCATTCCTTCCCTGTACCACCACAATTAAAACCATCTGGTGGTAGTGTCAAATCTGAAAATGTAAGTCAAAAATCCGTGCAGGAAGAAATACAAGACCATTTATCAAAAGTGAATGAGTTTTTGAATTTACCTAAGATTAGTGAGATAAAATCCAATCAGAAGAACTGGCCTAAAATAGATCAGTACCCAACTTATGATGGGGAAGCCAGCTCTGATTGGCAACATTTTATTCAAAGAATTGACAACTTAAAATTCTCATATAAGTTACCAGATGAAGAGATAACATCAAAATTAATTTCTTTATTTAAGGATGTTGCTTTATTATGGTTTGAAGCTGTCTTAAGTGAGGGTAGAGACTACTCTTGGGCTGAATGGAAACAACTTATTGAAAAACAATTTGGAGGTTCTAAATTCAGGCTTACTCAGCAGAGACTGTATGAGAAGACTAGGTATAATCCGTTGAATGGTGACAAACCTATGGTATTTTTAATGAATTTAAACAAAATATTAAAAGCCATTGAGCCTCATATGGATTTTAACTTATGGAAAGATAAGATAATATACAAATTACCTATATCTGTCAGAGACATTGTTGTAGCTAGAACATTAAATGTTACTGAATATTCTGACTTTATTAATATTTGCAATGAAATATTATTAAACCATAAGTATGAATCAAGGTATTCCACTTATAAGCAAAATGTTGAACCTGTAAAAACTCAGAATTCAAAAACACTTCAGGAGAAGCAGAAAAAACCTACTGCACCTGTAGTACCTAAAAAGTATGAAACAAATACTTGTTATAAGTGTAACAAACCTTGGGTCAAAGGTCACAAATTTGAGAAAAACATAAATATTGTTGAAAATCAACGTGAATCTGAAACTGAAACTGAAAAAAGTAAAGAATCAAGTGATTATGACAGCAATATCTCATATAGTGATGAAAATGAAGTCTGCATGTTGAAAGATGATTTGTCCATCTTTGAAAATCCAATATTAAATATGGACTCAAATGAATCTTTAATGAATTTTGAGGATGCTGAAATCATTAAGGATATACAAGCTGATAACCTTAGAATGACACCTATCACAGTTCCAGCTATCATTTCTGGTGAAAATGTTAATATAGTATTGGACACAGGAGCTGCTGGTTCAGTTGTTTCCACTAATACATTACAGAAAATTGATAGTGAATATAAGTTTAAGCTTGAACCACTTCAGAATAAAAATTGGAGAGGTTTTGGATCAGTACTACACCCCATTGGTAAATACAAAGCTGCTGTTTTCTTTAAACACCAACATGGTTATGTAAGGGTAACTTGTGACTTTGAAGTAATGGATAATACAAATTGTAGTAACTGTTTTATCATTGGAAATGATATTCTGACTAAATTTGGTGTAAAATTAGACCCTGCTAATAACAATTTTACAATTGGCATGAATGGTAAAAGGAAATTTAAAATAAATTCTTTTAACACAGTCTTACACATTGAGTCAGTAACAAATTCCCCGTCTAAAGGAAGAGAATCCAATGAGTTGGAACTTCTGGAAACAGAAAATTCAAAAGCATCATTTGGCACTCAGATAAGTGAAACTGAGAAAGATAATATTTTGGAATTAATTAAAGCTTTTCCAATGGCTTTTGCACATGGTACAAATGAACTTGGCCTTGTAAAAGAACATGAAATGAAAATTAGTTTAACCTGTGATATGGATAATATTCCTGCTAGTCTTAAAAAGAAACCATACCCTGCTTCACCAATGAATAGGAAAGACATAGAGGATAATATTAAGATGTTATTAAAAATGAACATTCTTGAGAAGGTTGAAACTACACCAAAATATTGTGTAATATCACCGGTGCTGATTTCTTATGAACAAGATAAAGCAAGACTGTGGGGTGATTATAGAGCATTAAATACATTTACAGTAGATGATATTTATCCCTTGCCAAGGATTGCCTCTATACATGCTACCCTTAAAGGTGCTAAATATATAAGTTGCCTAGATGGAAATAAAGGGTACCATCAAATTCCTGTTGAAAAGAATTCACAGAACTTTTTGTTGATAACAACACACATGGGAATTTATAAGTATGTCAGAATGCCATTTGGACCAAAAAATTCTCCATCAGTATTTCAGAAGTTAATGGATATAACATCCCATAATGAAATGATTGAGGGATGGTTAATGGTATACATTGATGACATCATAGTGTTCTCTAAAACTTTTGATGAACACTTAATCCATTTAAGGAAAGTATTTCAGAAAATGGATGAAATAAAAATGACCCTTTCATTGAAAAAATGTAAATTTGGGTTTGAATCTTTAAAAGTGCTTGGTCATATTGTATCTGGCTTACAAATATGTGTAGACCAAAATAAAGTGGCTGCAATAAAGAATATTGGCATTCCTCAAAATGTGAAGGATGTACAATCTTTTCTTGGAATGTGTGGTTATTATAGACAATATATAAAAAATTACCAATCAATTGCTGCACCACTGACCACACTGATAAAAGAAATCAGAAGCTTTCATTTACAATAATGAAAGACAAAAAGCTTTCAATAAGTTGAAGGAATGTTTAATGACAGCTCCTATCTTGGGGTTACCAGATTTCCAATTACCTTTTGTATTATATACAGATGCAAGTTTTATTGGACTGGGTGCTTCTTTACATCAAAAACAACTTATTGAAGGTAAAATGTCAGAAGTAGTAATCTGCTATATTTCACGTACTCTGAGAAGTGGTGAATTGAAATATGGTGCTACTCAACTTGAATGTTTGGCAGTAGTATGGGCTCTTGAAAAGCTACATTATTACCTTGAAGACCAAAAATTTGAGTTAATAACTGACTGTAGTGCAGTTAAGTCACTCTTAAACATGAAAACTCCTAATAGACACATGTTTAGATGGCAATTAGCTGTACAAGAATACAGAGGACGGATGACTATTACACATAGAGCAGGAACCTGGCACTCTAATGTAGATCTGTTATCTAGAGTACCTCTGCCTAATAATGATGATAATTCTGCTTATGTTCCTGAGTCAGAGATTATTAACATTTATGGCATTTATATTGTAGATCTTGAGGATGAATTTATGCAATCAATTCTTGATAATTATAATTCAGATCCTGACTTAAGTAAATTAACTACAATATTAAATGATCCATCAAATGCTTCAATGAATGTTTTAATAAAAACATTACCAATTAAGTATAAAGAGGCATTAGAAAAAGGAAAATTTTCCATTGAGGATGGTTTTATATATTACAGGAAAAAATTAAGTAATGTAATTGTAATTCCCCCTTCAATGAAGGAGTTAATGTTAAGTATATGTCATGATGATATATTAGCAGGTCATTTTGACTACCATAAAACATTAACAAGAGTAAAGAACACAGCTTGGTGGATTAACATGTCTGAGGATGTTCAGATATATGTTGAAACATGTGATTCTTGTCAAAAATCTAAAAGATTAACAGGAAAAAGAGCTGGTTTATTACAACAAATTGAGCAACCAAAGCTCCATGGGAAATCATTAACATGGACTTTGTAACAGGTTTGCCAATAGCAGGGCATAAGAGTTATAACTCCTGCTGGGTAATTGTAGATAGATTTACAAAAATGTGTAAATTTATTCCTACCCACAAAGAGGTTTCTGCAAAGGACTTAGCTTTTTTAAGGTGGACACAAATTTTAAATACAGCAGGTTTCCCCAAAGCAATAGTTTCTGACAGAGATCCTAAATTTACTTCTGAGTTCTGGACGTCACTTATGGATGTTTCAGGGTGTCAATTAAAACTTTCTACAGCACACCATCCACAAACTGATGGGCTAGCAGAAAGAATGATACAAACCTTAGAAGATATGATAAGAAGATACTGTGCTTTTGGTCTTAATTTTAAAGACAATGACAAATTCACGCATGATTGGGTAACCCTTATCCCAGGTTTAGAATTTGCATATAATAGTACAGTACATTCTGTCACTGGCAAAAAGCCATTTGAGTTATGGTTGGGTTATGTACCTAATACCCCTGCTAAAACTCTTAATAAGTTACCTAGATTGGATATTCATCCAGGTACAAAATCTTTTCTTCAGATGCAGGAATTATGCAGAAAACATGCTCAAGAATGTATAAATAAGGCTTTTGAGTATGAAAAGAAAAGATGGGATAAATCCCATAAAGAACAAATGTTCAAAGAGGGTGATGAAGTCCTTATTTCAACGCTACATTTCAATTTAAATGGTAATGTTAAATTGAAGGATCTATTCATTGGACCATTTGTAGTTAAAAAGATGGTTGGTAATAATGCTGTTGAGGTTATTCTATATGCACCTTATGATAGAAAACATCCAGTATTTCCTATTTCTCTTATTAAACCATACCATTCTAATGATACTGCTCTATTTCCAAGAAGATCAGGAAGGCATAAACAGCAACCTGAATAAATAGTGGAAAAGGCAGAAATTGAAAAGATACTTAAAAAGAGACACCTTACTAAAGAAAAGGGAGTTGAGTATCTATTAAGATTTAAAAATAAATCAAGTGAATATGACCAGTGGATTCCAGAAAATGAAATCTCTGATCTTAAAAATCTCTTGAAAAAATTTAAATCTAAATAATACTGTTCATTCAGTATATGTATTATAAAAATTATTTTTATTATTATTATTTCACTCCTTAGTTTTAATTAAAATGTCTTAACATTTTTTTTATTGTTTTTTTTGGGGTGAGGGAGTGTCAGCCTAAATATCCTTAGGACTGAGTATTTCTTATGCTTAAAATAAGATAACCTTAAGTTGATTAAGCCTATATCTTAAAAATAAGGTTAAAATAATAATATATATTATTTTATTATATATATATATAATTATTATTCTATTATATAATTTATAATAGTTTAAATAGCTTATCTATGGCCTAATAATACTTATAAAGGTGTTAATGGAGTCATAATATACTTATCTTAAGTGATATGAAGTAATTATTGACATACATAAGCTTATATGTATACATAAGACTCATATTCAGTGAAATATGCAGTATATTATGTATATTTAGGTATATAAGTGGGTTTTAGCCCCTTATTAGCCTATAACCTTTGTTTTTCTGCTTTTTTTAGGTCATATGGACGAAATCAGTGGACTCACAACGCCTACAGATGCATAGACACCTATATCAGGCGCATACACCCAGTTTGGACAACTCAAATTACTTCCTTGGATGGTTATTCACGGATTTATGGGTTGGAAGGATGTTTCTGGGTTAATGTGGATGCTTGCGGATGTTATTGGGGGCTTGGACATTTTATTTGTTTCCTTTATCTGCTTTTAGTTTCATTAAATCTCTTTTTGATTATTTATTTTACCTGCTTCTTTATGGTATCCGCTTTTATCTGGGTTTTCTATTTATGGTATGACTCTGTGTTATTATTAATAGTGATGGAGGGTCCTTACTGGAGGTCTGGGTGTTGAAACTGCTTGAAGTGGACGCCATGGGGAGGTGATGGGCCCTCACAGTGCTGTAATTGCCGGGGATAGCAGTGACATCATCTGGATTGAAGGTCTGTGCACTCCAGTGGATTTGGGTATAAGTAAGGGGGGATTTTGACGGTTTATTATCATCATTCAATTACTACACTTCAAAAAAACACTACAATACAATTATTAGTATTCAGAATTATATTATAAAGTCCTTATAAATTGATATTATCTTTATAAAAGCTATAACTATATTTTATTCTTCTATTTTCCACCACTAGCACGCATTTAAATCCAAGTATTGTGAGTTTTATTTGAGTATAACTATTCTATTAGTCTTCCCCTGAGGTTTAATCACTAAATCATTTATTAATAAGTAGTAGGACCATAAAATAACACTATTATATCATACTTATATACTAGACTATACTGACAGCTTTAAATATCTTTATTTCATGACAAAATTGATATCTTTAGCATATTTGTCACTTTTTGTTTCTTTTTTTCTTTACTTAATACCCCATAATTATATATTTATTTCATTTCATATTTATGAGGCTCATTCTCATCATTTATTCAGAAATAATAATATGAAATATTTATTTTGGAACAATAGACACTATATGCTTTGAAATTCAAAAAAAATTCTTGCTTGAAAAATTGATGTCTGAAAGAAAAGAATGATGCTGTGTCCTCTCTCTTGACATGAATTTATTTTTATTCATTAGTTTCTGTCTAGGCCTGGTAGTGGTCTGGCTTCAGTAGAGGGAGAAAATATTTCTAGTTATGGGCCAGATAACTTTCCTGATGTTGGTGAGAATTCTTGTGGAAGTTGTTATACAGGCTCTCAAGATTCTTCAAGAGCTGTAGTGGTCAAGAATGTAGTTTTTTAGGTATTTTTTTTAAATTACAATTTTTTTACTTTCTCTTGCTTTATTTTTTTAATTATTTTTATGCTTGAAATTTGATTGAAGTCATGTGCTGAAAAGATGCAGCATCTTTTCTGTTGTATGACTCTATTTCCATTTCTCTAGCTCAAAATGTCAGATGAATTACAGGAAAGTAAAATTGTCGGCCAATAGTCTACAAGAAGGAGAAGAAGAAGTGGAGAAGAAGAAGAAGTAAGAAGAGGGAATTAAAACGAAGTGATATAATTAAAATAAATTAAGGAAAAAGGATAACAGGGAGTTAAATTTTAAGAAGTGTAACAAGAACTTATGGAACTGTGGATAAGGGACTTGACAATGGTTTAATAGGGATAATGATCAGGTAAATATTTTTATTTTCTGCTTGAATATCAATTATAATTACTAATAGACATAAAGCTTCCATAAATTTATTTATATAATAATAATTACTAGAGGACTTGTAATGTCATAAAAAATAATAATAAAAGTTATTTAATTTTGTATAATAATGTAAGTGATGGAAGCTAAAGGGGACTTCTAAGGCCCTTTTATAGGCAAGGAGACCTGTGAAGCTCCTCCATAATGTATATACAAAATAGTAGTAATGTGAAACAAGAAATCAAAAGAATTTAATTAAAACATATAAATTATGAGAAAAAAATGAAACAATAAACTAAACCCATGAGTAAGTAAATAATTTTCCTGCAATAAATTCCCAAAACAATTAATTAATTTAATGAGTAAATAAGTGAGTATGAAACATGAGAACTTTGAGAAAAAAATCCTAAACAGGTATTACAGTAAGATGTTAAGGGTTTAATTAAAACAAGTAAAATTATTTGCATGCCAAAATTTATGTTATCAATTTAACCCAGTATAAAGGAAAATTAATTAATTGTTTTAACTAGTTAAGTAATTTAATAACTAGTTTAATTGAAAAAAAAATTAATTTAATGATATTATTAATTTAAAGTGAGAATTTTAATATATTATTTTATTAAATAAGTGTTTTAATATATTTAATAATTTTACTGAAAAATTAAGGGTCAAAAAAAGGGCCCAATATTTATGGAAAATAATATATAAAAAGTTGTATTTAATATATAAATTTTATTAATTATATGCAATTACATTATAAGTTAAATTTATTATTACCCTTATAATATATTTTTATAAATAAATAATTATTAAGTTATAAATATTAAATACATAAAAATGCACCATGATTTTATAGATTATAATATACTTTAATGTAATAAATAATTTAATTAATAATAAAATTAATATGATAATTATTTTACTTATTTATAAAAAATTTATATATTTTATTATTCAATAAAATATTATATAGTAAATACATAAAGAACATAATGTTATTCCCTTATATGATTCCAATAAATTATTATAAAAATTTGCTGGGCTCCTGAGATAGCCTGGCTGACAAAAATTGTTGTTAAACTAAGTAAAAAAAATTTAATACTAACAACTATTGGGTGCTCCTTTGGGTCTAGAATATTTTGGTGGAGGTTTAACAGTATTGAAAGGTAGAATGTCAAGGTTTCAAGGGAAAAGTATGTATGTTTTTTCTTTTATATTATTTTACTCAATTAAAACAGGTGAAAATGTTTTAAATATTATTATAATCAATGATTTAGAGTTATGTAGAAGTAAATTCTAAAACCAATAACTAGTAGTAATTAATATTTGTTGTGATAATAATTTTATAAAATAAGAAAATTAGGAATGAAGAAAAAAGCACAAAAGGGAAGTCCTTTTTATAGGCAAAAGGAGAGAGAGAGCACACAAAGTTAACAAGCCTACATACAGGAGTGTGAGAGAAAGACTTTTCCAAAATAAGATATTTCAAATAACAAAAGTGTGCTATAAGGATGCGTCAATAAAACATTTTTTACTATATATCAAATTATTTGATATATTTTAGAGTTTAATTTTAAATGTCACACTTAGTATAAAACAATTTGAATTAAATTTTTGTATTAATAGAATTTAAAACTTTTGAATATAGAAATTTGAATTCTTAAAATTTAATATTAATATATTTTTATTTCTCTTCCTACATGTTATTGAGCACAGTTTTAAGGAATAAAAATATGAGGGACATTATTATTATTTTTAAATATTTAATAAATTTACTTTTTGAAATTAGTTAATTTATTGAAGTTAATAATAAAGTAAATATAATATAATTAATAATATAATAAGAAATAAAATTCATAGCTTCATCCCAGTAAATAATTAATTATTTCACCAGGTAAGTCTAGTAGCCTGGCTGACACTCCCTCACTCTAAAAAAAACAATAAAAAAAATGCTATGATTATTTCTTTTTATATTTCTTTAGCAGAGTAGGAAGATTAGATATCTCCATTCCAGGTATCCAAGAATCATATTCAGATGATTTATTCTTGAATCTCAATACGTTTTCTGTACCTTTTTCAGAAGTAACTATTCTGTCATTTAGAATCTTATCAACTTCTGCTGTCTCAGTGATTTTATTAGGGGTTTTATTTGGTCTTCCCCTCCTTTTGGGAAATAAATCACTATTGAATTTGTAAGGTTTCAAAAGAGATATTGGAAAAACAGGATGTTTTCTGTCATATGGAGCATACAAGATAATTTCAACCACATTATCACCAACTACTCTTCTGAAAACAAATGGACCTACAAATGGCTCTTTCAATTTGTTATTACCTTGTAAATTGAAGTGGACTGTAGAAATAAGTACTTTGTCACCCTTTTTAAAAGTGTATTATTTATAAGATTTTTCTGATCACTTCTTCTCATATTCAAAAGATTTTTCAATACATTTTTGAGCATGACTTCTGCAAAGTTGTTTCATTTGAAGAAAATATTTTACACCAGGATGCAAATCCTATTTAGGTATTTTATTATTGAGAATTGGGGCAGGAGTATTTGGAAAATATCCAAGCCAGAGCTCAAAAGGCTTTTTCTGAGTAACAGAATGAACATTGCTATTATAAGCAAATTCCAAAACAGGAAGTAAGGTAACTTAAGCATTATTAAATCTGTCTTTGTCTTTGTGTTCAAGGCCAAAGGCACAATACCTTCATATCATGTCCTTTAAAGTCTGAATCATTCTTTCAGCTAATCCATCAGTTTGAGGGTGATGGGAAGTAGAAAGTTTCAGATCACAGCCACAAATATCCATCAGAGACATCCAGAATTCAGAAGTAAATTTAGGGTCTCTATCAGAGATTTGAGCTTTAGGAAATCCAGCAGTATTGAACATATGAGACTACCATAAGAAAGCTAATTATTTAGCGGTAACATCCTTATGAGTAGGGATAAATTTACACATTTTTGTGAATCTGTCCACAATAACCCAACAAGAGTTATTACTGTCTTTCCAAGCAATGGGTAGTCCTGTTACAAAGTACATGTTTATTATATGCCATGGTGCATCAGGAGGTTCAATATGTTGCATTAATCCAGCTCTTTTACCAGTCTCTTTTTGATTTTTGGCAAGAATCACAGGATTTCAACATATAGTTTGGTGTCTTCAGACATGTTAACCAACCATGAAGTGTTTTTAATTCTGATAATTGTTTTTTCAAGATCAAAATGTCCAGCCAATATGTTATGATTACAAATTTATAATATAATCTCTTTAATAGAAGGAGGAATAACAATAACATTACTTAACTTTCTTATTTAATATAGATATCCTTCATCAATTGAGAATTTACCTCTTTCCAAAGCTTTCTGGCACTTTGGAGGAAGGTTTTTAATTAATGCTTGTATTGAAGAATTCTTTGGATCATTTAATATGGTACATAACTTTTTTAAGTCAGTGTCCTTATCATATGAATCCATAATAAGCTGTAATAGCTCTTCCTCCTTATCAACAACATATATTCCATGAATATGAATTATCTCATCTTCAGGAAAATATGCAGGATTTGTGTCATTATTTGGCAAAGGTAGCCTTGATAACATATCCACATTTGAGTGAACAATACCAGCCCTTTAAATTATTGTCATCCTCCCTCTGTATTCTTGAACATCTAGCTGCCATCTGAACATATGTCTTTTAGGTGTTTTCAAATTTAAAAGGGATTTAACTGCACTGCAGTCAGTGACAAGTTCAAATTTCTGATCATCCAGATAATAATATAGCTTCTCTAGAGCCCACACTACTTCCAAACACTCTAGTTGAGTGGAACCATAGTTAAGTTCACTATTTCTCAAGGTTCTTGAAATATAAAAAATTACTACTTCTGATACTTTATCATTCATCACTTGTTTTTGATGGAGGGCAGCAACAAGACCAATAAAACTGGAATTAGTTTATAAAACAAATGGTTAATTAAAGTCAGGTAATGCAAGAATTGGTGCTGACATCAAACAATGTTTCATAGTGTCAAAAGCTCTTTGTCTCTTTGTTCCAGACAAAATTAACATCCTTCCTAGTCAATTGGGTAAGGGGTAATGCTATGACTTGGTAATTTTTATTATACTGTCTATAGTATCCACACATTCCCAAAAAACTCTGGAGCACTCTAACTGTGGTAGAAGCCTTCACCTTTTGTATGGATGCCACTTTGTTTTGGTCAACACATATCTGTAAATCTGAGACAACATGACCAAGCACTTTTAAGGAATGGAAACCAAATTTTCATATCTTCAAAGCAAGTGTCATATTTATTTCATCCATCTTATGTAACAATTTACACAGGTGTTTAAAATGGTACTCAAATTTTTTAGAAAATATGATGATATCATCAATATAAACCAACAGCCATCCTTCAATAATTTCTTGATGGAACGTGTTATCCGTAACTTTTCTAAGAACTGAATGGGCATTTTTAGGGCCAAATGGCATCCTAAAATACTTATAAAGACCCATATGAGTAGCAATCATCAGAAAATTCTGAGAATTCTTCTCAACAGGTACCTGGTGATATCCCTTGTTACCATCCAAACAGCTGATATATTTAGCACCTTGTAGGGTAGCATATATAGAGCTAATTCTGGGTAAAAGATAGATATCATCAACAGTATAAGTGTTCAATGCTCTATAATCACAAAATAACCTGGCTTTATCTTTCTCATAAGAAATTAGGATAGGTGAGATAAGACAATGTTTAGGTGTTTCAACTACCTTTTAAATAATTTTCCTTTTTAAAAGGGTAGAGATATTGTCTTCAATATCTTTTCTCTTCGCGGGAGAAGCAGGATAAGGCTTCTTCTTTAAACTAGGTGGTATTTCTGTTAATGGGCAAGATAATGAAAGCATTATTTCTTCTTTTACCAATCCTACTTCATGTGAGCCATGAGCGAAGGCCATAGAAAAAGATTTTATCAATTAAATGATAGAATCTTTATCCTCACCAGAAAGTTGTTCTCCAAAATAAGCATTGCCAATTTCAAACACAAGGGGAGGCATTTATTTTGTAGATCTTCATTTATGTTGAGCTACAGAATGACATGTTTTCAATCCTGGTTTTAATAATTTTCTGGGGGAGGAAATATTAAATTTTCTCTTCCCATTCATCCCCATTGTGAAGCATTGTTTTGAAGAATCCAATTTTATGCCATACTTGGTTAAAATATCATTTCCCACAATGAAGAAACTGCTTAAGTTATCATTTTTCATGAAAAAAAAAATCACATATAGCTCTTACAAAACCATGGTTATATTTGAAAAATACTGTGGCTTTGTATTAACCAATGGGGGACAAAAAAGAGCCACAACCTATCCAATTCTCAGAAATGATAGACATGAGCTTTGATTTATAATCTTGGTCCACTGAAGCAAGTGCTTTTTAAATACTACACTTCCTCCAGCTCCAGAATCTAAGACAACCTCAATGTTATTTCCATTGATCAAGTCTGGTTCCTTGAGAGGGGATATAATAATTGAGCTGTCCTCAAGGTTTTTTATGATCTCAGCATCCTCTACTGTAGATAAATCATTATTCTCAATATTAATATTATTTAAATAATGAATATCCTCTTCCAGCATTAAAATTTCATGGTGAGATTCATATGAAATATTTCTGGCACAATCACTTGAAGTATCATCCAGTGCTATTGTGTCATCAGCATGTTCCTCTGTCTGTTCAACAAGATTTATCTTCTTTTCACAAACATGGCCTTTCTGCCAAGGCTTTCTTCACTTGAATCAAGTGTTTTTTGCATAATTTTTGGGTGCAACAGGGGATGAAGGTTTACCAATCTTTTCCAGAGGTCTTTGTTAATAGTTAGAGGTTTTCTCCAATGAAGTTCTAGGAATGAATATTCTTGCATCATACTTTTTGTTTAGAAGGATCTCATTACAAGTATTAATGAAAGAAGAAGGTTCTCTTGAGAACTCAGTCCTAGCAACTATTAAGTATCTCAGAGACATAGGTAATTAATAGAGGATCCTGTCCTTCCATAACTCAAACTCCATATTTGGGTCAATTTCCCTCAAGATTTTCCCAAGTTTCATCAGGAACTTAATAGGTTTTTCAGTATAAGAGCTATATCTGGTTTCTTCATACTGTCTTTGTTGAGCTATCCCAAACTTGGAACCACCAAATTGTGCTTTAATTAATTTTTTTCAATCTTCCCATGAGTAGTCATTTTTATCCAAGAGAACAGATTCATACCACATTAGGGCTACATTGGTAAATAAAGAAATCAATTTTGACACAATTTCCTCATCTGGGAGTTTGTAAGAATTTTTTAACTTATCAATCCTGCAAATGAACTGTTTCCAATCAGAGGAAGAGTCACCATCAAATTTTGGATACTGGTCAAGTTTTGGCCGATTCTTTTGATTTGAAGTAGTCTCTTATTACAAGCTTGTTTCTGAGTGAGAAGAAGCTGTAACTTCTCCAATTGGGCAGTAATCTAATTGTTTAATCCTTCTGTGGATGATCCAGGTACATCATCAAATTTTTATGAAACTCAGTGATATCAACAGGCATTTCTGGAACTAATTTCACTTTGGATGAGCTAGGAACAGGTATGATTGGGGTATCCTGCACCACACGGTCTTTCAAAGAAATTTCAGAAAACTTTTGATCATGTAACAATGAATGAAATTTCTCTTCAATGATTGTTAACCTATTCTTCACTCTTGGAATACTAGATAAGCTCTCATTGATAGTTGCAAAAGATAACTGGTTCTTATTTGGTAAAGATGAATAATGATCACTCAATCTTTTTAAGTTCATCTTATGTCCCTCTAGCTCCTGGAAACAGATGGACACAGTATCTTGTAATTTGGAATAATCATTTTTGATATTTTGCCATAAAGCAACTTTCTTTTCATGAGTTACTTAGTAATTAAATAAATCATCAAAAACTACTTTTAATTCACTCCACAATGATTGATTACCCTGTTCAGTTAACAAACTATTAAATTTCTGAGTCAACTGCATGTTTTTCATTATATGACTTTGTTTAGCAATAATATCCCTCAAATATTCATCATTAATTTTAGCTACATCTGGAGTATTTTTCAATAGGGAAACAGAATAACTTTCCAGACTCTCATAAAACTCAGGATCAAGTGTCTCATCAATAATAGCCATATCAGGATTTATCATTGAAGCAGCAGTCAAAACCAAAGGATTAGATACATTAGAAAATTGAGACATTTGTCTACTACTATCAGCCTCTACTGGTCTCAGAGTCTCATCTACTCTTTCAGAATTACCTGAAGGAACTTAATCAGCAACAAGAAATGATAATTGAGATTCAATAGAGGGGCTTAACATGGCTTGGGAAAGAATTGAATGTGATCGTTTTTTCTCTTTCTGTCTCCTTGATAGGGGTAAGGAGGTGAGGGGTTGAACTGATTGGTTCTTGAAGGACCTTCCTGAGGTACTTGTTGTTGTTTTTGTTGTTGGGATAGATAATCCCACTGGGTGTTCAGCCATTCCTACTTCCACTTTGAGACTTCCACCTTTTCTTGTTGCTGGGGGGCCAATTGTGGAAGGGATTTTGGGGGAGGAAGAGGTTTCCTCTTCTCTTGAAGAAAGTACTCTATTTTTCTTACCTTGTCTTCTAGAAAGTCTGTTTTTGACCTCAGCTTGAGATTTTCTGACCTCAACTCCTTGATGTGAGTGGAGAGATTGCTGACTTGCTGATGCAAGGGCATCTTTTATATTTTGAATCCTTTTGGAAGCTCTTTTGGGGGGTTGATTGAAGGCTTTTGATCCTGAGAAGTTGTCTCCACTAATATCTCTATCTCTTGCATTTCCACATCCTGATTTGTCCAGTAATTGATTAATTTGAGCCAGTTTTGTAGTAAAAGGAGAAATTACAGAAGAAGCTTCATCATAATCAATAAAATCCAGTTCCTCATTATAGCCAGCAGCAGCACCTTGATCAGTCATAGTGTTAAATAACCTGAACTGAGAGAAAGAAATATTAAAATTTATTCAGTTATTATTTTTTCTTTTATTTAAAGAAAAAAAAGAAAAGAAATATTTCTAGTATCTAAGTAATTATGAGGATTTGGTATTCAACTGGAATAATTTATAGATATTTTTTTTCAGGACAAAAAAAATCAACAGAAATAATAATCACAATCTTATTAATTAAATTAAGATAATTTTATAACCAGGATCAAAATAAATCAACTGAAATTATAAAATAATTTATTAATTAGTAATGTATATGTTGATAATTATCAGGACTAAAAGTCAACTGAAGAATTTAATTACTAGGACTTATTGTCAACTGAAACAATTTTAATATAATCAATTCAACTAATTTTAAATATTATTATTTTACTGCCAGGAAAATTTGTCAACTGAAGCAATAATATAATTTTTTTAATTATCAGGACTGAGGTCAACTGAAATAATTAAAAAAATATATTTAATATTTAATTTAATTTTAATATCACTTCTAGGACTAAGAAAAATGTATTTCTATCTTGGTCAACTAGAAATTTTTTTTTATTTATTTACCAGGAAACTCCCCCTGTTAAATGAGCAAGTTAATGCCACTTACAGATTTCTGAGTAAAAAATATATACGTAGGAAATGAAATGTGAAAAGTGTCCCACAAATAGTAATAAATATAATTACCACAATTATATATGACTATTTCCAATATATGAACCTAAGTTTTGGAGCGCAGTTTGATTCCTGGTCGCAGAAAAAAAATAAGTCACGTGGTCAATGACATTCCTCTTTTTCATTGTCCACTTGTCCTTACTGGTACCTCGACATTGATAGTCCCTTGGTCGCAAGCTTCAAGATAACAATGCACTGTCAACAATTTGGAAAGGGCCTCAAGTATCCGGTGCTCCTTTTGCTCAAGAAGATTTTGGTGGAGGTTAAACGTTGTGGTCTTCCAACAATGGCAGAGCCCTTTGTTTGTTTATTTGGTGTTGTTTTGGTATGCCTCAAATGGCATTGTTAATAATTTGTTTTTTTTCTGAAATTACACAGCAAATATTGGGACTACGGGAATGTGGGGAATACCATTGGACAGCCCCAGTATTTCTCTATATTTTATGTATTGATGACATCTTTCATAGTCTAAGTATTTGGGGGATAATTCCTCATTTTTCATTTTAAAAGATTGCTGTTGAATTTTGTTTTTTATGTTTTACAGGCTAACCTTAAGTCTTAGGGTTAAGTGCTTAGTACCATTGGAATGGGCTTAATTTTCTCTACATTTCATTTCTCATTGTTGTTTTAGCATAATTATGTGTTTTAAAGGTTTTAGTAGTTGTAGAAAATTTTTCTAAGTATTTTGGGTGTTTTTGGTGGTTTTCTGGCTTCAGGGTGGTCAGGCCACTTCAGGCGGGCCTCCCAACGTTGGGCAGACCGCCCTCCTCAGTGATAGAGGGCTGAGAAGCAATTCTAGGGAGGTTTTATGCAATTTGGTGGTCAGGAACGCCAAATTTGTTGGTGTGCATGGGCTCTGAGTGAGTAGTCTGTGTGTATATAGTGAAAAAGACAGTTTGGGGCAACTATAATTATTATACAACCATTCAGAGGTGATATCCTTGTTCCTCACTCATATTTCACTGTTTTCTGGCCACATTTGGCTGTGTTTTTTGCAAAGTGAGTTCTTCATTTAACTTAACTTAGCAACTGTTTTCTCTGGTATAGTCTTGAAAGCTATATCGGGTATTATTGCTGTCTCTGGTGTAGATTTGCAACCTACATAAGGTATCATTGCTTTCACTGGTGTGGATGTTGGTCTACATTTCAGTTCTTTGGTTTGGTAGTCTGTCTGGAGACTACTTTCTTGACTGATCAGGCAGTCAAGTATATTGGAAAAGGGGATTTTGGTAAACAGGAACCAACTTACTGTAGCAGGTTAATCTCAATTATTTTTCTAAAGGGACAAGAGTTTTTCTCTCTGGTTTTACTCCAACTCCCTTGGTCAAGGCCTATAGCTAGTACTACAGGATTTTCTACAACAATATTGTAAGGTGGAATTTCAAGGTTTCAAAGGCAAAGTACATATTTTTGATCTTTTATATTATTTTACTCAATTAAAAGAGGCAAAATTTTTATAATTATTATTATAATCAATGATTTAGAATTATGTAGAAGTAAATACTAAAACCAATAGCTAGTAGTAATAAACATTTGTTGTGATAATAATTTAATAAAATAAGAAAGTAAGGAATGAAGAAAACAGCACAAAAGGGAAGGCCTTTTTATAGGCAAAAGGAGAGAGAAAGCACACTGAGTTAACAAGCCTACATACAGGAGTCTGAGAGAAAGACTTTTCCAAAATAAGAAATTTCAAATAACAAAAGTGTGCTATAAGGATGTGTCAATAAAACATTTTTTACTATATATCAAATTATTTGATATATTTTAGAGATCACTTTTAAATGTCACACTTACTATAAAATAATTTGAATTAAATTTTTGTATTAATAGAATTTCAAATTTTTAAATAAAGAAATTTGAATTCTTAAAATTTAGTATTAATATATTTTTATTTCTCTTCCAACCTGTTATTGAGCATGTTGTTAGGGAATAAAAATATGAGGGACATTATTATTAATTTTAAATATTTACTAAATTTACTTATTGTAATTAGTTAATTTATTGCAAGTAATAACAAAGTAAATATAATATAATTAATAATATAATGAGAAATAAAAGGCATGGCTTCATCCCAGTAAATAATTAATTATTTTACTAAGTAAGTCTTGTAGACTGGCTGACAACAACACTGCATCATTTTCAATGATTTCACTAAAATCTTGTTCAATAATCAAGAATAGTCAGATATAACTTGAGTTAGCATCCTATATGGTCAATCGAAAAGGAGAAAAAAAGAATTTAGTGTTAAGAAACAAAAGTCACGTGCCAAAAAAACACAGCATATTTTCTGCTCACTTGAAAATATTGCATTGTACTAGTAAATTTGAAAAAAATTAATGAGGTCTAGCTGACAACTTGAACTACAGAAATTGAAATAAAGTCATGTTATGGAAAAGATGCTGCTTTTTTTCAGCATGTGACTCAATCACAATTCAGGCATAAAAATAATCAAAAAATGTACAAAAAAATTTATGAAAGACTATAAATGTGAAAAAATGTTAAGAAACACTTAAAAAAATCAAAAAATGTGAAAATATCAAATATATTCAAAAAAAATTCAAAAATAAATCATAAAAAAATCATAAAACTTCAAAAAATTTCAAAAAATACAAAGAAATTCAAAATAAATTCACAAACATCCAAAAAAATCCAGAAAAATTAAAAGCAAATTAGAAAATTTAAAAAATTCAAAATTATTAAGAATTATTAAAAAAAAATTGTAAGGAAGCCCAAAAAAGTCAAAAAAATTAAAAAATCTCTAGAAAATTATTAAATAATTAAAATGATTACAGTAAATCAATAAAAAATAAATAAATTGTGCAAAATTCTTGCAAGTTTTAGAAAATTGCAAAATTTAATAATTTTATATAAATGGAAAAATTTGAAGAGGAAGTGGAAACTCATTTTTCTTCCATTCTATGGTATTTAATGGTGATGTAAAATGGTAAAGAGGTAAGGCCCGGGTTGATTCTGGGTCACAAATTAATTTTATTTCTTAAGAGTAAGCAACTATAATAGGCTTGCCAATTAAATCTGGTACTGGTGGTAATTTAAGAGTCATAGGTGGTCATGCTACTGAACTTATGGGTACAGCAGAGCATACCAAGTTATGTGTTGGTTGAGCTATTGGAAGAGTGCACTTTTATGTGGGCAGGGGATCTGTAAAAATGGTTCTTGGTGGGCCCTTGTTAATGTATTTTGAAGAAAGGATAGGTTACCAGAGTGGTTAGAAAATCAGTTTACAGATTACTGGTGAAAATATGAGAAGGCTTCATTTATGGTTAGCACCTCTAGAAGATGATGGCTCTGAGACCAAGCCTGTCCTTAACATTATGTGTCAGTGTTGTATGTGTACCAAGAAGATAAGAATTAAAAGTTCAGAATCTGGTGAATTTATAGATAAAGATAAGTATGAAACTCTCATTTATTGGGGTATTGGGGCTGATTGTTCTCTTTTGTCAGTTTATCTTTTGCTGAGAAGTTAAATATGACATTTACAGATTTCAATTGAACTCCAATTTATTTGGTCAAATCAGAGGTACCCAAATATTGGGTAAGTAAGAAGGTTTTATGGGTTTTCAACTTTCTGAACTTTCCCTCCTTCAAGTGGGAAATATCAGTCTTTGACGCCCGAAGAATGGACAATACCATTCTTGGCCATGACTTTTTAACGCATTGGAATCCAGAATTTGATTGGACACAGGGATTGATCACCCACGCACTAAGAATATTTCTGATTCTTCAATGCAGGTCAATAGGGAGTTAAACAAACCCCCTGACAATGTCTTGCTAAAGGAAAAATCTATGCCAGATGACTTGCAAGCATCTGATCTTTCTCTAAATGAGCAATTGGCTAACCCTTCTAGCTCAATCACTTCACTTGAAGAGGATTTAAATTGCCTCAAAGTAGTCAAATTATGCTCTCTCAATTCTGGTCTTCCCTTGACAGATTCTCTTGAAGATGATGAGGACAACCAATTCAACGTTGGAGCCATTAAATCAACTCTACAGGAAATCTATCTCAACTTCCTTGTTTTTTTCTCAATCCACAAGGCCAATAAGTTACCACCTCATTGACCCTACAACCATCAAATAGAGTTAATAGGTCCAGTACCTCCGGCAGGTCCTGTCTATTCTTTGTCAAAGGACAAATCTCAAGTTCTTAGAGACTACATTGCACAGAATGTAGCCAAAGGTTTCATCAGAGCCAGTAAATCTCCAACCGGCTCCCCTGTTCTTTTTGTAAAGAAAAAGGATGTTAGCCTTAGGTTGTGTGCTGACTATAGAAAGCTCAACACAGTCACTAAGAAGAATGCATATCCTGTTCTTCCTATGTCATTGCTTCTTACCCTTTTTAATGGTGCTAATTTCTTTTCTAAAATCGATCTTAGAGGCACTTATAATCTTATTCACATTGCGGAAGTTCATGAGCCACTAACTGCAATGCACACTAGATTTGGAAGTTTTGAATATTTATTTATGCCTTTTGGATTGTGTAACGCACCCTCTACTTTTCAAACCTTTGTTAATGACATCTTTCAAGATGTTGTTGAACAATTTTTTGTCGTCTATTTAGACGAAATTTTAATTTTCTCGAAGACATTAGATGAACATATTCATCATGTTCGACAGGTTCTAAATAGCCTTTGAGATCACGGTTTCTACATCAAGCACAATAAATGCAAATTCCATCTTAAATCTATTGATTTTTTGGGTTTTATGTTGTCCACTGATGGTTTAGTCATGGACGACAAAAAGGTCGAAAAATCCTGGAATGGCCTGAGCCCAACACCGTTAAATCCCTCCAAGGATTTTTGGGTCTTGCCAATTTCTATAGAAGATTTATTAAAAATTATTCTAAAGCTATTTCCAACCTTACTTCTCTTCTTAGAAAAGATTTTCCTTTTGTTTTTACTTCTAAAGCACGAAAGGAATTTGAAGCATTGAAAAATGTGTTCACCAGAGCTCCAATTCTTTGACACTTTGATCCTTCTGCTTTGACAATAGTCAAGACAGACGCTAGCAATTATGCTATCGCAGGGGTCATTTCTCAATTAAATCCTGAAACAAAATTGTTTCATCCTGTTGTTTTTGAGTTACACAAACTCATTGCGGCAAAACTAAATTATGAAATTCATGACAAAGAGCTTTTAGCTATTATTCATTGTCTTAAAAAATGGCATTCTTTTTTTCTCAGCCTAGATATTCCTTTTTAAATCCTGACTGACCATAATGCTTTGAAATACTTTATGTTTTCCAAAGTGTTAACCAGGCTTCAGGCCAGGTGGGCTGAATTTTTTTTTCTATTTCTTATTGCCCAGGTAAGAACTATATTGTCCCGGATATCCTGTCACGTCAGGACAATGTTTGCCTACAGCGGGGGGACGCATTTGCTGACAAGAACCCAGAAAATGTGAAATCAATCTTCAAAGAATCAATGTTAATAACTCATCAACTTAATTTGATGACAATTCAATCTTCTCAAAATCCACTATCTAACATCCTTAAAGCTCAGTCAAAGGAAAATTATTGTTTAGGGTTAAAATACAAAATACTCTCAAAGCAAGGGACCAAAAGATTTAGTATTGAATCAGGTCTTTTATTTTTCAAATGTAGAGTAGTCATACCTGACAACAATGAAATAAAATTATGGATTTTTAATAGTCGACATGATTCTCCATTAGCTTGTTGTTTTGGGGTTGATAAAACCTACCAGTTGATAGCAATGGATTTCTTCTGTCCAAGAATGATCAGAGAAATAAAGGCCTATATAAGATCTTGTTACAAATGTAATAGGAATAAGGCTCCCCTTTACCGGAAGCATGGGTTGCTTGAACCACTTCCTATTCCCTCTAAACCTTGGTAATCCTTATGGATGGATTTTATTTCTCAACCCCCCCTTCTAATAATTTTGATGCGATATTAGTAATAATAGATAGATTCTCAAAAATGTCTATTTTTATTAAAACCACTACTACTGCTGCAGCAGAAGATTTGTCAAAATTGTTTCTAGAATATGTATTTTCCAAACATGGCTTACCTAATGATATTATTTCAGATAGAGGCTCATTGTTTGTATCCACATTCTGGACTCAACTGTGTCAACAACTCAATATCACAAGGAACCTCTCCACAGCCTATCATCCTGAAACTGATTGGCAAACAGAAAGGGTCAACCAAATCCTCAAACAATACCTTCAAATGTATGTCAGTTACCAACAAGACAATCGGACCACATTGTTACCATTGGCCGAATTTTCTTATAATAACTCGACTCATTCTTCAACACAACAATCTCCTTTCAAAACTGTTTATCTAAGACATACTCGATTCAACTCAATTCATGTAGGAACTAGTCATCCTGCAGAACATTATCTTTGAACCGTATCACGACTCCAAGAAGAACTTAAATCAAACTTGGAATTAGCAATTCAAAGGTACAAGAAACAGGCTGACAAACATCGACAATCTGCTCCTCTAAACCAGGCGACAAAGTATGGCTCCACACACGAAACATTCAAACAACTAGACTATCAAAGAAACTAGCTGAAAGGCCCTTGGGACCATTTTAAATCAACTCTGAAGTCTCTTAAACTGCATTTTGACTCAAGCTACCTCCTAAATAGCAGGCTATTCACCCTGTTTTTCATGTATCTCTCCTGGAACTGGCTCGAGAAACATACATGGGCAGGAACCAACCTCCTTTGGAACCGGTAGAAGTAGAAGACCACCTAGAGTGAGAAGTAAGCCGTATCCTTGATTCAAGAATGCGCAAGGGGAAACTTCAATACCTTGTTGAATGGGAAGGCTTCCACGATGACTCAGACAAAACATCCTGGGAACCAGCCATCATGGTTTCTAATGCCCCTGAACTCCTAAAATCTTTTCATCTTAAATATCCTTTAAAACCAAAACCTTAAAACTCTCTTTTTTTTTCTCTTTTCATTTTTCTTTTCTTTCTCTTTTCTTTCTTTTCTTAAAAATCTAAAACTTCTTTACTTCTAAAAAATCCTTATTTTTGTTTTCTTTTTTCTTCTTTCTTCTTTCTTCCTTTCAAAAGTTTTCAACCTTCTTTAAAATAAATAAATAAATAAAATAAAATAAAATAAAATAAAATAAAATAAAATAAAATAAAATAAAATAAAATAAAATAAAATAAAATAAAATAAAATAAAATAAAATAAAATAAAATAAAATAAAATAAAATAAAATAAAAATAATTTAATTTAAAATTTAAAAATATATAAAGACTTAAAATTCATAAAAACCTTAAAAAATCAATAATTCCTTTAAATTTTTTCTTTCTTCTCTTTTCAATTTTTTAAATACATTTTTCCTTAAACTCTTTTTCTTCGAACTATCAAAATTTTTCACGAACTCAACACGAAAATCTTTCTCAAACTTCACTTCAACCTTTAAATATCTTTTTTAAAATTCTTTGAACAAATTACTTCTTTCTTTCAAATTCTTTTTTCGAAATTAATTTTCTCTTTCTTTTCAAGTAACCAAAATTCCTCAAAAATTTTAATAAATGAACTTTCACAAATAACAAATTTTTTCTCATTTAAAATTTCATTTCAAACAAAGCTTTTTCAATCAACTATTATTTTTTCTTACTTAAAATTTTTTCTTTTTTTTCAAAACTTAAAACCAAAAATTTTCTCAGTTAAATATTTTTTCTTTTCTTCTTTCAAAATTTTTAAAAAAAAACTTCATTCAAATTTTCTTTTTTTTCTTTTTCTTTTCAAAATCTTATAAAATATATATAAATTTCAATTAAAACAACAAAATAAAAATAATTAAATAAATACAAAATTTGCTTTCTACTTTTTCTTCCCTCTTTCTTTCTTTTTTTTCTTTTTCCATTTTAAAGTTTTCTCCTGTATTTTCTCCCAAACCAATTTCTTCATTTTTTCCAAAACCTACTTTATTTCTTTCCTGCATTTCTTAAATACCTCCTCCTCTCCTATTCACTACGCAATATAGGGGGTGGACTTGCTAGCAAGTCCTCAACCTGAACTCAGATGGAACTCAGATGGAACTCAGACTGAACTCATACTGAACCCATACTGAACTCTACTTGAACACCCACCTAAAACTGTTCTGCTGAGTGGTGTTCATCCCTGATTGAATGGTTCCTTTATCAATAGCTCAATGTGTGTTCAATCTATGGTGAGTTTGGGTCCAAGGTTGCGGACTTGCTAGCAAGTCCGCCCCTCATATTGTGTGGTGATTGGTACCAATTCTCCAATCTCCAGTAACTCTTCAGCCACGTCGAAGGAGGCAGCATCGATAATCTTGTTGACTTCACCACTTAAATCTTTGATGAATTGAGCTCTTTGAACATGCCGAGGTTTCTTTGACCATACCTGGTCAAGAGTTTCCTCGTTTTCCTCCCTCAAATCAATTGTTGGTTGATTTTCTTCAACTAGTATCAATGGCGCCGCTTCCACAATAGGAGCTTCCATGATGACATCTAAATTCTAAAAAACATACGGTCATCAGTAACAAAATTTAAAAAAATAAAGGAAAGCAGACTTACCTCAAAAACCGGGTCAGCCTCTAAAAATAGTCTTGGTTTGACCCACACTGTCACTTCCTTCTCCTCTTTGTCATCTTTGATGACCATCCGCCTTGAGATGAGGACTTCATCCTCATCTTCTTCAACCAATTCATTTACCTCCTCTTCCACCCCTCGTTTTTTACCTGTTGCCTGGGTTACCCAGGTTGCCACGGTATCCTCAACTTCATCCTCAACTTTTTCTGACTGATGGTCTCAGATATCTTTGACCACCTCTTTGGTCTTTGGCATTACCCAGTATTTGGTTTTGGTAAACCGTTGTTCGATGTCAGCATTTTTTGATAAGGCATCGCATGTTACCCATCTCCATCAGCAAAACTCACATTTCTGGTGAGGACCTCATGTAGCTGTGCTTTTGAAGCAAAAATATTCCATTGACTCACAGGCCGTGAAGGCTTGGGTGTATTGTCAGGTAACAAGTCCACCATCTGCTTTGGGGTGTGGAGGCGTGGGAGTTGGGGTAGGAAAGTGGACATAATCAATAAAAAAATAATTAAAAGGAACAGTTGAGAGAGAGTAGTGTGGGAAGGATATCTCTCACGCTCAACGGAGCTCAAGTTTTATACCCGGGCATCTGTCATGTGCCACATTCCACGTGACACTCGAGGTAAAAGCAGCTCATTAAATCAGTAAAACAGAGGTCTAAATCCATACTTGAAGCGCAGAAAACGATTCTACATAGCAACGGCAACTTCCCTTTGTGTACTCATTATTCAACTGTGCTAATCTAAACTTTAAATCTAAATTAGTCAATTTCTCAAAAGTGTGTTTAGTCTTTTCTTCGATAAGCGAGGAACAGTGCAATAGTCAATGCATTATGTTTCTAAAAGGTTTATTAAGTATCTGTGGGTTATTAAAAGGGGTAGTGAGCATGGAGGGGATGGTTAGTGGAGGATTAAGGGGTTAACGGATGTTAGTGAGGAGGGTCCAGGTGTAACAAGTGTAATTTTGGAGGTCTGTGGTGTGCAGAATGATGGATGGATATGAGGTTATTGTGAGGAGGAGTAGTGGATATAAAAGGGATTGGATTTTGGTTTGACATTCTTTAGAATTAAATTATAAAACATATATATAGTTAATAGTGGTAAAGCTTAAGGTTTAATCATTGTTATTATACATTTCCTTATTTTTGAAGTAATCATTTCTAAAAACTAAAATCTTTGATTATTGAGTTTACAACCCTTTGTGAGATTCTAAGAATATTAATATTACCTTTAAATTATATTGAGATTCTTATCAAACATATCTCAAAGAAGCAGGTCTTCCTTAAACTCATCTTTGAATCACTTCCTTGAAAATTTCCTCTGTACTTCGAAGAAGTCTTTAAACTCTTCCCTCCATATCACTTTCAGGAACACTCTTGACCTTGTGTGTAGGTTGTCCAGTGACAGAATAACTTAATTCTGTGTAGTTCTCATTCCTTGCACTACTACTTCCTTTTTCAGGTGTTTTTAAATTCTTTAAAAATGGCAACTGTTCAACGCACTCTTCCTACGAGTGCTACTACTAGAACTCGTGACAGAGGTAGGCCAACAGCCACTTGGCCTGTTTCCCACACTCACTCCCTGTAACCTCTCAACCTTAGAGAAGGGGAACACTCAGTCCAATATGTGGAAGAAATCCCCCAGGATTTTGATGACTCCAGCAATGAAGAAGAAGGAGAGGATACAATGCATGAGGCACCATCTGCCCCTGCTACTAACCCTTCTGGTCAACCTTCGGATCCTGGACCATCTAATTCTCTAGAAGACTTCATGAGACTTTTCATGAAAACACTTTAAAATCCAAAGTCTTTGGAGGGATCAAAATTCAAAACTCCTTCCATGAGATCTCCTGACAAATTCAATGGAGAACACCCAGACAGATTGTGCCCCTTCTTTAAAACCTGAAAGCTCCTGTTCCATAAAGACCGATAAAAGGTTGTTTACGCTTCTTCATTCCTAGCCGGAAACGCAGCCAGATGGTTCGAACCTTATCTTCTCATGCTCTCTTCAACAGAAACCCACTTACTTATCAATAACTGGTAAAAGTTCAAAGACCAACTTTTTACGTTGTTCGGTGACCCTAATTAAACTGACAACGCGGGAATTGAACTTTATTTCCTCCACATGAGTAATAATAGTAAAGCCTCTGAATATATCTTAAAATTCAGAGCACTTCAAACTCAAGTAGGTTAGAATGATGCTGCCCTCAAATATCATTTCAAAAAGGGACCTCCTTTAAGGATTCTGGATCAATTAAATTTTCATATTCAGAAGATGACTACCTTAACAGATTTAATGCATTAAACCCTCAAACTCAACGGCGTTTACTAAGGAGGCCTACAACATCGTTGATATGCCAACAAATCTCAAGGCCTAAATTTTAAATCGGGACCTTCTTTACACCCATGGCCAACCCAATCCTCCTCGACTCAATACAAACCCAATAAGGGAAAGGAAAAACCTCAAATGAAAGGCTCATTCCCAGGAAATATCAGTAAGGTATTGGACCCAAAAGGGGAACTTAAAGAAGCTGAGAGGAAGAGATGAGCAAATAATAAGCTATGTATGTATTGTGGGGGTAAGCACAAGCTAGAAAATTGTGTGAAGATGAAGTAAAGAGAAGGTACTAGTTCAAGGTCAAAAAACTAGTAGATAATTTACTTGTGTGCAAAGCAAACTATATTATCTCTCCCAGTGCACATAACCTCCATGTCTTAAGAACTGGAGTTGCCTTAAACCACTTGAGATTCATTCTTTTTAAGGAGGATACCCCCTTCAGTTGTCTCATAGACTCTGGAGCTTCAATTTATTTTGTCAGTCTATCTTTTTCCAAGAAGTTAAAGCTAAAATTCACAGATATCAATAAAACTTCAATTTATTTGGTCGAATCAGAGGAACCCAAATATTGGGTAAGTAAGAAAGTTTTATGGGTTTTCAACTTTCCGAATTTTTCCCCCTTTGAGTGGGAATTATCAGTCTTGGACGCCCCAAGAATGGATGATACCATTCTGGGCCATGACTTTTTAACGCATTGGAACCCTGAAATTGATTGGTCATAGGGATTGATCACCACATGCGCTAAGTATATTTATGATTCTTCAATTCAGGTCAATAGGGAGTTAAACAACCTGCCTGACAATGTCCTGCTAGAGGACAAATCTCTGCCAGATGACTTGCAAGCATCTGATCTTTCTCTAAATGAGCAATTGGCTAACCCTTCTAGCTCAGTCACTGCACTTGAAGAGGATTGAAATTGCCTCAAAGTAGTAAAATTATGCTCTGTCAATTCTGGTCTTCCCTCAACAGACTCTCTCAAAGAAGATGAGGACAACCAAATCAGTGCTGAAGCCATTGTATCAACTCTACTGGAAATCTATCACGATTTCCTTGATGTTTTCTCAATCTGCAAGGCTGATAATTTATCACCTCATTGACCCTACAACCATCAAATAGAGTTAATAGGTCCAGTACCTCTGGCTGTTCCTGTTTATTCTTCGTCTAAGGACGAATCTCAAGTTCTTCAAGACTACATTGCAGAGAATGTAGCCAAAGGTTTCATCAGAGCCAGTAAATCTCTGACCGGCTTACCTGTTCTTTTTGTAAAGAAAAAGGATGGTAGCCTTAGGTTGTGTGTTGACTATAGAAAGCTTAACACAGTCACTAAGAAGAATGCATATCCTGTTCCCCCTATGTAATTGCTTCTTACCCTTTTCAATGGTGCTAATTTCTTTTCTAAAATTGATCTTAGAGGTGCTTATAATCTTATTTGCATTGCAGAAGGTCATGAACCACTGACTGCAATGCTCACTAGATTTGGTAGTTTTTAATATTTAGTCATGCCTTTTGGATTGTGTAATGCACCATCTACTTTTCAAACTTTTGTTAATGACATCTTTCAAGATGTTGTCAATCAACTTGTTGTTGTCTATTTAGACGATATTTTAACTTTCTTGAAGACACTTGATGAAAATATTCATCATGTTTGACAGGTTCTAAATCACCTTTGGGATCACTGTCTCTACTCCAAGCACAATAAATGCAAATTCCATCTTAAATGTATTAATTTTTTGGGTTTTACGTTGTCCACTGATGGTTTAGTCATGGATGACAAAAAATTCCAAAAAGTCCTGGAATGGCCTGAGCCCAAAACTGTTATATCCCTCCAAGGATTTTTGGGTTTTGCCAATTTCTATAGAAGATTTATTTAAGATTACTCTAAAACTATTTCCAATCTTACTTCTATTCTTAGAGAAGATATTCCTTTTGTTTTTACTTCTACAGCAAGAAAGGAATTCAAAGCATTGAAGACTGCGTTCACCAAAGCTCCAATTCTTTGTCATTTTGATCCTTCTGCTTCAGCAATAGTCAAGACAGAGGCTAGCAATTATGCTATTGCAGGGGTCACTTCTCAATTTAATCCTGAAACAAAATTGTTTCATCCTGTTGCTTTTGAGTCACGCAAACTCATTGCAGCAGAATTAAATTATGAACTTTATGACAAAGAGCTATTAGCTATCATTCATTGTCTTAAAAAATGGCCCTCTTTTCTTCTCATCCTTGATAGTCCTTTTCAGATCCTGACTAACCATAATGCTTTGAATTACTTTATGTCTTACAAAGTGTTAACCAGGCATCAGGCCAGGTTGTCTGAATTTCTGTCAGAATTTCCCTTTTCTATTTCCTATAGCCCAGGTAAGAACTGTATTATCCCAGATATCCTGTCACATTGGGACAATGTTAACCCACAGTGGGGGGACTCATTTGCTGATAATAACCCATCAAACGTGAAATCAATCTTCAACAAATCAATGCTAACAACTCATCAACTTAATTTGATGACAATTCAATCTTTTCAAAATCCACTATCCAACATCCTCAAAGCTCAGTCAAAGGACAATTATTGTTTAGGGTTAAAAGACAAAATACTCTTGAAGAAAGGGGCCAAAAGATTTAGTATTGAATCAAGTCTATTAGTTTTCAAAGGTAGAGTAGTCATACCCGAAAACAATGAAATAAAATTATGAATTTTCAATAGTCGACATGATTCTCCATTAGCTGGTCATTTTGGTGTTGATAAAACCTACCAGTTAATAGCGAGGGGTTTCTTCTGGCCAGGAATGACCAGAGAAATCAAGGCCTATATAAGATCTTGTTACAAATGTAATAGAAGTAAGGCTCCCCGTCACCAGAAGCATGGTTGCTTTAACCACTTCCTATTCCCTCTAAACCTTGGAAATCTTTATCGATGGATTTTATTTCTCAACTTCCTCTTTCTAATAATTATGATGACATATTAGTAATATTAGGGGGTATTAATGTTCAGGGATCCCCAATTAGGGATCAGGAATTTTTTTTCCAGGATCAGACATTATTAATTGCGGAAGATTCTTATCCACTAGCCCCGGGGCTAGTGGATAAGGAATTTACGATAATGCATTATCGCCCCTCTTATACCCCAATTTCCATTCCTAAATCCTGATCCCAAGCTCATCTCATCCATGATGGATTTTCAAGAAAGTCACATGACTAATAATTGCTGATGCCATCCTTAAGTCTTTCCTCACTCTATGCTACTTAATTTTGGTGGCAAACACTTAAGTTTTTTTTCTATCTACACACCCCAACTGCACATTGGGCGGTGAATTCCCACATCCCTCATCACATAACCCTTCCACAGGCAACAATGAAAAACCTCTCTACTAGGAAGCTACTTCACTCAACAATGAATGCTATAACTTTTCTTTTAGTTCTTTACTATAAATCTGACTCTGATTTGGAAGATGCTTTAGCTTATATGTGTTTTCTTTCCAAAAAGCGTTACATCATCACCAGGGGGCCAAATCTTTATCATGATCCCTGATATGATCTGGCCTCCATTCTCAACATTCCTCATTTAAACTTCACCCAGCTTTTTAGAACCTCTCCAGATTCTTTCTTCAAACTTTATCAACTCATTTCTGAACATCCTATCTTCCATAACAATTCTCATAAGAAACAGCGTAATCCTGCCATCCAACTTGCTGTTGTTCTATGTTGCTTTGGCTCAAATGGAAATGGTGCTGCGGTAAGACGTTTGGATAATCTCTTTAACATAGGATATGGTACCGTGATATTATACACCAAGCGCTGTATGATTGCTATCCTTTCCCTCAAGTCTCAAACTCTTGCTTGGCCAACTCCAGAACAGCAACTTGAATCCTCTCAAGTAATGCAAGCTGAAGGTTTCCCTGGCTGTATAGGATTTGTTGATGGCACAACCATCCCTTTGAGTCAAAAGCCTGCTCATGATGGCAACCATTATTTTGATTGCAAAAAAAGGTTTATTCAAAATCTTCTCCAAGTTCTCATCTTTCACAATCTAAATTTTTATCTTCTTTCTAGATACTCTATTGCCATTCAACTTGTATGCAATGTCAATGAAAAATTTATTGCTTTTCACAGTGGCTGCCCTGTATCATGTCTTGACTCTTCCGTCTTCCAAAGAATGAGGATTTCTCAATCCCCTGACTCATATTTTGACAAATCTCAGTACCTCCTTGCAGACTCAGCATATGCAAGTGGAAAGTACATTATACCTGCTTTCCGTGGTGCAACTTCAGAAAATGACCCCAAAACTGCCTTTAATTATCACCTTGCACAATCAAGAGTACAAATTGAACATGCTATAGGTATTTTAAAGGGACGATTTTCTAGTCTTCGGGAGCTCAGAATCCAATTTCAAAAAATATTGGAGATCAAAACTGCAAATCATTTGATCTTGACTTGCATAATACTCCACAATATTCTAGCTGATTTAAAGGATGAGTGGAATGATCTTTATGAAGAAGAGGATCCTGAACCACCACCGGCACTCCCCTCCCTTGATTCACAAATCATTCAATCAACCGGCATACGCCCCATTATAATGCCAATAACTCTCCAACATTTCTCTTCACCACCCTTTTAATTTTAATTTTTATGTTTTAATACTTTTCAAATTTCCTCTTTGTGTACTTTATTCACTTGTTTTTGTATTTTGGTTTGTTGCATATTCATTTTCTTTTGAATTTACGGTGAATATCTTTTTTTTGGATGGCTCATTGGTTTTCTCTCACCTCCTCAACATGAAATCAAATATTTTCTTATATCGCATATTTTGTCAGTGATTTTTTTTTCATTCATCACTCATATCCTTTTCATCCTCTCCTCAAACATCACTCAGTTTTTTTGGTTGCATTTATTTTCTCAACTCAACTCACCAGGTAGGTCATTTTTTTACTTTTTTCTTGGTTTTTTATTTGCAAATCATGAATTATTTTTTTTTTGCTTTTTTTTTGTTTTTTTTGTTTTTTTTGTAAGTGCTTCATTTATTTTTGTTCTAGGGTAAACTAATTTTTCTTTTGTTTTTTTCTCTTTTTTCTCTTTTTTTTTTTTTTTCTCTCCTTCACCTCTCTTTATCATCCTCAAGGCCCCCTTTTTCCCTCTCTTTACCTGTCTCAATACCCCCTTTTTACCTTTTTTTTAGCTGCCTTAAATACCCCCTTTCCCCCCTCTTAAAGTCCCTCATCACCCCCCCTTCCCCTCTTTTTAGGTGCTTCAATACTCCCCCCTTCCCCTCTCTTTATGTCCCTCAACCCCCCCCCCCTTCACCTCTGTTTTGCCGCCTCAAACCCCCCCTTCACCTCTCTTTCCCCACATCAAACCCCCCCTTTCCCTCTCTTTAGGCGCCTCAAACACCCCCCCTTCTACTCGCTTTACCCCCCTACCCACTCCCTTACCTCCTCCTCTACCCCCCCCTCCTTCTTAATGAACAATCGGTAACGATTGTTCATTAAGTAATCGAATCGCTAACGATTTGATTACTTAGTGAACAATCATTACCGATCGTTCATTAACAAGGAGGGGGGGGGGGGGGGGGTTGAGGAGGAGGTAAGGGAGTGAAAGGGGGGGGAAGGGGGGTTTGAGGCGGCTAAGGAGAGGGGAATGGGGGGGGTTTGAGGCGGCTAAAGAGAGGTGAAGGGGGGTGGTTGGGAGATATAAAGAAGGGTAAAGGGGGGGGATTAAGGTAACTAAGGGAGGTGATTTAAGGGGGTATTAAGGTAACTAAGGGGGGGAATTTTGGGGGGTTTTGAGAGAATTAATCAGGGGTATTCAGGGAGTTTTTGAGGCAGGCAAGGAGAGGATTTGAGGGGACTAATGAGGCAAGGAGGGAGGGATTTGTAAGGGGATTTCTCATAAATAAAGGAGTGGAATAGGGGACAATTATGGAAGATAAAGAGGGGTTACCTACTTTCAAATAAATATACTAACCAATTTTTTTTTGTAAATTTGATTAATTTTTTAATTTTTTTGGCTGGCAGTATTATAGAAATAAAAAAAAATTCTTTCTATTAAGGACTTTCCCTCTTATTTCCAAATCAAAAAAGGTTTTTAAATTAAAAATTAATTTTTCTAGTAAATTATTTTTTGGTTTTTTTTTTATTTTAATAATTTTTTTGTTTTTGATTTTGATTTTCCTGAATAATTTTTTTCTTTCAGGATCTTGTGAGAAGCTTTTTAATAACCAATCTTCAGGTTCATTTTAATTTTTTTTTTTTTTAATTTAATTTTTACTGAAATTTTCTTTTTTGAATGAATTTAATTAAAACTTTTTTTTTATTTATAGGATTTTGCTTTTATTGTGTTTTTTAAAATAAAACTTCAGGTTTTTTTTTTATAAATTTTTATTTTGGAAAAATTTTTACTGATTTTTTGGGTTTTTTTTCAATTTTATTTTTCAAATAAAAAAACAGCTTTTTTTCTTATTAGGTAGGAATTTTTTTTTAAAAAAAATTGAGTTGAAATTTTATTGACAATTAAATTTTTTTTCACATCAAAAAAAAGTCTTCTTCTTCAGATTCACCCCTTACTTCTCTCTTATCTTCATCTTTATCTTCTTTATCATCTTCATCTTTATCATCTTTATCATCTTGTTTTAAATCAATATCCATACAATCATCTTCTAAATCATCAAAAAAAATCTATCTTCTTTATCATCTTCATCTTTATCATCTCTATCATCTTCTTCGAAATCAACATCCATACAATCATCTTCTAAATCATCAAAAAAAATTATCTTCTTTATCATCTTCATCTATATCACCTCTATCATCTTCTTCGAAATCAAGATCCATACAATCATCTTCTAAATCATCAAAAAAAATTTATATTCTTTATCATCTTCATCTATATCACCTCTATCATCTTCTTTGAAATCAACATCCATACAATCATCTTCTAAATCATCAAAAATAAATTTATCTTATTTATCATCTTCATCTATATCATCTCTATCATCTTCTTCAAAATCAACATCCATACAATCATCTTCTAAATCATCAAAAAAAATAATGATAATCAGTCTCATAAGAAGAAAAGATATCTGAAAAAAAAAACTTCTTCATCTAAATCATCAAAAAAATTTAAATATAATCAGTCTCATCAGAACAAGATATCTGAAAAAAAAAATCTCTGTGAAAGTTATTTTCGTCATATCCCAAACATTATTTTTCATAAAACTAAAGTAGATAAAAAAATCAATATCCCAAAAAATTACCAGAAGATATCAAATATCTAACTGAATTTGGAGATGATCAAGTTGTTGCAGTTATCAGTAATTCTTATAAGGCTCAATTCATATTAAAAGTTCATTCATTTGATGGTGTAAAAGATGAAGCTTTTAATCAACTATCGGATCTTATCATAACTCTTTATCAAATGGCTTTGGTTCGATTACCTATAAGGAATACAAATTTGTTGGGTGGTATCATGATTGGATTTGGTTGGAGACAAGGTTTTGTTAAAGGATATTCTCTTGGTATGTCTAAATTTTTTTTTCCATTCTTAATATCATTTCACTTATTTCATTTATATAGGCATATATTCATTGGTCAAGAATATCGCTAAAGCTCATAAAGATGAAGATTTTCATATATGGGACACTCTAACTTACTTTAACTCTTTTCTTGCTCTTTGACTCAAAAATCTCTGTAATAAAGCATTTGAAAAAAATCATGAACTAGCAACTAAAGTTGGAATACCGAATTGGTGTGACTCCAAACGGGAAGATATCAGCCACGAATATCTTTTATTTTCTAATGTTATTATCACTCATTCTGGATTCCACAATAGGTTTCATATCAATAGGAATGATGCCAATTTTCTTACTTTTGGTATATTCTCATATATCAATCCGATAACTGGCCACCCAATACCATCTCCAGCTAAAATCAAAGGACATGGTTTATATTTTCCAGACCACTGGTGCATCATTGATTTTGGTTTGGGAAATGGTATCATCGAAACTATTTGGAATTCTTCTAAGGATAATCATCAAATGACCAAAGCTCTTCCTGGTTTGGAATTCTGTCAAGATTTCACACATTTTGGTTGCTCATTTCAAATCAGTAATAAGTTGATTCAAATTATCAATAAGGTAAAGAAAGAAGGTAAACTTATTCGATTTAAAAAAACTTTATCTAGATCCAAAAAGTATGGGGATTAGAGTTGTCATCAAAAATTTTATAATTTTTCATAAATTTTAAATAAATATTTTTTATAAAACAATTTGCTCAAGTAATGTGATGAGCCAACAACCTTTGGTTGTATAACAGGTAATCATGATAACATTTATTTGTTTCATGGGGTTCCTCTTGCCTATACCTGTGGAAAGTCCCAAACTTTTTTTCTCGACTTGGTCTGCATTTTGGGTGAGGAATTGTCATTACTTTAAACTAGGGAAATTGATATATATTAGATATTTATTTAATAATTTATGTAATTATATTAAATTTAGATGACTTCCACCCCTTACATCAATAAAATGCAGGGGGGGGGGGGGGGTATTGCCAAATTTTCAAATCTGACATGTGAAATTGATCACTTAGAAAAATTTTGGTGATACCCACCCCCTTGATTCAATAAAATGCAGGGGAGAGTATTGCCAATTTTTTTAAATAGATATAGAATTTTTTTGACTTGTAAATATTTTGGTGAAATTTTTTTGGTGATACCCGTCCCTTACTTCAATAAAATCCATGGGGGGTTTTACCAAAATTTCTTATAAGACTTGTGAAATTCTTGACATGTAAGAATTTTTGGGATACCGGTTGTCAGCCAGGCTACTAGACTTACCCAGTGAAATAATTAATTATTTACTGGATGAAGCCGCACCTTATCATTTTAAATATTATTTAATTATAATTTAGTTACATTAAAATTAGTTATAATAAATTAACTAATTACAGAATGATAAAATTAAATAAATAATTAAAATTAAATTATAAAATTGTCCCTTATATTTTTCTCTAACACCATGCTCATTTGACAGGTTGGAAAAAATAAAAATTTATATTAAAAAATAGATATTAAGATAAAATAAGATTTTAATATTCAAATAATATTAAGTATATACAAAAAATTCAAATTTCTTATTTAGAATTGACTTCTACAGTAAATATTAAATAAATTTATGTATTTCTGACATACTCTGTAAATACATCTTTTTGACGCCTTCTTTTTAGAATAACTTTATTATTTGAAAATACTACTTCTGGAATATTCTTTTCTCTCTCTCATACTACTGTTTTTAGAATTTGATTGCCGTGCTTTGTCTCTCCTTTGCCTATATAAGGCCTCTCTTTTTGTTGTCTTTTCATCATTCCTTTACTACATCACTTTATTACAATATTAACGAATCAAAACTTATTCTTATAATCTATAGCATTAGTATTTACAATACGTAACTCTAATATATAATTTATATCAATATTTTAATTATACCTCTTTTAATTGAGTAAAATAATCATCTGTGATTTAAGAGATACGTACAAATTTGTTGAGAGTCCATTTAAACCTTTAAAATCCTTGTAAAAACTTCATACCAATCTTCTAGACCAAAAGCGTAACTTGACAATTGGGATCCTTTCAGAAATATCGACGGCGCAAAGTTACTTGAGGCATAATCGAGGGGACCATCGGCGTACAAGTACCTGTAAAGGACGAGAGAAGGCGAGAAAACGACGAATGTCATACGTCACGTGACAAAAGTTTTTGCTGCGAACGGGAATCGAACCGCGCTTCAAAACTTAGGTTCATATACTGACTAAACATTGTATATATCGTGGTAATTATTGTTATTACTATTTGTGGGTTACTCTTCACTCTTTATTTGCTACGTATTTCCTTTTACGCAGCTCTCTGTAAGTGGCATTAATTTGCTCATTTTGCAGGGGGAGGTGTCTGGTAATTTGGAATTTAATTTTATTATTATATTTTTTTTTATTTTTCCTGGTTGACCATAATAGAGCAATAACTGTTCTTAGTCCCAGAAGTAATAAAATAATTATATTTTAATATTAATTATTATCATTTTTCACTTGACAATTGTCCTGATTAATTTGAATTTTTGATTGTTCCAGTTGACTAATTGTCCTGACAATAATATTTTTTTTAATTAATAAATAATTCATATTTAATTACTTCAGTTGACTTTGAGTCCTGGTAGTTCAATAAAAAAAATTTTTTAATTAATAAAACTCATATTTAATTACTTCAGTTGACATTAAGTCCTGGTAGTTAAGTGATCAGTTTAATAAAATTTTAAAAATAAAAAATTTATATTTAATTACTTCAGTTGACATTAAGTCCTGGTAGTTAAGTTATCAGTTTAATAAAATTTTGTTAAATTAATAAAGTTTCATATTTGATTACTTCAGTTGACAATAAGTCCTGGTAATAAATTAGTTGATTTAAATCCTGAAAATAAATAATTATTAATAAAAATTTTAATTTATTTCTACAGTTGATTATATTATAATCCTGGTTTTAAATTTTTATAAATTAATTTTATTTAAGTTGATTTTTATCCTAAAAAGATTTTTTTATTATTTTTATTTTATATCTGCTAAATAAAAATTAAAAATAAAAGACTAATTAATTTGTCTCTTTTTTTCATTTCAGTTAAATCTTAAAATGACTGACCAAAGTGGTTTTGCTGCACGTGAAGAAGAACTAGACTTAATTGATTATGATGAGCCTACTTCTGTAATTTCCCCTTTAACAAGAAGAATTTCTCAAACTAATAAATCCTTGCCCCAAACAGGATGTAGAAATGGAAGAAGTAGAAATCCTAGTGGACACAACTCAGGATCAGAAGCCCATGATAAACCCACCAGAAGAGCTTCCAAAAGGCTTCAGGATAAAAAAGATGCCGTTGTCTCAGCAGGTAAATAATCTGTCTACTCACATAAAGGAGTTAAGGACAGAAAGCTTGAGACTAAAGGTAAGGGTAGATGCCTTGGAAGAAAAGGTGAGAAGAAAAGATACTTTTCTCCAAGAGAAGAAGAAACCTCTTCCTCCCAGGGATCAACAAAAATTGGCTCCCCAGTCCCAAGAGAAGGTGGAAGTGTCCAAGTGGCAGTGGGACTGGCTCAACACTCAGTGGGACTACTTGGCTCAAAACCAGCATCAGTTACCTCAGGTAGGTCCATCAAGGCCCACCCAGGTCAACCCCACTCCTCCCCACCCTTATCAAGGAGGCAAAAGAAGAAGGAAGCCCAATATGGTGATACCCAGAAAACCCTGGTACGTCACTCTATTGATTCTCAAGTGCCTTTTCTTGTGGCTGACTCTGTTCCTTCAGGTAAATCTGGAAGGGAGGATGAAACTTTGAGACCTATAGAGGCTGGGAATAGTAGACAGATATCTCATGTATCTAATCCATTACTTTTAATTGCTACCTCAATGATTAATCCTGATATGGCTGTGATTGATGAAACTCTTGACCCTTAGTTCTATGAGAGTCTGTAATGTTACTCAGTTTCCTTATTGAGAAACACTCCAGATGTAGCAAGAATTAATGATGAGCACTTGAGAGATATTATTGCCAAACAAAATCATATAATGAACAATATGCAATTGACTCAGAGATATAATAGTTTGTTAACTGATCAGGGTTATAAAGAATTAAGAAGTGACTCACAGAGAGTCTCTGATGAATTGTCTCATTACAAAGCAACCCATGAAAAGAAAGTTGCTTTATGGCAAAATATAAAAAATGATTTGTCTAAACTAAAAGATACTGTATCCGCCTGTTGACAGGAGGTAGAGATAGATAAGATAAATCTGAAAAGATTGAATTACCATTTGTCATCTTTTCAACATAAAAATCAATTATCTTTTGCAACTATCAATGAGAGTTTATCTAGTCTTCCAAGAATAAAAACAAGACTAACAACCATTGAAGAAAAATTGAACTCATTGTTAAATATCCAAAAATATTCTGACATTTCTGTGAAGGAACATATAGTGCAGGATGCTCAAATAGTTCCTGTGGCTAGCTCATCTAAAATAAAAATAGATCCAGAAATACCTGTTGAAAACACTGAGTTTCCATCAAAAACTGATGATGCACCAGGATCTGCAACAGAAGGATTAAACAATGAGATTTCAGCACAATTAGAGAAATTACAGCTGCTTCTTACTCAGAAACAAGCTAGTACTAAGGAGACTCCTTCAAATCAAAAGAATTGGCCAAAACTTGACCAGTACCAACATTTGATGGTGATTCTTCCTCTGATTGGCAACAATTTATTTGCAGAATTGATAACTTAAAAAATTCTTACAAACTCCCAGATGAGAAAATTGTGTCCAAATTAATTTCTTTATTCACTAATGTTGCCATGATGTGGTATGAATCTGTTCTCCTGGATGGGAATGACTACTCATGGGAGGATTGGAAGAAATTAATTAAAGCACAATTTGGTGGCTCCAAGTTCAGAATGGCTCAACAAAGGCAGTATGAGGAAACTAGATATAGCTCTTCTACTGATAAACCTATTGAGTTTGTAATGAAACTTGTAAAAATCTTAAGGGCAATGGACCCAAATATGGAGTTTGATTTATGGAAGGACAGGATCCTCTATAAATTACCAATGTCTCTGAGAGACTTGATAGTGGCTAGGACTGAGTTCTCCAAAGAACCCTCTTCTTTCATTAATACCTGCAATGAGATACTTCTAAACAATAAGTATGATGCCAGAAGATTCATTCCTAGGACCCCTTTGGAGAAACCCTCCACTTACCAACAGAAACCTCTGGAAAAGGTTGGTAAACCTTCTGCCCCTGTTGCACCAAAGAAGTATGCAACAAACACTTGCTTCAAGTGCAACAAGCCTTGGCAGAAAGGCCATGTTTGTGACAAGAAGATAAATCTTGTAGAACAAACAGAGGAGCATGCTGATGACACAATGGCACTGGATGATACATCAAGTGATTGTGCCAGCAATATTTCATATGAATCTCAACAAGAAATCTTGATGCTGGAAGAGGATATTCATTATTTAAATACTATTGACATTGATAATAATGATTTATCTACAGTTGAAGATGCTGAGATCATAAAGAACATTGAGGATAGCTCAATTATTATTGCCCCTCTTAAGGCACCAGTCTTGATTAATGGAACCAGAATTGAAGTTTTTCTGGATTCTGGAGCTGGAGGAAGTGTAGTATCTGAAAGAGCACTTGCTTCAGTAGATCAAGACTATTAATCTAAACTGATGCCTATCATTTCTGAAAATTGGAGAGGGTATGGCTCTGTTTGGTCCCCCATTGGTAAATACAAAGCCACAGTGTTTTTTAAATATAACCATGGTTTTGTAAGAGCTATTTGTGATTTTTTGTCATGAAAAATGATAACTTGAGCAATTGGTTTATTGTAGGGAATGATATTTTAACCAAGTATGGCATAATATTGGATCCTTCAAACCAATGTTTCACAATGGGGATGAATGGTAAGAGAAAATTTAAGATTTCCTCCCCTAGAAAATTATTAAAACCAGAATTGAGCACATGTAATTCTGTGGTTCAATATAAAGGAAGATCTACAAAGGAAATGCATGCCCTTATGTCTGAAATTGACAATGATTCTTTTAAAGAACAACTTTCTGGTGAGGATAAAGATTCCATCATTAACTTGATAAAATCTTTTCCTATGGCCTTTGATCATGGGTCACATGAACTGGGACTAGTTAAGGAGGAAATGAAACTTTCATTGTCTTGCCCATTAACTGATATACCACCTAGTTTAAAGAAGAAGCCTTATCCTGCTTCTCCCACAAAGAGAAAAGATATTGAAGACAATATCTCTACCCTTTTAAAAATGAATATTATTGAAAAGGTAGTTGAAACACCTAAATATTGTGTTATTTCACCTGTCCTAATTTCTTATGAGAAAGATAAAGCCAGGTTATGTAGTGATTATGGAGCACTAAACACTTATACTATTGATGATATCTACCCTTTACCTAGAATCAGCTCAATACATGCTACTTTACAGGGTGTTAAATATATTAGCTGTTTGGATGGTAATAAGGAATATCACCAGGTACCTGTTGAGAAAAATTCTCAGAACTTTCTGATGATTGCCACTCATATGGGTATTTATAAGTATATTAGGATGCCATTTGGCCCTAAAAATGCCCCTTCAGTTTTACAAAAAGCAATGGATAACACATTCCATCAAGAGATAATTGAAGGATGGCTGATGGTTTATATTGATGATATCATTATATTCTCAAAAACATTTGAGGACCATCTTAAACACCTGTGTAAAGTATTCCAGAAAATGGATGAAATAAATATGACACTTGCTTTGAAGAAATGTAAATTTGGTTTCCATTCTTTAAATGTTCTTGGTCATGTTGTTTCAGGCTTACAGATATGTGTTGACCAGAACAAAGTGGCAGCCATACAACAGGTGAAAGCTCCTACAACAGTGAGAGAGCTCCAAAGTTTTTTGGGAATGTGTGGATACTATAGACAGTATATCAAAAATTACCAAGTCATAGCTTTACCCCTTACCCAATTAACTAGAAAGGATGTTGCTTTTGTCTGGAATAGTGAAAGACAAAGAGCCTTTGACATTATGAAACACTGTTTGATGTCAGCACCAATTCTTGCTTTACCTGACTTTGATCAACCATTTGTTTTGTACACTGATTCCAGTTTCATTGGTCTTGGTGCTGCCCTCCATCAAAAACAAGTGATAAATGATAAAGTTTCAGAAGTAGTAATTTGTTATATTTCAAGAACCTTGAGAAATAGTGAATTGAAATATGGTGCTACTCAATTAGAGTGTTTAGCTGTAGTATGGGCTCTAGAAAAGCTTCATTTTTACCTAGATGACCAGAAATTTGAACTTGTCACTGACTGCAGTGCAGTTAAATCCCTTTTAAACTTGAAAACACCTAACAGACATATGTTCAGATGGCAGCTGGCTGTTCAAGAGTACAGAGGGAGAATGACAATTATTCATAGGGCTGGTATTGTTCACTCAAATGTGGATATGTTATCAAGGTTACCTTTACCAAATGATGACTCTAATCCTGCTTATGATCCTGAGGATGAAATTATTCATATTCATGGGATATATGTGGTTGATATGGAGGAAGAGCTATTACAGCTTATTCTGGAATCATATGATAAGGAAACTGACTTGAAAAAGTTATGCACCATATTAAATGATCCAAAGAATGCTTCAATACAAGCATTAATTAAAACCCTTCCACCAAAGTACCAAAAAGCTTTGGAAAAAGGTAAACTTTCAATTGATGAAGGATATCTATATTATAGAAGAAAGTTGAGTAATGTTATTGTTATTCCTCCTTCTATGAAAGAAATCATCTTGAAAATTTGTCATGATGACATATTAGCTGGACATTTTGATCTTGACAAAACAATGATCAGAATTAAGAACACTGCTTGGTTGGCTAATATGTCTGAAGACACAAAATTATGTGTTGAATCTTGTGATTCTTTCCAAAAATCAAAAAGATTAACTGGTAAAAGAGCAGGATTAATGCAACATATTGAACCTCGTGATGCTCCATGACAAATAATAAACATGGATTTTGTAACAGGATTACCTATTGCTGGTAAAGACAGTTATAACTCTTGTTGGGTTATTGTGGACAGATTCACAAAAATGTGTAAATTTATCCCTACCCACAAGGATGTTTCCACTAAAGAATTAGCTTTCTTATGGTGGTCTCATATGTTTAATGCTGATGGTTATCCTAAAGCCATAATCTCTGACAGAGACCCTAAATTTACTTCTGAATTTTGGATGTCTCTGATGGATGTTTGTAGTTGTGATCTGAAACTTTCTACTGCCCATCACCCTCAGACTGATGGTTTAGCTGAAAGAATGATTCAGACTTTAGAGGACATGATAAGAAGATATTGTGACTTTGGCCTTGAGTATAAAGATAATGACAGATTTACTCATGATTGGGTTACCTTACTTCCTGGGTTAGAATTTGCTTATAATACCACTGTTCATTCTGTTACTCAAAGAAAGCCTTTTGAGCTCTGGCTTGGATATGTTCCTAATACTCATGCCCAAATTCTCAAAAACAAAATACCTAAATTGGATATACATCCTGGTGTAAAATCTTTTCTTCAAATGCAACAACTATGTAGAAATCATGCTCAAAAATGTATTGAAAAATCATTTGAATATGAGAAGAAAAGATGGGACAAATCCCATAAAGAATACACTTATAAAAAGGGTGATGAAGTGTTGATTTCTACAGTCCACTTCAACTTACAAGGTAATAACAAATTGAAAGATCCATTTGCTGGTCCATTTTTTGTCAGAAGAATGATTGGAGATAATGCAGTTGAAGTTATTCTGTATTCTCCATATTACAGAAAACATCCTGTTTTTCCAATATCTCTTTTGAAACCTTACACATCCAATAGTGATTTATTTCCAAAAAGGAGGGGTAGACCAAAGAAAATCCCAAATGAAATCACTGAAACAGCAGAAATTGAAAAAATTTTAAATGACAGAATAGTCACTGCTGAGAAAGGTACAGAATACTTATTGAGATTCAAGAATAAATCATCTGAATATGATTCTTGGATACCTGGGAAGGAGATATCTAATCTTCCTACTCTACTAAAAAAGTATAAAAAGAAAAAATCATAGCATTTTTTTATTGTTTTTTTTAGAGTGAAGGAGTGTCAGCCAGGCTACTAGACTTACCCAGTGAAATAATTAATTATTTACTGGATGAAGCCGCACCTTATCATTTTAAATATTATTTAATTATAATTTAGTTACATTAAAATTAGTTATAATATATTAACTAATTACAGAATGATAAAATTAAATAAATAATTAAAATTAAAATATAAAATTGTCCCTTATAATTTTCTCTAACACTGTGCTCATTTGACAGGTTGGAAAAAATAAAAATTTATATTAAAAAATAGATATTAAGATAAAATAAGATTTTAATATTCAAATAATATTAAGTATATACAAAAAATTCAAATTTCTTATTTAGAATTGACTTCTACAGTAAATATTAAATAAATTGATGTATTTCTGACATACTCTGTAAATACATCTTTTTGACGCCTTCTTTTTAGAATAACTTTATTATTTGAAAATACTCCTTCTGGAATATTCTTATCTCTCTCTCATACTACTGTTTTTAGAATTTGATTGCCGTGCTTTGTCTCTCCTTTTCCTATATAAGGCCTCTCTTTTTGTTGTCTTTTCATCATTCCTTTACTACATCACTTTATTACAATATTAACGAATCAAAAACTTATTCTTATAATCTATAGCATTAGTATTTACAATACGTAACTCTAATATATAATTTATATCAATATTTTAATTATACCTCTTTTAATTGAGTAAAATAATCATCTGTGATTTAAGAGATACGTACAAATTTGTTGAGAGTCCATTTAAACCTTTAAAATCCTCGTAAAAACTTCATACCAATCTTCTAGACCAAAAGCGTACCTTGACACCGGTAAAATGCAGGGGGTAGTAAAGCCAAATTTTCATATAAGACTTTCAAGATTCCATCATGCGCCACGTTACACTCGAGGCAAAAGTAGCTCATTAAATCAATAATAAAAGGCTCAAATCCATACTTGAAGCGCAGAAAGAAATTCTCCATAGCAACTGTGACTTTCCTTTGTGTACTTGCTATCCAATTGCGCTAGTCTAAACTCTAAATCTAAATTAGACAATATCTTAATAGTATGTCTCAGTCTTCTCTTCAATAAGCAACGCACAGCGCAATAGTCAATGTAATAGTGCACTAAGAGGGTTATTAAATGTCTGTGAATTATTAAAAGGGGTAGTGAGCATGGATGGAATGGATAGTGGAGGATTAAGGGGTTAACGGATGTTAGTGAGGAGGGTCCAGGTGTAATGGATATATTTTAATGGTCTGTGGTGTGCGGAATAGTGAATGGGTATGAGGTCAATGCGAGGAGGAGTAAAGGATATAAAAAGGGTTGAGTTTGTGGTTTGATATTCCTTAGAATTAAATTATAAAAGATATTTATAATTAATAGTGGTAAAACTTTAAGTGAAATCATTATTATTGTATCTTTCTTACTTTTCTCAATAATCATTCCTAAATCCTTAAAACTTGATTGTTGAGTTTCCAACCCTTTGTGAGATTATAAGAATTTTAACATTACCTTTAAACTATATTGGAAATATTCTCGAACATATCTCGAAGCAGTAGTTCTTCCTTCAAGTCATCTTCAAATCACTTCCTCGAACCATCCCTCTGTGCTTTGAAGAAGTATCTAAACTCCTCATCTCACTTACAGGAACATCCTCGACCTTGTGCGCAGGTCGTCCGGTGACAGTATAATTTAATTCTCCATAGTTCTCATTCTTTGCACCACTACATTCCTTTTCAGGTGTTTTCTCTAAATCCTTAAAATGGCACCTGTTCAACGCACTCCTCCTACAGGCGCTAGTACTAGAGCTTGCACCAGAGGCAGGCCAACAGCCACAAGGCCTGTGTCCCGCACTCACTCCTTGGAGCCACTCGACCTTAGGGAACGGCAACATTCAGTCCAATCTGTAGAAGACATCCCACAAGATTTTGATGATTCTAGTGATGATGAAGAAGGAGAGGATACAATGCACAAGGCACCATCCGCCCCTGCTAATCACCCTTCTGGTCACCCTTCAGAACCTGGACCATCTAATTCTCTGGAAGATTTCATGAGACTTTTCATGAAGAGTCTTTCAACTTCAACATCTTCAGAGGGATCTAAATTAAAAACTGCCTCTATGAAATCTCCTGATAAATTTGATGGAGAACATCCAGACAGGTTGTGGCACTTCTTGCAAACCTGCAAGCTCCTGTTCCATAATAACCCTCAAAACTTCAATAACAACCGATCAAAGGTTGTTTATGCTTCTTCATTTCTGGCCGGAAAAGCAGCAAGATGGTTCAAGGCTTATCTTCTCATGCTCTCTTTGACCGAAACCCATTTACTTATTAATAATTGGGAAAATTTCTAAGACCAACTCTTCACGTTGTTCGGTAACCCTAATGAAACTGACAACGCAGAAATTAAACTTGATTTTCTTCGCATGAGTGATAATGATAAAGCCTCTGAATATATGTTGAAGTTCAGAGCGCTTCAAACTCAAGTAGGTTGGAATGATGCTGCTCTCAAGTATCATTTAAAAAAGGGACTTCCTTTGAGGATTCTGGATCAGTTAAATATTCACAGTCAGAAGATGACTACCTTAATGGATTTAATAGATTGAACCCTCGAACTAGACGGAATTTACCATGGACGACTTCAACATCGTCGATACGCCAACAAATCTCAAGGCCTAAATTTTAAATCTGGACCTTTGTCACACCCACAAACAACTCAATCCAAACCTAATAAGGGAAAGGACAAACCTTGACCAAAAAGATCGAGCCCAGGCGATATCAGTAAATTACTTGATCCTAAAGGGGAACTTAAAGAAGCTGAGAGGAAGAGGCGAGCAGAGAATGGGTTATGTATGTATTGTGGGGGTAAGCACAAGCTGGAAGATTGTGTAAAATTGAAGGAAAGAGAAGGTACTAGTTTGAAGTCAAAAAACTAGTAGATAGTTTACTTGTGTGCAAAGAAAACTATCTTATCTCTCCAAGTTCACAGAACCTCCATGTCTTAAGGACTGGATTTGCCTTAAACCACTTGAGATTCATTCTTTTTAAGGAGAATATCCCCTTCAGTTGTCTTATAGACTCTGGAGCATCAATTTCTTTTGTCAGTTTATCTTTTGCCGAGAAGTTACAGCTGACATTTACAGGTATTGATTGAACTCCAATTTATTTGGTCGAATCAGAGGAACCCAAATATTTGGTCAGTAAGAAAGTTTTATAGGTTTTCAACTTTCCAAACTTTCCCTCCTTCAAGTGGGAATTATCATTCTTGGATGCCCCAAGGATGGACAATACAATTCTTAGCCATGACTTTTTAACGCATTGGAATCCTGAAATTGATTGGACGCGGGGATTGATCACCCCACGTACTAAGTATATTTCTGATTCCTCAATGCAAGTCAATAGGGAGTTAAACAACCAACCTGACAATGTCCTTCTAGAGGACAAATCTCTGCCAGATGACTTGCAAGCTTCTGACCTTTCTTTAAATGAGCAATTGGCTAACCCTTCTAGCTCAATGACTTCACTTGAAGAGGATTTAAATTGCCTCGAAGTAATCGAATTATGCTCTCTCAATTATGGTCTCCCCTCGACAGATTCTCTTGAAGATGATGAGGATGACCAAATCAAAGGTGAAGCCATTAAATCAACTCTACCTGAAATCTATCATGATTTCCTCGATTTTTTCTCAATCCGCAAGGCCAAAAAGTTACCACCTCATTGACCCTACGACCATCAGATAGAGTTAATAGGACCAGTACCTCCGGCAGGTCCTGTCTATTTTTTATCACAGGACAAATCTCAAGTTCTTCAAGACTACATTGCAGAGAATGTAGCCAAAGGTTTCATCAGAGCCAGTAAATCTCCAACCGGCTCCCCTGTTCTCTTTTTAAAAAAGAAGGATGGTAGTCTTAGGTTGTGTGTTGACAATAGAAAGCTCAACACAGTCACTAAGAAGAATGCATATCCTGTTACTCCTATGTCATTGCTTCTTACCCTTTTCAATGGTGCTAATTTCTTTTCTAAAATTAATCTAAGAGGAGCTTACAATCTTATTCGTATTGCGGAAGGTCATGAACCACTGACTGCAATGCGCACTAGATTTAGTAGTTTTGAATATTTAGTTATGCCTTTTGGATTGTGTAACACACCATCAAATTTTCAAACTTTTGTTAATGACATCTTTCAATATGTTGTCAAACAATTTGTTGTCGTCTATTTAGATGATATTTTAATTTTCTCAAAGACATTAGATGAAAATATTCATCATGTTCAACAGGTTCTAAATTGACTTCAAGATCACAGTCTCTACACCAAGCATAATAAATGCGAATTCCACCTAAAATCTATTGATTTTTTGGGTTTTACGTTAACCACTGATGGTTTAGTCATGGACAACAAAAAAGTCCAAAAGGTCCTGGAATGGCCTGAGCCCAAATCCGTCAAATCCCTCCAGGTATTTTTAGGTTTTGAAAATTTCTATAGAAGATTTATTAAAGATTACTCTAAAACTATTTCCAATCTTACTTCTCTTCTTAGAAAAGATATTCCTTTTGTTTTTACTTCAACATCACGAAATAAATTTGAAACATTTAAGACAGTGTTCACCACAGCTCCAATTCTTCAACACTTTGATCCTTCTGCTTTGACAATAGTCGAGACAGATGCGAGCAATTATGCTATTGCAGGGGTCATTTATCAATTAAATCCTGAAACAAAATTGTTTTATCCTGTTTCTTTTGAGTCACGAAAACTCATTGCAGCAGAATTAAATTATGAAATTCATGACAAAGAACTTTTAGCTATTATTCATTGTCTTAAAAAATGGCGCTCTTTTCTTCTCAGCTTAGATAGTCCTTTTCAAATTTTAACTGACCATAATGCTTTGAAATACTTCATGTCTTCCAAAGTGTTAACCAGGCGTCAAGCCAGGTGGGCTGAATTTCTGTCTGAATTTCCTTTTTCTATTTCCTATCGTCCAGGCAAGAACTGCATTGTGCCAGATATCTTGTCACGTCCGGACGACGTTTACCCACAGCGGGGGTACGCATTTGCTGACAAGAACCCAGCAAATGTGAAATCAATCTTCAATGAATCAATGTTAACAACTCATCAACTTAATTTGATGACAATTTAATTCTTTCAAAATCCACTATCCAATATCCTTGAAGCTCAGTCGAAGGACAATTATTGTTTAGGGTTGAAAAACAAAATACTCTCGAAGCAAGGGGCCAAAAGATTTAGTATTGAATCAGGTCTATTAGTTTTCAAGGGTAGAGTAGTCATACACAACAACAATGAAATAAAATTATAGATTTTCAATAGTCGACATGATTCTCCATTAGCTGGTCATTTTGGGGTTGATAAAACCTACCAGTTAATAGCAAGGGATTTCTTCTGGCCAGGTATGACCAGGGAAATCAAGGCCTATATAAAAGATGTTACGAATGTAATAGGAATAAGGCTCCCCGTCACCGGAAGTATGGGTTGCTTCAACCACTTCCTATTCCCTCTAAACCTTGGGAATCTTTATCAATGGATTTTATTTCTCAACTTCATCTTTCTAACAATTTTGATGCTATATTAGTAATAGTAGATAGATTTTAAAAATGTCTATTTTCATTAAAACCACCACTACTGCTACTGCAGAAAATTTTTCAAAATTGTTTCTAGAATATGTATTTTCCAAACACGGCTTACCTAATTATATTATTTCAGATAGAGGCTCATTGTTTGTATCCACATTCTGGACTCAACTGTGTTGACAACTCAATATCACAAGAAACCTCTCCACAGCTTATCACCCTGAAAACGATGGGCAAACAGAAAGGGTCAACCAAATCCTCAAACAATATCTTCGAATGTATGTCAGTTACCAAGAAGACGATTGGACCACATGGTTACCATTGGCCGAATTCGCTTATAATAACTTGACTCATTCTTCGACACAACAATCTCCATTTGAAACTGTTTATGGATGACATCCTCGATTCAACTCAATCCATGTAGGAACTAGTCATCCTGCAGAACATTATCTTTGAACCATATCACGACTCCAAGAAGAACTTAAATCAAATTTGAAATTAGTGGTTCAAAGGTACAAGGAGCAGGCCGACAAACATCGACAAACTGCTCCTTTTTTTAAACCAGGCGACAAGGTATGGCTTGACACACAAAACATTCGAGCGACTCAACCATCAAAGAAACTGGCTGAAAAACGCTTGGGGCCATTTCAAATCAACTCTGAAGTCTTTAAAACTGCATTTTGACTCGCCTCATGTATGCAATTTTTTTTTGAAGTTTAACTTATATAGGTAAGAAATGCACTTGTGCATGTCTACCATACCAAGTGAGTTACCCAGAATGTGACTTGTTTACATGCATACATGAGGCAACATGTTGCCTCATGTATGCATGTAAACAAGTTGCATGATTTGGATTTTCTTTGGTATGGTAGGCATTCACCAATGCATTTCTCACCATAATGAAGAAGTTTAAAGAATTTTATTGCATATATGAGGTGGCATGTCACCTCATGTATGCAATAACAAGAGTGCTGATAAAAAAAATCTATTGTAGTATTTTTTATAAGTGCTCTTGTTATTTCATACATGAGGTGACTTGTCCCCTCATGTATGCAATATATCCTTAAGTTTAGAACCATGCAGAAGTAAAAAAGCAAGCAAGTTGCTTGCATGCATACATGAGGCGACATGTCTCCTCATGTATGCAATATACCCTTGATCTCAAAAACATACAGAAGTGAAACAGAAAGCAAGTGGCTTGCATGCATACATGAGGCAACATGTTGCCTCATGTATGCAATATATCCTCAAGGTTTAAACAATACAGAAGTTAAAAAGGAAGCAAGTATCTAACATGCATACATGAGGCGACATGTCACCCTCATGTATGCATGTAGGCAACTTCCCTACCCCTTTCTCATATTACTTTCCACAAAGCATAAGATGAGGCAAATTGTTGCCTCATCCTTATGCAGTTGCACCATTTTCTGATGACATGAGGAAACTCTTTGCCTCATGTAATTGGGATATGGTGTATACTTTGTATGTAGTTCTGTGTGCCAACATAGAAAAATGATTTTATTTTGGATTTGAGCTCTTTGCTGAGCACATGTGGGGAAACATGCGGCCATATGTCACCACAATTTTTCCTGCATTTCAGATTTAGTATGAAGTAAAATTATATCCAATATTTGAGATAAAATATTACCTCTTGTATCATAAGAACCTTGTGCCATTAAGTGTAAGTAATGCACTGCACTGGGTAATGTATTTACTAATGTAGCTGAAACATTTAATTTTCTTCAAAAGCAGTCCATAGAGAAATATATTTCCAAATTCAGTTCTATTTCAGTTGAAAAATATCTACACTTTCTTTCTACAAATATATGAGCTATGTGTCATGATAAAAAATTGTCTCACCAAAGTTCCAACACAGGTTTGACTCAGGTTAGACCACAGGTACTAAACAACCACTTGACTGCAAGTCGTCTAACTTTTGACCTGGTGATATGTGATGATTTTGTAGAGATTTTTAGGGAAAGATTCAGGACTGGACTGTATGAACAATCAACTTCTAGCTACTCAAGTCCGGTGTTCTGTGTTAAGAAGCAGAATGGGAAACTCAGGGTGGTTCATGATCTTAGAGCCCTGAATAGAGTTACTATCAAGGATGTGGGTATGCTTCCAAGTGCAGAAGACTTTGTGGAAGCCTTTTCTGGAAGTATGTGTAATAGCTTGGGTGATATTATGGGTGGTTATGATGAAAGGGAACTTCACACTGATTCACAGCTACTCACAACATTTGAGACTCCTCTGGGAAGATTTCAGCTCACTAGGTTGCGTCAAGGAGCAACTAATTCAGTAGCAGTATATCAAGCAAAAATGGCTTGGATTTTAAAGGATGAGGTACCTACTCATATTGGTACTTTTATTGATGAAAGTGGAATCAAAGGAACCTCCACTGATTATGGAAATGAGGTGCTGAAGGAGAACCCAGGTATGAGGAGGTTTGATTGGGAATATGCAATTACTCTACAGAGAGTATTGTTTAGAATTGAAGAGGCTGGTTTGACCATTTCTGGGTCAAAGTTTCTTTGTTGTGTTCTGGCTTTGGAAATTCTTGGGCATGTGGTATGAAAAGAGGGGAGGATTATGGAAAAGAAGAAGGTTAATTAAATTCAGTCATGGCCAAGGCCTAAAAATACTACTGAAGTCAGAGGATTTTTGGGAGTTTTTGTGTATGTCAGGATTTTCATTAAAGATCTTTCTTTGTTGGCTTCACCTTTAAGGAGGTTGACTAGGAAAGATGCAGAGTGGAAATGGACTGAAGAGTGCAAAGAGGCATTTCAGAAGTTGAAGAAGGTGGTGGGTGAAGATATAATCCTTCACAAGTTGAATTATGGTAAAGAGGCTGGAAAAATTTATTTGACGGTGGACTCAAGTTATATTGCTGCTGGTGCTGTTTTGTCTCACAAAGATAAATCTGGGAAGGTCAGGCCAGTAAGGTATCAGTCTGTGGTTTTTAATGAGGTGGAAACTAGGTATTCTCATCCAAAGTTGGAATTGTGCGGTGTAGCAAATATCTTAAAGAAGCTACAAACTGTTATTCAGGGGCAGCATTTTGAGCTTCAGGTAGATGCTAAAACTCTGGTTCAAATGATCAACATACCTAGTCTTCCAAATGCTCCAATGACTAGATGGGTGGCATTTATTCAACATTTTACATTTGACCTGGTGCACAAACCAGGTAGAACTTTTACAATTCCAGATGGATTGTCAAGAAGACCGCCCACAGATGAAGATTCTGATCCTGAAGAGTTTAATGAAGATGTACCAGTTGTTAGAGCCAGCACAAAGGGTGCTGAAGATTTTTCTCTCCTCCCCCATGAGATTAAACTGGATGATTGCTCTATCATCCACCAAGAGGATCTACCGGATATTTCTGATCTTGATTCTGGTGATCAGGATATTTTTGTTGATGAAGATGGGGCCGTTGTTTGGGATGGCTCAAATCTGGAGAATGGTGTGTTTGTAAGTGAACTGGATTCTCATAGTATTCAGTGGAAGGGTAGAGATTTATCAAATTTTAGAGATTGGTGTCCCGGATGGGCGGGTTGTGTTGCTCATGTGTACACTGGTGATTTTAATTATAGGGTTGTACCCTTGGATGTTGTTTTGTTGTATTTTGAAGATGAAAACTGGGGTCATACTGGGTTTTATTTTATTTTGGTTGAATATCTGCTGACCTTGGAGCGGCCAGATATATGTGATTATAATACTTGTTTGGAAATCAAGAAGAAAAGTCCTGGGTTCTATGTGTCAGGAAAAAGGTTGATGAGGAGGAGGCATCCGAATCCTCAACTTGTGGTAAGTCAGAAGAAGGGTCAGGAGTTGGTGTTGAAGTCTTTGCATGAAGACCTTGGTCATAGAGGCTTTGGGTAGACTTATAGAAGAGTAGCTGACAGATTTTGGTGGCCAGGTATGAAGTTGGCTGTGCAGGGTTGGGTTCAATCTTGTGAAGAATTTCAAAGAAGAAGTCACTTGAAACCTAAAAAGGTTGGCTGTGCTACTAGTGAATCAACTGTGTTTGGAAGAGTCAGTTTGGATGCTGTCCATATTAAAGATGGCAGGTGTAAGTACTTGATTTTTGCCAGGGATGATTTGTCTGGTTGGGTGGAGGCAGTGCCCCTGGTTAATTTGACTGCAAAGAAGGTGGCGGAGTTTTTAAAGAAAGAATAGGTATTTAGGTATGGGTTGATGAAGTTTGTGACTGTTGACAGGGGGCCAGAGTTTGAGGCTGAATTAATAGAAGCTGTGGTAAGTATTGGTTCCAGAGTCAGGGTGGCTACGCCTTATTATCCCAAAGTTGAAGGCATGGTTGAAAGAGGCCATAAAGCTATCAAGAATGCTTTGGTCAAGATGTGCGAAGATAGTGCTGAAAAATGGAGGCATAATTTAACTTTGGTTTTATTTGCTGATAGTGTCACTGTAAAGAGGAAAACTGGCTATTCTCCTTATGAATTGATTTTTGGTCAGAAAACTGTTCTACTAGTGAATTTGGAAGCCGTCTCTTATCTTGGAATTAACTGGGATGATGTGTTTTCAACAGAAGATTTGCTCTGTGCCAGGATGCAACAGTTAGAATGTAAAGAGGAATGTCAAGAGAAGGCATAATCTAGTATGATGAAGATAAGGAATCAATCAGTCAGATACTGGGACAAGAATTTGGCTCATAGACTCAGGAATCCTTTGAAACCTGGTTGTTTGGTTTTGGTCTATAATAGAAGCTTGGAGAGTCAGTGGGAAAAAATGTTTGTTGACAGATGTAATGGACCTTACAGAGTCAGATCTCAACTTTCTGGAGGTTCTTATGTTTTGGAAGAGTTGGATTGTGCATTTCTAAAGAAGAGGGTTGCTGTGGATCAGGTGAAGAGGTTTTACCCAAGAGGCTGAAGAAGTTAAGAAGACTTACTCTGCAATGAGGATAAACTACAGACCATTCTTTGATTTTGGTTTTTTTTGTGGTGATGCTGTGCATCTGTTTGTTGGAAACTTTTATTAGAGGGTACCCATGGGCAGGGCCTCTATATTTTGCCTTGGCAAGTGTGGGGGTGACTGATGGGCTGGCTGCTCTAACAACAGTTACCCCAGATTATCTGTTTCCAACCCCTTCTCTTAAATTGGTTGAACCCTAGTATTGGTTTTTTCTTCACAGTTTTTTAGTCTTCTATGACTTTAAACTGGAAATTATTTTGGTCTTCAAGTGCCGGACTCTTCACAATTATTGGTTTTGGGTTTTCTGTTTTGGATGTGTGTTTTTGTTAGAAGGTACCCAGGGAGGGAGGCTTCTGGATTTTATTTTGGCAAGTGTGGGGGTAAGTGATGAGCTTGATGCTCTGTAGAACAGTTACCCTATAATGTCTGTTTCAAGTATTTTGTTTGTCCTAGTTGAATCCTAGTTCTGGTTTTGTTATTCAGGTTTAGTCCACTATGACTTTAAACTGGCTTTGGGCTGGATTCTTTGTTTCCTTGGAGTGGCAGCAGATCACTGGTGGTCTCCCATTTTTTTTACTTATTGGAGGGAGCGCACCCAGTGATCATTTCCTTGGGTTGGACTTTTACTTTTCTTTTCTTCTGATTGCTGTGTTTATGGTTGTGTAAGATAGTAGTTTTAGATTATTTTCTTTTTTCTCTTTTTTTCTTTTAATTTTTTTATGGGGGTTTTTTGGATTTAAAGAGGAAAAATCACAAAAATTATGGTGTTACCACATCAGGGTCACCTGGATGTGGGCAAGCATTGGTGGAAAAAGGCTCATCAATTGGCAGGGTAATGCTATTTTTCTTTTTTTATTAACTTTATTTATTTCTGTGTTTCATTTTTTATTGTTTTTTTCTTTTCATTTCTAATTTATTTTAATTTTTTTTATCATTAATCATTTAAAGATATTTAACTGTGTATCCACATCAAGGTGCACTTGGATGTGGGTAAGGTATTAGGGGATCAGCTCATCAATTGGCTGGGGGATACCAATTGTAATAATTATTTAGTTCATATTATTTTGTTTATTTCATCTTAATTTCATTCTCAATTTTTTAGTATGTTTATAGTTTAGTAGTTAAAAATATAAAATTAAAATTAAAATAAAATAAAATAAAAATAAAAGTAAAAATAAAATAAATTTATATATATATATGTTAGCTGTTATTATTTTCTAGTTAGTAATTTGTTTAAACTCTTCTATTTTTTGACGGGATGAAGAGGCCTCTTGCAGTTGGTCCAGATGGTTGTGATATTTTTTTTCTTGCTTGGATTAGAGGAAGAATTGTGTTCCTTGTGGTGCAGGCGGCTGGAGAAAGTATAGGGGTTATAATGGTCTGGAACTGGGTTGGAAGGTGTCACCAGATGACCTACGCACAAGGTCAAGGGTGTTCCTGAAAGTGAGATGAGGGATAAAGTTTTAGAGACTTCTTTGAAGCACAGAGGAAATGTTCAAGGAAGTGATTCAAAGATGACTTGAAGGAAGAGCTACTACTTCGAGTTATATTCAAGAAGAATCTTAATATATTTTAAGGTAATACTAATATTCTTAGAATCTCACAAAGGGTTATAACACTCAACAATCAAAGATTTAAATTTAGAAATGATTATTGAGGGAAAAGGGAAATGTATAATAACAATGATTTAACTTGCAGTTTTACCACTATTAACTATAAATACATTTTATAATTTAATTCTAAAGAAACATCAAACCAAAAATCCAACCCCTTTTATATCTATTACTCCTCCTCGCATTGACCTCATACCCATCCATCATTCTGCACACCACTGACCTCCAAATTTACACCTGTTACACCTGGACCCTCCTCACTAAAATTAATGAGCTGCATTTGCCTCGAGTGTCACATGGCCCGTGACAGAAGGTAGAGTTTGGAAATAAGAAGAAGAGGTAGGAATGGAGTGCTGGAAAGTGTGCTTGATAACTCGTGACATCTTCCAGTGGTCATCAAGGAGTTGTTTTCTTAGATTCTTCTCAAAATCATTCAATGGACCATGAAGAGAAAAGGCTTTAAGCATGTTTGAGCACATCATGCTAAGGTGTTGCTTCATATCAGTGTGATCCAGCGTTAAGGTATTTTCTAGGGTTGGCCAGTTTCAAATGCAGTTTCAGGCGGTGGGGTTCCAACTTAAATCAGAAGAATTGGTTCAGAAATTTTTCCTCTGTTGAAGAAATAGTATTTTGTTATTTTATTTTGGTACTTACAGATTGGGAGATCTTCAAATTTGTATGCAGCTAGAATATAGATGGCTGAAGAGTGTTGAATAAGTATTGTAGGAGGGTCCACCAGATGGAGGTATGGATTATCTGGGTAATTCTCTGAATGGTTTTGAGAAGATGAAGGATAAGAAAGAGGTTCCTGGGATCTGGTTGCAGCAGCAGGGCTGTTGTGTTGTCAGTGTTTATATTATAGCTTGGTGCAGGTTTACTAGATGCTGGTGGAGGAGTGCCAGTTGGTTTGAGGGCAGGACCAGGAGATGATGATCTTGCGGCTGATTGGGATCTGCTGGATGAAGATTCAGAAGAAAAAGAGGTATCAGAAAAATAATTGGCAGCCAGAGGAGAGGTGTAGTTGTTTTCTCCTGGAGCAAAAGGAGTTTTGTGTTTAGAAGCAGTGTTGGCTGTTCTGGTGTTAATAGAAGAAGAAATGGTGGAGGTACGCATTGCTCTGGGAGCATAAGGAGGTTTTGATGTTGAGTTATTGGCATTAGATGGAAAAATTTGGTTGTTTTTTGGTTGAATTTGGATGTTTTGAGCCTGATTTTAGTTTTCTGATGAGGCGGGCAGGCCTCCTGACAATGGGATAGCCACCTGGACAGGGTCTAGCAGCCTAGGAGCTGATTTTGGAACTATTTTGGATGAATTTTCAGATAGGAAAGCAGATTCTTGATATGATAAAGCTGGTCTTTTGGGCTTGGGTTTGGGAGTAGAGCGTTGTGATCTTCTGGAAGGAGCAGAAGACAAGGAGGAAGAGGCAGGCCCATACTCTGGTAACCTGGTAGGTGATCTGGATTTATATTTATAGGAAGGTGAAGGTGGAGTCATTGGGTAATTGGGATCTCTGTCACACCTTTTCTTTTTGGAGTTGCATGAATCACAGGCCCTGTTATAGAGTTTGGCCTGAGGAGTAGGAAGAGTGAAAGTGCAAGGTCTGCACATGTGGATGCAATGTTTGCAAGCATAGTCTTTTGGAGCAGTGAAGCAGGGAAGGTCCAATGGGTTCAAGTTAGGTGATCCAGCCATGACCTGTGAAGGAGAAATAGTGGGAAGAAAAGAGATAAATTAACAGATTTATTGGTGATGTGTAGATGGTGTAGAAAGAGTGGAATTTCAGAAGGTTGGAAGCAGTGCATTGGGCATGGAAGCGGTGCCACCCTTGTTATGCATCAGTCCTTCAAGACTCTAAACTAAAAAGTGCAAGCAGTCTGTCAAGACTATAAACTGAACACTGGTACAGTCCCCCAAGAATATAAACTGAGGATGGTTTAATGGTTGAGTCCTTCAGGACTATAAACTGAAAAAGGGAGTTGGTGTGATTCTGGCAAAGGGCATCCAAGGGGGAGTCTCTGAATTTCGTTAAGGCAAGTGTGGGGGTAACTGATGAGCTGGCTTCTCTGTAGAGCAGTCACCCCAGAATGTTAGTTGTTTCTTTGGGTCTTAAATGTTTTGATCTCTGGTTCTGTCTTTTTGATTTAGGTTTTTGAGTCCCCCAAGACTATAAAATGAGGGCTGTTGGTCCCCCAAGACTTAAAACTGAGGATTAGTCCCCCAAGACTGTAAACTGAGGAAATTTTTTATGATTATTGGCTACATTCAGGAAGTCTGGAGAGGTCAAGAATTTTTTTATTTCTAAGTCAAGAGATTAAACAAGAGTATGAGGCAGAAGAGAATCAAGAGATGTGGCAAAATTTTCAGCATTGGCTATGAATTGGTGTATGAGGTTCTTCCTTTTCTCAAAATCCTGTGGGTTCCGAGCAGGAGTGGATTGGAAATAGTCTAATAGGAGATGCTTCTGTTGAGAAGAATGTTGTTGAAATTTGTCCTTAATGGTGGGAAATGGGTTAGGCGGAGGTGGTTCAATGGTTCCCACATTGTCATCATTGCTGTCAAGAGGAAAATGAACTGGAATTTGGTCAGATTGGAGTTCAGTATGATGAAATTTTTTGTGTTTACCATCACATGAACCAGGTATGTTAGAAGTAGTGATAGTAGTAGTATGGACACTCTTTTTTGGAGGGTGTAATTTGTGGACTAGTCTGGGGATCAGGATAGAAGGCCTGGATCTTTTGGCGCTTGTAGAAGGTGGATCAGGTTGTGGAGAAGGTGAAGAAGTTGCAGGAGACAATGGACCAGGTCTAAAGCAAGTGTTTTTTCTAGAGTGGCAGGCATCACAGGAGGTTCTGTAGGGATGAGCTGGTGGTGAGATGGAGCAGATGAGGTTATTATCACTACAGTATTGGAAGGGGACCATGTCAGTAGCAGATTTTGAAATAAAGCTGAACATGGTGGTTGTTGTATAGGAGAATGTGGACATTCTGTATTGGAGGAAGGAGGTGGTCTTCCAAGATTGGTGGAGGCCTTTGTTGGTTTATTTGGTGGTATATTGGTATGCCTTAAATGGTATTGTTCAAATAATTGGTTATGTTTCTGGAATTACGCAGCAAATATTGGGACTACAGGAATCTGGAGGCTACCATTGGATAGCCCTGGTTTTTCTCTATATTTTATGTTTTGGGGACATTTTTCATAGCATTAGTATTTGGGGAATAATTTCTCACTTTTCATCTTTTAAAGATTGCTGTTGAATTTTGTTTTCTGTGTTTTATGGTCTAACCTTAAGTCCTAGGGTTAATTGCTTAGTACCATTGGAAAGAGGGGTATTTTTTCTATATTTCATGTCACAATTTTTTTGTAGTGTAATTATGTGTTTTAAGGGTTTTAGTAGTTGTAGGTGAATTTTCTAAATAGTTTTGGAGTTTTTGGTGGTTTTCTGGCTTCAGGGTGATCAGGCCGCCTCCGGCGGGCTTCCCAGGGCCGGGCGGACCGCCCACCTCAATGCTAGAGGGCTGGAAGCACTTCTAGGGAGGTTTCATGCATTTTGGTGGTCAGGAATGCCAGATTTTGAGGTGTGTATGGGCTCTTGATTAGTAGTCTAGGTGTATATAGTGATTAAGACAGTTTGGTGAAACCTTAATTTTCATTCAATTATCTGCAGGTGATATCCTTGTTACTCACTCAGTTCTCACTATTGTTGGCCACAATTTGGCTGTATATTTTTGAAAGTAAGTTCTTCATTCAACTCTACTTAGCAACTGTTTTCTCTGTTATAGTCTTGCAAGCTATAGCAAGTATTATTGCTGTCTCTGGTGTGGATTTTCAACCTACATCAAGTATCATTGCTTTCTTTGGTTTGGACATTATTCTGCGTTTCAGTTCTTTGGGTGGGTAGCCTGTCTAGAGACTACTTTCTTGACTAATCAAGCAGTCAAGTGTGTTTGAAAAAGGGGATTTGTGGTAGCAGGAACCAATTTACTGTAACAGGTAAATCTCACTCTATTTTTCTAAAGGGACAGGGGTTTTTCTTTCTGTTTTTACTCCAACTGCCTTGGTCAAGGCCTAAAGCTAGTACTATAGGATTGACTACAACGTCAGGTGATCCGCCTGCCTTTCTGGGAAGCAAAAATTAGGCTCTAAACCTTCATAAACAACCAGGAAACAACCAAAATTCTCCAAAAAATAAACAAAACTTCAGCACAAGAACCTCCTTGTGCTCACTAAGCAATGAAAGCAAAATTATCAAGGTCCAAAAACATCAAACATTTCCAAAATTCAAGAAGACCAGCCAGAGCTCCCAAAGCTTCTCAACAACTAAAATCACTTTCTCCATCCAGGAGAAGAGACTACACCTCCCCTATTCCTGCCAACTACTCCTTTGACAGTTCTTTCTCCTCAAGTAATTCCTCCAGAAGACAAAATTCAGCCCATAGATCACCTTCACCAGCCCCATCCTCCAACAACATTGGATTGACAGTACATGAAACCAATCCAACATAGTATGATAACAATAACAACAAAATTCCAATAAAAATTCTACTTCTCTAGCTAGGCTCCAGGAAGAGCTCCATCCTAGTTCACCTTCCACCACACAATATTTGGGGGGTACTTGCTAGCAAGTCCTCAACTTGAATTCAGATGGAATTCAGACTGAACTCAGACTGAACTCAGACTGAAATTTACTTTGAACTCATCTTGAGCTCTTAAACAAACATGGATGAGTTTGTGCTGGAGTAATAGTGAAAGTTTAATCAATAATTTATAGAAATATTAACAAGGGAAGATTAATAATCTGATCCATTTTCAGAATTTTTTTCATAAAACTCAATTTCATTTTTATTTTGAATTTCACCTGATCACTTAAAAGACTGAAAATTATACTATTTATTTAAAAAAACATCACTTTTAACCTCTCTGATTATTTTATTCTTTTTTTTTTGAAAAAATATAAAATAATATCAGTGGTTCTTTTTAATGATAACTCCTTTTAAACAAGAATTTGAAGCTTTTATTTTTTAATTTAAACCATATTACCTGATATTTTTTTTTGTATTTTTATTATTTTTTATTATGCAATATAATTATTTTCAATTCAATGGAATTATTTAATAAAAATATTGAAACATCAAAATTCTCAAGTTTCTATTCTAGAATATTGTGAAAAGACTCATAATTAAAAAATAAAAGATATAAATATGTTATCCTAATTTCTGTTTCAATGAAGTTCTCTAATATATTTTTTACCCTTAGCACTAATAATTGATAAATTGTTTAAATATATGTCTAGAAAGAAGTATAATTCTTATACAAGTGAATTTTAATCCAGTTTTTTCCATTTTTGTATGCAAGAAGATGATTAAAATTAAAAGGAAATGTCTTTTTGCTCTTTTTTTTTCTATTGAATATTCAACTACTAAGAATTTTCACAATATAAATTTATTCAATGTAATACATATATGATATTCTGGAACTCTTCATGATGTATTTCATCAAATTTCCATGTAAATATGGCTATTTGGTAGAGTAATCTCATGAGTTGAAATAATTAATCACTACTCACCACGCAATATGGGGGGCGGACTTGCTAGCAAGTCCGCAACCTTGAACCCTAATTCATATCTTTTTGAGCACACATTGAGGAATTGATGAAACCATCATGAAGAAGTATTGAATTTACTTTGAACACACCTTGAAGCTCATGTGAACACAAATGGGGCTACAAGGGCTGGAAAGGCTGGAGAGAGGGGTGAGGAAGGGTGTATGGGGTAGCAAAAAGGTTGGGAAAGAGTTGAAAGGGAAGATTAAGGGTTCCGAGGCATTTTAAATGAAGAAAAGGGTCTGGGAGAGGTTGAGAGGGGTGAAATGGGGATCAAAAGAGGATGGCATACAATGGGGCTGGGAGGATAGCGAAAGGCATGGGAAGGGAAGACAAGCATGTGTTGATAGAATTGAAAGGGATGGAGATTGGTGCAAACAGAGTGTGAAAATAGGAGGATGAACTCTGTTCTTCAGGCAAAGAACAGAGTTCACTTCCATAAAATATTAGCTGAAACATAGTTTTCAATTCTGTAAAAACAGTTGTAAGTAATAGAAAAAGTCACTGATTTTTTTTATATGTAATCTGAAATTTTTTAATAAAATTATTGTATTTAAGAATTGCAATATTGTCAATCAATTTTTATTGATCAAATTAATTTAATAAAGTATTATTTTAATAAGCTGTTTCAAAAAATACTTTGCATTGAGTAGACTCATGGAATGATTTTTTCTGGCTTCCATTCAGTTATCCTCACACTTTCACTATGTTTTCAATATAGATCCATTGTTATTTGTGTGATACTTCAAGTGAAAGTTCAGTATTACTTCAGTCTGAGTTCCATCTGATTTCCATCTGACTTCAAGTTGCGGACTTGCTAGCAAGTCCTCCCCCTATATTGCGTGGTGACTTAGTGAATTTTTCATATGAAAGACTAAAATTCAAGCTAGATGTAAAAATTTAAAGATAATTAAAACAAAGTAGTATAAATTTATTGTAACTTTAATTTTAGAGCTTGATTTGGCTTCAATGCTGTATTGTGGGATAATTTCAGTGTAAATTTGGGAATAAGCACCATATAATTTGAAAAGTGTTCTCATGTTAAAAAATGTGCTTCAGGAAAATATTTTAATTGTATTATTGTTCAAGAACTGAATTAAATAAGTAAAAGTGGTACTTTTTCATAATTCTATCAGTTTCAAATTGAAAAACTATTATATGATATTCATTTTGTAAAAAAGACACAATAGGTAATTTAGATTATACCCATGTTGAAAAGCAGCTGTAAAGGCAATCATATTTTGATTAAAAATAATATTATTCCATGTTTTAAATGAAAAGAAAAAATATTTTAATTCTATGGTGTTGAAAAACAAATTAAATTAAACATTGCAGGTACGCTTTTTTAGTCATTAGAATCAAAGTTTTGATAGTAGTAATTCACAACTGAACACTTACACGCAATTGTAAAATTGTATATATGGGTTCAAGATTTATCAATTACTTATTGGAATTATGATATTTATGCTGATTGGTAGGTCTTATATGATGTTTCTATTCAGTTTATAAGTGCATGAAAAACAATCCCTTTGATATTTTATTTACACAGAAGAATTTAAAAATTTTCTTGAAATTGGCCTTATCACAAAGCAATACTTGAATTGGTATATTGTTATAAAAATTAATTTAAATAGCAAGATTTCAAATCTTCATAACAGATTCAAAACAAAACATAAATATTAAAATTTGACTTTTTATAAAAATATATATTGATTTAAAAGATATTTATTTATTTATTTTTTACAAAATGACCAATTTTATCCTGTGAGGCTTCCCTTCAACTTACATGTGTAAGTCTAAAAAATTATTATTATGCTCTGAATACTCTATATAATGTGTACCTAAGGCAAAAATAATGTTTTTTTGAAGTACTTCAAATCTAAGCAGAAGAGCTGATATATTTTTTATGTAATATAGTTGTATAAAATTGATTTTTAGGTAGTTTCTTAATCCGTTATATGGAAAGAAATCATATCATAATAATATATAATCAACTTAAAACTTTTTTTATTATAATATTTTCTAAAAATTATTCTTAATTTGTACTTATTTTTAGAACTTCAAAGTATTTAATAAAAGTATTTTGATATAAAAATATATTTATTTTTATATTTAAAAGTAATTAATAAAACTTCTAGAAAAGTATAAATTTTTTCATGGCTTAAATTATTATGAACCACACTTGGAAACAAGATTTCATTGAGAGTTCAATCTAAGTTGCACCAAAAACATGATAAATAATTTTTTTGAAAATGTATATAGTCATTGAAATGAAAAAAAATTAGTAAAAGAAAGGACTCAGATATTTTATTCTGTTACTGAATAGATTATCATAAATATATTGAGGTAAATAACTTATTGAAGTTTTTTAAATTTGCAGTTATTACTGTCAATTATCCAGTTATATATAGCAATCACAAAACAAGAAATAAGCCTAAATGGTTATATATGTGGATAAATCTTTTCCTCAACCTTTACCCAAATTATTTAATTTAATTCAAAGCTATTTTTAATCTAACCAACATATTTTACTATTAAATTTAAAAATAAATACAATAAACTCAAAAAATAGATAAGTTCAATAGTTTAAAATTTCTTTAAATGTTCTATTCTAGTTTTCAACTTTTTGCTACAATTTTTCTATTATATTATTTATTTATATCATGTATAGTTATCAAAAGAATTCTGTGAATTCTTGTGTAAAAAAGCAAAATAGTATTTCATTATCAATTATTTTACTATATTACTTTCTTAGTCATAAAGTGCATTGTAAATCAAAAATATAAAATAAAGACATATAAAATATAGATTTAAGTTCAAAAATATCAATAAAAAATAATTATCAATAATTTTCCATATCGGTAGAATAGAGCTGTAGTTTGAGGGGGTGGACTCTGATGTTCGCCCAAAGAACAAAGTTCACACTTTATTTTTCACTACCTCAATGGACAACCACTCAATCTCTCCACACAAATTTTTCTGCCTTTTAATTTCTGTTAATTCTATTACAGCTATGTTATTTAGTCTTGGTGCAGCTATAAATTTTTTGGCCACTTGTTCACAGCAATTTTGGTAGGTTTTCCGTGTCATCAGCTGTCAAAAAAACTTGATTTAGCATCTACCTTGTGACATGTCACCACCAGAGCTGGCCCACCCCATCCCTCCAAGCCAATCCCCCCCATCCACCCCATCCTCCCAATCAATTCCTGGTGAACGATTCCACCCTCCTATCAATCCTGGACACTCTCACCCCTCCAGTTCTTTTTTTTTATTGGCAAATCACTTTTTCATTCTCCGGGTCTTCTTTTATAAACACTTATTTTGTAAGTTTCTATTTTTTTTCCTTTCTTTTTTTTCTTTCACTAATCTTTTTCTTTTTGTTTTCAGCATTCTCCCCCCTCCAGTTCTTTTTTTTATCGCCTGATCACTTTTTCTTTCTCCGGGTCTTTTTTTATAAACACTTATTTCATAAGTTTCTATTTTTTTTCCTTCGTTTTTTTTCTTTCACTAATCTTTTTATTTTTATTATCAGCATTCTCCCCCCTCCAGTTCTTTTTTTTAATTGCCCAATTACTTTTTCTTTCTCCGGGTCATTTTTTTAAACACTTATTTTGTAAGTTTCTATTTTTTTTCCTTTGTTTTTTTTCTTTGACTAATCTTTTTCTTTTTGTTTTCAGCATTCTCCCCCCACCAGTTCTTTTTTTTATTGCATGATTGCTTTTTCTTTCTTCAGGTCTTTTTATATAAAACTTATTTTGTAAGTTTCTATTTTTTTTCCTTCGTTTTTTTTCTTTCACTAATGTTTTTCTTTTTGTTTTAAGCGTTCTCCCCCCTCCAGTTCTTTTTTTAATTGCCCAATTACTTTTTATTTCTCCGGGTCTTTTTTTATAAACACTCATTTTGTAAGTTTCTATTTTTTTTCCTTCGTTTTTTTTCTTTCACTAATCTTTTTCTTTTTGTTTTCAGCATTCTCCCCCCTCCAGTTCTTATTTTATCACCCGATAAATTTTTCTTTCTCTGGGTCTTAGAAGGGAAGATTAAGGGTTCCGAGGCATTTTAAATGAAAAAAAGGGTCTGGGAGAGGTTGAGAGGGGTGAAATGGGGATCAAAAGAGGATGGCATACAATGGGGCTGGGAGGATAGCGAAAGGCATGTGGAGGGAAGACAAGCATGTGTTGATAGAATTGAAAGGGATGGAGATTGGTGCAAACAGAGATTGAAAATAGGAGAATTAACTCTGTTCTTTGGGCAAAGAACAGAGTTCACTTCCATAAAATATTAGCTGAAACATAGTTTTCAATTCTGTAAAAACAGTTGTAATTAATAGAAAAAGTCACTGATTTTTTTTATATGTAATCTGAAATTTTTTAGTAAAATTATTGTATTTAAGAATTGCAATATTTTCAATCAATTTTTATTGATCAACTTAATTTAATAAAGTATTATTTAAATATGTTGCTTCAAAAAATACTTTGCATTGATTAGACTCATGGAATGATTTTTTCCGGCTTCCATTCAGTTATCCTCACACTTTCACTTTGTTTTCAATATAGATCCATTATTATTTGTGTGATACTTCAAGTGAAAGTTCAGTATTACTTCAGTCTGAGTTCCATCTGATTTCCATCTGACTTCAAGTTGCAGACTTTCTAGCAAGTCCGCCCCTCATATTGCGTGGTGATTGATGACATAGAAAAAAATTTCTTTGAAACTTATTTTTCTTAGAAAAAAAAATCTTAGGAATTGTTCAAAATTTTGACATGCCACATTCAACTTAGAGAAATTCAAGTTCAACAATAATTCTTTTCATCATATCTTAACATTTTTTATATAATTTTATAATAATTCTGCTTTTTAAATGAAAAAAAACAATTAAATATATCATTCAAATTCCCTCAAGCTGCACCAACACCATGCTTATGCTTCTTATTCAACTTACGAGACTCTTTAAGATGTGCTTTGTAAGTATTGCATGTGCAAATACAAGCCCTTGCAAGGGCATCTGGAGCACCAGCTTCAATCAATTCACCAACTGTATAGTCTTTAAAATGACTCCAATGCAACAAACCTAATTTTTGAATAGCTTCCTGAAGCTTGATATTATTTGCATCAACTTTGGCCTTACGAAAAAAACCTTTTAAGCGACTCATTGGAGATTCATTTTCAAGCTCACACAGGTCAGATGAAGGAATAGAGACTGAAGAATTTCTGGCTGGAAGCTGGTCAGGAGAGGAGGAAACTTGAACTTCTTTAGAACCACGGCCCCTTTTTTTAATAATTTTTATCTTGAAAGCAAATTGGGGGGCTTTGGGAGGCACAAGGTAGGTGACTTCTTTTGGATTTTCCTTCTTCAAAAAGATAAATAAATAAATTACTAAATTAATTAGAATGTTGAGGTGAGGTGATGAAATCAAGACACATACCATAGCATTTACCCAAGTTTTGGCCATATTGTAAGCTAGTATAAAGTACTCTTGAGGAGTGGCTGGATTAACACAACAGTGAACAAGTTCGCCATTGGTAATGTCACTCCTCTTATCATGGACTTACAATATTAATTTGACACATTTGTAATGTTCTGCATCTCTTTGCATGCCCTGAGTTGCTGAAGGAGAAATTTTTTCAATACTGTTGAGTGAAACACTTGCTTCAAGATCCTGGTATGCTCGAAGTCTCTGGGAAAAATAAATAAAGAGACTAAGTTAAAGAAATAAAAATGATAAATAAACAAAGAAACAAACCTCATGAGAACCCTTGGGATCCATTTGCTCCAACTGAAGAATGATTTGACGGTCAAGAAAAGCAAGTTGCGCCACACTTAGGTATTTTTTAAGAATTTCATCGTTTTTCAACTTAGTTTTCTTTTGGGCAGAGAATTCACCAGATCTTGAAATGATGCCAACCCAGAATGTAGAATTTTGCTCCATTTCAATGTGTGCAGCCAAAAATTTATTTTTATCTTCTCTGATAGTTTGAATCGCACGGCTCTTGAAGGCACTTAGGCTTGTGTTTTCAACATCCCACAAAAAACTTAACTTTCCTTGTTCAGAACATATCTTGCGCATGGGGGGGCGGCTTCACTTGTAGCCTTTGATTTGCAAGCAGCTGAGACTTGCTTCTTCTTCATGAATAGTATGAACTCAAGATTTATAGTTATCAGAGCTTTCACTGACTCATCTTCATGATCATTGTTGGATAAATTAGAAGGCACAGAAGGCAAGCTGTTTACCGAGTTGTTTGTCAGATCAATATTGTTTAATTCCAAGAGAGAATAATATGGAGGAAGACTCGGAGGATTTATGAAAGTATTTTTCAAGTTCATTAAGGGAAAAATTAAATCAACAGATGGATAAGAACTGGAGGGGGTAGAATGCTGAAAAAAAAAGAAAATGATTAGTGAAAGAAAAAAACAAAGAAAAAAAAAATAGAAACTTACAAAATAAGTGTTTATAAAAAAAGACCCGGAGAAAGAAAAAGTGATCAGGCGATAAAAAAAAGAACTGAAGGGGGGAGAATGCTGAAAACAAAAAGAAAAGGATTAGTGAAAGAAAAAAAACGAAGGAAAAAAATAGAAACTTACGAAATAAGTGTTTATAAAAAAAGACCCGGAGAAAGAAAAAGTGATCGGGCGATAAAAAAAAGAACTGGAGGGGGGAGAATTCTGAAAACGAAAAGGAAAAGATTAGTTAAAGAAAAAAAAACAAAGGAAAAAATATAATAGAAACTTATGAAATAAGTGTTTATAAAAAAAGACCCAGAGAAAGAAAAAGTAATCGGGCAATTAAAAAAAGAACTGGAGGGGGGAGAATGCTGAAAACGAAAAGAAAAAAAACAAAGAGAAAAAAATAGAAATTTACAAAATAAGTTTTTATAAAAGAAGACCCGGAGAATGAAAAAGTGATTGGCCAATAAAAAAAAGAACTGGAGGGGTTAGAGTGTCCAGGATTGATAGGAGGGTGGAATTGTTCACCAGGAATTGATTGGGAGGATGGGGTGGATGGGGGGGATCGGGTTGGAGGGATGGGGTGGGCCAGCTCTGGTGGTGACATGTCACAAGGTAGATGCTAAATCAAGTTTTTTTGACAGCTGATGACACGGAAAACCTACCAAAATTGCTGTGAACAAGTGGCCAAAAAATTTATAGCTGCACCAAGACTAAATAACATAGCTGTACCACTCACCACCCTTTTATTGCCCTCCTGATACATTTGCTACACCCTTTAAGCTTCAAAATCTATGTTTAAGCCCTTCTCACTACTCCCCTCCACTCTATTTTCACTTTTAAGACAACTACACCCCTTTTGCAACCTCTCACTCACCCCACTCACCTCCATTAGCCCTCACCAGCCTTTCTCTCACATTCTCAAACTATTACTCACCTCCCCAGTCTATTGTCCACATCTCCCAGCTCTCTCTCACCTCCCCAGTCTATTGTCCACATCCCCCAGCTCTTGCTCACCTCCCCTAGCCCTTTCTCACCTTCCCAAGCCCTTTCCAGCCCTTCACTCACCTCTTCCAGCCTCCCCCAGTCTCTTACTTTGGCTGGAGATGTGAGAGAGGTGCTGTAAAGACTAAGGAGGGCTGGGAGAAGTGAGTGAGAGGCTTTTATCACCTTCCACAGACTTTCAAAGCCCCTCACTCACCTCCCCCAGCTTCCCAAGTCCCTTAATTTGGCTGGAGATGTGAACAAGGTCCTTTAAAGACTAAGTAGGGCTGTGAGTAGTAGATGAGATGCTTTTATCACCTCTCCTAGCCCTTTAAGGACCCTTGCTCACCTTTTCCAGCCTTCCCGAAGTGGGTTAGGGGCTTTTATGACCTCTCCCAGCCCTTTAAAGCCCCTCTCTCACCTTCCCCAGCGTTCTTCAGCTCCTTTATTTTTCTGGGGGAGGTGAGTGATGAGATTGGAGAGGTGAAAAAAGTGTTGGGGAGGTATGCAAGGGCTTGGGAAGTAGCCAACTTTTTATATACTTGAGAATAATTAATATGTATAAATTAGAAATAAGAAGGAATAAAATTTTGTGGAATTATAACCCATTCCAAGTGGTAAATAATGTAACTAAATACATATTTCAGAATTTGAGTTGCTTGTGTTTACTAAAAAAATGTGGCCAATTGTTGAGAAAGGAAGATTTTTTAGGGAAGAAACATGAAAAATGAAAAAAATACAAAGTAAAATAAAACTAAATAATGACAGTGGGCTGGGAAAGGTGAGTGAGGTTCTGGGGGAGGTGTGAGAAATGAAGAGAAGAGAAGGGAGAGGGGGGAAGGAGAGGAGAGTTGTCTTCTCACTGTGAAGGAAAGGAATAGGGAAGTAAGGGTAAGTAGATGGAAAGGTTAGAAATGAGATAAGGGGGTAGGATAGGAATTCAGATTGAAGATAAGGTAGAATTAGGGGAGGGAGGCATCAGATGGAAGCCCCACTTGTAATTCTACCAGGAATCAATTCAGGAAGCAAAAAAAAGCACTAGACGTCTAGTGCACACTTTTTTCCTTCTGTGAATATTTTTTGAACTATTAATCAACTGTGGTTCAATGTAGGTTCAAATCAGTTTCAAGGTGTTTTCAAAGTAAATTCAATATTTCTTCATGATTGTTTCATCACCACCTCAATGTGTGCTGAAAAAGATATGAGTTAGGGTTCAAGGCTGCCCAATTTCTGGCAATTCTGCCCCCCATATTGCATGGTTTTCTCAGCACCCACTGGAAGAAGAACAAGATAACTCATATTTATCTCTGGATTATTCTTCAACCACACATTCTTCCAAACCTTCAGAAGTCTGAATTCCTAGAGCATATAATTTTGAAGAGCTTCCTATCTGTAAGTATCATAATATTTCATCAAATTTCATCAACAAAAAAAGCAACTTTTGAAAAAAATTCTTCTTGTGTAGAAGGCACCCCTCCTCCTGAAACTACTATTGGAGCTGGCCAACCTCTTAAAACTATGTTAACTCTGGATTATGATGATATGAGTCAGAACCTAAGAATAATGTTTTCCAACACACTAAAGGCCTTTGCACTTCATAGACCATTTAATGAGTTTGAAACTACCCTGAGAAGAAAATTTTGGACAACCACTGGATGATGTCAAGGATGATTAAGCACACCTTCCAAAATTCCATCCCAGACTCTTCTTCTTCCTCCCAAATACTACCTTCCAAACCAGTCCCAGACCATTACAACCCCTTCAATCTTTCCAGAAGACTACACCACAAAGGACTCAGTGCATCCTCAAATCCAAACAAGAAACAGAAACACCAACATGTCCCTAACTAGCCTCCAGAGGCTTCTTCCTCCAGAGATTAAATTATAGAAAGCAGAAAATATTATAAATTAATAAATATAGGAAACAATTAAAGAAAAATAAAAATTAATAATAAGAAGTTGAAAAAAAAAAAATTACTTTTACTTTTATTTTAATTTTTATTATTTTATTTTATTTTACTTTTATTTTATTTTTATTTTTATTTTTATTTTTTATTTTTATTTTTATTTTTATTTTTATTTTTATTTTTATTTTTATTTTTATTTTTATTTTTATTTTTATTTTTATTTTTATTTTTATTTTTATTTTTATTTTTATTTTTATTTTTATTTTTATTTTTATTTTTATTTTTATTTTTATTTTTATTTTTATTTTTATTTTTATTTTTATTTTTATTTTTATTTTTATTTTTATTTTTATTTTTATTTTTATTTTTATTTTTATTTTTATTTTTATTTTTATTTTTATTTTTATTTTTATTTTTATTTTTATTTTTATTTTTATTTTTATTTTTATTTTTATTTTTATTTTTATTTTTATTTTTATTTTTATTTTTATTTTTATTTTTATTTTTATTTTTATTTTTATTTTTATTTTTATTTTTATTTTTATTTTTATTTTTATTTTTATTTTTATTTTTATTTTTATTTTTATTTTTATTTTTATTTTTATTTTTATTTTTATTTTTATTTTTATTTTTATTTTTATTTTTATTTTTATTTTTATTTTTATTTTTATTTTTATTTTTATTTTTATTTTTATTTTTATTTTTATTTTTATTTTTATTTTTATTTTTATTTTTATTTTTATTTTTATTTTTATTTTTATTTTTATTTTTATTTTTATTTTTATTTTTATTTTTATTTTTCAATTTTTTTTTATTTATTCTACAGATATTACCTATAAAAACTAACATACTATAAAAACTTGAAAAATAATAAAAGTCATAATGCCCCCCCAAAAAAAAGAGAGCTGAGAAAATAAAATTGAACAATAATAAGATAAAATATATAATAATTAAAAATAATATCCCTTAGCCAATTGAAGAGCTAATCCCCTGATACCTTACACACATCCAAGTGCACCTTGATGTGGATAAATCTTTTCTTTTTTAATGAAAATTCTAAAGTTTTGAAAAATAATTTGAACATATAAAGAAAACTGAAAATGAATTCAATAAAATGAATGAATAAAAGAAACTTGAGAAGTAATAATAAAAAAGAAAAAAAGCATTTCCCAGCCAATTGATGACCCTTTCCCCACCAATGCTTTCCCACATCCTGATGACCCTGATGTGGTTCACCCAACTTATTTTTTTATTTTTAAAACAACCTGAACTAACAAAATAAAAGAAAAAAAAGAGAAAAAAAAGAAAATAATCTAACACCACTACAATTCCATTCCATCACAACAAATCACAGAAGCAAATCCAGTTCCAAAGAAAAGATTACTGGGTGGGCTCCCTCTAATAAGTAAAAATGATGGGAGACCACCAGCTATCCACCAACCAAGAGAGATCCAGGAACCAAGAAGCCAGTCCAATCTAGTTTAAAGTCATAGAGGACTAAAAATGTGAATTAAATCAGAGAATTATAATTCAACTAAATAAAACCAAGGACTTGAAATAGACATTCTTGGTAACTGTTATACAGAGCTTCCAGAACATCTTTTACCCCCACACATGCCAAAATAAAATCTAGAAGTACCCTCTTGGTACCTTCTAAAAAAACCAAATATCCCACTCAAAATATCCACAAAGTGAAAAAACCAGCACTTGATGACCACAGATATCCTGTTTAAAGTCATAGAGGACTAAAAACCTGATTTCCAAAAAGAACAGAACTAGAATTCAACTTAGACAGACAAAAGACTTGGAGGAGACATTCTGGGGTAAATGTTCTACAAAGCAGCCAGCTCATCAGTTACCCTCACACTTGCCAACATGAAATCTATAAGCCCCCCATGGGTAACTTCTAACAAAAACAAAAATCCAACAAAATAAACCAAAAACCAATTATAATGAAGAGTTCAGCACTTGAAGACCAAAGAAAAATCCAGTTTAAAGTCATAGAGGACTAAAAACCTGTTAAAAGAAGACCAATGCCCAGTTTCAACTAAATTAAGGGAAGGGGTTGGAAACAGGAAATCTTGAATAACTGTTATACAGAGCTGCCAGCCCATCAGTTACCCCCACACTTGCCAAGATAAAATCTAGATTCCCCCCCCTGGGTACCATCTAACAATAAAAGTTTCCAACACAAAAGATGCACAGCATCACCAACAAAACAACCTAATAAAAATAATGATTCATAGTTTATCCTCATTGCAGAGTTAGTCTTCTTCCCTTCTTGTGTCTCTGGCATAAAATCTCTTCACCTGGTCAGCAGCCACTCTCTTCTTCAAGACTTCCCCATCCAATTCTTTTAACTGATATTATCTGCCTGAGAGTTTAGAACTGACTCTATAAGGACCATTCCACCTTTTAGAGAACATCATTCCCCACTGACTTTTTAAACTCCTATTATACACCAATACCAACCAGCCAGGCTTTAAAGGATTACTCAGCCTGTGTTAACCTCTTATCCCAACACCTAACTGACTGATTCCTGATCTAAATCATCCTCTCATAGGTCTTTTCATGAAATTCCTCCCTTCCTTCAAGCTTCTTCATTATGGCATATAATAAGTCTTCAGTTGAACAAACTTCATCCCAACAAATAAGAAATTGCCTCCAAATATACTGGTAAAATACCCTTATTACCAAAAATAAGTTCATAAGGTGAATATCCAGTAGTCCTTTTAACTTTAATTCTGTCAGCAAAAAAAACCAAAGATAAATAATGCCCCCAACTTTCAACACTATCCCCACACATATTGACCAAAGAATCCTTCAAAACTTGATGCCTTCTTTCAACCATGCCTTCAGCTTCAGGATAAAAAGTAGTAGCTACTCTGATCTTGGACCCAACTCTAGTAAAAGCTTCCTTGAATTCTTCTCCAAACTCTGGCCCTCCATCAACAGTAACTTATTTCATCAGCCCATACCTAAAAATCCACTCCTTCTTCAAAAATTCTGCCACATTCTTGGAAGTCAAATTAATAAGTGGCACTTCCTCAACCCAACAGGATAAATTATCCCTGGAAACAATCAAATATTTATAGCTGCCCTCCTTAATATTGACAGCATCCAAACTGACTCTTCAAAACACAGTTGTTTCACCAGTAGCACAGCCAACCTCTTTAGGTTTCAAGTGACTTCTTCTCTGACACTCTTCACAAGATTGGACCCAAATTTGAACAGCCAGCTTCATACCAGGCCACTGAAATCTGTCTGATACTGTTCTATAAGTCTCCCCAGAGCCTCTATGACTAAGGTGTTCATGCAAAGACTTCAAAACCAACTCTTGACCTTTCTTCTGAGTCACCACAACTTGAGGATTTGGATTTCTCCTCCTCATCAACCTTCTTCCTGACACATAAAATCCAGGACTCTTTTTCTTGATTTCCACCCAAGTATCAACATCAAAGCTATCTGGCCTCTTTAAGGTCAACAGATATTCCACCACTTGAAAATAAAACCCAGACTGACCCCAAGTCTCATCTTCAAAATCCAACAAAATAACATTAAAGGGCACAAGCCTGCCATCAAAACCACCAGAATGCACATGAGCCGATTGATCAGCCCATGCAGAACACCAATATTTGAATTTTGGTACATCCTTCTCATTCCACTGAATTTTATGAGAATCCAGTGTACCAAAAAAAACATCATTTTCTAAATTTGAGCTATCCCAAACAACAGCCCCTTCTTCATCAACAAAACCATACTAATTACCAGAATCAAGATCAGATACAGCCAGTTTTACCTCTTGGGGGAGGTCCAAAGTGTGCATTTTAACCACTTGATGGATGTTAAATAAAAATAATGATCATCATTTTTATCTTCATTTTTTTAAATAAAATATAAATCTTCATTTAAATTTTTCTTTTCTTCAAACTTAATGATACTAAGATTTTTTTTCTTTTTTTTTGAAATAGAGAATTGAACCAGAGAGACTGATAAGAATTGGAAAAAACAAAATAAATCCTGACCAAAAACATAGAGACCAAATTTAAAAAAACCAAAACAAATTAAGTATTTTATCCTCATTTCGGAGGAATCAGATTCTTAAAATTCCCAGTTTGAAACCAATAAGTTTACCTCTAGGGCCTGAACCCCCTAAAAACATCTTCCAATTCTGATATCCCATAATCAGACCTCTAAACAAAATCAACATCCTTCTCCATACACTGACTTTAAAACCAATTTCAATCACATTTTCCAGAAACTCTGAATCCTTTTAGATTGAAGGAGCAGTACCCACATCTTTAGTTTCTCTAAAATGAGAATACCAAATGACCTCCTCTATGTAAGTGGAATTCAAATTATCAATAATTTCATCCTCCACACAACAAAAACCTTCTACATTTGAGTGAAGCAGGTGAGAATCTACTGAATTTAACTCCAAATCATCCATCACAAAATTGCTCTGAAATTTCAAAACTTCCTTTAAAATAGGTCCCAGAATACTAAAATAATCATCTTACCCCAAGCAACCATCTCCTGACCTTGAGGGAATCAGCTTGGAATTATATTCCTTCAACATACATAAATCCAGAAAATAATCTTTCTGAACATCCAAACTTCCAATAGAGAGTTCCTTGCCACTACTTCCATTCTCTGAACTTGAAAGTACCATTGGAGAATCTTTTGTGTGAAGATCCAAATCATCCAGTGAAGAGTTACTCTGAGAATCCAAAAACTCCTCCTGAATAAAGTCCATAGCTTCATAATAAAAATCCTCCTCCAAGCATACATTGTCTGATCTTGAAGGAGAAACCTGAAAATAATCTTTGTCTAGGAGAAATAGATCCAAGATAGAATCTTGCTCCCCATCACAAAATCCAACAGACATATCCTCCTCCAGACAGCCATTATCCACCACAGATTCCTTCCCAATATCCCAAAACACCTGACCATTAACATCCATGTTGTCCTCTGCACACAATCCATCCATCTTTGAGGGAATACACTGATCTTCTAGTGCATACATCTCCAAAACATCCAGTGAAACTAATTTCTGAGATCACATGGCATCTTCTGTAAAAGAAAAATAAGTTTCACAAACATCATCAGAATCACCATCTTCTAAAATTGATGGCTCCAGAACCCCTCCCCCCCCCAGAAGCTGAATTTTCATCAAAAGTCCTCTGAACCTCTACATCCAACAGAATTTCTTCTCCAGATGACACATCACTATCCATAATACCATCCAAATGTTCCAGAATAACCACCTTAAAAAATGGCCATAGCAGGAATCCTACTTTTTACATTTGGAAGGTATTTCATCAAATCATCTTTGAAAAGGATACCCAGAACCTCCACCTTAACATTCCTACCCATGGTACTCCAAAATACATAATTGGCCCCATCTTCATGTTGTAATATATCATTATACACCAGATAATCCAGAGCCTCCCCAAACTCCTTAATAAACACTGCATACTGAGAAGGAGAAGTTACACCACCTTCCAATTACCATTTCCTAGATCTCCCATGAAGATCCACCATTGAGAAAGAATTGGGCCACCTTTTAACCATCTCCATCTTCAACTTTCCCTAATCCTGACTCCTATATCCTACCATACCAGAAAGTTCCTTCTCTCTCTCCCTATAACCAATAAAAAAGAACACTTACCTAGCCATATCCAACACTAAGCCCCCATCAATCTCAGCAACAACCTCAAACCTAGCCAAAAGCCCCCTTTCATCCTCCCCCAGAAACCTTGACCCATCCCAATACTGTATCCTAAACATCATGGAAATTCCCAATAACACCCTCCAATATCCACCAAAGATAGAAAATGTCCCCCTCAATAGCCTTAGAGATCTAGGAGGGACAAAATCCAAAAGAAGAGAAGACCCCTTGATCAACCACAAAGAGATATAGCACCAAAATCCAAAATCCACCAAAAGAGATCCACCAAAAAGAAGCCTAAATCAACAGAGATTGAAAAAGCCAAAAGATTCAAACCCTGCATTGTGCACCAGAAATGTTGACAATCCTATAGTACTAGCTATAGGCCTTGACCAAGGGAGTTGGAGACAACCCAGAGAGGAAATCCCATATCCCTTTAGAAAAATAAATTGAGATTTACCTGCTAAAGTAAATTGAGTCTTGTTTGCTAAAACCCATTTTTGACACACTGGACTGCTTGATCAGCCAAGAAAGTAGTCATTAGACAGAGTACCAGTACAAATAACTGAAATGTAGACCAATATCCACACCAGAGAAAGCAATGATACTTGATGTAGGTTGCAAAGCCACACCTGAGACAGCAATAATACTTGATATAGCTTTCAAGAGTATACCAGAGAAAAAAGTGACAAGAATTGAGATCAAGTAAGAACTAAACTTTTCAAAACTCAGCCAAAAGATGAAACAAACACACAAAACAGTTAAGAACAGAGATTCCAAGTATACCAGATGGTTTATGATAAACTAGAATATCCTTAAACTTGCTTAACAATCTCACACACAAACCACCCTGGCTTTTCCCTAACCAAATCCAACTCTCCCACCTTTATACATGCATAAAAATTCCTCTAGAGGCTTCCACGCAGGCAAGCGTGTAGGAAGCCTGACGTTGGGAAGGCCACTTTTAGGCCTTTAAACTCCCAAAAACCCCAAAAAAACACCCTCTAAACAACAAAAAAACATTAAATACATGTAGAAACAAGCTCATAACACATAACACATACCAAAATGATGAGAAAAGAAAGGAATTTAAGCTTAGACATAATAAGTGACCCTTGCTTAAGCCTACAAAAACACAACTAAACATCTAAAAACTTACAAAACACCAATAAAAACACCATAGCCCCAAATATACTCTACATACAAAATACCTCCAAATATGCATTCCAAAGGCCTACCCAGCTTTGAAACACCACACTGGAGAATTCTAAAGCTTTTCCAGAGATCACCAGAGGTCATACAGAGCTTGTCTGGTGCATTCTGGAGTTTTTATGGACTTCCAGACTCAATTAGAACCTTAAAACCATAATAAAAGATCTACAAAACTTACAGATGATAGGGCTACATCTGGGGAGCCTCCCATTAAGTCTTAGTAGTGTTTGAAACCCTATTTACTGAGCCAAAAATCATTAAATTTAAGTAAATTATGAGAAATCAAAAATAATCAGTAATAATTAATAAAATTATTAAAAATATAAGAAAAAGTAGTAAAAATTCTAAGTGAATTTCTAAAGGTTCTTGACACTCCTAGCTTTCATTTTCATGAGCTTTTGAAACTATACTTGCATCTCTAAAATGTTAATTAGATATTTATTCCTGGACTCATATAATTGACCATTTTCACAACAAACCATCCTTTATATTTTTTGATAAAAAATATATATAATGTTAGATTAGCTTTTCCAATATTTAATTTAACCATCCTACATTCATATCAAAATAATTTTAGTTCAGTACTAATCTATAGACTGCCTCATCCTCCCTCCCATGAAGAATTTCCCCATTCTTAAATTTTACATATTTCATTGACCACATATTCATCTTCTCTTCATCCTCTTCAACCAATAACTCCAACTACTCCAATTCACTCCTGAAAAATTTTCACTTCATCTTATTATCAACATCATCTTCAAAATTTCATAAAAAGACCTTGCTGTCCCTTGTGAACTTTGCGCCAAATACCAGGTACCTACCTGATCTCTAGCCCTGGTCTTCCTGGGAGAACTGCCCGTGATCTTTTCAGGCTTAAGAAATTCAAGTGTAATTTTCCAATTTTTCCCTCAAGGACTTTCATTTATACTGGAGCAACTGCCCCTCCTGATACAACAATTCTTAAAAAGAGACTATCAAAAATCCCCACCTTTTTCTGAAATATAAAGGCCAAAACAGCTTCCTCCTCAAAAAAATCCAACACTGAGATTCCTTCTTATTCTCAGGATCCTAGCCCTATCTTACCAGCTTCACCCTTCAGCTTTTTCAAATCTTTATTTCCTGACTCTAAAATTTATTACTTAATTTTAATTTTAATAATCCACCTACTTATTCCACTTGCAATTAAGAATTCTTTTTCCACCCCTATTTTTTTCTCCTAAGCTATTGAAATCACAAATAAAGATGACTTTGGCTGGGTGAAGATTTATTACATTAATCATTATCCAAAGTTTCATAGATATCTCTTTTTGACTTTTGTGATAAAATGCACCATTCAATATGGGGGGCAGACATGCTAGAAAGTCCACAACCTTGAACCTAAATTCATATCTAATTGAGCACACATTGAGGTGGTGATGAAACAATGAGGAATAAAGTGTGAAAATACATTGAACCTCTGATGAAGCTAGCTTGATTATTTATTGAAGTACATGTTAAAATTTTTTGAAACAATTTTGAAGCATTAAAAACACAATTTTGTAATGTTATGTTAAAATAAGCCCTCCCCAGAGCTAAGCCAGTCTGGAAAGCTACAAAATGTTTAAAATAATTTTATGCTTTGTTGCATGTAAAACTAGAAACACCCCAATTTAAATTGAAATAAAAATGATCTTATATGTTCAAATAATTTTACTTAATTGTTAATATATGGTGAGATTATAAGGCTCTATATTAAATCATTCAAGAAAAATATTAGGTGGTATCAAAGTTAGAACTCTTCCTTTACAAAATACCTCTTTTTACATCAAATCAACCAAGATTTTTTTTTAAAATATGCCATATTGTGCCCCAAAAACACCTTCTTACTGAGAATTAGTGTCATGTTTGTGAATTTTTTTTGTGTTTTGAAATACTTTTTAAATAATTCCCAATTTCTAACTTTTATACCCCCTATTTTGGGAATTAATATCTTCCATTAACTTTTCACAGTAAGAATTTGAAACAAAAATTGAATTCTATTTATTCAAAAATATTTTATTAACCATTATTAATATTTAAAATATCTGAAAAATTTAAAACACTTATAAAAATGAAGGGAATAATTCTTTCACCACAGGAAATTTGGGGATGAGCTGATAGCTATTATCCCCCTTTGAAATGGTTAGGAAATGGTTGGGAGTAGGTTGGTAAAATGTTGGGAAATCTGATTAAAAAAAGTTGAAGTAAAAATTGGTTGCAGATTGGAACCAGATTTTACCCTAATTATTCCCAGGTTGAGAAGAGCTTGAAAACCAAATTGAACATTATTTGAGCACAATTTGAGCAGTGGTTGAGCACAAGTTTCAATATGATACCATAATATTCACTTCATGCTCTGAATCCATGAGGTCTTTAACATTCTGATTTGGTCATTAAAGTTTTACATTTTGGGAAACTTAAATCAATAGGGCCAAGATATTATTTCATTTATAAAAGTTTCTTCTGTTTAGATTTAAATAATGATACCATTTAAATTCTTTTTAACATTTTTAGAGATAAAAATCTGTTTTTTATTATAAATTTTGCACTTAATTTTTCATCATCTAGCCACATGTTGATAATGAGTCCTTATTATTAGAAATTTTGAATATCTACCTGGAATGAAAAATCAAAAGATGATTTATAAAACTGATATTGGAGGACAAAACCAATACATATTGTTATAGCAGAAATAAATAGCACTCAATTCTTTTATACATTTACTATATTTAACCAACTGCTCTTAATATATTGGCTCTAATACTAGGATCTAAACTAGATTACTTATTTCATCTCTATTCACATTTTCAAATTCTTATAACTGATTCTACCTTTATTCATAGATTTTTTCAACTTCATTTATGAATATTCAATTAATATTGTATATATACTATACTTTCATTTAATCTCAATTTTTTTTTTACATCCTCTCTTCTTTTAACAACCAACATCACTTACTACCTTTGTTAATTCAAATGTCTACTCTCAGATGTGCCGGACAATTCTCAATATAATTCAGCCCCGTTTTCCCAAAAGAAATATCAAGATTTCATGAAGTATCAATTCCAGTTATTCTACAGCAAGGAAGTTCTAGATTTCATGTATTTGGATTATTTCAAGAAGAAAAACCAACACTTTTTGGTGATCTTTTGATTGAACAGAGCTTTCAGATTGGACCACTACTGGGAGACATTGGTGATGGATCTCAAAATTTAAGTGAGGAAAGGGCCTCTAATCCCCAAAAATCTTTTTATTTTTCCTCTTACTTTGTTCCACATCTAAACAGGTGGTATAAAATTTGTGGATTTCTTTTTTATTCAAGTGAACTCATTGGTGTGGCCAAAGAAGCATTTTTCAAGGCTCAAATCACTTTAATTCCAATTCCAAACTACAATCCCACTTTCTCCTTTAATATTCCACATTCTTGTAATCACACATCACCTGAAGCTTCTTTAACATCATATGAATGGATGACAAATCAGAGTATAGGAGGGATTAAAACAGTTCTTAAAAGACATCAAGTGCAAGCAATCAATTATCTGATTGAAAATGAAAAAAATTACCAGAAAAGTTGGATACCCTTTGGAGGCATGAGGAAAACTACTGGATTCAAAGAGGGACTTATAGCTATAAAGAAAAATTCCCTGAAGATGAGTTAGCCCCTGAAGGAGTTGGGTCAATACTAGCTGATGATATTGGTTTGGGAAAAACCCTGTCAACTCTGCGACTTATCTGAGCAACTCAAAGTGAGGCCAGAAAATTTCAGCTCTCAAGTGATGGAGAAGGGAAGAATACAACATCAGCTACCCTAATCATTTGCCCACTTGCAACACTTTCTGACTGGATAAATAAAATTTTAATCCACTTTTAGAATAATGCGCTTCCTTTCAAGTTCTTTATGGAAAGGACTCAAAAAGAACAGATGCTAAGGAGCTTCAGAAATATTTGATTGTTTTAACTACATATGAAATGGTAATTTGACCTTCTCCAAAGACAAAATCATAACCTGTTCTACCAGTATCTCAAAATATCATTTAGTACAGAATTGTTCTAGATGAGGCTCAGTAAGTATTTAATTAAATACCTTAATTTTTCAAACAGCAAATTTTTACAAGCTGATGAGCTGTTAAACAAAAATTAACGGTTCAATCAAGAATACACAATCTCAGAAGAATCAGAATATATCAGACCTTGAGGCCCAGTTTCAACTATGCTTGACAGGAACTCCACTTCGAAACAGAATATCTGACCTTCAAAGCCTTATTTCATTCCTCAGAATTAAAATTTGGCAAGAAAACTGGCTGTGGATCAATTTTCTTATATCAGGCTTAAATTGAGGAAGCTCTAGATCTATCAATTCAATTAATATTCTCATGGATGTCATCAGCCTGCAGAGAACTAAAGAAGCAAAATTATCACGTCCTCCAAAAGTTGAGCAAGGAATATCTGTAGAGTTAACAGATCCCTGGCTATCAAAACTTAATGTGCTTCAGGAAAGATTTGCTGAGAATTATGGCCCTTCTCAAAACACCAACCTCCCTTGGGACTCAGCTGAGTTTCCTTAAGAACTGTCAATTTTACGACATTTATGTAACCACCCAGTCTATGAAAACCCAGATATGATTCCAAAACTTCCTTTCACCTGGAAGCATTCAGAAAAAGTTATCATTTAATAAGTCACCTAAAAACGTTCTTACTTGGACAAAGGGATATACATCTTCTCAAAACTGTTATATTTTCAGAATATGCTGACTTTTTGGTTATGTAAGTGACTCTGTTAGGTGTTTTAATAACTCAACTTTATCTGAATCAAAATTTCAAAATTTTATTTGTTTTAATAGTATAAAAAAAGCTCTAGAAAAGAACAATATTGGTTACATGGAGCTTACAGGAAAGTTGAGCAGAAAAAATAGAGATGAAAAAATGTGTAAATTCAAAAAAATAAAGAATTTCCAGTTTTTCTTGGAACAATCAAGGCTGAAGGGGTTGGAATAGACCTCCGGTGTGCACAAAATGTATATATAATGGTAAGTCAAAAAATCTTATATTGAAATCAAAATTTGAAAAGAGAATTTTTTTGGTCAAATATTTAATAAACAGGAACCTAATTGGAATCCAGCAATTGAGCAGAAGGCAGTTGATCCGTTATATCAAATGGGACAAAAACATGAAGTACATGTCTTGAAGTATTTTGTGAACAACAGCATAGAATTCGGCATTTATAGAATTCAAAGAAAAAAAATTGAACTATCAATGTAGGTGAATTTTATTTATAATAACTTAAATAATTTTAAAATTTACTTGATTTTTTTCAATTTTTAAGGCTAAGTGTCCCAAACAGTGGTAATGAGGAATATGAGTATGCTAGCTTACTAATTAGGGAATTCCAAAATGTCTCACATTAGATTCAGAAATTCTTTCAAATATATAGGAGATTTTCATTGAAGGTTTAGTGTCAAGAAGTCTTAATTGTTGTGGATTTAGAGTTGCCAGATATGATGGAGAATAACAGTCACTAGTTAAACCTCTGGGCTGGGCACAGGAAAAGAATTGAATTGAGGTTGGAGTGATGAAACTGAATTTAATCTCTTGTATGATGCCAAATCCTTAAGAACTGCTCCAGAATATGGTGAATTGTCTCTTATTTGAAAGTGTTGTTGATCAAGACCTTGTGCAAGTTGGGAGAACTCTTCAGACCTCCATGGCAATAAAATTTGCTTAAAATCTCCATCATCAACAATTGCAGTGTCTGAGAAACACTTAATGTTTTCAAAAAGCTTCTCATAAGTTTCACAACCAGGAACTTGTTTGAGAAGCTGGGTGCAGTTAACAGAATTCTGAAAATAAAAGTTTGAAATATATAAGGTTGTGGGGGGGGAAATAATGAGAGATAAATCTGTGTTCTTATGTTTTTTTTGAGTCTAGATTTATAATTTCTTAATCTAATTATTTCATGGGAACTTCAAGAATCATTTCCAAGACGTAATATATCAGCATAACCTATAAAGCAACAATGAAGAATGCCCATTTGATTTAGGAGAGTAATATAAGTGGAGTCCATTGAAGAATAAGAAGTTTAATAATTAGTTTCCAAAGATTTATCCCAGTGTTTAATAATAATTTTGGCCAAAACTTGATTCCAATCATGAAACAAGTCAAGATTCCATGAAAAAGTTGTTCCTGGAAAATTGCATCTCTGAAGATAATGGTTGAAGGCTTCATGGAATATAGTAGGGATTCTCTCTGAAACCCTAGAATTTCTTTCTGGATGAGGTAAATTTACTTCAATGAGGAGACAGTTCATGTTGAATGATAAAAAATTGTCAAGCTGAGCATCCTCTGGATTTTGCTTCCATTCATTTTACTGAGGTGAAAATTTCAAAAGAACACGACAAAAATTGTAAATAGACCTGGAAAAGTGAGAAGTGAATGGTGGGAGTAAATCTTTAAATCTTTTATTTAGCGTTGTAGACAATCCTATAGTACTAGCTATAGGCCTTGAACAAGGGGGTTGGAGTAAAACCAGAAAGAATAACCCTTGTCCCTTTAGAAAAACAAGTGAGATTTACCTGTTGCAGCAAATTGGAGATGTGTTTGCTAGACCCTTTAATTAAACACTCTTGACCCCTTTAAAAGTAAAGATAATAGTCCCAGACAGACTACCAGAAAGAGTTGAAATGAACAGTAATATATTCCAACAAAGCACAATCCAATGAGACAGTGAGGAAAAGAGAGGCGATGAGTAAAGAGATAGGATGACTCCCCTTAAAATCTTCCCACACATGCACCATACAGCCAGTGCACAGACCACCCTGACCGATTCCCCACCCAAAATCCAGCTTTCCCAGCCTTATTCATGCATAAAAGTGCATTTTAGCGCCTCCCCAGCGCCCAGGCGGGCAGGCCTCTTGGAGGCCGCGCCACTTAGGGGCAGGCGGGCCGCTTCTAGGCCCTAAAACACCCATACAACCAATAAAAAACCTAAAAACCCTAAAAACTCATAACTTCACCAATAAACAAAATAAACACACATAAGACATACCAAAATGAAAAGAAAATAAAGGAAAATAACTGAGACATAATAAGTGACCCTAGCTTAAGCCTACATAAGCACCATTAAACAATAAACTTCTGATAAACACCAATAACAACACCATAACTACCCTATAAAACAAGGTAACCACCCATAAGGGATACCAAAATGAAGTGAAAAGAAAGGACATTAAGCTGAGACATAATAAGTGACCCTAGCTTAAGCCTCCATAAACACTACTAACTACCACCTAAAGATAAAAAATCCAGTAATAACACCATAACCCCAATAACACCCTACATACCAAATACCCCCAAATATTCACTCCAAAGGCATACTGTCAGCCTAAATATCCTTAGGACTGAGTATTTCTTATGCTTAAAATAAGATAACCTTAACTAGATTAAGCTTATATCTTAAAAATAAGGTTAAAATAATAATATATATTATTTTATTATATATATATATAATTATTATTCTATTATATAATTTATAATAGTTTAAATAGCTTATCCATGGCCTAATAATACTTATAAAGGTGTTAATGGAGTCATAATATACTTATCTTAAGTGATATGAAGTAATTATTGACATACATAAGCTTATATGTATACATAAGACTCATATTCAGTGAAATATGCAGTATATTATGTATATTTAGGTATATAAGTGGGTTTTAGTCCCTTAATAGCCTATAACCTTTGTTTTTCTGCTTATTTTAGATCATATGGACGAAATCAGTGGACTCACAACGCCTACAGAAGCATAGACACCTATATCAGGCGCATACACCCAGTTTGGACAACTCAAATTACTTCCTTGGATGGTTATTCACGGATTTATGGGTTGGAAGGATGTTTCTGGGTTAATGTGGATGCTTGGGGATGTTATTGGGGGCTTGGACATTTTATTTGTTTCCTTTATGTGCTTTTAGTTTCATTAAATCTCTTTTTGATTATTTATTTTACCTGTTTCTTTATGGTATCTGCTTTTATCTGGGTTTTCTATTTATGGTATGACTCTGTGTTATTATTAATAGTGATGGAGGGTCCTTACTGGAGGTCTGGGTGTTGAAACTGCTTGAAGTGGAAGCCATGGGGAGGTGATGGGCCCTCACAGTGCTGTAATTGCCGGGGATAGCAGTGACATCATCTGGATTGAAGGTCTGTGCACTCCAGTGGATTTGGGTATAAGTAAGGAGGGATTTTGACGGTTTATTATCATCATTCAATTACTACAACTCCAATAAACACTATTATACAATTATTAACATTTAGAAATATATTATAAAGCCACTATAAATTGATTTTATCTTTATATAAAGCTATAACTATATTTTATTCATCTATTTTCCACCACTAGCACGCACTTAAATCCAAGTATTGTGAGTTTTATTTGAGTATAACTATTCTATTAGTCTTCCCCTGAGGTTTAATCACTAAATCATTTATTAATAAGTAGTAGGACCATAAAATAACACTATTATATCATACTTATATACTAGACTATACTGACAATTGGGGGTCTTTCCTTATATTTTACTTATTATTTAGTATAAGCCTTGGGAAGTGATTTTTACCTTAGTACAGCTCAAAATTAACCAAATATTTGGGTCTGCTGCATATTAGTGGTTCATCATAACTCATTGATTGCGGAAAAGAACCCTTAAAATAATTGTACTAATTTTTTATCATAAAAATTAGATATTTACAGTAGTAACTGTACCCAATATAAACCCAATTTCACCTGGTATTTGGACACCAATATAACACCCAATTAAATTGGTATTTGGCTAAAGCTTGGTAAGCTAATTATTCACCCTTATAGAGGTCTAGTTAAACTTATTATTATATTTTTAACAGATTTTCTCGAATTTTTCTTACATTTTATTTAAATAAATAAAGATATAAATTCAGGGTAAGCTCCATTGCTTTTTTATTAGTAATATAATTGCTAATATTATTTGTCTACTAATTCCATAGAGTTTTTTCCTTTTGTAGACGTAAAATATTGTCATTCTGAACAATATGAGTGCTCCCCAGGACAATGTAAGTGAACAGCCTGCTTATAATACCAGGTCTAAAGCTAACAAAAACTTTCCAGGACATCACCATGGAGGGACAACAGTACCCCCAGCCAGAAAGCATGAGTATAGAGGAAAAGGACGCCCTCTTAAAAAAGATAACTATAAAAAAGACGTCTCCTCCTATTCAGGATCAACTGTCCCACCTGGCCAAACAGGTTCTGAAGTTGGAGGAATCAAAATCTCTCATGTTCAAAGAAGTAGAGCAGTTGCAAAACAATTTCAAGGTAGGGTTTCAGCAGATGAATCAGGCAATGGCAGAATTAAAGGGAGGCCAGCCCAGTCAATCAAATCAGCAACCCCCTACCCAAGGAGGGTCCACTCACTCCCAGGAGAAAATCCTGGTAGACAAATGGAAATGGGACTGGTTTCACCAACAGTGGACAAGCCACAGTTGCAACAGGGATCCACCCCCTCATCTGACTTCCTCAGCTCACCCTTACAAAGGAAAAAAGCGCCAAAAATCAGGACTGGCAACCATCCCTTGGTAAGTAAATTACCCTCTCAGATTGGACATAATACTGATAATTAAAATATAGGTAATTCTATTGATGTTAAATCTGTACAAAAAATAGAGGAGGATTTAAGAAATTTAGGTTTTAGAGTAGATACACCTGACTTGTCTTTTGTCCATAATAACAGTACTATATACAATGATAATACAGTTAATCCTCAGTTGCAACCACCTACTAGTGAAATGAGAAGTTCACAGGAGAGTGAGAGAATTGAAAAGGAGGACATGGAATATTTTAACATTAATCCAACTGTCCATAGAATTGTTTCAGCATTGTGGAATAGAATGACTGATTGTGAGGAACAGACAGTTAAGCTCACGAGTGATACAATTTCATCCTTGACATTGAACATTTCTCAATTAGCAACACGTAATAAAGAATTAGAGAAAGAACATTTGTCTCTAACTCTTAAATATGATTCATTGAGTAATAAATATAATGACCTTTCAAACAAATTTTGTGAGTTAGAAAAATTATATGAAACACATTTATTAAAAACTGAATCAAGAACAAAGTTATCTTTTGCCCAGACAAATCAAAGTGTCTCTGAGTTGCTACAAAGATTAACTAAAGTTGAGATTGAAACTGCCAATCTACTGATGAACCAGGATAATCATAAGTATAATCAATATAATAATAATCCTTTCATTGGCAAAAGTGAATCTCATTCCTTCCCTGTACCACCACAATTAAAACCATCTGGTGGTAGTGTCAAATCTGAAAATGTAAGTCACAAATCCGTGCAGGAAGAAATACAAGACCATTTATCAAAAGTGAATGAGTTGTTGAATTTACCTAAGATTAGTGAGATAAAATCCAATCAGAAAAACTGGCCTAAGATAGATCAGTACCCAACTTATGATGGGGAAGCCAGCTCTGATTGGCAACATTTTATTCAAAGAATTGACAACTTGAAATTCTCATATAAGTTACCAGATGAAGAGATAACATCAAAATTAATTTTTTTATTTAAGGATATTGCTTTATTATGGTTTGAAGCTGTCTTAAGTGAGGGTAGAGACTACTCTTGGGCTGAATGGAAACAACTTATTGAAAAAAAATTTGGAGGTTCTAAATTCAGGCTTACTCAGCAGAGACTTTATGAGAAGACTAGGTATAATCCGTTGAATGGTGACAAACCTATGGTATTTTTAATGAATTTAAACAAAATATTAAAAGCCTTTGAGCCTCATATGGATTTTAACTTATGGAAAGATAAGATACTATACAAATTACCTATATCTGTCAGAGACATTGTTGTAGCTAGAACATTAAATGTTACTGAATATTCTGACTTTATTAATATTTGCAATGAAATATTATTAAACCATAAGTATGAATCAAGGTATTCCACTTATAAGCAAAATGTTGAACCTGTAAAAACTCAGAATTCAAAAACACTTCAGGAGAAGCAGAAAAAACCTACTGCACCTTTAGTACCTAAAAAGTATGAAACAAATACTTGTTATAAGTGTAACAAGCCTTGGGTCAAAGGTCACAAATGTGAGAAAAACATAAATATTGTTGAAAATCAACGTGAATATGAAACTGAAACTGAAAAAAGTAAGGAATCAAGTGATTATGACAGCAATATCTCATATAGTGATGAAAATGAATTCTGTATGTTGGAAGATGATTTGTCCATCTTTGAAAATCCAATATTAAATATGGACTCAAATGAATCTTTAATGAATTTTGAGGATGCTGAAATCATTAAGGATATACAAGCTGATAACTTTAGAATGACACCTATCACGGTTCCAGCTATCATTTCTGGTGAAAATGTTAATATAGTATTGGACACAGGAGCTGCTGGTTCAGTTGTTTCCACTAATACATTACAGAAAATTGATAGTGAATATAAGTTTAAGCTTGAACCACTTCAAAATAAAAATTGGAGAGGTTTTGGATCAGTACTACACCCCATTGGTAAATACAAAGCTGCTGTTTTCTTTAAACACCAACATGGTTATGTAAGGGTAACTTGTGACTTTGTAGTAATGGATAATACAAATTGTAGTAACTGTTTTATCATTGGAAATGATATTCTGACTAAATTTGGTGTAAAATTAGACCCTGCTAATAACAATTTTACAATTGGCATGAATGGTAAAAGGAAATTTAAAATAAATTCTTTTAACACAGTCTTACACATTGAGTCAGTAACAAATTCCCCGTCTAAAGGAAGAGAATACAATGAGATGGAACTTCTGGAAACAGAAATTTCAAAAGCATCATTTGGCACTCAGATAAGTGAAACTGAGAAAGATAATATTTTGGAATTAATTAAAGCTTTTCCAATGGCTTTTGCACATGGTACAAATGAAATTGGCCTTGTAAAAGATCATGAAATGAAAATTAGTTTAACCTGTGATATGGATAATATTCCTGCTAGTCTTAAAAAGAAACCATACCCTGCTTCACCAATGAAGAGGAAAGACATAGAGGATAATATTAAGATGTTATTAAAAATGAACATTCTTGAGAAGGTTGAAACTACACCAAAATATTGTGTAATATCACCAGTGCTGATTTCTTATGAACAAGATAAAGCAAGACTGTGCGGTGATTATAGAGCATTAAATACATTTACAGTAGATGATATTTATCCCTTGCCAAGGATTGCCTCTATACATGCTACCCTTAAAGGTGCTAAATATATAAGTTGCCTAGATGGAAATAAAGGGTACCATCAAATTCCTGTTGAAAAGAATTCACAGAACTTTTTTTTGATAACAACACACATGGGAATTTATAAGTATGTCAGAATGCCATTTGGACCAAAAAATGCTCCATCAGTATTTCAAAAGTTAATGGATATAACATTCCATAATGAAATGATTGAGGGATGGTTAATGGTATACATTGATGACATCATAGTGTTCTCTAAAACTTTTGATGAACACTTAATCCATTTAAGGAAAGTATTTCAGAAAATGGATGAAATAAAAATGACCCTTGCATTGAAAAAATGTAAATTTGGGTTTGAATCTTTAAAAGTGCTTGGTCATATTGTATCTCGCTTACAAATATGTGTAGACCAAAATAAAGTGGCTGCAATAAAGAATATTGGCATTCCTCAAAATGTGAAGGATGTACAATCTTTTCTTTGAATGTGTGGTTATTATAGACAATATATAAAAAACTACCAATCAATTGCTGCACCACTGACCACACTGATAAAGAAATCAGAAGCTTTCATTTGGAATAATGAAAGACAAAAAGCTTTCAATAAGTTGAAAGAATGTTTAATTACAGCTCCTATCTTGGGATTACCAGATTTCCAATTACCTTTTGTATTATATACAGATGCAAGTTTTATTGGACTGGGTGCTGCTTTACATCAAAAACAACTTATTGAAGGTAAAATGTCAGAAGTAGTAATCTGCTATATTTCACGTACTCTGAGAAGTGGTGAATTAAAATATGGTGCTACTCAACTTGAATGTTTGGAAGTAGTATGGGCTCTTGAAAAGCTACATTATTACCTTGAAGACAAAAAATTTGAGTTAATCACTGACTGTAGTGCAGTTAAGTCACTCTTAAACATGAAAACTCCTAATAGACACATGTTTAGATGGCAATTAGCTGTACAAGAATACAGAGGACGGATGACTATTACACATAGAGCAGGAACCTGGCACTCTAATGTAGATCTGTTATCTAGAGTACCTCTGCCTAATAATGATGATAATTCTGCTTATGTTCCTGAGTCAGAGATTATTAACATTTATGGCATTTATATTGTAGATCTTGAGGATGAATTTATGCAATCAATTCTTGATAATTATAATTCAGATCCTGACTTAAGTAAATTAACTACAATATTAAATGATCCATCTAATGCTTCAATGAATGTTTTAATAAAAACATTACCAATTAAGTATAAAGAGGCATTAGAAAAAGGAAAATTTTCCATTGAGGATGGTTTTATATATTACAGGAAAAAATTAAGTAATGTAATTGTAATTCCCCCTTCAATGAAGGAGTTAATGTTAAGTATATGTCATGATGATATATTAGCAGGTCATTTTGACTACCATAAAACATTAACCAGAGTAAAAAACACAGCTTGGTGGATTAACATGTCTGAGCATGTTCAGAAATATGTTGAAACATGTGATTCTTGTCAAAAATCTAAAAGATTAACAGGAAAAAGAGCTGGTTTATTACAACAAATTGAGCAACCAAAGCTCCATGGGAAATCATTAACATGGACTTTGTAACAGGTTTGCCAATAGCAGGGCATAAGAGTTATAACTCCTGCTGGGTAATTGTAGATAGATTTACAAAGATGTGTAAATTTATTCCTACCCACAAAGGGGTTTCTGCAAAGGACTTAGCTTTTTTATGGTGGACACAAATTTTAAATACAGCAGGTTTCCCCAAAGCAATAGTTTCTGACAGAGATCCTAAATTTACTTCTGAGTTCTGGACATCACTTATGGATGTTTCAGGGTGTCAATTAAAACTTTCTACAGCACACCATCCACAAACTGATGGGCTAGCAGAAAGAATGATACAAACCTTAGAAGATATGATAAGAAGATACTGTGCTTTTGGTCTTAATTTTAAAGACGATGACAAATTCAGGCATGATTGGGTAACCCTTATCCCAGGTTTAGAATTTGCATATAATAGTACAGTACATTCTGTCACTGGCAAAAAGCCATTTGAGTTGTGGTTGGGTTATGTACCTAATACCCCTGCTAAAACTCTTAATAAGTTAACTAGATTGGATATTCATCCAGGTACAAAATCTTTTCTTCAGATGCAGGAATTATGCAGAAAAAATGCTCAAGAATGTATAAATAAGGCTTTTGAGTATGAAAAGAAAAGATGGGATAAAGCCCATAAAGAACAAATGTTCAAAGAGGGTGATGAAGTCCTTATTTCAACACTACATTTCAATTTAAATGGTAATGTTAAATTGAAGGATCCATTCATTGGACCATTTGTAGTTAAAAAGATGGTTGGTAATAATGCTGTTGAGGTTATTCTATATGCACTTTATGATAGAAAACATCCAGTATTTCCTATTTCTCTTATTAAACCATACCATTCTAATGATACTGCTCTATTTCCAAGAAGATCAGGAAGGCATAAACAGCAACCTGAAGAAATAGTGGAAAAGGCAGAAATTGAAAAGATACTTAAAAAGAGACACCTTACTAAAGAAAAGGGAGTTGAGTATCTATTAAGATTTAAAAATAAATCAAGTGAATATGACCAGTGGATTCCAGAAAATGAAATCTCTGATCTTAAAAATCTCTTGAAAAAATTTAAATCTAAATAATACTGTTCATTCAGTATATGTATTATAAAAATTATTTTTTTTATTATTTCACTCCTTAATTTTAATTAAAATGTCTTAACATTTTTTTTATTGTTTTTTTTTGGGGTGAGGGAGTATCAGCCTAAATATCCTTAGGACTGAGTATTTCTTATGCTTAAAATAAGATAACCTTAACTAGATTAAGCTTATATCTTAAAAATAAGGTTAAAATAATAATATATATTATTTTATTATATATATATATAATTATTATTCTATTATATAATTTATAATAGTTTAAATAGCTTATCCATGGCCTAATAATACTTATAAAGGTGTTAATGGAGTCATAATATACTTATCTTAAGTGATATGAAGTAATTATTGACATACATAAGCTTATATGTATACATAAGACTCATATTCAGTGAAATATGCAGTATATTATGTATATTTAGGTATATAAGTGGGTTTTAGCCCCTTAATAGCCTATAACCTTTGTTTTTCTGCTTATTTTAGATCATATGGACGAAATCAGTGGACTCACAACGCCTACAGAAGCATAGACACCTATATCAGGCGCATACACCCAGTTTGGACAACTCAAATTACTTCCTTGGATGGTTATTCACGGATTTATGGGTTGGAAGGATGTTTCTGGGTTAATGTGGATGCTTGGGGATGTTATTGGGGGCTTGGACATTTTATTTGTTTCCTTTATATGCTTTTAGTTTCATTAAATCTCTTTTTGATTATTTATTTTACCTGTTTCTTTATGGTATCTGCTTTTATCTGGGTTTTCTATTTATGGTATGACTCTGTGTTATTATTAATAGTGATGGAGGGTCCTTACTGGAGGTCTGGGTGTTGAAACTGCTTGAAGTGGAAGCCATGGGGAGGTGATGGGCCCTCACAGTGCTGTAATTTCCGGGGATAGCAGTGACATCATCTGGATTGAAGGTCTGTGCACTCCAGTGGATTTGGGTATAAGTAAGGAGAGATTTTGACGGTTTATTATCATCATTCAATTACTAAAACTCCAATAAACACTATTATACAATTATTAAAATTTATAAATATATTATAAAGCCACTATAAATTGATTTTATCTTTATATAAAGCTATAACTATATTTTATTCATCTATTTTCCACCACTAGCACGCACTTAAATCCAAGTATTGTGAGTTTTATTTGAGTATAACTATTCTATTAGTCTTCCCCTGAGGTTTAATCACTAAATCATTTATTAATAAGTAGTAGGACCATAAAATAACACTATTATATCATACTTATATACTAGACTATACTGACACATACCGAGGTTTGGATCACCACATTCTCCCTCCAATCAAGAATGTCCCCATTCTTCCTTCACCAACAGCCATGTTTGAACACCTCCCCAGAATCTTTACAAACAGCCTATTTCTCTCTTCCACCAGATCCTATTCCATCCTAAGTGAGCTTCTGAACCAGCAATCCAAGCTTCTTCTTTAAAAATTCTCTTGCACCATGCCTTCAAATTAAATCTATCTCTGTGAAAAAAATATCTTTCTTCTGTTCCTGAATTCCAACTCTGGCTGTACCAGCCTCCAACAATGAATAGTGATATCCAGTTGACAAGTCTTCCTGACTATAACCTTCTACCAGCATAAAAAGTTCCTCATTTTATAGTCTTGGGGGCCTCACAACCCTCAGTTTAAAGTCTTGGGGGACTAACAGCCCTTATTTTAAAGTCTTGGGGGACTAACAGCCCTCAGTTTATAGTCTTGCGGGACTCCAAAAATCCTCAGTTTATAGTCTTGGGGGACTGCAAAAACTTTCTGGGGTAACTTTATATAGAGCTGCCAGCCCATCAGTAACCCCCAAACTTGCCTTTAAAAAATTCAGTAGTTCCCCCTTGGATCCTTCTGCCTTTAAACTTCCACCTCACACTGCCTCCCATTCCTCAGTTTATAGTCTTGGGGGACTACACCATCAATAATCCTCACTTTAAAGTCTTGGGGGACTAACACAGTGTTCAGTTTAAAGTCTTGAGATACTACTTCTTGACAAAATCTTGAAACCAGCCAGTTTAAAGTCTTGGAGGACTACTAGATCCACAGTAGTAAAATTAAAACTTTGAATAAATCTTTAAAAACCAGCCAGTTTTAAGTCTTGAAGGACAAACAGAATTTTCAGTTTAAAGTCTTGATGGACTTGTTTTCAGTTTAAAGTCTTGAGGGACTTTCCAGAAAAAAAAATCTTGAAGATATATCCCATAATTATAAAAATTTCAGCTTGAAGTCTTGAAGGACCTTCCAGAAAAAAAAATCTTGAAGATATAGCCCATAAATCCCCAAACCAAAAACATAAAAGCCAAAACATTTACCCTCCTTTAGCAAATAAAACAAAATAAAATGGTATCCCCCAGCCAATTGATGAGCTGATCCCCTGATACCTTACCCACATCCAAGTGCACCTTGATGTGGGCACACCTAAAAAAAAATTATTTTTTTTTATTTTTTATTTTGACTCCTCCTCTTCTACCAAAAACATTGCCAGAGCCCTATCTTGAGCCTTTGAACAAACATAGCCTCCATAAAAAAATTAAAAGAAAAAAAAGAGAAAAAAAGGAAATAATCTTGAATCCACCACTTTCACAGCCAACACCCTAGAGCCACATAGCTAAGCCAGCTCCAGGTCAACAGAAGAGATCACTGGGTGGGCTCCCTCCAATATGTAAAAATGATGGGAGACCACCAGTGATCCACCACCAATCCAAAAGCACAAAAAGACATCCAAGGCAATCCAGTTTAAAGTCATAGAGGACTAAAAACCTGAATCACAAAAAAACAACACTAGAATTCAAATAAAAAAAACCAAAGGCTTGAAACAGACATTCTGGGGTAACTGTTCTACAGAGCAGCCAGCTCATCAGTTACCCCCACACTTGCCAAAATAAAATCTAGAAGCCCCCCCTGGGTACCTTCTAACAAAAACACAACATCCAACAAAATTAAACAAAACCAATAAACATGAGGGGTTCAGCACTTGAAGACCAAAAGAATTTTGAGTTTAAAGTCATGGTGGACTAAAAACCTGTTAAAGAAAAAAAAACCAACACCAGAATTCAACAAAATTAAGAGAAGGGGTTGGAAACAGACAATCTGGGGTAACTGTTGATAGAGTAGCCAGCCAACCAGTCACCCCCACACTTGCCAAAATAAAATCTAGAAGCCCCACCCCTGGGTACCTTCTAACAAAAAGGATTTCCCAACACAAATCTTCTCCCATAAAAGACCAAAACCATTTAAAAACCATTAAAATTCTTGAAAGCCAAAAAAAATCCAATTTAGAAATAAAATTTTGCAGTTTAACCTCATGCTGGAGGTGAAATAAAACCAATAATCTTCATTTTTATCATCATTTTCTTTAAAAGAAAATACCCATCTTCACTTGAATTTTTCTTTTCTTCCATCTTCATTATACTAAGATTTTTTTTTCATTACGGGCAGGCCACCCGACGTCGGAGGTGCTGCCTGAAACGGCCCGACCTCCCTTTTTTATGTAGAGACTTGAACCAGAGAGACTGATAAGAATTTTACAAAACAAAAAAATCCTGACCAAATACATAGAGGTCAAATTAAGCAAAACCAAAACAAATTAAGTAGTTTATCCTCATTTTGGAGGAATCATATTCTTGAAGTCCAAATGTTTAAACCAATAAGTTTGCCCGTAGGGCTTGGACCCCCTAAGCTCCTCTTCCAATTCTGATATCCCAACATCATACCTCCAAAAAAATCTTCTATCCTCCTCCATACACTGAGTCTACCATAGTTCACATCACCAGAATCAATAAACTCTCCACCTTGTAAAACATCTGGAACCTCCACCACATCTTTAAAATTAACCTCCATACCAGTGACATCCAAAAAATCACAATTTTCCTCTTCCCTACAGGAATCTTGCTTAGAATCTGCAAAATCCTCCAGAATAACATCAATAACATCAAAATAAAAATCCTCCTCCAAGCAGAGACCTTCTGATCTTTAGGTAACCACCTGAAAAAAATCTTCCTCTATGAGAAAAAGATCCAATACAGAATCTTTCTGTCCATCTAAAAATTCAACTGATACATCCTCCTCCAATAAGCCATTATCTGAACTTGAGAAAGAAAAATAATCTTCCCTCAACAACCATTCATCCACCACAGATTCCTTCTCAATATCCCAAAATCCTTCTTCATGACCAAAAAAGTCCTACTTCCCACATAATTCACCCAACCTTAAGGAAATACACTGATCCTCCAGTGTGTAAATTTCCAAAACATCCAGTGAAGCACATTCCTGAGATCCCATGGCATCCTTTGGAAAAGAAAAATCAGTTTCACAAACATCATCAGAGTACCCATCTTCCAAAATTGATGGCTCCAACACTTTTCCAGAAACTGAATTTTCCACCACAGTCTCCTGAACCTCTCCACCCAACAGGATTTCCTCTCCAGATTCCACATCCCTATCCTTCAAACCATCCAAATATCCCAAAATAACCTCCTTCAGAATGGCCATACCAGGAATCCTATTTTACCCATTTGGAAGAGTCTTCATCAAGTTAGCCTTGAAAAGAATCTCCATAACCTCCATCTTTACATTCCTACCGATGGCACTCCAAAATACATACTTGGCCCCATCTTCATGTGGTAATATATCATTATATACCAGATAATCCAGAGCCTCCCCAAACTCCTCCAAAAATTCCCCATACTGAGAAAGAGAAGTTACACAACCTTTCAATTCCCACTTCCTAGCAATTCCATGAAGATCAACCATTGAGAAAGTAGTAGGCCATCTTTTAACCATTTCAATCTTCAACATCCCCCAGTCCTGACTCCTATATCCTGCCATACCAGAAACTTCTTTCTCCACCTCCCCATTACCAATGAAAAAGATTACTTGCCTAACCATGTCCAACAGTGAGGCCCCATCAATCTCAGCAGCAACCTCAAAACTAGCCAAAAACCCCTTTTCATCCTCCCCCAAAGACCTTGAACCATCCCAAGACTGAATCCTAACCATCCTGGCAACTCCCAGTTACAGCCTCCAATCTCCACCAAAGATAGCCAATGTCCCCCCCAAGAGCCTTAGAGACCTAGGAGGGACCAAAACCAACAGAAAAGAAGATCCCTAGACCAACCACAAAGAGATATAGCACCAAATCCAAAATCCACCAAAGGAGATCCACCAAAGAGAGAAGCCTAAATCAACAGATATTCCAAAAAGCCAACAGATTCCACCTCACGTTGGGCGCCAGAAATGTAGACAATCCTATAGTACAAGCTATAGGCCTTGACAAAGGGAGCTGGAGTAAAACTAGAAAGAATAACCCCTGTCCCTTTAGAAAAACAAGTGAGATTTACCTGTTGCAGCAAATTGGAGATCTGTTTGCTAGACCCTCTAATTAAACACTCTTGACCCCTTTAAAAGTGAATATAATAGTCCCAGACAGACTACCAGAAAGAGTTGAAATGAAAAGTAATATATTCAAACAAAACACAAGCCAATGAGACAGTGAGGAAAAGAGAGGCGATGAGTAAAGAGATAAGATGATTCCCCTAAAAATCTTCCCACACATGCACCATACAGCCAGTTCACAAACCACCCTGACCAATTCCCCACCCAAAATCCAGCTTTCCCAGCCTTTTTCATGCATAAAAGTGCATTTAAGCGCCTCCCCAGAGCCCAGGCGGGCAGGCCGCCTAGGGGCGGGCGGGCCGCTTCTAGGCCCTAAAACACCCATACAACCAATAAAAACCCTAAAAACCCTAAAAACCCATAACTTCACTAATAAACAAGATAAACACACATAAGACATACCAAAATGAAAAGAAAATAAAGGACAATAAATGAGACATAATAAGTGACCCTAGCTTAAGCCTACATAAGCACCATTAAATAATAAACTTCTGATAAATACCAATAACAACACCATAACTACCCTATAAAACAAGGTAACCACCCATAGGGGATACCAAAATGAAGAGAAAAGAAAGGACATTAAGCTGAGACATAATAAGTAAACCTAGCTTAAGCCTTCATAAACACTACTAACTACCACCTAAAGATGAAAAAATGCACTAATAACACCATAACCCCAATAACACCCTACATACCAAATACCCCCAAATATACACTCCAAAGGCCTACCCAGGTTTGGATCACCACAGCGTGTCTTTATTAGTAGTTATTCTTCCCTGAGGAAAGTAAGTACTTCTAGAGCTGCTTGAGCTCATCATATAGATTTTTTTTGGGTAAAAGTTAAAAGTGTTAAAGTGTGAATAGATTTTGCAACTCCACACTATTATAATAAAATTTAAATTTTTGTATAAACTATTAATGAAAGAGAAGATGTAAAAGAGCTGAGACTTCTTGCATATTTCATTCTCTTTAAAAAAGAATATTTATATGCATAATTAACTCAAATGGATTAGCACAAATAAAATTTAAATTATTGCTTGTTGAAATGGTACAAACATGCCAAAAGGGACTGATTTTCATTTTGAGATGTTTTTAAATCAAATTATAGCTGGAAACAGGATCTTATTTGATCTTGTTGATTGTTTTACCCACTATTTTTGCTAACCCTGTCATTGACATACTATTATTAATAAGACAAATATTTTGTTCAACTCACACTACTGGCAAAGTATATCACAGTTTCATATTTTTGGACAAACTACAAAATGTAGGAAATATTTTTTTATAATTCTGTAAGTTTTAATTTGATCACATCTTGGATATACCATATTTATTCACAATCCATTTTTGAAAAATCTTGATTTCTTAGATTATATTTTTACAATGCAAATAATAAATATGTTCTTTTAATAATCCATGAAAAATTAATATTTTAAGTAAAAAACTTCTTGTTACTTGGTTTATTTTTCTTAATATATGTGACAGAAGAATTGGTATATTTTCTCATCACCCTTAAATAATCTGTTTATCTGAAATGTAAATTTATTATCCCAACTCAATTTATATCAGAAATATTCCTATTCACAAAAATGAAAGAAATTCGGAATCTTTTGAAATGGAATATTTTTTTACAATGAGCAGTTTGATAAACATATATGTTACATGGTAAAATGTAGCATTTGTTATTCAATCAAATAATGCAGAGTATGTATCTCATAATTAATATATGATTTATGTGCATAAAACATAACCATATGAAAAAATTCTAATACAACTAAATCTTCTACAAAATTCTTGAGAGAAAACAAGGTTGTTTAAGCTGATGTTTCACAATAATGGAATAAGCTCATTGATCACTACCATACACCAACAAAACCTCTTACATCTAAAAAACTTATTGATGGCTCCATTTTTTTGTGTGTGTAAATGTGAAGAGCTTGGATGTGCATCTAGAAGCTATCAAACCTCATTGGGAGTCTTTGATACTGGTGTGGCTTTCAAATCATCTCAGTCTTACTCAAAACATGAAGAGGAAAGAAACCGCAAAGCATAAATGGTTGGTTCTTTGAGTTATTCTCCTAACTTAGTAAGATCCAATGTCCACAATTTGGTAGGTCATATAAATATTTGTGACATAAAAAGAATATTTGATTGATATTTTTATTGTTTGACAAAGTGGAAGCCTGTGTTGGTTACAATGAGATCTGTACAACAGCCTGAAAATTTTAAGTTTTCTGAACTATATAGCCGAAAAATTATGTGGAAAACAGCCAAACTTTCTCTTATCCATCATTTGAGCAGAGAAGGTTGTGTTCAATTTTTGCATGATGAAATCAAAAAAGTCAAACTTCTTGGCAATGAAGGTAAACTAGATGCTAGAAGAATTGTTAGCCTGATACCACTTTCCATAGATACAGTTTTTAGCTGATTGCACCTCAATGCATCATTTTTCACAACAACATGCTGTCCTAAATGCTTTGCTCTTTATGAGTATACTTCCAACAGTCAACCATCAATCTTATCTTGCAGCTAACAATTTTTTTCATCCTCAAAATGCTATTTGAAAGATGTGGAAAGAAACAAGAAATTTTCACTTGTGATAAAGTGTTGTATTCAGTGAAGTAAAATCAAGAAGATGCTATTTAATATCCTCAGAAAGCTATATATTAAAACAGTTTGATTGATTAGCTTTTATCAAATTTTCTAGTATTCAAATTTGAGATGCTGATTGAGAAAAATAATCCTTTTCTTGCCAATGTGAAAGATGATGTAATGAGAGATGTTTGTGATGGTTTGTTTTGGAGAAGGCTCCCTGATATTGATATAGCTCAAAACAGTAATGAAGATCAATATACAAAAATACTGGGTAATTTAATGTTTAGTATATATGTAGACTGGTTCAGACCAGGTGGTAATCTCATTGGAGATCACCAGAAGTCTGCAGGGAATATCATGATGGTGTGTATGAACTTGGCTCCAAAAGATTGATACAAAACAGAAAATCTTTTTTGTATTCTATTATACCTGGTCTAAATGAGCCCACAAGTGAGAAGTTTAATCACCTTTTAAAGCCACTTGTTGATGATCTAAAGACTCTATGGGACAGCATGTTAATTGAGAAAACGCATCATTATCCACAAGTCCAAAACATAAGGGCTGCTTTGTTCTCTTTGATAGGAGACATTCCTGCAATGCAAAAGATTGCTGGTTTTGCAAGTCACTCTGCTACTAAATTCTGCTCTTTCTGTAATATTTCAAAAGATGAAATTGGTGAATATCAGGTGGAAAATTTTTCTTTACATAGTCATTATGCTCATATGCATTGGGCAGAAAAGTCGAAGAACTCTTGGGCACATTGGGACCATGTATCAATTGTTCAAAATCATGGGGTTCACTAAAGTGAGCTGAATAGCCTAGAATATTGATGTCCAACTGAATATTGCTCAATTGACATTATGCATTCACATATGCTTGGAAACCTTAAAAATCACAGTCAAAGATTTTTTCAAATACAAAACGCAGCAATTGACCTCAAAAAAGAGTGGACAAAGGAACATCGTTGGCACTTAAGAAGAGAAAATAATGATGTGGTTTCTGATACTTTACTGAATAGGCAATCTAAAAAAGGTAAAAGTAGCTTATGTGTCAGAGATGATGATAATGCTGAACTGACAAGGCAGAATAAAAGTCTACGACAAACTAGCACAAAAAACTTGCAAACAAATCTTAGAATGGGTAGTGGAGGAGCTGAATCAGATAGATCATGCAACAAAACAATGTCATCAAGTTCAGAATCTAAATCTTAATCTGTAGAGTTTGTATCAATGCACTCTGACAGCAGCAGAAGTCAAAACTCATTTTATAACTTAAGGCAGAGATGTATTAACATATCTGAAAGTGAAGGATACAATTCATCACATGAGACAGTTAGAGATATGGGAAATAAAAAGAAGGGCAAAGAGAAAGAAAGTGAATTTTCTATCAATCCCCTATTGAATGCAACAGAGCTAGAGGTATTGTGGAAGGTGATGGGGGAAACAAATAAACCATCCTGGCTTTCATAGGCTGTAAAACAGGTAGGTTCTAAAAAGGCAGGTTCTCTCAAAGCTGTAGACTGGCATGAACTTTATACCGTCTACTTTCCTTTATCACTTATACCTCTTTGGGTTGAGCAATTTAAACAAGCTGAGACCTCAGCATCATCAGATGACAAGCCTAGAGAGTATTATCTTCTCAAGTCACTCACCATAATAAGCTCAATTACAAACTTTTTGACATTAATAAATGTATCCACTGATGAACTCAATTATTTCAAAAAACTTCTATTGCAGTATTGTAAATTCCTGGAAGAAGGTTGGAAAAATAATAAATTTAAGCCAAGCTTGTATTTCACTCAACATTTTCCAAAAATGATTAAACGGTTTGGTCCTCCAGGAGGCACAGCTACTTGGGTAGCTGAATGACTAAATGGTATATTATTGGAAATTCCAAACAATAATCACCCAAGTAAGTAATTTAGTAAGCAAGAATATCAACACTAAAATGAGCTAATTATTTGATATGTTGATTATAGCAAAGATACCACAAACCATGCTCAAACATTGGCACTGAATGTCCAGGGTATTAGAATTGTTAGAAGCAGAATATAACTATCAGTCTCAAACTAAGATAAACAGCATTGAGCTGGATAAAAAAACCAAAAATGCATTTAAGTGAGGCATTATTTACAAAATGGGTAAGGGCACGCTTGGGGAAGGAGAAATCCAAAGGGGCTTTGCTACCATCTGAGAAAATAGGAGATCAGGTGGTTGAGAATGTTTCAAACATATTGATCCATGGAAAACAGCTTACTACTTTTGAGAAAAATGTTGGAAATTCTATGATTGAATTCTACTTTGAAACAATAGCCAGTTTGGGCATATTGATCAGATTTTTAGGTCAATAAACAGGAATGAAGAAGTCTATTTGATTGTTAGTCATTTTAAAGAGCTGATTTAAGAAGATCAATCAAAGGATCCCTATGAAAATTTTCCAAAAGTGCATGCCCATTTAGTAAGGTTACAGAAAGCAATGCAAATTGTGATTAAGCAACATGCCATCATTGGACATGCTGCAAATTTACAGCACAAAAGGGGAATTTTTGAAATCAAAGATTATTTCCTCACAGCTGTAGGATTGCAGACGTTGGTAAGTAATGAAATTAATAAAATGGTATTTTTTTAATTAATATTATTGGGATTATTTAGGCTTGGTGATACTTCAGAGATTATGCACTTTTTGTGGTAGATGCTCCAAACAGTCAGATGAAGGGTATTAAATGAAAATGATTGAGCTTCAATATTCATTAAGAGAATAGTAATAAGGGTACTTTACAAACTTTAGAATACCTGCTTTTATTGAGACATTTTTGCAGTAGATTTAAAAGATAATGTTGAAAGGAATTCAATTATTATATTTTTCCTTGGTTGCACTGAAAAAATGATATATATATTCAAATCATTCTTAAGAAATATCACAACATTTTTCAAGAAGCCAAGCTCAACTTTTTCTCTTAATTTTTTTGGTTAAAAAAGTTTTCAATCAAATCACCATTAACAAACGTAACTGATTTATTTTTTATATTTTACATGTATAATTTCTGACTATAAATTTCCCTTCATCTGTTTATATACAGCACAGAATGGCTGATAGCTTTGATGTGATGAGCATTGAAAGTCCACAATTTGGTAGCTTTGGTGGTGGAAATAATCCTCCTCCTCACCATTCTGGTGATGGTTCACATTCTGATACCCCTCAGCAACCTAGACCTTCTCCTCCTCAAGGTACAGCTCAAACTACGCCTCAGCCTGCAGAAGCGTCTCATAGTCAAGACAATTCTGGAACATCTGCTAACCCAAATCCTGGTGGCCAACAATCAAATGTCACTCAGGAACAAAATTTACATCAGATAGGAGCAGATTGGGCTACTCAGTTGTTGAATCAATTTCTTGGCACTAACCCACCACAGCCAGCCTCTTCTACTCATTTTAGTACAAGTACAAGTGGACGTGGTATGTAATATATTTTAGAGATTTTTTACATTGTAAAATAAGCTTACTAATTTCAACTTACAAAAATTTGCAGTTAACCCCACTCTAATACTTTGTGCTTCTGATCAGCGGAGAATACTTGATGCTGAGTCTCAACAAAATGAGCGCAACTCACAAATGGTCCCAAGCATAGTTACAAGGAATGAAGTCCAAAGGAGTTCTGATTCACTTAACCGAAATATATATCACTTTTTGAAGTTCTGTTTAGGTGGACCAACTCTTATATCTGATTTTCCTAATGCTCCAACACCTGAAGAACTTCACAATTGGCAATATTGGAATGAATTTGAGCAAAAAAACTGTGAAAATAGCATTAAGAGAGGTTCAACAAACACCAGACGCACCTACAGCAGCTGATCGCCAATTTCTTTTAACCAATACTGCTGCATTCTTACTTGCAAGAGTTCAACTTCCCAATTTTCATCCTGCACCCGAGCCTCAAGGACTGAAAGGAGGAACTGCTATACCACTATCAGAAAAAACAAAATTTGGAAAAAGAGCTACAGGAGAAAGGCTTTCACAAACTAGCTTCTGATTGGACTTATAAAACGTTTTCTGAGACACCTTGGAATCAAGTTATAGGGAGTGTGGTATGTGACCACTGTACTAAGTGACTCTCTACGTTGAAAAATATTGAGCCATCAAAACTAATGTTTACACAAATAATTATTGAGAAATGCGTGATCAACAAGGGGAAGGAGATCAAAAAGTTCAAAGATCAAACAACCAAGAATATTGAGTCAATTAGAAAGCAAAAGAGAATAAGAGCACAAGTAAAATGCTATCAATAAAATGTATGTATTCCCTAATATTTTTAATAATTCCAAGTATGTTACTCATTTTATTGTGGTTTAGATGGGAAAAAATTGCTATGACTTGGCAAAAAAGTTGTGCAGTGATCAGCCACAATTTGTATCACCTTTCCACAATACTAGTTTTTTTTCAGATATAGAAGCCCCAGCTACACCTGTCCAAGATACGATCTGATTAATTCCTGGATGGAAAAATCCTACTCTCAACAATATTTTTGAAAAGATTGATAAAATGACTTTTAAAATAGCCCATACAAATGCACAGAAAAAATTAATGGCAAAAACTTACAATCGGTCATTTAAAAAAAAAAACAGCTCCAATCGACGGCATGTTGAATGTCCCAAAATATCTCCCAAGAAACTGCTATTCATCAGACTTTTTAGCAAAATTATCATTCAATGAGAGAGAACAACTTTGTGTAGGAGCAGAAATTGATTTAAACAAGGTAAATGAAGCCCTTGATAGAGCAGCATCATCTTAATCATTTTTTCTATACCTGTGATCATGTATGTAAAGTAGAAATTACAATTTGAAATAAATTTTAATGTTCTTTATTATAAATTAAGTCCAATTTACCAATGTAAAATAAATGAGAACAATGATAATCTTATTAAGCAAATATCTTTAAGACTCAAAATATATATCTTTTCCCAGTTCATTATGAGAAAACCTTCAAACCTGATATTTTCAATATATATTTATCCTAAAAAAATTTGAGTGTAAAAAAAAAATTTTGAAACATTTTTTTTGAACAATTATGACAGTATAGGACTAAGGTATTTGAATTTGTCAAACATAAACTATCTACATACTTTTTAGATGCCAATGCTTTTTATATAATAAAATTGAATTTCCTAAATTTACTTGGCCTACTATATGGCAAATACATGATGGATGTATAACCACCTTTAAGAGTATTCAAATCCAGAATTAATACTTTCAACAGAGTAGTGGAAATTTTATTAGATGATGTATTTTAATTTTTAAGTAATTATAGGTTTATCAAAAACAAGGCACCAAAATAGCATTATTTCTGAGTCTCAAGCAGCTTGACATATAACAAAAAAGATGGTAGATTTGCCTATATTCTGAAAGTAGTCAATATAAATGAAAATGAAAAAAAACAAAAGTTTAAGGATTGAATTTTTGATTATTTTACAAATATAAATAAATCTTAAAATACAGGTAATTTATAAACCCAAATCAAGGAAATATAGATGACCCACACAGGAACTGCACAAATAATCATTGGTAGGCAGGACACTTGAGGTAATATGTATGCCATGAGGTATTTTAATGGTCTTGGAATTTGAATTTTGGTGAGTCATAAAAGTGAAGTTGCCCCAAAACTGATCAAAAGTGTCCTTCTGAACAACGGTCTGATGCTCACAGCGACACTTTGATAATGAATCCACATGCACTTATACATACATACCACATAGATTAAATGCATTATCAAAGTGTCCTCCTGAGATTCAGACCGTTGTTCAGGATGACACTTTCAGTACTGCATAAAAAATGGCCAGAAGCTCCTTCTTATAAGCTTAATTTTTGACTTTTGCTTACCTGTACAAGTTAATTTGTCTTAGAATTGATAAAAATTGTCCTTCTGAACAATGGTCCGACGCTCAGAAGGACATCTTGATAATGCATATCAAACATGTATTATGTCTATTTAAGTACATGCTGTATTCATTATCAAAGTGTCCTTCTGAGTATCAGACCATTGTTCAGGAGGACATTTTTGACTGATTCTGGGTCAACTTCACATTTATTGCTCGCCTAAAATCCAATACCAAGACTATTAGAATACCTCATGGCATACAGATCACCTCATGTGTCTTTCTGAACAATAGTCCAACCCTCAGAAGGACACTTTGATTTTGCATATCATCTACGTGGTATGTCTGTATAAGTGCATGTTGTATTCAGTATCAAAGGTTCCTTCTTAGTGTTGGACCATTGTTCAGAAGGACACTTTTTATCAATCCTGAGAAAAATGCACTTGTATTGGTATCCAAAAATCAAAAAGTAAGCTTTTTAGAAGAGCTTCATTCCAATATGACAGTAAGGATGTAAAAAAAATATTGATTTTTTCACACTTAAAAAATCCAATTAGAAGAAATTGTATTGTATTTCTATATTTTTGTATATGTAGTTAACATAATAAGAGGAGATCAAAAATCTACCAGAATGTTTAATGAAAAACAAACTTGAATTCACAACAAAATTGTCTGGTAAAATATCAAGGATTTTCTTCTGAGCTTAATACATGTTCACAATTCATGTGAGGGTAAAATGATTACATTTACACTCAAGATAATTAATATTGAAACTAAACTACTAGGAAGAAAGTTATTAGTGGCAAATATTCATAACAGTATTTTTGTCAAGATTATGGCTTCATCCATCAAAAATGATATTATTGTATGTTTCGACAAAAGGTGCAAAGTGTCCTTCTAAACAACAGTCCAACACTCAGAAGGACCTGTTGGTAATGCATATCAAACATGTATTATATCTATACAAATGCATGTTGTATTGATTATCAAAGTGTCCTTTGGAGCATCAGACCATTGTTCAGTAGGACACTTGAGGTAATCTGAATGTCATGAGGTATTTTAATGGACTTGGAATTTGATTTTTGGAGAGCCATAAAAGTGAAGTTGCCCAGAATTGGTCAAAAGTGTCCTCCTGAACAACTGTCCGATGCTTTGAAGGACACTTTGATAATGCATATAAAAATGTATTATATCTATACAAGTGCATTTTGTATTCATTATCAAAGTGTCCTTCTGAGTTTCAGAGCGTTGTTCAGAAGGACACTTTGAGAACTCCATAAAATGAGGGATTGAAGTTTCCTTATTATAAGCTTATATATTGATTTTTGATTAGCCATAAAAGTGAAGTTGTCCCAGACTTCATCAAAAGTGTCCTTCTGAAAAACATACCAACACTCAGAAGGACATTTTGATAATGAATACAACATGCACTTGTACAGATATAATACATGTTTGATATTAATTATCAAGATGTCCTTCTGAGCATTGGACCATTGTTCAGAAGGACACTTTTGACCAAGGCTGAGACACCTTCACTTTTATGGCTCACCATAAATCCAATTCCAAGACCATCAAAATACTTCAAGTGTCCTTCTGAACAATGGTCCAATGCTCAGAAGGACATCTTGATAATTCATATTAAAATGTATTATATCTATACAAGTGCATGTTGTATTCATCTTCAAAGTGTCCTTCTGAGCATCAGACCATTGTTAAGAAGGACACTTTTGCCCAATTCTGGGGCAACTTCACTTTTATGGCTCACCAAAAATCAAATTCTAAGTCCATTAAAATATCTTATGGTATATAGATTGATTCAGGTGTCCTTCTGAACAAAAGTCTGATGCTCAGAAGGACATCTTGAAAATCCATATCAAATATGTATTATATCTATACAAGTGCAAGTGGTATTCAACATCAATGCACTATCAAAGTGTCCTTCTGAGAATTGGACTATTGCTCAGGAGGACACTTTTGATGAATTTGGAGACAAATTCACTTTTATGGCTAACCAAAAGTCAAAAGTTAAGATTTTTAGAAGATTCTTAGTCCTTTTTTTATGCATTATCAGTGTCCTTCTGAACAATGGTCCGAAACTCAGAAGGACACTTTGATAATGAATACAACATGCACTTATACAGACATACCACATATATGATATCCACTATCAAAGTGTCCTTATGAGCATTGAACTGTTGCTCAGGAGGACACTTTTGATGAATTTGGAGACAAATTCACTTTTATGGCTAACAAAAAAGTAAAAAGGTTAGCTTTTTTGAAGAGCCTTAGGCCTTTTTTTATGCACTATAAAAGTGTCCTTCTGAATAATGGTCCAACACTCAGAAGGACATTTTGATAATGAATACAACATGCACTTGTATAGATAAATTATATTTTTATATGCATTATCAAGTTGTCCTTCCGAGCATTGGACTGTTTTTTAGAAGGACACTTGAGGTAATCTGTATTCCATGAGGTATTCTAATGGTCTTGGTATTGGATTTTTGGTGAGTCATAAAAGTGAAGTTGTCCCAGACTTGGTCAAAAGTGTCCTTCTGAACAATGGTCCAATGCTCACAGGGACACTTTGATAATGAATACAAGATGCACTTATACAGACATACCACATAGATTATATGCATCATCAAAGTGTCCTTTTGAGTGCTGGTCCATTGTTCAGGAGGACACTTCAGGTGATCTGTATTCAATAAGGTATTTAAATGGTCTTGAAACTTGATTTTTGGTGAGCCATAAAAGTGAAGTTGCCCCAGAACTGATCAAAAGTGTCCTTCTGAACAACGGTCCAGCGCTCAGACGGAGTGCATGTTGTATTCATTATCAAAGTGTCCTTCTGAGTGTTGGACCGTTATTCAGAAGGACACTTTGATAGTGCATAAAAAATGGCCTAAGGATCTTCTAAAAAGCTTACCTTTTGACTTTTGGTTAGCCATAAAAGTGAATTTGTCTCCAAATTCATCAAAAGTGTCCTCCTGAGCAACGGTCCAATGCTCAGAAGGACACTTTGATAGTGCATTGATGTTGAATACCACTTGCACTTGTATAGATATAATAAATGTTTGATATGGATTTACAAGATGTCTTTCTGAGAATCAGACTGTTGTTCAGAAGGACACTTGAATCAATCTATATACCATAAGATATTTTAATGGACTTAGAATTTGATTTTTGGTGAGTCATGAAAGTGAAGTTGCACCAAAATTGGGCAAAAGTTTCCTTCTTAACAATGGTCTGATGCTCAGAAGGACACTTTGAAAATGAATACAATATGCACTTGTATAGATATAATACATTTTAATATGAATTATCAAGATGTCCTTCTGAGCATTGGACCATTGTTCAGAAGGACACTTGAGGTATTTTGATGGTCTTGGAATTGGATTTATGGTGAGCCATAAAAGTGAAGGTGTCTCAGCCTTGGTCAAAAGTGTCCTTCTGAACAATTGTCCAATGCTCAGAAGGACATCTTGATAATGAATATCAAACATGTATTATATCTATACAAGTGCATGTTGTATTCATTATCAAAATGTCCTTCTGAGTGTTGGTATGTTTTTCAGAAGGACACTTTTGATGAAGTCTGGGACAACTTCACTTTTATGGCTAATCAAAAATCAATATATAAGCTTATAATAAGGAAACTTCAATCCCTCATTTTATGGAGTTCTCAAAGTGTCCTTCTGAACAACGCTCTGAAACTCAGAAGGACACTTTGATAATGAATACAAAATGCACTTGTATAGATATAATACATTTTTATATGCATTATCAAAGTGTCCTTCAAAGCATCGGACAGTTGTTCAGGAGGATACTTTTGACCAATTCTGGGCAACTTCACTTTTATGGCTCACCAAAAATCAAATTCCAAGTCCATTAAAATACCTCATGACATTCAGATTACCTCAAGTGTCCTACTGAACAATGGTCTGATACTCCAAAGGACACTTTGATGATCAATACAACATGCATTTGTATAGATATAATACATGTTTGATATGCATTATCAACATGTCCTTCTGAGTGTTGGACTGTTGTTTAGAAGGACAATTTGCACCATTTGTCAAAACATACAATAATATCATTTTTGATGGATGAAGCCATAATCTTGACAAAAATACTGTTATGCATATTTGCCAGTAAGAACTTTCTTTCTAGTAGTTCAGTTTCAATATTAATTATCTTGAGTGTAAATATAATCACTTTACCCTCACATGAATTTTGAACATGTATTAAGCTCAGAAGAAAATCCTTGATATTTTACTACACAATTTAGTTGTGAATTACAGTTTGTTTTTCATTTAACATTCTGGTAGATTTTTTATCTCCTCTTATTATGTTAACTACATATATAAAACTATAGAAATACAATACAATCTCTTCTAATTGGATTTTTTAACTGTGAAATAATCAATATTTTTTTACATGCTTACTGTCATACTGGAAGCATTTAGCAAAGGAAGAATTCTATTCAATTTTAATAAATTTAATGTTCTGTAATTATAAACTATTTGATAAGTGTGCTATTAAGTTTTATACATTATTCATAGAGCAAGTCAAGTTAAAATTAACATTTTTGGATTTTTTTACATATCTTGTTATACTTATGTTTAGTTCAAGTTTGTGCTGCAGGGTGACTGAGTGGCCCAAACCTGCTCCTTTCACGTGATATATAGGTATTATTCCTACATTTGGTTAAATTAAGTCATTGTTAATCATTTTATGTTTTGGTTTATATAATAAGGTTTTTATTTGTAAGTATTTTCCTTTGTTTTAGTTTGGAACAGATCCCGAAACAACAAAGGAAAATACTCTTGTTTTCTTATCATACTAACAATATATGCAAATATGTTTGTATATAGCAATGAATACAATTTTCAAATTAAAGTATCTCCCAATATTTATTTTTTAAAATTAAATTTTTAATTTTCATTGCTTTTCATGTACAAGTGCTCTTTGAAAGTATAATAAGTTTCTTTTCTTCTGTTATTAACCCCTGAAGTATCATCGAATTGATGACCCACTCCCTTCTTATATTATCCCATTGTGCAACATACTCATGAAAAAATCTGCCTCCATTGATATATTAATCCTCTGTTTCTGTCCCATAAATCTCAACTTTTATACTTCTTTTCAATTTGCCTAATAAATTATTAATCTAAATACATTTTTTTATTTGATAATCTAAATATAATCATTAATTTTCTCAAAACTTGATTCATACCCTTTTTCTCATCAATTACCAATTTCTTGAATAACCAGTCAAAATGTCTAGTAACAGAAACCAAACACCTCCCATCTTTAAATTTTCCCTCTCTATCTCTATTTGTTATATTAATTTACTAATTTTTTTTCTTAAAATCTGTGATCTATTAGCTCCAACATGCCTTTCATCAAAATCTTGTTCACTTCTCCAATTTGAGCAATTTCAACTATAAAGACAGCCACCTCACAGGAAATCTCCTCACCTGTCTCTTTTTCAGGTGAAAGGACCGAAATCACTTGAGCTCAGTATTGTGAAATACTCGAATTTGCTAAAGACACAACACATGAATTTGTGTCAATCCTTAGCAAGAGGCCAATGTCCTTATATATTTTGAATGCTTACAATAAGGTGCTGGAGTGTATCATTGATCTTGAAAAATGTAAGTATTAAACTCAAATATATCTCTATTTTTTATTGAAATTATTATTGATCTTTTCTAATTAAACCTTATAAAAATTCAGCTTACAAAAAAGGTGTCATCAAAGATGATGATGAAAATAACAATGACAAAGTTGATCCCCGAGGTGAAGGTTCAGCATCTGGTGTCAAAAATCAACAAACTCTTTTACAATCTAAATGAGTTAAATTGTTCAAGGGCTCAGCTTTTTTCCAGGCTACTAAACCTTCTCCCAAAGATTCATCTCAGCAAGAATCTCAAAAGTCTAAGCAAGCCACCCAAAATATTTCTAAAAAGTAAGTTTTTTTTTGTAAAGATATCAAATTTCTTGTATGTTTTTTAATTCAAAGCTAACTTCAAGTTAATTATTTTTTTTTATAATTAATTATAATTTTTTTTATCTATCATTAAAGTTCTAAAAGACGTCATTCCTCCTCTGAATCCGATAATAATGAAGCATCCTCTCAAGAAAATGATGACAAAGCTGAAAAAGATAACAATGTTGATGAAGAAATATCAAATGATGAGCCAACACATTGTGGTCTTCCAACATTGGCAGGGGCCTTTGTTGTGCTGTTTGGTGCTGTTTGTGCATGTCTTGATTGACATTGGTTGAAGAATTAGATGTTTTTCTGGATTTATTCTGTGAATATTTGGACTGTGGGTATGTGGGTACTACCATTGGATAGACCCCGCTTTTCTCTATTTTCATGTCTTGTGGACATTTTTCATATTCTAAGTTTTAAGGGGTCATTTCCTCATTTTTCATTATAAAAGATAGCTGTTTAATTTTGTTTTTTGCGTTTTACTGTGTGGTCTTCCAACATTGGCAGAGGCCTTTGTTGTGCGGTTTGGTGCTGTTTGTGCATGTCTTAATTGACATTGATTGAAGAATTAGGTGTTTTTCTGGATTTATTCTGTGAATATTTGGACTGTGGGTATGTGGGTACTACCATTGGATAGACCCGGCTTTTCTCTATTTTCATGTCTTGTGGACATTTTTCATATTCTAAGTTTTAAGGGGTCATTTCCTCATTTTTCATTATAAAAGATAGCTGTTTAATTTTGTTTTTTGCGTTTTACTGTGTGGTCTTCCAACATTGGCAGAGGCCTTTGTTGTGCGGTTTGGTGCTGTTTGTGCATGTCTTAATTGACATTGATTGAAGAATTAGGTGTTTTTCTGGATTTATTCTGTGAATATTTGGACTGCGGGTATGTGGATACTACCATTGGATAGCCCCGGTTTTTCTCTATATTTCATGTCTTGTGGACATGTTTCATATTCTAAGTTTTAAGGGGTCATTTCCTCATTTTTCATTATAAAAGATAGCTGTTTAATTTTGTTTTTTGCGTTTTACAGGCTAACCTTAAGTCTTAGGGTTAAGTGCATAGTACCATTAGAAAGGGCTAATTTGGCTCTATGTTTCATGTCTCAATGTTGTCATAGCTTAATTTTGTGTTTTAAGGGTTTTAGTAGTTGTAGTGAATTTCTCTAAGTAGATTAGATGTTTTTATTGGTTTTCTGGCTTCAGGCGGCCCCGCTGACGTTGGGCAGCCCACCCGCCTCTGTTTTAGAAGGTTGGGGAGCGCTTCTGGAGGGTTTTTATTCAATTTGGCTGGTACACATGCCAAATGTGTTGCTGTGCATGGATCTTAGATGGGTGGTCTGTGTGTATAGACAGCATAAGACAGTTTGGGGCAACTTTAATTATCATACAACCGTCTGGTAATTATATACTGCTTTCTCACTCAGTTTTCACTGTTTTTGGGCCACAATTGGCTGTGTTGGTTGCAAGGTTAGTTCTTCATTTAACTCAACTTTAGCAACAGGTTCTCTGGTATAGTCTTGCAAGCTATATCAAGTATTATTGCTGTCTCTGGTGTGGATTTGCAGCATACATCAAGTATCTTTGCTTTCTCTGGTGTGGACATTGGTCTGCATTTCAGTTCATTGGTCTGGTAGTCTGTCTGGGGACTACTTTCTTGGCTGATCAGGAAGTCAAGTGTATTGGAAAAGGGGCTTTTAGTAAACAGGAACCAATTTACTGTAGCAGGTAAATCTCACTCTATTTTTCTAGAGGGACAGGTGATTTTCTCTCTGGTTTTTCTCCAACTCCCTTGGTCAAGGCCTATAGCTAGTACTATAGGATTGTCTACATTTCTGGCGCCCAACGTGGGGTAGAACCTGCTAGTTCTTTGGAATCTCTGTTTTCTTTGGTTGGATTTCTTTGATGTTTTGGTCTGGAAGAATGGCTTCTGGTTCTTCTATTCCTGTGGTGACTGTCAGTGGGGGGGATGGTCCTCCTGCTGTGATGGTTAGGGAGTGTGTTAGGATTAAAACTTGGGATGGTACCAAGTTTAATGGTGAAGATATGAAGTGGTTACTGGAGAAGTATGAAACTGCTGCTGGTGTGGATGGTGCTTCTTACCTGGACATGGTGAAGCAGATTATTTTCTTCATTGGTTATAGGGCAGTGGAGAAGGAGGTTGTGGCCATGCCTGGCTACAAGAAGAGGGATTGGATATTGTTGTGTAGGGAGATGGTGGATAGATGGGGTGTCATGTTCACTATGGTGGATCTGAACAAGGTTGTCAGTGAATGGCAGTCTTATGGTGGTGTTGGTAACTTGCATAGTTACAGGAAGTTTCTGCTATAGTTTGATCCTGTGGTGGAATATTTGGTGGAAGTGGAGGAGCTGGCACATGAAAATGCTGCCAAGGATGTTTTTTGGTCTGCCCTGGCTAGAGATGTCAGGATGGATGTGTTGAAGGAGCTCTCAAGTAAGGACTTGATGAAGACTCCTTCTAATGGGGATCAGAAGTTTCCTGCCTTGGAGAAGGTTAAGGAGGCTGTGGAGGCCCATATGAAGTTATTGGCTGTGGACACCTATCAGGAGGGGTGTGCCAAGTATGTCAGCAAAGTCAGTGAGGCTTTGGCTGAAGAGGAGGTTAGAGTGAAGAGGGAAGAGAAGAATTTGGTGCAGGTTCCCAAACAGGAGAGGGACCCAGTGGTGGATTAGTTGGCTGATCTGACAAAACAGCTACATATTTTTATTCAGGAGGCTACGAATGTCAATAAGGCTCCTTCTCAGCCTAGAGATTTTGATAGGAAGGCTGGTAGGAGTGATCCTTGGGTCTGCTCTTATTTCAGCAGGAGGGGGCACAATTCCAATGATTGTTGGGCTCTGAACAGGGATGTGTCTGAAGGAAAGGTGGAGTTTGATGGCAGGGTTTTCAAGTTCCCTGATGGTTCATTTGTGAAGCCCAGTGAAAGGCAGGCTCCTGTTTATTTGGTCAGGAGAAGGGGTGGTCTTAATCAAAGGAGGCCAAGGTTTGAGGAGATTCCTGATCAGGGGAAGTCTTCAGGTAAGGAAGATGATGATTTCAAGGGAAAGGGGAAGGAGGTTAATAAGATCTCTTTTTCTACTTTCTTTGGTGGCTTAGAGTTGTATTCTAGTGGTGGACAGTCAAGTGGTGAATGCTTGGCTGGTGTTTATGATGTGAAAGCAGGAAAGGTGGGAAGGCCTAAGAGAAGTTCTCAGGCACAACCAAAGCCAAATGCTTCAAAGGTGGATCCTAAGCTGAGTGCAGCTAGGAAGAAGTACAGCAAAGAGGAGCTTTTCAAGATGCACAAGGGTATGGCAGACATGGGCCCCCCTAGTTTTGGTGCATTGGACATGAATGGTGAGCCAATGCCTATGGATGTTGATTCTGACTATGAGGAGGATGTCCCTTTGGCTTCATTGCCAAAGCCTGCTGTAGTTAGAGGGTCTGGTGAGGGATCTGGTTTGTTTCCTGTTGATGTTAAATCTGTTGGTGGTGCTGGTCCTCAAGAATCTTCTAGGACCAAGGTGGTGAAGCCAAGGGCTCACTTTGAGAGGCCAGTGGTTTCTGGCCAATCTAATGTTATGGACTCTGTTCTGGAAAGGATGAATCAGGGTCAGGTTTCCCTTTCTTATGGGGAATTGTATGCTATCAGTCCTGGGTTGGCTGATAGACAAAAAAGATTGTTGACCAGGAGAAGGGTTTCTTCTGTGGAGGTAGAATACATTTGTGATGCTGCTGAAAAGGTTGGTGAGGGGTTGGAAACTCATTTCTCTGATCCTCTGAGTTATGTCAACGTCACTCTGAATGGCAGGGAGGCTAGGGCATTGGTAAATTCAGGTTCTCAGATTAACCTGATTTCTTTGTTTGAGGCTACTCATCTGGGCCTCCCCATCAAAAACTTGTATTGGTGGAAATTTGAGAGGGATTGGTGGCCATGTCACTGAATTTGTTGGAACTTCTGAGTTCATGAAGTTAGATGTTGGTGGAGCCTCAGGGAAGGTTCATTTTTATATTGCTAAAGGAACAGTTAAAGCTGTTTTGGGTGGGCCATTCTTGATGGATTTTCAGGCAAGAATTGGTTATCAATTTGAATTGGGAATCAGTTTGGAGTTGACTGGTGAAGATGAAAGGAGACTTCACATGAGATTATCATCCCCTGGAGAGGATGGTTGGGAGACCAGGCCTGGTTTGTCTTCAATGTGCCATTGCATGGGTTGTTGTGGGAGAAGAAGAGATGTGGGTTCTGCCTCTGGTTTTCTGGAGTGTGGCTCAGGCTCTAGTGAGGGTCTGTCTTTTTTAGAGTGATGAGGGCTGATCACCCTAGTGCTTCAACCTCTCCCCAAGATGAGGAAATCCCAGGTTGTAGTAGGTCAGCTCCCTTGGAGATATACAATGTGGACTTCAACTTTTTCTTTTTAATGTTTCTCATCTCTGCAAGTATTCTTCAAGTTTTTTATCAAGTATCTGTTTGCTCTCAAGATTCTCAATTATTTTTAACTCAAGTTCAAAAAGGAAGATTAGTTATATATCTTTATTGAAAGATATACAGAAAAGCTTTGGGGTGGTTAGATTGGGGTCTAAAAGTAAGTCCTCCCAATAGTGCACCGCTAGGGTTTCTTCTACACCTTTCAAAAAAATTGCCTTGGCCACACCTGTGAGCATTGGGGAAAGCCCTGGTTATTTTTGTAGGTCAGAAGAAAACTCAAGAAAAGAAGATAAATATTTCAAGATAATTCAAGAAAATCAAGAAAAAAATCTGAAGATAATGAAGAAAGAAGATCATCAAGATCAATTTTTGGGCCTCCAGCAAGAGGATAAACTGCACCATTTAAGAAGAGTAGATTCTGAAGATGAATCAAGATTTGAAGATTTGGAAGATGGAAGTGAAGATGAAGATTTGGAATTGCAGAAAAGTTTTGGAGTGGTGAGATTGGGGTCTAAAAGTAAGTCCTTCCAATTGTGCACCACTAGGGTTTCTTCTACACCTTTCAAAAACATTACCTGGGCCACACATGTGAGAAATGGGGAAACCCTTGGTTTTTGTTCCAGGTCTGGTGGTGAAGATTTCCTGAAGATCCCTCAAGTTGAAGGTGGAGCTGCAAAGTATAAGAAGGTAGCGCAGAAGATTAGGCCTGTCAATGAGCCTATGCCTGTGGGTTTGAATCCACCTTTGAAGAGACCTCCTTTGTCAAGATATCCGTACTGTACTCCTTTGGTGAAGAATCCTCCAGATTTTGTAGAGACGGCTAGGGTGACTGTGGAAAGGCTGAAAGTTGTTAATTTTGGTCCTGATGGGTGGTTGTCTGAAGAAGAAAAGAAGTTGTTGTTGCACATTATTGTGCTAAGGGAAAAAGCTGTGGCATTTGTTGAGGAGGAAAGGGGTGTATTGAAATACTCTTATGGGGAACCTTACTTTATTCCTGTGGTTTGTCATGAACCTTGGCAAATAAAACCTATTCCAATTCTAGCTGCTATCAGAGAGGATTTTGTGGAGATTGTTAGGGAAAAAATCAGGACTTGGTTATACAAACAATCAAAATCCAGTTACTCAAGTCCGGCTTTCTGTGTAAAGAAGCAGAATGGAAAGTTGAGGGTGGTTCATGATCTTAGAGCCTTCAATACAGTCACAATCAAGGATGATGGTATGCCACCATGTGCAGAGGATTTTGTTGAAGCTTTTGCTGGAAGGGTGTGTTATGGATTGGATGATATTATGGGTGGTTATGATGAGAGGGAGCTTCATATGGATTCAAGGCCTCTCACAAATTTTGAGACTCCTTTGCGAAGATTTCAGCTCACTAGGTTTCCTCAAGGAGAAACTAATTCAGTGGAAGTTTATCAAGCACATATGGCTTGGATTTTGCAGGATGAGGTCCCTACTCATTCTGGTATTTTATTGATGATGGTGGAATTAAAAGACCATCCACTGATTATGGTAATGAGGTTCTGAAAGAGAATCCTGGTATAAGGAGGTTTGTTTGGGAATATGCAATAACTCTAGAGAGAGTGTTTTTTAGGATTGAAGAGGCTTTTTTGACCATTTCTGGGTCAAAATTTTGTTGTTGTGTTCCTGCTTTGGAAATTCTGGGTCATGTGGTATGTAAAGAAGGAAGGATTATGGCAAAGAAAAAGATTAATAAAATTCAGTCATGGCCAAGGCATAAAAATACTACTGAAGTCAGGGGATTTTTGGGTGTGTGTGTATATGTCAGGATTTTTATTAAGGATTTTTCTTTGTTGGCTTCACCTTTAAGGAGGCTGACCAGGAAAGATGCAGATTGGGAATGGACTGAAGAGTGTGAAGAGGCTTTTCAGAAGTTGAATAAGGTGGTTGGTGAAGATATTTTCCTTCACAAATTGGATTATGGTGTTGATGCTGGAAAAATTTATCTGGCAGTGGACTCAAGCTATATTGCTGCTGGTGCTGCTTTGTCTCAGGAAGATAAAAACGGGAGGGTCAGAAAATTAAGGTATGAGTCTGTGGTGTTTGATGAAGTGGAATCTAGGTATTCTCAGCCTAAGTTGGAATTAGGTGGTGTAGCATAAATTTTGAAGAAGCTACAAACTGTTTTGTGGGGGCAGCATTTTGAGCTGCAGGTGGATGCGAAATCTGTGGTTCAGATGATCAATACACCTAGTCTTCCAAATACTCCAATGACTAGGTGGGTGGCATTTATTAAACATTTTTCTTTTGACCTGGTACACAAACCGGGCAAAACTTTTATGATGCCTGATGGATTATCAAGGAGGCCACCTACAGATGATGATTCTGATTCTGAAGAGTTTGATGAAGATGTTCCAGTGGTTAGGGCCAGCACAAAGGGTGCTGAAGATTATTCTCACCTCCCCCAAGAGGCTAAACTGGCTGGATCTGATCTTGATTCTGGTGATCAGAATGTTTTTGTTGATGAATATGGATTTGTTGTTTGTGACAGCTCAAAGTTGGAGATTGGTTTCTTTGTTAGTGAACTGGATTCTCATAAGATTCAGTGGGAGAAGAAGGATGTGCCAAAATTTAAAGATTGGTGTCCTGGTTGGGCTGGTCAATTGGCTCATGTTTACACTGGTAATTTTGATGATAGGGTTGTACCCTTGGATTTTGTTTTGTTTGATTTTGAAGATGAGACCTGGGGTCAGTCTGGGTTTTATTTTATTATGGTGGAATACCTGTTGACCTTGGAGAGGCCAGATAGTTGTGATAATGATACTTGGCTTGCAATCAAGAAGAAGAGTCCTGGCTTCTATGTGTCAGGAAGAAGGCTGATGAGAAGGAGACATCCTAATCCTCAAGTTTTGGTGACTCAGAAGAAGGGTCAAGAAGTTGTGTTGAAGTCGTTGCATGAAGACCTTGGTCATAGAGGCTTTGGGGAGACTTATAGAAGAGTAGCAGACAGATTTTGGTGGCCAGGTATGAAGTTGGCTGTGCAGTTTTGGGTTCAATCTTGTGAAGAATGTCAAAGAAGAAGTCATTTTAAACCTAAAGAGGTTGGCTGTGCTACTGGTGAATCAACTGTGTTTGGAAGAGTCAGTCTGGATGCTGTCCATATTAAAGAGGGCAGGTATAAATACTTGATTTTTTCTAGGGATGATTTTTCTGGTTGGGTTGAGGCAGTGCCTCTGGTTAATTTGACTTCCAAGAATGTGGCTAAATTTTTGAGGAAAGTGTGGATTTATAGATATGGGTTGATGAATTGGTGACTGTTGATGGTGGGCCAGAGTTTGGAGCTGAATTTAAAGAAGCTGTGGCAAGTGTTGGCTCTAAAGTTAGAGTAGCAACACCTTATTATCCTGAAGCTGAAGGAATAGTTGAAAGAGGCCATCAAGTTATCAAGAATGCTTTGGTGAAGATGTGTGGAGATAGTGCTGAAAAGTGGAGGCATTATTTACCCTTGGTGTTATTTGCTGATAGGGTCACTGTAAAGAGGAAAACTGGCTATTCTCCTTATGAATTAATGTTTGGTCAGAAAGCCGTTCTACCAGTGGACTTGGAAGCTGTATCATATCTTGGAATTGATTGGGGATGAGGTGCACTCAACAGAAGATTTGCTCCGTGCCAAGATACAACAGTTGGAATGTAGGGAGGAATGTCAAGAGAAGTCATACTCTAGTATGATGAAGATAAGGAATCAATCAGTCAGATACTGCTACAAGAAGTTGGCTCATAGACTCAGGAATCCCTTGAAACCTGGTTGTTTGGTTTTGGTTTATAATAGAAGTTTGGAGAGTCAGTGGGGAAAGATGTTTGCTGACAGATGGAATGGACCTTACAGAGTCAGATCTCAGATGTCTGGAGGTTCTTATTTCTTGGAAGAGTTGTATGGTGCAGTCTTAAAGGAGAGAGTGGCTGCTGACCAGGTGAAGAGATTTTATCCTAGAGGCACTAGAAGTGAAGAAGATTGACTCCGCAATGAGGATAAACTATGGACCATTCTTTTATTTTGGATTTTTTTGGTGATGCTGTGCATCTGTTTTATTGGAAACTTTTTGGTTAGAAAGTACCCATGGGGGGCTTCTAGATTTTTCCTTGGCAAGTGTGGGGGTGAATGATGGGCTGGCTTCTCTAACGACAGTTACCCCAGATTTTCTGTTTCCAACCCCTTCTCTTAATTTGGTTGAACCCTAGTATTGGTTTTTCTTCACAGGTTTTAGTCCTCTATGACTTTAAACTGGAAATTCTTTTGGTTTTCAAGTGCCAGACTCCTCACGATTATTGGTTTTGGTTTTTGTGTTGGATGTTGTGTTTTTGTTAGAAGGTACTCAGGGGGGGCTTCTAGATTTTATTTTGGCAAGTGTGGGGGTAACTAATGAGCTGGCTGCTCTGTAGAACAGTTACTCCATAATGTCTGTTTCAAGTCTTTTTTTTGTCCTAGTTGAATCCTAGTTCTGGTTTTTGTTATTCAGGTTCTAGTCCACTATGACTTTAAACTGGCTTTGGACTGGCTTCTTTTTTTCTCTTGGAGTGGTGGCGGATCACTGGTGGTCTCCCATCATTTTTACTTATTGGAGGGAGCCTAACCAGTGATCATTTCTATGGAGCGGGACTTTTTCTTTTTTTCTGATTTTTGGTGTTTATGGTTGTGTTAGATAGTAGTTTTAGATTTTTTTCTTTTTTTCTCTTTTTTTTTAAATTTTTTATGTGGGTTATTAGGATGTAAAAAGGGAAAAATCACTAAATTATGGTGTTACCACATCAGGGTCACCTGGATGTGGGCAAGAATTGGTTGGGAAAGGCTCATCAATTGGCTGGGCAATGCTATTTTCTTTTTTATTTATTTCATTTTTTTCTGTGTTTCATTTTTTATTATTTTCTTAAATCTCTAATTTTTTATCTTAAATAACTTAAAATATTTAAAGGTGTATCGACATCAAGGTGCACTTGGATGTGGGTAAGGTATCAGGGGATCCGCTCATCAATTGGCTGGGGGATACCATTTGTAATAATTATTTAGTTCATATTATTTTATTCATTTCATTTTAATTTCATTTTCAAATTTTTTTAGTATGTTAGTAGTTTAGTAGATAAAATAAAAAGATTAAAATTAAAATAAAATTAAAAAATAAAACAATTTTTTTTATATACATCTGTTAGCTGTTATTATTTTTTTCTATTTAGTGAATTTTTTTAATTCTTTTATTTAATGACAGGATGAAGCCTCCAGTGGTGGGCCCAGATGGTGTTGGTGTTTTTGTTTCTTGTTTGGGTTAGAGGAAGAACTGTGTTCTTTGTAGTGCAGGAGGCTGGAGAAAGTATATGGGTTATAGTGGTCAGGAACTGGGTCAGAAGGTAAAATGTGGGAAGAGGAAGAAGAAGCAGGAATGGAGTGCTGGAAAGTGTGCTTGATAATTTGAGACATCTTCCAGTGGTCATCAAGGAGTTGTTTTCTCAGATTCTTCTCAAAATCATTCAACAGACCATGGAGATCAAAGTCCTTAAGCATGTTTGAACACATCATGATAAGGTGTTGCTTCATATCAGCGTGATCCAGCATCGAAGTAGTCTCTAGGGGTTGGCCAGTTCCAAATGCAGCTGCAGGAGGTGGGGTTCCAACTAAAAAAAGAAGAATTGGTTCAATAATTATTCTCTGTTGAAGAAATTGAATTTTGTTATTTTATTTTGGTACTTACAGATTGGGAGATACTCAAATTTGTATGCAGCCGGAATCTGGACGGCTGAAGAGTGTTGAATAGATGTTGTAGGAGGGTCCACCAGATGGAGGTATGGATTTTCATGGTCATCCTTTGAATGGTGTTGAGAAGATGAAGGAGAAGAAGGAGGTTCCTGTGACCTGTTTGCAGCAGCTAGGCTGTTGTTGTTGTTATTATTTATATTATTGCTTGGTGCAGGTTTGCTAGATACTGGTGGAGGAGTTTCAGGTTGATTGAAGGAAGGACCAGGAGATGGTGATCTGCTGGATGAAGATCCAGAGGAGAGGTGAAGTTATTTCTTCCTGAAGTAACAGGAGTTTTTTGTTTAGAAACAGTGTTGGCTGTTCTGGTGTTTGCAGTGGGTCCTCTAGGAAGCCTTATAGAGATGTTGGAGTTTCTGGTGTTGATAGAAGAAGAAATGGTGGTGGTACGCATTGCTATGCAAGCATTAGGAGGTTGTGGTGTAGAGTTATTTGTTTTTGATGGAAGAATTTGGCTGTTTTCTGGCTGAATTTGGGAGTTCTGAGCCTGATTTTTGTTTTCTGATGAGGCGGGTGGGCCCCCCAATGTTGGGAGAGCCACCTGGACGCAGTATAGCAGCCTAGGAGCTGATTTTGGAACCATTTTTGCTGAATTTTCTGAGAGAAAAGCAGATTCTTGAGAAGATAAAGCTGGTTTTTTAGGAATGGTCTTGGGAATAGAACAGTGTGATCTTCTTGAAGGAGCAGAAGACAAAGAGGAAGAAGCAGGTCCAAGATCTGGTGACCTGGTAGGAGATCTGGATACATATTTGTGTGAAGGTGAAGGCGGAAGTATTTGGGAGTTGGGATCTCTGTCACACCTTTTCTTTTTGGAATTGCAAGAATCACAGTCCCTGTTATAGAATTTGGTCTGGGAAGTAGGAAGAGTGAATGTGCAAGCTCTGCATATGTGTATGCACTGTTTACAAGCGTAGTCCTTAGGAGCAGGGAAGCAGGGAAGTTCCAATGGGTCTAAATTTGGTGATTCAGCCATAATCTGTGAAGGAGAAATAATGGAGAGAAAAGAGATGAATAAAAAAATTTATCAGTGATGTGTAGATGGTGAAGAAAGAGTTGATGTTCAGCAGGTTGGCTGCAGAGCATTGTGCATGGAGGCGGCACCGCCTTTGCAATGCAAAACACTGGTCAGTCCATCAAGACTTTAAACTGAAAATTGTAAGATATTCTGTCAAGACTTTAAACTTAAAATTGTAAGATAGTCTGTCAAGACTATAAACTGAACACTGGGAAATTCCGTCAAGAATTTAAACTGAACACTGGTCAGTCCATCAAGACTTTAAACTCAGAAATGGTATAGTCCAACAAGACTATAAACTGAGGATGGTTTAATGGTTGAGTCCTTCAGGACTATAAACTGATAATGGGAGTTGGTGTGATTCTGGAAGAGGGCATCCAAGAGGGAGTCTCTAAATTTTGTTGAGGCAAGTGTGGGGGTGACTGATGAGCTGGCTTTGCTGTAGAACACTTACCCCAGAATGTTAGTTTGTTTCTTTGGGTCTTAAATGTTTTGATCTCTGTTTCTGTCTTTTTGATTTAGGTTTTTATTCCCCCAAGACACTACGCAATATAGGGGGTGGACTTGCTAGCAAGTCCTCAACCTGAACTCAGATGGAACTCAGATGGAACTCAGACTGAACTCATACTGAACCCATACTGAACTCTACTTGAACACCCACCTAAAACTGTTCTGCTGAGTGGTGTTCATCCCTGATTGAATGGTTCCTTTATCAATAGCTCAATGTGTGTTCAATCTATGGTGAGTTTGGGTCCAAGGTTGCGGACTTGCTAGCAAGTCTGCCCCCCATATTGTGTGGTGAGACTATAAACTGAGGGTTTTGAGTCCCATAAGACTATAAAATGAGGGCTGTTAGTCCCCCAAGACTTAAAACTGAGGATTAGTCCCCCAAGACTGTAAACTGAAGAACTTTTTAATGATGATTGGCTACATTCAGGAAGTCTGGAGAGGTCAACATTTTTTTTATTTCTAAGTCAAGAAATTAATAAAGAGCCAGGAGGCAGAAAAGAATCAAGAGATGTAACAAAATTTTCAGCATTGGCTTTGAACTGGTGTATGAGGTTCTTCCTTTTCTCAAGATCCTGTGGGTTTCTAGCAGGAGTGGATTGGAAGTAGTTTAATAAGAGATTCTTCTGTTGAGAAGAATTTTGTTGAAATTTTCCCTTGATGGTGGGAAATGGATTAGGTGGGGGTTCATCAATGGTTCCCACATTGTCATCATCACTGTTAGTAGGGAAATGATCTGGAAAATTGTCAGATTGCAGTCCAGTATGAAAAAGTTTTGGGCTTACCATCAGAAGGACCAGGAATGGTAGAGCTAGTGGTAGTAGTGGGGTTGGCACTCTTTTTTGAAGGGTTTATTTTGTGGACCAGTCTGGGGATAAGGACAGATGGCCTGGATCTTTTGGTGCTGGTAGAAGGTGGATCAGGTTTTGGAGAAGGAGAAGATGTTGCAGAGGACAATGGACCAGGTCTGAAACAAGTCTTCTTTCTAGAGTGGCAGGCATCACAGGAGGTTCTGTAGGTATGAGCCGGTGGTGAGATGGTACAGATGAGATTGTTGTCAATGCAGTATTGGCAGGGACCCATCTCAGTAGCAGATTTGGAAAGAAAGCTGAACATGATGGTTGTGGTAAAGGAGAATGTGGACATTCTCTATTGTAGGGAGGATGTGGTCTTCCAACATTGGCGGAGCCCTTTGTTGGTTTATTTGGTGTAGTTTTGGTAAGCCTTAAATGACATTTTTTAAATAATTAGGTGTTCTTCTGGAATTACGCAGAAAATATTGGGACTACCGGGATGTGGGTACTTCCATTGGATAGCCCCGGTTTTTCTCTATATTTCATGACTTGATGAAATTTTTCATAGTCTAAGTATTTGGGGGATAATTTTTCATTTTTCATTTTAAAAGATAGCTGTTGAATTTTGTTTTTTGTGTTTTACGGGCTAACCTTAAGTCTTAGGGTTAAGTGCTTAGTACCGTTGTAATGGGCTGAATTTTATCTACATTTCATGTCCCAATGTTGTTATAGCGTATTTATGTGTTTTAAAGGTTTTAGTAGTTGTAGATGATTTTTCTAAATATTTTAGGTGTTTTTGGTGGTTTTCTGGCTTCAGGCGGGTGGACCGCATGCCTCAGTGCTAGAGGGATGGGAAGTTTTATGCAATTTGGTGGTCAGGAACGCCAAATTCGTGGGTATGCATGGGCTTTTAGTTAGTAGCCTCTGTGTATATAGTGAATAAGAGAGTTTGGGGCAACTCTAGTTATCATACAACCATCTGGAGGTGATATCCTTGTTCCTCACTCAGTTTTCACTGTTTTCTAGTTACAATTGGCTGTGTTTGTTTCAAAGTGAGTTCTTTATTTAACTTAACTTAGCAACTGTTTTCTCTGGTGTAGTCTCGCAAGCTATATCAAGTATTATTGCTGTCTCTGGTGTGGATTTGCAACCTACATCAAGTATTATTTCTTTCTCTGGTGTGGACATTGGTCTACATTTCAGTTCTTTGGTTTGGTAGTCTGTCTAGAGACTACTTTCTTGACTGATAAGGCAGTCAAGTGTATTGGAAAAGGGGCTTTTGGTAAACAGGAACCAATTTACTGTAGCAGGTAAATCTCACTTATTTTTCTAAAGGGACAGGGGTTTTTCTCTCTGGTTTTACTCCGACTCCCTTGGTCAAGGCCTATAGCTAGTACTATAGGATTGTCTACACAAGATGCGTTCAACACACAAGATTAAGCTATACCATAATATCAGTAATACTATAATGGTAAGGAAAAATCCATTAAATTTTCATTATGAAAAGAAAAAATTAAACATTAAAAATTTGAAAACTATGATACTTATTTTATCTTTAAATATTAATATATATATAAAATTAAGAACAAGAAAAGGCTTCGTAGACAAATAATAACTATAAGATAGGCTTACTTTTTTTTAAAAAAAATTCTTTTTTTAGGAGATGAGTTGACTAAAGAATAGAAAAATAATTTGAAATTTGAAGTTTTCTGCAATAAATTTTTACAAAAAAAAATTCACTCTTTTGATTAATGAAAAAATAAAAGAAAGGGACATACTTGTGAAGAATTTCTTACCCAACAGAAAAAAAAAGATTTATGATATGATAAGTTAGAGAAAAAGATCTTGAAAACTCAAAGAAATTATTAGAATTTTCTTTTTTTTAAAAAAAATAAAAAATTTACAAGAGAGAGATAAAAGATAAGGAAGAAAAACAAGTGGTGAAAAGGGGTTTTTTTTTGGAAGACAACCAGGTAAGATATAGAAAATAATTTCACTAGAAACTGTTATGGTCATAAACTTTTATGTTATTTGAAGAAACAAGTATGATGGAGAAAGCCCAATCAAAAAAGTTATAGAGAAACGGATGGGGATTTCTTTTTAGTGATGAGTTTCTTTTCTGAAAGCACTTGTCTTTAGATTTTTTCCACTTTCATGAAACCTTGCATACAGGTTCACTGATAGGGTAATGCAAATCTCTGCAAGCTGGTTCATTAACTTTTTTCTTCATAAATTACATGCAGAAATTTTTATACCGCTGCACATTGTGAAAAAAATTCAATGAAATGGTGATCATGTGGCTTTAATTACACCTTATTAAATTTTTCAATTCAACCTTGCTTTATGTGATTGTAAGTTCAATATGTGTGGCAATCAAAGCCAGATGAAAAGCAATTTGGTTGCCTTTTATATTTATCTAGATTCTTTTTTTGATTTTAGTTTTAATTTTTCAGAAAAATATATACACGGTATGATGAATGTATCTGCAATAAAAATTTGCCGCATTATCATCATTTTTTTTGGTACACACAGGCAGATAAAATTATATAGGGAAATTCCAAAAATTCTCATTGAAATTTTTTAAAATAAGTTATAGGCTATTAAATAATCACATTGTAAATATTTAAAAACTACTTACAAGATGCCGCTTCTAAGAGGGAGCAAAGCCCTATCTGTGGCTCTGATCACTGAACTATGTATAATAGTGATTTGGAAGTCAGTTAAGTACTGGCTGCCAGCTTTAAGTGTAGCTTAGTGACCCAAGCCACTTGAAGTGGCTTGGGTCACTTTTTTGTGTAATTTAGATGCCAACCAGCCAGGATTTCCTGGCTGGTAAAATGAAAAATATAGCCACCAAAGTCACTTTCAGCAACTTTGGTGGCTCTTATACTTGCATATAGGTGCACCCTCCCAGCCAGCTTAACTAGCTGGGGTAATTTATTTATTTTGGCCACCAAAGTCACTTTTGCAACTTTGGTAGCCCTCATATAAGTAAAAAGCAGCAGCCAGTTTAAGACTGGCTGCATAAATTTAATTTTTATGCAACCAAACTTGCATTAAACATTTTTAATTGCATGCAGAGAGTATGTGAGGTGCAGCCAGCTTTAAACTGGCTGCAGGTATGTAAACAATGAGCAATCAAAGTCACTGTCAGCCAGGCTATTCCAGGAGTCCAGTAAATGATATGTTAACTTATAAAACCTGAAAGAGGGTGTAAGAATTGTATTTAATGTATTTAAATTAATATTTTATTGCATAATAAAATTATATAAGTATCTTATTACATATAAGTGTTATATTAATTTTATTGTTTATATAAATTTTTATACATTTAAATTTAACATGATATATTTTATATTCTACAAATAATGGCGCATTTTTATGTATTTAATAATTATAAATTTATATTTAATTTATTAAAAACATATATTATAATTATAAGTGTAAAATTGACTTATAATATAATTAAATTAATTATTTAAATTTATATATTAAATAACACCTTTCATATAATATTAAAAAATAATTAATGACGCTTCTTTTGACCCTTAATTGTGTCAGGAAAAACAATTAATTAATTTATACTAAATTCACCACACAATATTTGGGGGGGACTTGCTAGCAAGTCCTCAACTTGAAGTCAGATGGAACTCAGACTGAACTCAGACTGAACTCAGACTGAACTGATACTCAAATGAGACTGAAATCTGCTTGACATTATCCTGAACTCTGTGCCAATACTTAATGGATCTTCTGTGAAAGTATAATGAATGTCTGAATAGAGAATTGCATGATATTTTGTGCTTGAAACAAGTAAAAGTTGAATGATTTTTTTTTAAAGATGATTAGTCAAAATTGAAAGCCATCCTTTTAGACTGAATTATAATGTTCGGCTTTAAAATATGGGAGACTGATAATGTAGGCTTTTTAGTATTATTTGGCTTCTCTCATTTTAAGGATATAATCATTTTTTCAAATTGATAATACATAATGAGTGGCTTGGTTATTCAAGATTATTTTTGGGATTTTCAGAAGTCTTGGGATCTCTTAAAACCTAACTTTTTTTTAATCAACACATTTTTGTCATATATTATCTGACAAAACAAAAAATGTAAGAAAGATATCTAAAAATTTTACTCAAAGTGTAATTTCATGTGAAATTTTCACTACTCTTATAACATACATTGGTTCCTTGTAGAAAAATCATTGAACTTCATTTTAACTAAAAGAATCTGTATGTACATAATTTTTTGGACTTTTAAGAAGATACTTATCAATATTTTGAGTTATGGTATGGGTTCAGTTAAAAACCTATTCAAGGTAACCATAAATTGACTTCAAAATTCTGACAAAAATTATTGTGTTATTATATACATTTTACTGATCATTTCCATGCAGTCACTGGGCTCCTGGCAAACATGATCTGCATATTCATGCAATATGTCTAAATATTGATTAATTGGATTGTGCAACTTCTAAACCATTTATATTCATTTTTGCTCCTTCTCATATCTCCACAAAATGAGTTCCTTGAAATGTCTTGGTCAATTTATGGTTTCATTTGAACCAACACCATCATATATGATATTACAATTATCAAAAAACCAAACGGAAAAGGCAATGCTTCAGCGAGGTAGAAAAAGAGTTCATATTCTTTCTATGTTAGACACAAAGACTCTTAAAATTATTGGAGATCTTTCGGAAAAGCAAAGTGAACAAATTGGACCGCTTCTTGGAGAAATTGGCGACTGTTCTCATCGGTTGAACTTTGAATCTGTGATGCAGCCGCAGCATAAAGCCTATTTTCAGAGCTACATAGTCAAACAGCAAAATGAAACATTGCAGCTGTGGTGCACTTTATTTGGAATCGAAAGGCATCTTAATGAAATAAAACAAAAATTTTATCTTGCTGGAATAAGTATACTTGAAATCGATGATTACGACAGCAAAACATTTTACAATATTGCTTCTTATTGGTCAGAAATTGACTCATTTAGGATTGGACGAAATTCGATAACTCAAAATCAAATACTAGGAATAAAAACGGCATTAAAAACGCACCAACTTCAAGCAGTCAACTTTATGATTGATAACGAAAAATTTATGAAAGATAAACTGGATAAGCTTTGGGAGCATGATGATAATAAATGGCTTCACAGTGTGTACCATCCTCGAAAACGAAATTATGAAAATATTGAACAACACTTTGGTGGATATGGGTCAATACTTGCAGATGACATGGGTTTAGGAAAAACACTATCGACACTTGCTCTGATAAGTGCAACACAAGAGCAAGCAATAAAATTTAAACAAAGATTGGAGCTTTTTGGTAAAAAACTAAGTTTTGCCACACTAATTATATGCCCATTATCTGTACTCTCGAACTGGGAAAATGAAATAAATCTTCATTTCAACCCTCGATCTCTTCCATACCATGTATTTCATGGTCAGATTTGTGATAATTTACGAGAAGAAAAGCTCCAGCGAACTGCGATTGTACTTACCACTTATGAAACAGTCAGCCCTTCGACAATAACTAAGCAAATGGAAAAAAAGTTATCACTGATAAGTAACATTATATGGTATCGAATTGTTCTGGATGAAGCACAGTAAGTTATATATGTAACTTGACACAAAAAATGATGTTAGGAGATTTAACAAGAAACAATAATTTATTATAGCTACATCAAAAATCCTCTAGCCAAAAGGACACAGAAGATTTTTAGTTTACTTTCCAAGCATCGACTATGTTTGACAGGAACACCATTACAAAACTCACCAGAAGATCTGCAGAGTTTAATCACTTTTCTTCAATTGGATGGATGGGATGAGGAGTCTCTTTGGAGAGAACAAATTACACCGGAACTGAAAGTTGGTTCACTGCAGGCAGTCAAAACTATCAACCACCTTATGAAGGTAGTCTGCTTACGGAGAACGAAGGATGTTGTGCTAAATCTCCCTAAAAAGGTTGAAGAAGGTATATTAGTGAGATTCGGAAGACACTGGCAAAAAAGACTGGACAAACTACAGGAAGAATTTTACAAGCAATTTGGTCCAAATCGTGATCAAAAACAAACTTGGGATAATAGTGAATTTCTACGGCAACTAAAGGTTTTACAACTATTTTGCAACCATCCAATGTATGAATTTAGAAAAGATGAACGGCCTGATAGGTATACATGGAGAGATTCGGCTAAGATATTACATCTCATTGAGCATGTGATGGAGTTTGTGCAAGGGCAAAGAGGCATAAAGGAGCCCAAAGCAGTCATCTTTTCAGAATATGTGGACTTTTTAGAAATGTAAGTGACTAACTTAACACTTTTTGATGAAGGAAAATTAAAGGAGTGATTATTTTCAAAAGGATTTCGAAAGCCCTAAAAGAGTATAACATTGGCTTTACAATGTATGTAGGTGATTTGAGTCGGAGGGCCCGAGATGAAAGTCTAAACAGGTTTAAAAACGATATCAATTGCTTTGTTCTTCTTGGCTCCATTAAGTCAGCAGGGATAGGTATTGATTTAAAATGTGCACAAAATGTTTACATAATGGTATTTTAGCATATAATTTTCACTTAATACAAGAAATTCAACTGGGAACACTTATTAATTGAATGTTTTATTATTGTGAATTTGTGCAGGAGCCAAGCTGGAATCCATCAATAGAATCCCAAGCTATTGATCGGCTTTTTCGAATGGGTCAAAAAAACAAGGTCCATGTCATTAAATATTTTGTGAGAAAGAGTATTGAATTCAGTATGTAAAACATTCAAAAAAAAAGGAGAAGTTAACTATGTATGTAAAATAAATTTTATATTGATGAAAAAATGAAAACTAATTATTTAAAATTTTATTTTCAAGGCTCAGTGTACCAAATAGTGGAGATGAACCATTTCAGCTTAAAAAGATGGTTCTTGATGAATATCTGAATGAGTTAAAGAAGTTGGAGCAGTCAGTTGAAGAAGATTATTGATGTTTATTGGGTTGGAAATTTTCAACATTCTTTTTTCTTGATTATTGAGAGTAGCTAAATAATTATTATCATAGCAGTCAAGAGGTAAAGATCGAGGTACTGATTCCTGTCGAAGCCTAGAAGGTGGTAATGATACAGAATTTATCCTTTGTATCGAAACAAGATCTTTTAGTGGCAATGATGATGTTTTTGATTTTTGACTCATTTCATGGGACTTAAGATCGATATTTTGTGCTAGAATTGAAAATTCATCTGATCTCCATGATAGCAATACTTTACTTATTGACCCATCTTCATTGATTTCTGAGTCAGAGCAGCATTTGACATTAGTAAACAAATCTTTTGCTGTTGAACATATAGGAAGGGTCTTGAGAAAGTTTGTACGATGAACAGAGAGCTTCAAGAGATTATCAGCAAAGAACTCGAAAAAATATGAAAGATGTTAGACTGACTTTTTTACGTATCCTAGACCGAGACTTTTAAGCTTTTTTTTTCTCCAAATGGTCTGGAGAATAGTGTCCAAGTCTAAGCATATTCTGTTGTCCAAGGAACCATCGATGGAGAACACCCATTTGATTAGCAAAGGAAATTGTGTTTGGATCAATAGGGTATGAAGCAAAAGCCATCATTCGGAAAGCATTGTCCCAATGTTTGATAATAAGTTGAGCAAAGCACTGATTCCAGTGAGAGTGCCATTCCAGATTCCAAGCAAAATTACGACCTGGAAAGTTTGATGATTCAAGATCATTGAGAAATGCTTCATAATATGAATGAGGAATCGTTTCTGTCACAACACTAGAGCCTGAAGCTAAACAAATCTGTACAGGGGATGTAATAGATTCATGTGTAATTAATGAGCATTTAAAAATCTGGTGATTTGTAGGAAAGAGTTTCCAAGATGTTGAAGTAGGAGATATTTGCATAAGAGTTCTACAAAAACTATGGATGCAGCGACAAAAAGGAGAATTAGAAGGAGGAAGAATTTCGGAAAATATTTTATTTATTTGACGATAGTTTCTGGGAGGTTTTCCAGCAGGAAAGTAAGACCAATAATCAGGCATAATTTATAAAGAATTATGTATAATAAATGCTACAGTATGGAGGGGAGTCTAAGAGCGGAAATTATCTATCTTATATGATAGCTCCAACAGTGACATGAAGATATTACAAAGAGGTTGCTAAAAACAACGAATATACACTCAGGAATAAGCCATAAAAACAATAGATCAAAAGGAATATAAATTAAAAAACTGAGTGTATTACATGAGATGAGTACTCATACATCGGAGGAAAGCATGGTTATCAAAGGAGTGTACTGAGAAAAAAAATATCGATCATTTTAATATGTAGCAGTAATGAGCATTCCCTGAAAGGGAAGTATAAAAACGAACAACATTAAGTAAATATAATTTACAAAATGACATTTTTCTGAAATAAATAATATTCTTTGTCTAAAAAATTCCACTCATAATTAAGATAGCAATTGAACAACCGGATGATAAAGAGATATCAAATATGCATGTACAAAACATATACTTGAAAAGAGTTAGTTGAAATTGTTTACATGAATTTTTTTTAAAAGACAAGGGCTTTATCTTTGCAAAAGGTAAGTAATTGAAAGATGTTTATGGGAATATTTCTGAATTAATGCTTCTGAATGAACCAAAAAAACATCGGGCTATTAATTGCAATTGTCAAACCTAATGCAAGAGGTGAATTTTATCATTCACCCATAAAATAGTGCTTACGAAAGAATATTCAGAAAAAATTTAAAGGATATCTAGAGGGTAATTTCTCTATATGCTAATTCTAGGTCTGGATGGAACTAGTTCCTATGATGAAAATGATAATTCTGTTGTAGAATTAGAAGGCCATTATTTTAGTAATGGCAAAGTAAATAAAGTCATTTATGTAGCATTTGTTCAATTTTTTATTCCCACAGACCTAAAAAAAAACATAAAGTTAGTCACCTCACATGATGCCCCAAATCAATGAGGTGTACTCTATTTTTGGGCCGTAAAATAGAGTTCCCACCCAAGAATTGGAAGGAAAACTCATAAGATAAAAAAAAGAAATTATCAATGAACATAAGTAATATCTCATAATAGAACTATTTTATATAATTTCATCAATAATGTCAAGATTATAATGAGTTTCAAAATACATTAATTTACAGTTGTTTTAGAGGTTGAGCAAAATTTAATCACTAATACCAACTCAAAAAACATGGGTTAACTCATATCAGCTGCTTCCTCCCAGAAATTTCATCAATATATTTTCAGTAGGTAAGATGCAAGAAAAATTGAATATATTTGAAAAAAGGAGATAAGAGTAAAATGGGTAAAGGAATAAAATATATACAATCAATTAGGAACAAAAAAAATTTGTGTTATTTTTCATATATTATTAATTTCAATATTTTATTACAAAAGGAATATAAATCCTTGAAATGATTTTTTCAATGATGATTATTATTATGTGATGGATTGATTATTCATTGAAACCTGTGCAAAACTAAAAATGTATGATTTTGGTACCATTTTAAGATATTAATATTTCTATAAATGATAATTCAATAAATTATTATAATAAATAAAATTATCTAACCATTATAAATTAAGATTAATAACACCAGATATCAAATAGTTTTGTTTTCATGGTAGAGATAGATGAATCCTTTCAAGTACTTAGAGGTGAAAATTTATTTTTTGATTAATCTCTTGATAAAAGTACATTCAAACATGGAAATAAATTGGATAGTTTACTCTAATTTTTTGCATAAAATTTGTATTCATATTAGCAAGTATGCGAATGCAAATAATAATTATTTAGAAAATCTAGGACAAACAAATTAGTTTCAACGTTGGTTTTTGAAATTGCCCTCCCAAACTTCAAATTCATTTTCCCAATTCTGAATATCCCTCATCAATGCCATTTCAGCCAAAAATTTGTGAATGTACAACATTAGGTTGTGCATTCAAGGTTCATCTAACGCCACTTGGAACCTACCGAACAGGAGTTATATATAAAACTGCAAAGTCTTACAAGAATCATCAAACCGAATGTGCAAAGAAAATTAATACAGACTGTATTAAAGATTCTATGTTGGAGGGAAATTCTGGCAGTTCATCTCAGGTATTTTCATTTTTTAAAATTGACAAAGGTTATATGTGGAGAGAATGTTTAGAGAATAAAATCTAAAACATTTATTTTTTAGTTACCGAATTCTTTAACTCCAAAGTTAACTGGCACTATTCTTGGCCAGTGTAGCATGGTAGCTGAGGAGAAGTATAGTCGATCAGTAATGTTACAGGCAGCGAATCTTTATTCATCGAATAAACTCAGCTTAAGAGGATGTGAATCTTTCCTAAAAAACCAAATAAAAAATTTGAAAATTCTTGGTGATGATCGCTCATTGAACGTTGATGGAATCATTAAAAAAATTCCCCAGTCACTCGAAACGGTATTTCGTCGTCTTAAACTCTACCCGACACTTGTCACCAGGACATGCTGTGCTAAATGTTTTGCTCTTTATGAATTTGATCTGGATGATCATCCTTCTATTAAAACATGCACTCAAGTATTCATGTCATCATCGAAAAAATATGTGAAACAGTTACCAGAAAAAGAAAAGTCTCCGCAGTGTAATGAAGATCTTTACACTAAATCTTACAAAGAAAAAAAAAAATCATTTACAAGCCAAAAAAAATATTTCTATATAATGTGTTTGTTGATTGGATTTCGATGAAATTGAAGCAGAAAGATTTTGATGAAGGGACTCAAAAGTGCAAATCTTTTAGAAGATCAGATTTTAATGTAATGGATGACATCTGGGAAGGGGAGATTTGGAAGAATTTCCCTGAAGATTCAAATGCTTCAGAGGATGGCTATTCTGCTTTTGCTTCGACTCCTGGCAATTTGGTGTTCAGCTTATACGTGGACTGGTTCCGGCCTGGAGGTAATCGGATTGGAAGTCATCAGAAATCAGTTGGGTTGATTATGCTTATTTGTATGAGCTTACCACCATCTGAACGATATTGCGAAGAAAATTTATTTCTATTCTCGATAATACCAGGTCCAAATGAGCCAACGAGTGAACAATTTTACCATCTTTTGAAGCCTTTAGTTGATGAATTCAAAGTACTTTGGGAAGGCATATGGGTCAGCTCCACACATTCTCATCCAGAAGGTGAAAAAATCCGAGCTGCAATCTTCCCATTAATTGCAGATATTCCAGCACTTCGGAAAGTAGCAGGCTTTGCTGGCCACTCAGCAACACGATTTTGTTCTTTCTGTTTATTATCAATTAATGAAAATGATGAGTACGATGTGAATAAATTTCCTTGTCGGACCCATGAAGAACACATGAAACATGCGAAAGAATGGAAAAATGCAACAACACATTGGGAACAAGAAAAAATTGTTTTAGAGCATGGTGTCCGCTGGAGTGCTTTGAATGAATTGAGCTACTGGAGACCGATAGAATATTGTGCTTTGGATATGATGCATTGCCATATGCTGGGTAATCTTAAGGATCACAGCAGGATGTTTTTACGAATTGAAGATGCAGCGATCGACCTTGAAAAGAAGTTGAAGAAGGCAGAGAATTGGAATATTAAAGATTTGGATGATTCAGTTTATCCAGAGAAAGATGTAAGAAGTTCTCGAAAGCGGCAGTATGAATCCGATCAAGAAAATAAGCTGGAATTCTTGTCATCCAGGAGTGGTAGTATGCAACCTTTAACTGAGTTAAATCTTAAAATGATAGCGAGTGAAAAGGGTGTTAATGTAAGGAAGCGTCAAAAAACCGATAGTTATTTCCTCAGATCCCAATCTCAGTCAAACTCTTCAAGCATCTTTTTTGATCACTCGAGTGGTATCCCAGTTAGTTCAAGTTATAATTTGCGGAGTGGAACTAAAGGCGAATCATCAAAAATAGCTAGTGAAGACTCTTCTGAGGGGTCGCACGTGACAGCTAAGGGAAATGAAAATGCTTTGGGTAAAGAAGTAAAAGATTCTGCAGACTTTTTAGACCCTAGATTAACGGGAGATGAATTGCTAGTGGTAAGGAAGGTTATTCAGCAGACAATAACTCCTTCTTGGTTTACACGGGTACCGAAAAAATTGGGATCAAAAACTGGAGGTTCACTAAAGGCAGCTGAGTGGCATGTACTGTATACTGTCTACTATCCACTTGCATTGATACCACTTTGGTTTCAGCAAAGTTCATCACAGGGATGCTCAACAGGCTTAGAATTACCGTCCAGAGAATCAATACTACTAAAATCATTGACGACTTTGATTTCGATTACGAACTTTCTAACCCTGAAGAAAATATCAAAAGATGAGGTGAAAGATTTAGAAAACCTTCTTTTTGAATACCGTCAATGTCTTCAGAGTGGATGGAAACATCAAAGGATAAAGCCAAACCTCCACCTAACTCAGCATTTCCCTGATGTGATAAAACGATTTGGGCCACCTGCTTATACTGCCACATGGGCAGCTGAAAGAATAAATGGTAAACTTTCAAGTATTTCAAATAATCATCATTCTTGTATGTCAAAATAAAATTTTTCATTGAATATTTAACAATTATTAATATCATATTTTGTATGTAAGATGAGATACCAAAAACGATTCTCAAGTATTGGCATGTCAAGACAGTTCTAATGCAGTATGAAAAAGAAGAAAACATGGAGCTAAACAAAGATGAAAAAATGACGAAAGATTTGGATAGTGTGAAAGAGTGTATTACGCTGGATGAAGCAATTTTTCAAAAATGGGCAAAAGCACGAATTGGAAAAGATAGTTTAAGACGGCATTTGTCATTATCAGAGATCAAAGTTGAAAGAGTGGTGCAAGTACTCAGAAGCTTTGTGTTAAAAGGAAAACGATTTATGACGAAATCTAAGCATGAAGGTAACTCAACAATCGAATTCAAATATTGTGATGATTGGAGTTTTGGTCAGATTGATATGTTATTCACATCAAAAGAGGACAAGGGAGAGGTTTGGGCGATTGTTAGTCCTTTCAAAGAAATCCTGCCTAGCGAAACACACAAGGATCCTTATGAGAGTCATACTCTTCTAAATAGCAGAGTACTCAGGGATTCTAAGGCCGCCGCTATTGTTGTAAGTGAAAAGTCGATAATAGGACATGCAGCTATCCTGAAACATCAGCGAGGAACTTTTGGTATGAAAGAAAAGATTATCACGGCTGTTGGGTTGAGGTCCATTGTAAGTCAAAACTAATTACTCTGAATAGAAGCAGTTTGAGTTAATTTTGATCCTTTGGCATTTGAAAGGAGTGGTAATGCAAGCAAAGTGATGAATGGCACAATTTTGGGTGGAGAATGGGAGAATAAAGATTTTTTTGATTGAGCAATGCCTTAAAAACGTGATATAAAAAAATAGTTGCATAATTCCAAACATCACTCAGCATTATGAGATATCAAACATGAATTTGGTAGGAATTCGACAGAGATAAAAAAATTTAGAAAAAGTAATAAGTAAGGTGGGAAGTATAAATAATACTCATTTCAGTTTAGGAAGGCAATTTTCAAGCCCAATTCCAAAACTCTTTATAAATTTTTCTCTGATTAATTAACAACACTTTTAAAAAAATTATTGTAAAGGATTAAAATATGGACAAAGATTTTGATATGAGTAAGACATTGTTATCTACTAAATCATTCTGCCAAGTTAATAATTTGATATTTCTAATTTGACTTCAATTTCACAAAAAATAGGTCAATTGTTAAATTCTATTATTGATAATGGAACTATGGATATGGATGTGGAATACGAGACTCCAAATCCAGAAGCTAAGGATGGTAACAGTAACCCCCACGCTGGTCCTTCTACATCTACATCTAACGACCAAAGGCAGAAAAATACTCCGCATCAAAATCGAGAGGAACAGACGAATCAAAATGGGGCTGCTAAGAATGCTGAATTTGTTGCCGGGTTACTGAATGATTTCCTGCCCAAGAATACTGAACAAAATCCAGATGAACCTGAATTTTCTAGTTGAGTACTTGAAATTATTTTGATAAATGCAAATGTACTTTTAATGACTGATTTAATTTTTTTCCCTGTTTTGTAGGCACTTTTGATCCAAAGCTACGAAATAATTTTAAGGAGCAAAAAAGGAAAGCGGCTGAGAGAAGAACGGCAGAGGGTCGTCAAGAAAAAGTCATAAAATCCATCTCGAAAGCAAGAAATGCACCCAGAAGTTCTGAAACAATCAGCCGAAATATTCATCACTTCTTAAGAGTGTGCCTGGGTGGCCCGACACAACTGAATCACTATCCAGAAAGCCCAACTGAAGAGGAGGTTAAAAATTGGCTTAATTGGACTCAGAACAAAAAGAATCTACTTCGACAGGCAATTGAAAAGGTTTTCTCAATTCATCAGCCAAAAACTGCTGCTGATAAAGACTATTTAGCTAGAACTGCAGCTGCTCACATTGGAGCGAAAATTGGTTTGCCTGCTTTTCAGCCTACGAGTGATTTATTGAACATTCCTGGTGGTCCTCCTGTCCCGATGACATTGAAGAAAAATCTTGAGCGGGCTTTACAAGAAAAAGGATTCCCGAGACTTACTTTTGAATGGTCATGCAAATCATTTTCAGGATCAGTCTGGAATCAAGTAGTATCGGCAATTTTGGCAGAATTTGCACTGACTTGGCTTAAGACGGTGAATTGGGTGGACGCAGAGAAATTCAAATTTATTTCCATTGTCATTGAACAGTGGGTTTTAAATAAAGGTAAAGAGTTGAGGAAGTATAAAGGAAGAAAAGATACTTCTCTTGCGGATATCAAGAAGATAAACCATTCCAAGGCACAAGTGCAAAGACACCGAAAAAAAGTGAGAATTTCCCCTAATCTTTCAAAATAAAAGCTACTTACAAGATATGATTTTATTTAACATTTTAGATAGCTGAAACACGTTGGACTATATCGGGTAAATACTGCCATGGAAATGAAGATTTTATCGCCCTCTTTTTGACAACTGAATGCACATCAGATATCGAGGAAGAAAAAGAGTCTACAAAGCGGCCCATACGTGTAATACCTGCATGGAGAAGCCAACAACTCACTGAGTGTATCCATTTACTTGATAAAGTAGCATTTTCTTTAGCAACAAATCAAAGGGCTCTTCTCCAGTATAAAAAGACATATGAGCGCTCTTCTGAGAAAAAATCTTCAAAAAATGGTATAATTGGTGTTCCCCGAAATTTACCAAAAAATTTTTACTCAAGTGATTTTTTAAATAGTCTAAATAAGATTGAAAGTGATATTCTTGCAGCTAAAAATGAAGTTGATTTAGAAAAGATTTATTCAAGCTTGAATAATTTATGTATATAGTTATACTTATAAGAAGCTCTTTCATATATCATATAAGAAATATATTATTTACTGTAGATATTACATAGTTGTTCTTACAGGGGATTAATGCGAAAATTGTATTTACTAGCCAACCAGCTTTTTTCCTAATCTAATTATAAATAGTAAGAAAAAAAGTGTTTTATTTGTAAATATATCTTTAAATGTAAATGAGCCAAAAGTGCAGTGAAATGTTTTAAGTTTTAATCATCGGATTCTTATGATAGAACAATTAAGTGTGTGTAGGTTTGATTGAGACATACAGGTGCGTACCTGTGATATGTGCCGTGTTGGCACAAATGCATTGGATAATCAAAGTGATCAAAGATATGCAATAGTGGAATAAAAAAGTCTAAGGATAATTTTACATTTAAGTACATGAATACTAGACAACCCAAGGTAGGTCAACCGGCATTAAGAAGTGAAAATTTGAAAGTGTATTCTTTCACTAAAAGCTAAGTTTCATTCCAATTTGAATCAATATGTTTAACGAATGTTCAATGTAATCTTGAATAACTGTTTTGATTTGGATTGAATATTTATATTAGCCATTGTATAATTTTTAAGGTGATTATGATGTGGCAAATTTTTTTTCCTAACAAAATTTTGAAGTATATCACTTAAAAAATGTTTAAGTTTCTTGTAAACTTGTGCCAAACTCATGCTGAACTCTGGTTGAACACCGGTGGGAGCTTGTTGTGGGGCGAAGTTCGGTACATATTCAAACTTAGTCTGGTGAATTTTCCATAATTGTTTTTTTAATAGTTCAAGTGTATGGTGCATATGCCTAAGGCCATTTTAGTGATGTTCAATTCATTTTAAACGTTCTGCTTGAGGAATGTTAGAAAGTTTAATGTATGGAAAATCCTTTAATTTGAATTTTGCTCAACCAGCTGAAGTATAGTTATTAAAGGACTTAGTGCTTAGCTGGATAATTATTTAAAATGCATGTTTAGTTTGAAATTTATTTCGCCTGTCTTTCCTTGAAAGGTATTCCCTAACAACCAAACAATGGGGGTTGCATATGCAATCACAATTTTCAAATTGCACAATAGTTTGCTCAAGGAAAAACATTACCGTAACTTAAGAATGAAGGCTTCAATAATTATATAAGGGAGTCTGATTTCAAAGTTTTTTCACATCATCCCACATTACTCTAAATAAAACAAAACATTTTCGATTTCAAATATTTTCTCCATTTGCTAGATTAGTTAAATTTAAATAATTCATCTATTAATAAAGATTATTGTCCTCTTCATTCTAATTTTTTTTAATCTTATAGCATGTCAGACTCAAGTTCCGAGCTATCATCAGTCCCGTCTTCAGGTTGTAAGAAAAATGCAACACCATCACCCGGTTAGTAATAAGTCAGTGATAAAAAACTATTTATGTGAAAGCTTACTTTTCATTTTGTATGTAGATGCTCAAGCAATAAAAGAAAATTTCAATGAGACTGCCACTTTCGAAAAATTTTCACTCCAATCAAGCAATCCATTACAATCAACATCTAGGGAGCCAGCACTTCAGTCAGAAATTATTGAGATTATGGCTGAAGAATACTATGAAAAACTCAATATGATGGAGGAACGAGCAGCATCTTTTGTTCGGGAGTTGGAAGAAATGAGAGTTCACAAGGCATATGTGGACTCAGCATCATCGTTTCTTAACTTTGTTAAACATCAAAAAAAATGTGAGTAATTTCATACTTTAATTGTTATTGAATCTAAAACATTATTATTTATAATTATTAGCATATCTGGATACTAAGAAAGTTCCCGAAGATTCTCATATTAAGGTCAAGGAGGCACAAGAGTCAGAATCGGGTAGTGCTTCAAGAAATGTAAACAAGAGGTTGGATCATACTCATCGGACAAAAAGAGCACGTACCTCATTAAGCTCCTCATTGGTTCCAGAATATTCTTCATCTCCTACTCCTGATGGAGAAGAAGAATCTGAAAGACAAGAAGACCCAATGTTATCAAGTAATTCGTAAGTATAATTTTAATCATACAACTTTCATGAGATATACTGATATCCCTTCTCATAAACTATTGTCGTGCAATTTAACTTTAGGAAAAACGATCAAGGTGAATCTGCAGCAGGTAAAAGATGAATATAATATCATAGCTGATAATTTAAAATTTATTTTGTGAAACTGACACATTTCTTTTTATAATATTTACAGACATAGATGCAGAAAATTCACAAAAGAAAAAAGAAACACCAATCATTGCCAGTGACGATCACAACAGAGAGATATCATCTGCGGCTGAAGAAACAACTGCAAGGGATGATGCGGTACCACATTCTCAAACGGAACCGTTAAGTATGTGTATTTAATATTTTTATTCAAAAAAAATGTGGCTAAATGTTTAACATTTCTGTAGTATCTTCTGCATCAAAAGAGCCGTCCTTGTTGAAAGATATGGATTTAAAATCAGATATCAAAGAACTTTATTATTTTTTTGAAGGAAAAATCAGCTGGCAAAAGGTGAACAAGGCATGGAATGCAATCACATTCTTTCTGAATTTTCGAGGAACGGAGAAGATTTTAACACCGTCGTTTGATGCGTTCTCGTTTCATTTCACCCAAGGCACTCATGCAGAATGGGTTAAAGTCATCAATGAATTGGGTAATTTCTTCACTATTGAAAATATAATTTTTGTATTTATTAACTTTATGACTCTTATTGTAGGCCCTCAATTTTTGGATTTAAATGAATCTACGCAACCATGGTACTCGACCGATCAAATTGACTTTTCAAAACTTGCCGAGTTCAATGCAAAATCATTGAATGAAACTTATGGGGACTTGTGCAAAAAGAAGACATCAAATCCAGAAACCCACCTGTTTCGTTTGCTTAGTCGATGTCAATTTGTCAGCCCACATTCTCAACAGTACTGGTCGACACTGATTGCCTCGTCTCTAGAGTTAATGGCAAACGAAACACATCAGGCACCTCCACCCGAAATGATTGAGAATGATGATCCGGTAACACGAAGTCTTCTATTAATCGATCATATTGACAAACTTATGAACAAGACTCCACCAATTTCGAGTTCAGCAAGTGAGATGAAGAAGTACAAAGCCATGACCAACTCAATGACGCCGCTTTTACAATTTCAAAATGTCATATCCAACTGTTTGAAGTCATACTTGTCATTGTATGCAAGATCACAGGCGAAACCGAAAACAGCTTCAGAAAAGCGGAAAAGAAAAGAAAAAGACGGTGGACAATTGATTCAGTCTGGATCCAACAATGCAGAAGAAAGGTCACTGATTCAGATTGAACAAAGCACAGCAAATCATAACTTTCAACCTTTTATTATGTATTTGATAGATGGGGTAAGGGGTTTATTTATATGTTCGCATGATTATAGATTTGCAAGTATCAGTGATTGTTTAGCATTTATAAGTCAGGTTGATTGTATTCGCAAAAAAAGTAATTGCACATTTAATTCAGAAGAACGTATATGGAAGAATCTCAATAGCTACATCATAGGTCTTTTTTACAAAATTATCAAAAATCCAGCAAACACGAAAGACTTCTGTATGCCATCACACTTGGAAATAGCTCGTGCAATAACTGCTGATTTTTTGGATCATTGGAAAATAGTCCAACCTGATACATATTTTTTTCAAACTCCAAGTATTAAAGAGTAAATATTGATTATATTTATATAAATAGATGCTATACTTGATATAATATTGATGTAAATAGCTACAATAATATGAATATTTCAAAATAATAATAAAAAAATTAAAAATTAAAAAAATTTGGAAATAAGAAATATGCAAGAATTGTGTAAAATGTGCAATAATTATAATACATGGATTAAAAATAAATGTGAATAATAATAAATATGAGGTATGCAAATGAAGTGTGGAAAGATGGAAAAATAAGAATTATAAACAACTTTAAAAAATAAGATGACAGTTATAAATGTATTTAATGAGTATAAAGTGTTAGAAAAGAAGAATAGGTAATTGAAAAAACATCAACAATTAAATATGAAGTACAGAATCATAAAAAATGTAAAAACTCATAAGTCGAATGATTAAATGATATATTCATTCATAGAAAGAAAGCAGCAGTGTTATTCCTGATAATAATAGAAGTATACAAAGGCAAGGAATAATGAATATAATATACTCATCAAAAATATAATTAGATGAAGAAAAGAGAAAGAATAATGTGAACACATTCAAATTAAAAAATGTGTACTCTAACCTATAATGGTAGTTAAGGGTAATCCAAATTGATATTCCAAAACAGATTGAAATAGAAGCAAAAAAACACAAGTGTACCCTGATCTTCGCGCGAAGACCAGGGTACACTTCTCAAAATCTCTGATACAAATTTTATCAAGGCCAATATACAATGGTGGACTCTGATGTTCGGCCGAAGATGAAGGTCCACCTCTTCAAATATCACAGAACACATGGTTGCAGGCAAAAATACCATGGTGTACCCTGATCTTCGGCCGAAGATCAGGGTTCAAGTCTTCAAATTTCAAGAAATATTTGAATAGGAGAAAAAACATATGTACCCTGATCTTTGTGTGCAAATCAGGGTACACATCTTCAATTTTCACACACAATGTGTATGAAGGCAAAAATACAATGGATGCCTCTGATGAAGGTGTTAGAACAAGGGTCATTTATTTTCAAATTCATGAATAATTTGAATACAGGGAAAAATGAAAGGTGAAACCTGATCTTCGCGCGAAGGTCAGGGTACACATCATCAATTTTCATGTAGTTTTTGAATAACGGCAAAAAAACACATGTGTACCCTGACCTTCGTGCGAAGATCAGGGTTCACTTGTCTAAATCTCACATACAATTTAGTCCAGGTAAAAAATACAAAGGTGGAATCTGATCTTTGCCTGAAGATCAGGGTACACATCATTAATTTTCATGTACTTTTTGAATAACAGCAAAGAAACACAAGTGTATCCCTGATCTTCGCGCGAAGATCAGTGTACACTTCTCAAAATCTATGATACAATTTTGATCAAGGCCAATATACAATGGTGGACTCTGATCTTCCGCTTGTGAAGAAGGTCTACCTCTCTGAACACATAGTTGCAGGCAAAAATACCATAGTGGACCCTGATCTTCAGGGAAAAATCCGTGTACACCTCTAAATTTTTTTTCATATAATTTAAAATAATGCAAAAATACAATGAAGGAATCTGATGTTCCCCTGCAGGTAAGATTTTCCTTGAAAGATTATTAAGTGAAGTTAAAATATACTTTCGAAAACCACATGTAAATCTTGACCTGTGCAGATTAATCATGGTTGGTTTGTTATAATTTATACATGAACAAAATTACTTCAAATTCTAACAATCAAAGACTATATATCATATTATTTTATATTAACTAAAATAACAGTGTTCATCTTTGAATTTGGAATAGTTGACCTTTATTGTTTGCTTTAGATGGATGCCCACCTGTGATTTTTACTCCTACTCATATGTTGTTGAAATTTGAAGAGGTGTACCCTGATCTTTGCACGAAGATCAGGGATACACTTGTGTTTCTTTGCTGTTATCAAAAAGTACATGAAAATTAATGATGTGTACCCTGATCTTCAGGCAAAGATCAGAGTCCACCTTTGTATTTTTTACCTGGACTAAATTGTATGTGAGATTTAGACAAGTGAACCCTGATCTTCGCACAAAGGTCAGGGTACACATGTGTTTTTTTGCCGTTATTCAAAAACTACATGAATATTGATGATGTGTACCCTGATCTTCGCGCGAAGATCAGGGTTCACCTTTCGTTTTTCCCTGTATTCAAATTGTTCATGAATTTGAAAATAAATGACCCTTGTTCTAACACCTTCATCAGAGGCATCCATTGTATTTTCGCCTTTCTACACATTGTGTGTGAAAATTGAAGATGTGTACCCTGATTTGCACACAAAGATCAGGGTACATATGTTTTTTCTCCTATTCAAATATTTCTTGAAATTTGAAGACGTGAACCCTGATCTTCGGCCGAAGATCAGGGTACACCATGGTATTTTTGCCTGCAACCATGTGTTCAGTGATATTTGAAGTGGTGGACCTTCATCTTCGGCCGAACATCAGAGTCCACCATTGTATATTGGCCTTGATAAAAAGTGTATCAGAGATTTTGAGAAGTGGACCCTCATCTTTGCACGAAGATCAGGGTACACATGAGTGGGTTTACCACTATATTGTTTGCTTTTAACACATTGTTATTAAAAATTGAAAAGGTGCACCTTGATCTTAAAGCAAAGATCAGCGTAAACATGTGTATTTTTGCTTCAATTCAAAATGTTTATGAAATTTGTAGAAGTGTGCCTTGACCAGCAGCCGTTAATCAGTGTCTGTCCTGTTATTTTTACCTGCTGAAATGGTCCTATCCTTTAATCACATCATTAATAATATTTTCTTAATAATCACATCTATATTAATATTTACCATCCTTCAACCTCCTTGAAAATTTATTCATCATTTATAATTCCTTGATAATATTTTCTTTGTATCTCCTTATTTGATCATCTTCATATTTATTTTACCATGTACTTTAACATCTACATAAGATTCTATTATATTCTCTAGTTTTATGTTACTGTGCTTGTGCTATCTATGTCATTTTAATGACTTCACTATCAACTACATATCTCTCCTTCAGTCTCAATACATCAATATACATTGTTAACAAAACCCTTTTACATATGATTACTCCCTTTTTGTAAACTTCACTATCTCTCTCTATACTGCTTTTCTTAATTTAGTGGAACCTCATTATTCAATTTCTTTCTGGTGCTCTCACATAGATCCTTATATACACATACCTCCATAACCTTTTTTTATAACATTCTTTACCCTCATTTTGTTCCTTCAACCCACAGCCATCACTTTACTCTACCTTTTCACACTACTTTTTCAAAGTTTCAGAACCTACATATGATATACTCAGTATTTTCATCTTTTAAAAAATGCTTAATATTATTTTTATTTAATATTGTTCTTACCATCTCTTTTCTTCTTAAGAGAATTATCAACACTTTTCTGATAAGTTATGAGTTTTTCATGATCCTTATCTGCCAGATTTTCGTTTTGTAGTGTCGTTCTAATTTTTTCTTTTAATAATTTTAGCTTTGTCGTTTTGTCTTTTGTTGCAATGTACTGTGGAACGTCTATTCCTAGAAGAGAAAAAATTTCAAGTCCTTTGAATAGCTTCTTGGAAACTTGAATTGATGATCCCAGACGTGTGAACCCTTCTTCCTCATTACATTTTGACGTGTAATGCAGTACTTCATTCGCTGGCCAAAGTATCAACCATAGTCCATCACAGTTGTTGAAGTTTATTTTCGTCTCCAACTCTGGGAAAATAAACTCTCCTCCTTCTTGTCGTGGTTTATTCTTATTGTATGGGCGCTCATCGAGTTCATTTTTATACGTATTTTTGGGGTACCAAATCCCAAATCCATATCGACTCCCATCCCTATCGCAGTGCGGAGTGTTACTGTATCCATTACCATTAATCCCCGTGGTCCATGTCAGATTTCCAAAAAAAGAGTCCTCTTCCTCTTCCCAACCCGGTATATTTAACTCTTTTGACAATACCCGTGCTTCCTCATATAACTTCTTGGACAACAACTGAAAGAAAAATCTATAAAAAATTGATAATCGTTTTTTTGCTTGATCTCTTTCAGCTTTTGTAATATTTTTGTTCACATATTGCCCTAATACAGTCTATTAATGTTTAAATAATTGGAAAACATGAAAAAATGCTTACTTAAATCGAGAGGAATCGAGCATCCCATCAAAATTCCTTCAGCAAACATTACTCCACTTTCTTGTGGTCTGTTACATGAGACCACATGCTCCAAAAGTTGAAGATCTCTCATGGCCTGTCTCGTATCGTCAAGTTTATTGAGCATTTTTAACTGCTCCAACGAAATCGATGATATAATTATTGGTCGTACACCTCTTTTTCTGGGCTGGATGAAGTATGTTCCCTCATTCAGCTGCTTGAAATCTTGTGGTTTTAATGCTCCATATTGTGTCTTGTGTATCGGTTTTACTTTCAATTGTCTACCAAACATCAGATTTCCTTCTATTACACTAATTCCCCCCTCTTCTGCTTCTTTACTTGCCATAATATTTCTTTTTCCATTTTTGTTTGGATGTTTTTTCTTCCCTGCCCTTCTCCCTCGATTTTTTCCTTTACCATCCTTTCTCACAAAGTCTTCTTCTGAATCACACATGGGTTACTCTACTAAAACTTCGATTCAGATATAAATTCATGGTCAGTATATGACTTCTCAATCATTTAAATTACATAAATTAAATGTTTGAGTTGAAATAACATGATTCAGAGTCTAAGAGGGGCAATAATGCTCTAACAACATGCTCGCTGCATTAAACCTCAATCATGTTATTTCATACTAATCAAACACTAGACAATTTTTTGTTATAAAATGAAGATACTTTGACATACATTAATTTATTTTAATCCAAAAATTTTCAACCTCCTATTTTGTAACCAAAAAAAAACAAGAACGAAACGTTAATTAAAACTCAAATGAAATTTATTACTTTTAAGTTATCATTGCATGAATGAGTGACTAAGAGGGGCAATAACGCTCTAACAGCACGCATGCTGCATTAGTCATAAATCACATAACATTTACTATTCCCATAACTTCAAGAGAACAATTAACAAAAAAAAATCCACATACTTTCGTTAATATTCCAGTTGTTGTTGTGTACAGAAGAAAATCTGTAATACAAAAATAAAAATAAAATAAAAAGTATTAGTACAAATAATTACTATATCTAAACAATCTCTTGTCTAAATATTTTTTGATTGAATGACTATGAGCAACAATATTAAATTCACAACACTATCGCTGCATCAGTCATCAATCATGTAATATATTACCCCAAATTACAAAATTAAATGTGAAGAAAACCTAAGATTACTTACATAATTTTTTTAAAACGTCTATTTTTCCCTAACTATAACTGAACCTACATTAAACAAATGCCATCCAAAATTCATAATGTTAGTAAATATATCCATTATTTTATGAAAATCTGTCTAGTAAAAATTATATGATTGAGGGTACTAAGAGGGGCAATAATGCTCTAACAACATGCTCGCTGCATTAGCCCTCAATCATGTAATATTTTCCCATTATGACAATTATAAAGTAATATTTTTAAAAATTATAACCATTTACATACATTTTATACCGTGCAGCTTCTGTTCCCAAATAAGAGCATGTAAAAGAAAATTAAAAAAAAATTAGCAAAATCTTTTATTTATTTAAAACATTTTTTTGTATATATTACTTGATTGAGTTACTAAGAGGGGCAATAATGCTCTAACAACATGCTCGCTGCATTAGAACTCAATCATGTAATAATACAAAAAATTTTAAAGAATTTTCTTTGATGGAAAAACAATAATTTTACATACCTTTATTTACGCAATGATATAATTTTGAATCAATAAATATTATTAAATAGATATGAGTGAAACAGAACCTGAAGAAAAAAATCCAAGTCAATATCAGAACCACTCATACTACGTTTAACAATGTAAAATCAATTCATTCATTCACTAAAATTATTTGTAATATTTACGTACTTCATCATGCCATATATCAAAAAATATATTTGCCTGAATAACATGCTCAAACCTTTCAATAGTAGTTTGTTTTTATTCACCAAATATCTTCAAGCAATCCAGGTAGATATTTTCTGGATGGCTGGCGGAAAAAAGAAGATGGGGTGCTATAAAATTGCACTCAGCTTGCAATTTCGCAAGAAAAAATAGTATCTGAAGTTGCAAAGGCAAAAATTCCCCACAAGTATCTCCAAAAATCATACTTGTTTCATGAATGAGCTAGGATAGACATATTTATCACACAAAAAGGTACAAATTTAATGTTAAGCTGTGTGGAAGGTCAAATTCAAATTCTTGTAGACCACTTGCTGCTAATCGATACAATCCATGAACACATCTAGTCTTATATTTACTAGATTGAATGTCGAAAAATGTGATAGATATATATCACTTGCTTCCTAGCAATTAACTCACTCTTTGTTGGATGGAAACCAATCATCACATTATTATTTGCAGGGGGATACATCCTGCTATCAAATTCCTGCCAGCAATCTTGAATGATATTCTTGCTGGAAGGTTACAATGTTAATCAATTATTTTGACCACTTTCCAGCCATCAATTCAATATTTAGATGGCTGGCAAGCCAAAAATAGGTGCAAGTACCTGCCAGCCAGCAAATCGCTTGTAAGCTGACTGGCAGGTTGGGTGAATCAATGATTTGTTTAGCCCCTAATTTCATGCCAGCTAGAAACAAACCAATTCGGTTTCTGGCTGGCAGGGTAGCAGATTGAGTGGTTGGGGAAATGCATCAATTTCTACTTCCTTTCGGCAGGAAATATGATGCTTAGCTTGCTGGAAGGAATGAAGCGAATCTATGCTTTTGTGGAAACCTGAAAATGCCTGCCAGCCAGCTGAAAAGCATATCGCTTGCTAGCTGGCAAGTTGTGATTTCAATTGATCATATTTGATCAATTTGCTTGAGCAACTCGTTTGCTTCATGTCAGCAAGTTTAAAAAATATTGAGGGGAAGGAGATAAAAATTCATATTTGAGAAGATGATTTGCCTGCCAGCCAGCAGAAAATGATTAACTTGCAGGCTGGAAGGTTGATGTAGCATGCAGCGGTAATCAATTTATCGATTGATCGATCGACTTGACAGCTGCCTGTCAGCCATCCATACAGATTTTTTTTGGCTGTCAGGCAGCCGTCAAGTTGATCGATCGATCGACTTGAACGCTACATCACCCTACCAGCCAGCTGCGATGTGACTTTGTCGCTGGCTGGCAGGGATGTACAATTGATTTGCTGTCTACATGCCAGACAGCTAGGCAGCAACTTGCTGTCTGGCATACAGCAAGCGATTGATTTTTGGGGGTGATGCTTGCCAGAAAAGGGTGGCAAGTGCCTTGCAAACTTGCACATGCCTGCCAGCCAGCTTAAAAGTAATTGGTATGCTGGCTGGCAGGGTCAGGATAAGAATTTTTTTAAGATGCCAGCCAGACAGCGATTAAAATGACAGCTGTCTGGCAGGCACTAAGTGAGACAGGAGTTAAACAAACTAAATATAAGAATAGAAACGAAATAAAAAACAAAAAGAGGCAGGAAATGAAAATGAAAGAGAAATACAGGCCAAAAAATGAGAATGAGAGAGTGAAACGATATAAAAATAATTAAAGAGAGAAAAAAAGAGAGAAACAGTCATTGATGAGCCACCCAAAAAAAAAACTTACTAATTAATTATTGACAGGTTCTGTAGGAAGTGATCAGAAGCAAGTCAAGGGGTCGAAGAGTTTGTTGGAGGAAGCGTAGGTAGTCCGTTTTTGATGAATAATGACAATTTAAGAATATCAAATTAAGACTCAGTCATAGAAATAAGTGAGGGCAAGCAAATAAAATGAGCAAACTTCAGAGATGGATAATATGCAAATTTCAACTTCAAAAAACATTTGGCATGTAAATAAGAGTGATGTTCTGTCAAACAAAAATCCATGCATAATATTTAAATCTTTAAATTCAAAAAAAATATTTAATATTTCTTAATTCAATTTTAATCACCTACATTTCAATTTCTAACTATAGTTAGTTGAATATTTCTGATTTTGTAGAATAGAATGTACACTACCAACTCAAAAATGTTTGAACAATGACAAAAAAAAATTGAAAAAATGATTTTGTGTAGAATTTATGATAACCATTGGTAAGTCAATGATTAACTTCAATTATTTATTTAAATTTTTCCTATATCGGACATATCTTCTTTCAATTTCATACAATTTCAACCAGAATTGGTTATGAATTATATGGAGAAGTTAATTGTAAATACATGATGACAGTGGCATTGTAACATAACAAGAAGCAAAAAAAAGAAGGAAAACTGCAGCATCAAAGATTATTGCATGAGAGGAACAATATTTGAAAATCTACCAGATTGAAAAAACAAATACCCCAACTAATGGGGCAGTGGGAGAGTGACAGATAAGACTTATAGTGTCAATGGGATCTTTAAGCTGTTGTGCTACTTTCAAAAGGGCACAGAATTGTTTTTGGTGAGCAGGAAAGGGGAGGATGACACATTCTTGATTATTTTTGGTCCATAAGGGGCTTATGAGGCAGTTTGGAGAAGGTGAAGCATTGAATTGGTTAAGGTACCTTTACAGGAGAATGGCCTGATAAAAATTGAATAAATTCCATAGCATGAGATTAGGATAACCTTGTCAAAAATTTATACATACTGGCTGGGTCACAATTTCCCCTTAATTTTCAGAGTGGATTAGAATATGGGGGGTTAGGGGCGAGGAGATAAAAATATTTTCAAGTATTATAAACATATTTTCACTTTTTTCCTGGTTGTTTAAATGTTTGTACAGATTATGTCTCCTCTTAATTATTATTCATTCACCAAAATTTATTCATATTATTTATAATTTTTCCTGTCTATCACTAATCATTTTTGTATATTAGCTATTATAAAGTTCTCCTGCTTATTTAATATTGAGAAAAATGATATATTACAAGAATATTCTGAATGAGAAGATATTATAAGTAAAACTCTTCTTTTATACCTTTATAATAATAATTTTTTTTAGGGCATCATTGGCTTATTTTCTTTTTTTTTTGGTAAACAACATTTATATAACAATAATCTGAAAAGTTGAAAACCCCAACTTGGAAATTTTATTGGACTGTCTAAAATGAAACTTTGTTTCAATTATTGAGAATGTGATTTCAACATGTTCTCAACAGATAATCATTTACTCATCAGTGAGTGTTCACATGAGCTTCAAGGTGTGTTCAAAGTAAATTCAATACTTCTTCATGATGGTTTCATCACTTCCTCAATGTGTGCTCAAAAAGATATGAATTAGGGTTCAAGGTTGCGGACTTGCTAGCAAGTCCGCCCCCCATATTGCGTGGTGATTGAGATTAATTACATATTTTGTTGCGTAAAAATATTCTCTGTTTCACTTAAAAATCCTTAAATCAGACTGTACAATCTGTTTTGAATTATTTTTCTCATAGTCCCTACGTCACAGGCTTATTTAGTTATTCACTATTTTTACTTACTGATTTGGGAATTAATGGTGGGAAAATTGGATTCTTAATTGGGGTTTTTAATTATTTGTTTCATATTTTTCTCTACATTGTTATGTTTCACTTACTCTTTGATATACTTGTTTTATCCTATTATAATTCTTGTATTTACAAATAATGTGGCGCTTCAGAGGACCCATCGCCTATAAAAGGGCCTTGGATAATCCCCTGTAGCTTCATCACTTATTATACACTCAACAATTTAAAGATAATTTTATTACGCTTATTATTATTTTTTATTAGTATTACATTCTAATTAAAAATTCTAAATAACAATTTAAAGGTTTCCTTAAGTCTGATAGTAATCATAGTGTTTGCCGCGCAGAACTCTTACTTGAAATAATATTAATATTAATAAAACCAATCTTGTGTCAACTCTCAAATCACTTGTCGTTGCTTTCTCTTCAATAGATTAAATAATTTCATTTATTTTTATTTCTTTTATTTCTCAATCACTATTTCCTTCTTGTCCTCCTCTCTTTTCTTCCCTCTTCTCTTATCTCTTCTAGACGACTGACCGACAACTGGGGACCTTTCCTAAAACGACGACAATGATCAAGCCTGGCAACGAATGACAAACGCACGGACCACCTAGCAAAAAAGAAAGTTTTTCCGCAACTGTGTTTCAAAATTGGGTTCGATATATTAGGTTTATAATATATTAATTCATATATTATTTTGAAGTGATTTTTCGATCACTATAGTAAGTTCACCTTTGCACCTCTCACTCATATTACTATATTTTTACTGCAATAACAGTGATTGTGGCTTAATTGCTGATTCACTGAGTGTAAGTGTTCAATTATTAAAAAAAAAATTTTCCTAGTTGACCATTATAGAGTGTTAAATCCTCTTAGTCCTAGAAGAATTAACATTATTATTAATACACATTGAATTATTAAATTAATTTTTTTATTATTAATTATTGTTAATTTTGGTTGACTTAAAAGTACTTTGTGCTTAGTCCCAAATATATTGCCATATTTAATATTGGTATTTTAATTAATTGGTTGAATTAACTTGATTGTTTATTCCCAATTTAACCTTGCAATCCATTTTATTAATTAATTTTTAGTTATTACTTTATATTAAAAAAAATATTTTTATATAAATTAATTAATTAAAAAAAATTTTTTTTGGAGCAATTGTTAACTAACTTTTATTAATTTTTTTTAAAGAAGTTAATTAATCTTCCCACTATTATGTCCAACAATTTGGCTGAAAAAATGGATAACATGCAAGTGGATGAAATTGAAATTGACTATGATGCTGATACTGTGAGTTCTTCTAAAGTTGGACATAAAAAATCTTATGCTAACACAAAAAATTCACATAATTCAGGATGTGGAAATGACAGGAGATGTAAACAAACCAAACCCCCTTCCCCCAGCACAACAGAAGGAAGTAAAGCCTCTAGTACCTCAAGAAGGTCTTCCAAAAAGATTCAAAATAAAAAAGCTTCCTCTACCACAACAAATCAGCAACCTGTCCAGTCATATAAAAGAGCTGAAGACAGAAAATATGAGGTACAAAGCAAAAGTAGACACCTTGTGGGATCAAGTTCAAGAACTCAGGAACCAGAATCAGGCCCAGGCCCCTCCTCAGTTGCCTCCCAATCAGCCTCAGTTTCAGGCTCAACCTTCACAGCCACCCAGCTCAACCATCCAAAATCCAAATACTATGGAAGTAGAGCAATGGAAATGGGATTATCTAATTAGTCACTACCAACAGAATGTGAAACACCCTCCTCATCATCAGCCTGGCCCATCCAGAACACCCAATTTCTATCCACCTCCTCATCCCTACCAACAAGGCAGGAGAAAGAAGGCCCAAGTACAATCCCAAACCCAGTCTCAGGGGAAGTTTCCTCCTCTGCCATGGTAAGTAATTTGGTTGATAGTCACTTGGGTATGTTTTCTAATAAAACTTCTTCTGCAGGTAATATTATTGAACATGGTGAAAGAACAGTTAAACCTGTTAAAAGACAGCTTCCTGTAACTAGTAGCCCTATTGATGTAATTAGCAAATTGTCATTTGATGAACCTTTACATTTAACTTCTACTTCTTTAATTAATCCTTCTCTTGCAATTAAAAATGATTCTCTTCCCCCTGAAATCTATACCTTAATTGAAAGAACTTCTGAGGAAATATTGAAAGATACCCTTCATTTTAATGTTGTGAAAGACAAACATTTGAGAGATGTGTTAATCCATGAAAATGATAGATTAAATAATTTACACTTGCAATGTAAAGTGAGTTCTTCTGTACAAGATACAGCTTATTTAAAAATCAAAGAACCCTTGAGTATTATTCTTAGTCAACAAAAAAAAATAAGAAGTGACCATAGATCTATCTCAGATAGAAATATCAGTCTACATAAGACCTTGAGTGAATTGAAACCCCTTATTGAAGAAAATTATTCATTAAAAAATGAATTAAAATCTCTGCAAAATGAGTTTAAAAAGCTAAGAAATGATTTCCATGCACTCAGTGCCAAACACTCCGTTTCTGAGGACAGAAATGTTCTATCTCTTGCAAAAGTAAATGACCAGATGTCTGAAATTCCAAGAATAAGAAACTATGTTTCTGACCTGCAGGAAAAATTCTCAACCTTAACCATCAATAATGAATTGAATGAGAATGCTGTCAATAAGCTGCATAAAAATAAAGGGAAAAAACCTGAGCAAAGTTCATCCTTTCTTCCTCATATTTCAACCATTAAACAAACTGACAATGAGTCTGGTAAGTCTTTTGCTACTAGCAAAAAATCTTGTGATGGTCATGCACCAGCTTTTTCTGTAAATAATGAAATTTCTGAACACCTGGCTAGACTTTAAGAATTATTAATGATGAATAATTCAAACCAAAAAGTGGACCATCCCAGTAGTCAGAAAAATTGGCCTAAGTTAGACCAATATCCTACCTTTGATGGTGATTCTTCCTCTGATTGGCAACACTATATCCAAAGAATTGATAATTTAAAGAGATCTTATAAACTACCTGATGAGGAAGTTGTTTCTAAGCTAATTTCTTTATTTTCCAATGTAGCCTTGATGTGGTATGAATCTGTTCTTTTAGATAACAATCATTATACATGGAATGATTGGAAATCCTTGATTGAGAATCAGTTTGGTGGTTCAAAATTCAGATTAGCTCAACAGAGACTGTATGAGAATACTAGATATGTATCCTCCTCTTTTGATAAGCCCATTGTTTTTCTGATGAAAATAACTAAAATTCTTAGAGCAATTGATCCAAAGATGGATTATGATATTTGGAGAGATAAAATGTTGTATAAATTACCAAATTCTCTTAGGGATTTGATTGTGGCTAGAACTGAACATGTAAGGGAAAATTCTTCTTTCATTAATATCTGTAATGAAGTACTGCTCAACCATAGATATGAACCAAAGAATTACCTTGGTAAATCTTATAATGATCAGAATAAACCTTCTACAAAGCTCCCAGAAAAATCTGGTAAACCCTCTGCCCCAGTTGCACCTAAAAAATATGCAACAAATACTTGTTATAAGTGTAACAAAACGTGGCAGAAGGGTCATGTTTGTGACAAGAAAATTCATCTTGTTGAACAAAATGAAGACACTGATGAAGTTGAACTTGATGTCAATAATTCTTCCAGTGACTGTGAAAGTAATATCTCCTATGACAATGAATCTGTTAAAGATGTTTTAATGTTGGAACATGATGTCCATTATTTAAATAATATATCTGAAGAATGTGTATTGGATTTATCTTCAGTAGAAAATTCTGAGATAATTAAAGATATTACTAAAAATTCTATACCTATATCCCCTTTAAAGGCACCTGTTATCATTAATGGTAAAAATGTTGATGTAGTTCTTGATTCTGGTGCTGGAGGAAGTGTAGTGTCTGAAAAAGCTTTGGCTTCAGTGGATAAGGAATATTTTAGTAAATTATTACCTATAACTTCTGAAAAATGGAGAGGGTATGGTTCTACCTTATTTCCTATTGGCAAATACAAAACCTCTGTATTCTTCAAATATAATGGTGGTTTTGTCAGAGCTATTTGTGAGTTTGTTGTCATGAAAAATGATAATTTAAGCAATTGTTTTACTATGGGAAATGATATTTTAACCATGTTTGGTGTGAAACTGGACCCAGCAAATAATTGCTTTACCTTAGGAATGAATGGGAAAAGGAAATTCAAAATTTCCTCTCCTAGAACTTCTGGGCATTTGTTGAAATCTTGTAACTCACTGATCCAGTGTAAAGGTAGAACAACAACTGAAATTAATGATTTATTAAATAAAATAAATACTGCTTCTTTTGGTGATCAGTTGACTAGTGAACAAAAGGATTCTATTATTGCCTCTATTACCTCTTTCCCTATGGCTTTTGCTCATGGTTCTCATGTCTTGGGAATTGTTCGGGAAGAGATGAAAATTACCTTATCCTGTAACTTGAGTGATATTCCTCCTAGTCTTAAGAAAAAACCATATCCTGCTTCTCCAACTAAAAGAAAGGATATTGAAGATAATATTGAAACATTATTAAAAATGAATATCATTGAGAAAGTGGATGTCACCCCCAAATATTGTGTCATCTCCCCAGTCTTTATTTCTTACAAAAAAGATAAAGCTAGATTATGTGGAGATTACAGAGCTTTAAACACTTATACTGTTGATGATATTTATCCTTTACCCAGAATTAATTCAATACATGCTACCTTACAAAGTGCAAAATTTATTAGTTGTCTGGATGGTAATAAAGGATATCATCAAGTTCCAGTTGAGAAAAATTCTCAAACTTTTTGCTTATTGCTACTCATATGGGAATATAAAAGTATTTTAGGATGCCATTTGGCCCTAAGAATGATCCTTCAGTTTTCCAGAAAGTCATGGATAACACTTTCCATCAAGAAATTATTGAAGGTTGGCTCATGGTTTATATTGATGATATTATTGTTTTTTCTAAAACTTTTGATGAACATATGATTCACTTGAATAGAGTTTTCCAAAAAATGGATGAAATCAATATGACCTTATCTTTAAAAAAGTGTAAATTTAGTTTTCAATCTTTGAAAGTCCTTGGCCATGTTGTGTCAGGCTTACAAATTTGTGTAGACCATAACAAAGTTGCTGCCATTCAAAATGTGAATGCACCAACTTCTGTAAGAGAAATCCAAAGTTTTTTGGGGATGTGTGGCTATTATAGAGAATATATTAAAAATTATCAGGTCATAGCCTTTCCTCTTACAAAACTGACCAGAAAAGATGTTGCTTTTCTCTGGAATAATGACTGTCAAAAAGCTTTTGATACATTAAAAAGTTGCTTAATGACAGCCCCTATATTGGCTCTTCCAGATTTTAACAAGCCATTTGTCCTATATACAGATGCTAGCTTTATTGTTCTGGGTGCTGCCCTTCACCAGAAGCAAATTATTAATGATAAATCCTCAGAAGTTGTAATTTGTTATATTTTAAGAACCTTAAGAAATAGTGAATTGAAATATGGTGCCACTCAATTGGAGTGCTTAGCAGTTGTTTGGGCTCTTGAGAAGCTTCATTACTATTTGGATGACCAAAAATTTGAATTGGTAACTGACTGTAGTGCTGTGAAGTCCCTCTTAAACCTGAAGACACCTAACAGACATATGTTCAGGTGGCAACTTGCTGTTCAAGAATACAGAGGACGGATGACAATTATCCATAGGGCTGGAAATGTTCACTCCAATGTTGATATGCTCTCCAGATCGCCTCTGCCAAATAATGACTCAAATCCTGCTTATGTACCTGAAGATGATACTGTTCATATCCATGGTATATTTATAGCTGATATGGAAGGGGAGTTATTACAATTAATACTGGATTCATATGATAAGGATTCTGATTTAAATAGATTGGTTACTATCTTAAATGATCCTAAGAATGCTTCAATTCAAGCATTAATAAAAACTCTTCCTGCAAAGTATCAAAATGCTTTGAATAAAGGAAAGTTTTCTATTGAAGATGGTTATATATATTATAGAAGAAAGCTTACTAATGTAATTGTAATTCCTCCTTCTATGAAAGAAACTATCCTCAAACTTTGTCATGATGACATATTAGCTGGTCATTTTGATCTTGAAAAAACATTGATTAGAATCAAAAACACTGCATGGTGGGCTAATATGTCTGAAGACACAAAATTATATGTTGAATCTTGTGATTCCTGCCAAAAATCTAAAAGGTTAACAGGTAAGAGAGCAGGGTTATTACAACATATTGAAGCACCTAATGCTCCCTGGCAAATCATTAATATGGATTTTGTCACTGGTCTTCCTGCTGCAGGTAAAGACAGCTTTAACTCTTGTTGGGTAATAGTAGATAGATTCACAAAAATGTGCAAATTTATTCCAACCCACAAAGATGTATCCACCAAAGAATTAGCTTTCTTATGGTGGTCTTACATGTTTAATATTATTGGTTTTCCAAAAGCCATTATCTCTGATAGGGATCCAAAATTCACTTCTGAGTTTTGGACCTCTTTGATGGATATTTGTGGCTGTGAGTTAAAATTGTCTACAGCTCACCATCCTCAGACTGATGGTCTAGCTGAGAGAATGATTCAAACTCTGGAAGATATGATTAGAAGGTATTGTGCCTTTGGTTTAGAATATAAAGACAATGACAGATTTACTCATGATTGGGTCACTCTATTGCCTGGTCTTGAATTTGCATATAATAGCACTGTTCATTCTGTCACTGAAAAAAATCCTTTTGAGCTTTGGTTAGGTTATGTCCCACATACTCCTGATCAGATTCTCAATAATAAATTACCTAAGTTGGAACTACACCCTGGTGTAAAATCTTTCATGAAAACGCAACAGCTATGCAGAAAACATGCTCAGAGCTGTATTGATAAAGCATTTGAGTATGAAAAGAAAAGATGGGATAAATCCCATAAAGAATACACATTTAACAAGGGTGATGAAGTGTTAATCTCTACTGTACATTTCAATTTACAAGGTAACCACCAATTAAAAGATTCTTTTGTAGGACCATTTGTTGTTAAAAGAATGGTTGGTGATAATTCAGTAGAAGTTGTATTGTATTCTCCATATGATAGGAAACATCCTGTTTTTCCCATTTCTTTGCTTAAGCCTTATACTTCCAACAGTGACTTATTTCCCAAAAGAAGGGGAAGACCTAAGAAAAACCCTCAGGAAGTCACAGAAACAGCAGAAATTGATAAAATTCTCAATGATAGAATTATCACTTCTGAAAGAGGTACTGAATATTTATTGAGATATAAGAACAAATCATCTGAACATGATGCATGGATACCTGGCAAGGAGATTTCAAATCTGCCTACTCTCTTGAAAAAGTACAAAAAGAAAAAATCTTAGCATTTTTTTATTGTTTTTTTTAGAGTGAGGGAGTGTCAGCCAGGCTATTCCAGGAGTCCAGTAAATGATATGTTAACTTATAAGACCTGAAAGAGGGCGTAAGAATTGTATTTAATGTATTTAAATTAATATTTTATTGTATAATAAAATTATATAAGTATCTTATTACATATAAGTGTTATATTAATTTTATTGTTTATATAAATTTTTATACATTTAAATTAAACATGATATATTTTATATTCTACTAATAATGGCGCATTTTTATGTATCTAATAATTATAAATTTATATTTAATTAATTAAAAACATATATAATAATTATAAGTGTAAAATTGACTTATAATATAATTAAATTAATTATTTAAATTTATATATTAAATAACACCTTTCATATAATATTAAAAAATAATTAATGACACTTCTTTTGACCCTTAATTGTGTCAGGAAAAATAATTAATTAATTTATACTAAATTGAGATTAATTACATATTTTGTTGCGTAAAAATATTCTCTGTTTCACTTAAAAATCCTTAAATCAGACTGTACAATCTGTTTTGAATTATTTTTCTCATAGTCCCTATGTCACAGGCTTATTTAGTTATTCACTATTTTTACTTACTGATTTGGGAATTAATGGTGGGAAAATTGGATTCTTAATTGGGGTTTTTAATTATTTGTTTCATATTTTTCTCTACATTGTTATGTTTCACTTACTCTTTGATATACTTGTTTTATCCTATTATAATTCTTGTATTTACAAATAATGTGGCGCTTCAGAGGACCCATCGCCTATAAAAGGGCCTTGGATAATCCCCTGTAGCCTCATCACTTATTATACACTCAACAATTTAAAGATAATTTTATTACGCTTATTATTATTTTTTATTAGTATTACATTCTAATTAAAAATTCTAAATAACAATTTAAAGGTTGCCTTAAGTCTGATAGTAATCATAGTGTTTGCCGCGCAGAACTCTTACTTGAAATAATATTAATATTAATAAAACCAATCTTGTGTCAACTCTCAAATCACTTGTCGTTGCTTTCTCTTCAATAGATTAAATAATTTCATTTATTTTTATTTCTTTTATTTCTCAATCACTATTTCCTTCTTGTCCTCCTCTCTTTTCTTCCCTCTTCTCTTATCTCTTCTAGACGACTGACCGACAGTCACTATAAGTGTCTTTGATCGCTCATATAGATATAAAAGATCTTGCAGCCAGTAAAGAACTGGCTGCCAAAATTTAGAAACATGAAATATGTGACCCAAGACACTTTCAGTGACTTGGTTAAATTTTTTAAAAAAATAAAAGTGCAACAAATCAGGTTTTCCTGACTGATAGAAAAAATTAAATTATCCAAATTTTTCTTGCAGTAACTTTAGTTTCAGCAATTATGATAATTACACTCGCAGCCAGTTTAAGCTGGCTGGTATTTTTAAAATTTATTTGGAAACCAAATTGACATCTTACAACTTTGTTTGCTTAATTTTTAATTTTTGGCACATTTTTTCTAGTATGTATGTTGGTATTTAAACATCAACTCATTGGAGGTTGCAAATAAATTTATACTTTTTATTAAGCATTGAAAAATTTTACACATAATTTAAAATAATATCTATCTTCTATATAATGAATAAAATCCATTAACTTAACTTTCTATTTTCTGCAATTTGTGCTGATGCCTTAACTGACCCCACTCATCCCATGCCTTGCACACACTTTCCCCCCTTACTCCCCTTTTTTGGCACAAAATTGGTATGTATTTTCCTTTTTCTATTATAATTTTTATCTTTATATACTTTCTTATTTTTATTACATTTTTTTATCCTCCAATACCCCCCTCACCCACCTCTTACAGTTCCACATCACACCCCAACTTGCATCACCCCACATTTTGGTATGTTTTTGTCTATACTAATTATTTTTTTATATGTTCTTCCTCGCACTTACCTCCAAACTTCTACAACTCAACATCATCAGCTTCTTACCTAACTCCACACCCTCATCTCCACCATCCCACTTTAAAAGTCTCCACACCCCTCCTTGATTAGTTCCCCTTTGTTTTTTTTATTTCATTTTTTTTCTCAACCTCAATCACCACCTCCACCCCACAATGTCCACTCATCCACCCCCACACCTTCACATTTACCCTCTTTTATGGTAAGCTTATTCATTTTTTTTTAAATCCAGACTTTGTTTTCATGTCACTCACCTTTCTTTTCATCACCCACCTCCACACTTAACTCTCAACACTCACCACGGCCACCTTTTCTCACCTCCACACCCACCATCCCCCTGCCTCACCTTGCCCACCCATGCACTCACTCATCACACCTTCCCCTTTTCTCACACAATTTGACTGATCAAAAATCCCACCTTCAACCCAGGAGAAATCTGAGAGATTTCCATACTCTACACAGGCAAACCAAGGTATGTTTATCTTACTGTTTTTAGTTATTTTTGTTATGCCTCTCACTAACACACCTCCACACTCCAGACCTTTAGCTTCACACCACCACCCCACACCCCTCCATTTCCTCATCCTTGGTAAGTCTTCTGTTTTGTTTTTTTATTACTTTCCCCCTCCCATCACCCCATTCTCACCTTGCTTCCCTCCACCACCTACCACATCCCCTCCACCCAACCTACACCACCACCACCTCAACCACCTCCACCACCTCAACCTCAACCTCCTCCACCCAACCACCTCCACCACCTCCACCTAAACCTTCTCCAAAAATCCCCTCCACCTGGCCACCTCAACCGCCTCCACCCAACCACCTCAACCACCTGCACCTCAACCCCATCCAACAACCCCCTCCCCCCAACCTCCTCCACCTCCACCTCAAGCCCATCCAACAACCCCCTCTACCCCCTCCACCTGAGCACCTACACTACCTCCAAGCTCCACCCACCTCCCACATCCATGGTAAGTTATTTCTTACGTTTTTCTTCACCTCACTCACCACATGCTCCTCCACCTCCACCCTCACCTCCCACACCTCCCCCATCACTTTGCCCACCTCCAACTGTATCACCCACCCCAAAACTACCTCCTCCCACCACTTGACCACTCCCACATCCACACCCTCCACCTCACTCACTAACCCACTTTCCCACCTCCATGGTAAGTATTTTCCTCTTTATTTTTTATTTTACTTTTTTTTTCATCTCACTCACCTTGCTCCCCTCCACCTCTTCACCTTGCACCCATTTCCCCCAGCTTTTTCACCCACTCACCTTTCGCACCTTTCCCACATTGCCCACCTCCCACATTGACTACCCCCACTCAACTCATTTCCACCTCACTCTCCTCAACCCCCACTCACCTCCTTGCTTTCCTCCACCCCTACCCACCCACCTGGCTCCCCTCCACCCTCACTTTTCCACCTTGCTCCCCTCCTAACCCATCACGCACCACTGCACCCACCAACCTCACACCATTCCACACTCACTTCTCAACCTTGTGCTCCTCAACCCCCACCCACCCACCTTGCCCCTTCCGACTCCAACTTCACCTCCCCACCACCCACCTTTACCCACCCAACACACCCATTGACTCTCACCACCAACCTCTCTTTCCCACCCACCTTCACCCACCCCACCATTCTACCTTGCACCTGTCCACCCTCACCCATTCACCTCACTCTCCTCCACCCCCACCCACCCACCTCACCCCCCTCAAACTCCAACTCCACCTCTTCACCACCCACCTTTTTCCACCTCCACCTCCATCACCCCACCATCACCTCACTATCACACACCACTACCTCACCAACTCCAAATTTGCTCACCTCTACTCTGCCCACAAAACTAATTCTTAATTTGACATAGTAGAGAAATCATGGACAGAATTTTGGGGAAACGTAAGTGTTATTTAAAGTGAAAAATTATTCCTTTCTTTTGAATTCACTACATTAACTGCTCATTTTCACTTGAAGCATTAATAAGAGCTACAAAATGACTTCTTTGGTGATGAGTGACCAACAAGTTTGAGATGATTTTTCAAAGTCAAAGTCCTCAAGCAATAAATAATAGTGTATATTGTTCCAGATCTGAAGCAAGTGAATTTTGAAAATAAAGCAAAGTAGGAGTTACCATGAGAAACCTAAGAATGGTAGCACTGCAACTCAAGTTGATTGAAAAGTAAGACAAGATTGACAATAAGGATTTTAGAGTGTCTTTTCAGGCTGATAATAGTGTCTAACTGAGCTTCACCATTCAGCTTTTCACCCAAACCAAGTAAATATGGTTTGAGAATAAGGGAATTGAATTATGTGTCCCAGCAAATAAAACCAATGGTGCACATATATCTCAAAGGGGATTATGGATGGCAAAAAGCACCATAGAAATTAATATATAAAGGTGGATGCTTCTGTCAAGTACAAAATTTGAAGCCTCTTCTTTATACTCACAAGCCTATTTGGAGAGAATGTTGGACAATAAATACAATAAATTGAGGCTAATAGACAAGATTTATTAGTTTTAAAGAATCTTGAGTGCTAGAACACTGAATTACTAGACATTAAATTCCAATATTTTTGGCATGCTGATCAAACTATTACTTATTTTATAGGCTGGACTGAAATGATACATAATCAAACATGATATAAATATTCAAAGGATAGCATATTCAACTAAAAAATATTTCTGATTTCACTCAAATCCTCACAAAATTTGAATTTTACAAAATACTTCCAGAAATTCTAATTACGCACAAGTGCACACACAATTCAGATTCCAGATACAAATCCTTTAAATTCAGATTTCAAAAAAAAACATATGCCCTCAAATCCATACTCTCCCCCTATATATTCTCATATGGAAAATTTTGAAAAAATCTATAATCAACATGAAATTAAAGGAAAATTGAGACACCATATGCAATTTATGCACAATTCTCACTCCATATAAGTTATGCAGATCCCACATGAATCACCTAGAAATTATTGATTCATCTGAAATCTGGAAGAATATATGGGCACCACATATAAACCCCAAGAAAATTGGATTACACATCTATTACTTGAAAAATTATGATTTCACATAGACATAAACTTATTTCTGAATCAAAACAAAGCTCACAAGATTCTGATTTTTCAAAATACTCCCACAAATTCTGATTCTACACAAAGACACACAAAATTCTGAATCCAGATAAAAATCCATGAAATTCTCACTCCAAACACAAGTCCCTGAAACTTTTATTTCACTAAAAACCCATGCTGCCCATGGGTCACATATGCTTGTAAAATCAATAATATTTTTATCATCATATCAATTTATAATTCAGTTGATAATATGAGTAACACAAATAAAAAGCTTAATATTTTTAAGGAGAATTAACTTGTAAATATTTTCATATCCTATCTTCAATTTGATTTACATCATATCAAAAATAAAATTATTCTGCATTAATTTTTGGATGAATTCATTTGCAATAAAGTTGGTTCTATAATTATTTTTTAGAACTCTTCACAGATAAATTAAGCATTTTATGGAGATAGAACTATATAGTAGTGATCTGTAGAAATAAATAATAATATTGGGTCATCTTCAGAATTAAAATTTTTTGACTTTTCCATAAATAAATTTAAAAGGGAGATAATATTATTTCATATTTTTGTTGGTAGACTGATCTAAACTTTTTATAATAGTTTTGACATCAAGAATATGCACAAAACTCAATAGAAAAGCTATAAATATGTGCATTGATGAATTAATGGGAAAAAATGCATATTTTTTGCAATAAAAACTACTGGAGTTATCTATTTGAACACTTTTTCATTCTTATTTATATAAATATATATTATTATTCATCGAGTGTAATAAGCTATACTTTTTGTTGACTATAGTTTTATATTTCAGTTATAAAAAAAAAGGGATTATAAAAATCTTAATGATGCAAAGATGAAATAAATTTAAAGTCAGAAGAGAATATATCTCTCTTTAAATTTAAAAATTGTAATAAGGGAGGTTTTTCCAAAATTTAAAGTAATTATTTATGTGGATGATTAATTTTTTTTTTTTGTCATTAAAATTATATTTTTTTAAGGATTATTCCAATAAAAAGAATTTAATTTTCAAAACTTGATGATGGTTATTTTTGAATAAAGGTGATGATTGGGCAAGTTAACAGTGTAATTTCATGTTTAAAATTTATAATCATACTGGACATAAAAAATATCTTATCCTTGATCAATCTGTGCTCAATGTGTGCTCAATCAGGGATCAAATAAGATTTTTGTTAGATCAAATTTTGCTCAATGTTGGACACACCAGGCTTTAATCAAGGACAAATCTCAGAATAAATATGACTCTAATTTTTTCTCAATGAGGTATTCATGGTGAGTCTGATACATGGCATAAATTAGGGTCACCATGGAGTTCAAAGAGTGAGAACTGCAAGCAATTCACCCCCAAATTTCCTGTGGTGATATTAGCTATAACTATATTTTATTAGCCATTTTTCCACCACTAGTCCACACCAATCCAAATATTGTGAGTTAAAAATTTAGCATAAAAGTTTTATAAATTTTTCTTGTCGTTTAATCTATAAATTATTTATTTTTAAGTAGTAGGACCATTAATATTTACAATTAAATCATACTTAAGTACTAGAATATACTGACAATAAGCATTATTCCTATTTTAAGTATAATTCCTCATCTCATAACTTCTACCCTGATAAGATGATGAAGATGAATAAAACATATTTGACTTCTGAGTTTCTTGAAAAAGAATTGTAACTTTTTAGTTAAGTAAGAAAACTGTTCAACCATCTCCTGATCCACATTCTCATCCACCTTAGGAACTTGTTTTCCCATCTGAGCCTTCTTTGCCCCTTGATATTTCTTCATGATATTAATATTATCAGTCAAAAATTCACTCATCTTACTTACATACTTAAGAAAAGATTTGTGATGCTTTTCAAGTGCTGTAAGTTAAATATAATTCTTGAAAGCAACCTTAATAACAGCTAAAGCAGGTAGTTTTTTCTTTCTGTTAGGTGAAGTCTTAATTAGATCCTTTCTAGATAACTGTTTCAAAGCATCCATCCTAGAACTCCTACCAAAAATCTGTCAAAAATAAGTCTTTATCCTGATTTTCTATGAGCTAATTCATCCACCTCAACCAGATATTCCACCACATTATCAAATTTTCAGGCATTTTCTTATAATCAACCAAAGAATTAACACCACTTTGAGGTTTCCATTCACTAATAATATTATTCAAGTCTACCATAGAATACCTGAAATTCAATCTCTCCACAATTTCCTTTTAAAACATAGTACAATTCCTTTTTTTATAAACTTCCATACTAATGACTTCTTTCTTCACCTCTCTTTCCAAAATAAAAAACCTTATCTGACTCACCATATCCAAAGGTAAATTCATATCAATAGCAGAAACAGCTTCATACCTGCATTAAATTCATGTTACATTCTCTCTATTAAACTTAAACTTATCCCAATTTTTTATTCTTACTGATGGCCTTATACTTATAGGTAAACCAGCAGACACCATACCAGATCCAGGAAGAGAAAAGATCCCAAATTCCAAAAATAAAAAATAAAAAATACAATCAATACCATTTTGAGGCCAAAGATAGTTCATTCACCAAGTAACTCCTTTAATAGCAAGAAAACTATATCCCTATGTTTTCCACTAAAATATGTAGAAAGACTTCTACAGTCATGTTGCTGTAGGTTGAATCTAAGGGAGTTGGGGAAGCAAGAAAAATTACTGAAAATTTAAGTAAAAAGTGCAAGTTAAACTAACTAAGATTAAAATTCTTGTTGATAAGAATAAGATTTTTGACTGATCTGATTTGTTGAGTTTGAGATGAGATGGACCTGTGTGGAATAAAATAAAAAATCTGAAATACAAAAAAAGTAACACCAGAAAAATGTTAATTTAAAAGTGAGTGATTTGTATGTTTTTGTATTTTATAATTTCATAGAAAAAGTGTTAAATCTGAGTTCTCAAGTATGAGAGCTATCCAATGGCTCTCTAATATATATATTTATAAAAATTTATGTAAAATAATTGTTGAAATGTGATTAATAGTATGTAAGACTTTTTTGGTTGTTGTTGTCTAAGCTCTTCTTCTTGTTTCCCCATATTCCATCAAAATCTCTACATTTATTTTTGAATTTATCAGCATAACTATATAAGTCCAGGTCACATGACCTTCAAAATTCAATCCTGAACGCATGCAAAACTTGTCCAGAGCTTGTCCAGACTACCAGAGATAATATAACAGCTAAAAATAGCACACAAAAATCTAAAAAAAAATTATGAATATATTCTAGCATCTAATAGACAATTACTCCATTTTTTGTAGCCTGCACATCCCTAATGATTGTATTAAAACTAAACAAATTTAACAAATATTTTCAAAAAGTCTTAAATCAGAAAGTTAATTTAAAAATTATAAGAAAAATTCTGAAAAATTCCAAAATGTTCAATAAGACTAGATCTTTTTATATAATTTTGCTTAATTCCCTCCTTTTCTAATGCAAGCTTCTGGGAAAAAATTTCTCAACATTTACTAAACCAATTTTCCACCAAATCATTTCAAATAAATCATCAAATAACCATTCCTAGATACTAAATAAATGTACTTCATAAATTTACACATAAAATTTAAGTGGCATACTCAACTTTGGAATGCCACAACAGTGGTCTGTCATTTCTAAGCCTTGTTGGTTGTGGCACTTACTTGACATACAGAATGTAATGAAGTGTGCAATAATTCTTCACAAAATGATAGTAGAAAAAAAACCCTCTGAAGATATGTTTTTGAATAAAGAACCAGATTTGTCTAGAAGTTTGTTTCAAGTAGTCTCACACATCATGACCTCAAATTTTTTTTTATACCAAAACTTTTTATTAAGAAGTTTATAGGGCTTTGTGTCATTCTAATGTGCACTTCCAACTTATGAAATATTTGAAAGTGCACAACTAGATGAGGAGGGGTTTACAAGCTGAGACCAAAAAAAAAAAAAAAATTATTTTATTTGTTTTATTTTATATCAAATGTTTGATATATATATATTTGAAAAAAAAAATCATGTATAATCATTTTTTTGATGATTTAAATATACAATTTTCAACTAAAAAAAAATTGATTTGTTTGCATCCATGTGATTTTTTAACTCAAATAAACTAAATTTTGATATCTCACTTGACATTTTCATTAAATATATTTTTTTTAATGAAATGACATAACAATAATGAAGCACAAAAAATTAAGTGTAAATATTTGGAGATCTGCCTTTAGTTAAGTGACAAACATGTAACATGTTTCTGAGGCCAGTGCCTGAGGACTGGGTGTTCATGCCAAAGTACAAAAAGCAGTGGATATGGGGAAAGCAGAGGTGATGGAGAGAATGAATACAGGGGGTTTTCAAGCAGAGATTTTGAGATATACAGCAAAGCCAAGTTGTGAAAGTTTTGTGCAGAAACACATTAAAATGAAGTATATACTGACATTTAGCTATTTACATGTAATAATATTTAATAACTTTCCATATTGTTGATAAATTGAAGAAAGAAACAAGTGATATGGAAATATGGAGAAGAAAAAAGATAGAAGTATCAGTTTAATTGGTACTTTTTATTTAAATTCTCTTTGATAAGCTGAAGACACAACTTAGAATTTTTTTTTTAAGGGAATTCTCTATCCAACCTCATAACTAGCTAAGCATCTTCTTGTAGAATTTTATTCTCAACAATAATTCTACCTGTCACGGGACGACCTACGCACAAGGTCGAGGATGTTCCTGAAAGTGAGATGAGGGATTTAGAAACTTCTTCGAAGCACAGAGGAATGATTTGAGGAAGTGATTCGAAGGTCACTCGAAGTAAGAGCTACGGGTTTGAGATATGTTCAAGAAGAATTATAATATAGTTTCAAAGGTAATAGGAATTCTTAAGATCTCACGAAGGGTTGAAATTCAATAATCAAGGATTTAGGATTTTAGAAATGATTACTGAGAAAGTTTAAAGAAAAATACAATAACAATGATTTAATTTTGTAATTTTACCACTATTAAATGTAAATACGTTTTATAATTTAATTCTAAGGAATGTCGAACCAAAAACCCAACCCTTTTATATCCTTTATTCCTCTTCGCATTTACCTCCCTCTCATCACACCATTCCCATACCACAGACCATTAATAACATACACTTAGACCCTCTTTGCTAATATCCGTCCATGTTCAATTTACCCCTTTTAATTAATTAACAAACTTTTTAATGAAAACTACTAATGTACTATTACGTTGATCATAGCGCTGTGCGTCGCTTATTGAAATTAAGACTAAGACACACTATTGAGAGATTGACTAATTTAGATTTAGAGTTTAGGCTAGCGCAGTTGAATAGTAAGTACACAAAGGGGAATTGCAGTTGCTATGGAGAATTGCTTTCTGCGCTTCAAGTATAGATTTAGAACTCGATATTATTGATTTAATGAGCTGCTTTTGCCTCGAGTGTCACGTGGAGCGTGAAAGATGCCCGGGTATAAGAATCGCGAGCTCCATTGAGCTTGAGCCATCTTCTCACACTAGTTTCCCTTTCCTCTATATATATCTTTTCTTGTTTATTACTTTCCTCATTATATAATGAACTGTCCTACCCCAACGCCTACGCCTCCACACCCTAAAGCAGATGGGGGAATGGTTACGCGACAGTTTTCCCAGGCTTGCACGGCTTGTGAAGCAATGGAGTACTTTTGTGTCGAAAGTACGGCGACTCGAGGCCCTCGCCAGAAGTGCGAGTTTTGCCGTTGGCGACGAGTGGCGTGCGATGCGTTGACAAAGAACGCAGAGATTGGACGACAATTCACCAAGACTAAGTTTTGGGTGATCCCTAAAACAAAAGAGGTGGTCGAAGACATTTGGGATGTCTCGGTTGGAGACAATCAATCGGTGGGGGAGAATGATAAGGAACTAGATAACAAGATCACAACCTGGGTAACCCAAGCCACAGTTTCAAAACGGGGTGTCAAAGAAGAGATCGAAGAATTGGTGGAGGAAGATGAGGATGAAGTTCCTGTTCCAAGGCGGACACCCAAAAAACAACGGGTGGTCATTGAAGATGACGAGGAGGAGAAAGAAGCAGAGGTAGAGGTGGCTCCAAGGTTGTTCTTAGAACCTGACCCCATCTTCGAAGTAAGTTTTATCTGTTGCTTTTTGAGGGATGAGGTTACTGATGAGTTCTTGTTTAGACATCAAATGCCATTGTTGAAGACCCAATTGGGGAACCTGCGTCGCTTTTGCCAACTGAGGCAAACCCTCCGGTCACGGGTGGAATCGAAGAACCTGAGGAAACACTGGACCAGGTGTGGTCGAAGAAGCCTCGTCAGGGTCAACGAGTTAGGTTTGCAGAAGAGTTGTGTGGGGATGTCAATACAATTATTGACGCTGCTTCCTTTGACATGGCAGAGGAACTGTTGGAGATTGGAGAGGTGGTTCCGGTAGGAGAGGAGGAGGTATTTGAGAAATGCAGGAAGGAGATAAGGGTAATTTTGGAGAAGATGAAAGGATTGGTTTGAGAAAAATTAAAAGAGAAAATTTGAAATGAAAGGGAGAGATGTAAAGAAGTAGAAAAGTAGAATTGTCTTTAGTTTTATTTTTGTATTATTTTATTGTATTTAAGGTGAATATTATTTTTTATAAGATTTGGGAGAGAGAGAGAAAAAAAAAATTTAAATAAAATTTTGCTTTAGAATTTGAAAGAAGAAATTTAAATAAAGAAAGAAAAAGAAAGAAGTCATTAATTGAAGGAAGTTTAAGTTTAAAAGAAAAATTTATGTAAGAGAAGAGAGAAAGAAGAAAAAAATGATTGGTGATTGAGATGAGTTTGTTGAAATGAAAATTTAATGAAAGAAGAATTTGTTATTTGCGAAAAGTTGTTTATTGATGTTTTAGGAATTTTAGATAGTTGAAAAGAGAGAAAAAACAGAATTAGAATTTAAAGAGAATTTGAAAAAGAAGAATCATTTGTTCGAAGAATTTTATAAAGAGATTTAGAGGTTGAAGTTAAGTTCGAGGAAATGGTTGTGTTGTTATTTGTACAAGATTTTGATGGTTTGAAGGAAAGAAAGTTTAAAGAGAGAATAAATTTTAGAAAAGAGAATTTTAAATTTAAGAAAAGAATGTATTTAGAGAATTGAAAAAGAGAAGAGAAAAAAACATTTAGAGAGATTTAAAAGTTTTTTATTTTATTTTATTATTTATGTTTATTCTATTTATTTGTTTTGTTTTGTTTTTTTTTTAATTTTATTTTATTTTTTAATTTTAAATTTTAATTTTAAATTTTAATTTTGATTTTAATTTTAGTTGGTTTTGGAGAAAATTTTATAGAAGGAGAAGAAAGAAAAAGAAAAAAAAGAAAACAAGGATAAGAAATTTAAGAGGTGTTTTAGATTTTAAGAGAAAGAGAAAAAATAAAGAAAATAAAAAAAATAAAAGAAAAAATAAAAGAAATTTTAAGGTTTTGGTATTGAAGGATATTTCAAATGAAAAGATTTTAGAAGTTCAGGGGCATTAGAAACATTGATGGCTGGTTCCCAGGATGTTTTGTCTGAGTCATCGAGGAAGCCTTCCCATTCCACAAGGTATTGAAGTTTTCCCTTGCGCATTCTTGAATCAAGGGTACGACTTACTTCCAACTCTAGATGATCTTCTACTTTGACCGGTTCCGGAGAGGGTTGGTTCTTGCCCAGGTATATTTCTCGAGCCAGTTCCAGGAGAGATACATGGAAAACAGGGTGAATCGCCTGCCATTTAGGAGGTAACTTGAGTCGAAATGCAGTTTTAGAGACTTCAGAGTCGATTTCGAATGGTCCCAAGCGCTTTTCAGCCAGTTTCTTTGATGTTCGTGTTGTTCGAATGTTTCGTGCGTTGAGCCATACTTTTTCGCCTGGTTTAAAGGAAGGAGCAGATTGTCAATGTTTGTCGGCCTGTTCCTTGTATCTTCGAATCGCTAATTCCAAATTTGTTTTAAGTTCTTCTTGGAGTCGTGATATAGTTCAAAGATAATGTTCCACAGGATGATTAGTTCCTACATGGATTGAGTTGAATCGAGGATGTCGTCCATAAATGGTTTCGAAGGGAGATTGTCGTGTCGAAGAATGAGTCAAGTTATTATAAGCAAATTCGGCCAGTGGTATCCATGTGGTCCAATCGTCTTGTTGGTAACTGACATACATTCGAAGATATTGTTCGAGGATTTGGTTAAATCTTTCTGTTTGACCGTCGGTTTCAGGGTGATAGGCCGTGGAGAGGTTCCTCGTGATATTGAGTTGTTGACACAGTTGGGTCCAGAATGTGGATACAAACAATGAGCCTCTATCTGAAATAATATCATTTGATAAGCCGTTTTTGGAAAATACATATTCTAGAAACAATTTTGACAAATCTTCTGCTGTAGCAGTAGTAGTGGTTTTAATGAAAATAGACATTTTTGAAAATCTATCTACTATTACTAATATAGCATCAAAATCATTAGAAAAAGGAAGTTGAGAAATGAAATCCATCGATAAAGATTCCCAAGGTTTAGAGGGAATAGGAAGTGGTTGAAGCAACCCATGCTTCCGGTGACGGGGAGCCTTATTCCTATTACATTTGTAACAAGCTTTTATATAGGCCTTGATTTCTCTGGTAATACCTGGCCAGAAGAAATCCCTTGCTATTAACTGGTAGGTTTTATCAACACCAAAATGACCATTTAATGGAGAATCATGTCGACTGTTGAAAATCCATAATTTTATCTCATTGTTGTTGGGTATGACTACTCTACCTTCGAAGACTAATAGACCTGATTCAATACTAAATCTTTTGGCCCCTTTCTTCGAGAGTATTTTGTCTTTTAACCCTAAACAATAATTGTCCTTTGACTGAGCTTCGAGGATGTTGGATAGTGGATTTTGAAAAGATTGAATTGTCATCGAATTAAGTTGATGAGTCGTTAACATTGATTTGTTGAAAATTGATTGCACATTTGCTGGGTTCTTGTCAGCAAATGCATCCCCCCGCTGTGGGTAAACGTCATCCCGACGTGACAAGATATCTGGGACAATGCAGTTCTTACCTGGGCGATAGGAAATAGAGAAGGGAAATTCAGACAAAAATTCAGCCCACCTGGCTTGACGCCTGGTTAACACTTTGGAAGACATGAAGTATTTTAAAGCATTATGATCTGTTAAAATTTGAAAAGGACTATCTAGGCTGAGAAGAAAAGAACACCATTTTTTAAGACAATGGATAATAGCTAAAAGCTCTTTGTCATGAATTTCATAATTTAATTCTGCAGCTATGAGTTTGCGTGACTCAAAAGCAACAGGATGAAACAAATTTGTTTCAGGATTTAATAGAGAGATGACCCCTGCAATAGCATAATCGCTCGCATCTGTCTCAACTATTGTCGAAGCAGAAAGATCAAAATGTCGAAGAATTGGGGCTGTGGTGAAAGCCGTTTTTAGTGCTTCGAATTCTTTTCATGCTGTAGAAGTAAAAACAAAAGGAATGTCTTTTCTAAGAAGAGAAGTAAGATTGGAAATAGTTTTAGAGTAATCTTTAATAAATCTTCTATAGAAGTTTGCAAAACCCAAAAATCCTTGGAGTGATTTAATGGTTTTGGGCTCAGGCCATTCCAGGATTTTCTGGACTTTTTTTTCATCCATGACTAAACCGTCAGTGGACAACGTAAAACCCAAAAAATCAATTGATTTGAGGTGGAATTCGCATTTATTATGCTTGGCGTAGAGACCATGATCTCGAAGTCGATTTAGGACCTGTCGAACATGATGAATATGTTCATCCAGTGTTTTCGAGAATATTAAAATATCATCTAAATAGACGACTACAAATTGTTCAACAACATCTTGAAAGATGTCATTAACAAAAGTTTGAAAAGTTGAAGGTGCGTTACACAATCTAAAAGGCATAACTAAATATTCAAAACTACCAAATCTAGTGCGCATTTCAGTCAGTGGTTCATGACCTTCTGCAATGCAAATCAGATTGTAAGCGCCTCTAAGATCAATTTTAGAAAAGAAATTAGCACCATTGAAAAGGGTAAGAAGTAATGACATAGGAGGAACAGGATATGCATTCTTCTTAGTGACTGTGTTGAGCTTTCTATAGTCAACACACAACCTAAGACTACCGTCCTTCTTTTTTACAAGGAGGACAGGGGAGCCGGTTGGAGATTTACTGGCTCTGATGAAACCTTTGGCTACATTCTCTGCAATGTAGTCTCGAAGAACTTGAGATTTGTCCTTCAACAAAGAATAGACAGGACCTGCCGGAGGTACTGGGCCTATTAACTCTATTTGATGGTTGTAGGGTCGATGAGGTGGTAACTTATCTGCCTTGCGGATTGAGAAAACATTGAGGAAGTCGTGATAGATTTCTGGTAGAGTTGATTTAATGGCTTCAACGTTGATTTGGTTGCCCTCTTCATCTTTGAGAGAATCTGTCGAGGGGATACCTGAATTGAGAGAGCAGAATTCAATTACTTTGAGGCAATTTAAATCCTCTTTGAGTGAAGTCATCGAGCTAGAAGGGTTATCCAATTGCTCATTTAGAAAAAGATCAGATGCTTGCAATTCATCTGGCAGATATTCGTCCTCTAGCAGGACATTGTCAGGCGGGTTTTCTAACTCCCTATTGACCTGCATTGAAGAATCAGAAATATACTTAGAGCGTGGGGTGATCAATCCCCTATTCCAATCAATTTTGGGATTCCAATGCGTTAAAAAGTCATGGCCAACAATGGTATCGTCCATCCTTGGGGCGTCCAAGACTGATAATTCCCACTCGAAGGGGGGGAAGTTCGGAAAGTTGAAAACCCATAAAACTTTATTACTTACCCAATATTTGGGTTCCTCTGATTCAACCAAATAGATTGGAGTTTGATTGACATCTGTAAATGTTAGTTGAAGCTTCTCGGCAAAAGATAAACTAACAAAAGAAATTGAAGCTCCAGAGTCTATAAGACAACTGAAGGGGATATCCTCCTTAAAAAGAATGAATCTCAAGTGGTTTAAGGCAACTCCAGTCCTTAAGACATGGAGGTTCTGTGCACTGGGAGAGATAAGATAGTTTGCTTTGCACACAAGTAAACTATCTACTAGTTTTTTGACTTTGAACTAGTACCTTCTCTTTCCTTCAACTTTACACAGTCTTCCAACTTGTGCTTACCCCCACAATACATACATAACCCATTATCTGCTCGTCTCTTCCTATCTGCTTCTTTAAGTTCCCCTTTAGGATCCAGTACTTTGCTGATATCGCCTGGAGTTGAGCCTTTTGGTTGAGGTTTATCCTTCCCCTTATTGGGTTTGGATTGAGTTGAGGAGGATTGATTTGGTCGTGGGTGTGAAGAAGATCCCGATTTAAAATTTAGGCCTTGAGATTTGTTGGCATATCGACGATGTTGAAGTCGTCCTTGATAAACGCCGTCAAGTTCGAGGGTTCGATCCATTAAATCCGTCAAAGTAGTCATCTTCTGACCGTGAAGATTTAATTGATCCAGAATCCTCGAAGGAAGTCCTTTCTTGAAATGATACTTAAGGGCAGCATCATTCGAACCTACTCGAGTTTGAAGTGCTCTGAAGTTCGAGATATATTCAGAGGCTTTACCATTATCACTCATGCGAAGAAAATCAAGTTCAATTTCTGCTTTGTCAGTTTCATTAGGGTCCCCAAACAACATAAAGAGTTGGTCTTCAAATTTTTCCCAATTATTGATAAGTAAGTGGGTTTCTGTCGAAGAAAGCATGAGCAGATAAGGTTCAAACCATCTTGCTGCTTTCCCGGCCAGGAATGAAGAAGCGTAAACAACTTTGATCGGTCGCTATTAAAGGTTCAAGGGTCATTATGGAACAGTAGCTTGCAGGTTTGCAAGAAGGGTCGCAATCTGTCGGGGGATCTCTGTCGAATTTGTCAGGAGATTTCATAGAAGGAGTTTTGAACTTAGATCCCTCTGAAGACGTTGGATTTGAAAGGGTTTTCATGAAAAGTCTCATGAAATCTTCCAGAGAGTTAGATGGTCCAGGTTCTGAGGATTGACCAGAAGGGTGATTGGCAGGGGCTGATGGTGCCTCGTGCATTGTATCCTCTCCTCCTTCTTCATCACTAGAATCCTCAAAATCTTGTGGGATGTCTTCTACAGATTGAACTGAATGTTGCCATTCCCTAAGGTCGAGTGGTTCCAAAGAGTGAGTGCGGGAAACAGGCCTTGTGGCTGTTGGCCTGCCTCTAGCGCGAGCTCTAGTAGTAGTGCCCGTAGGAGGAGTGCGTTGAACAGGTGCCATCTTAAAATTTTAAAAAACACCTAAAAGGACGTAGTAGTGCAAAGAATGAGAACTACAGAGAATTAAATTATACTGTCACCGGACAACCTACGCACAAGGTCGAGGATGTTCCTGAAAGTGAGATGAGGGATTTAGAAACTTCTTTGAAGCACAGAGGAATGATTTGAGGAAGTGATTCGAAGGTCACTCAAAGTAAGAGCTACGGGTTCGAGATATGTTCGAGAAGAATTATAATATAGTTTCAAAGGTAATAGGAATTCTTAAGATCTCACGAAGGGTTGAAACTCAATAATCAAGGATTTAGGATTTTAGAAATGATTACTGAGAAAGTTTAAAGAAAAATACAATAACAATGATTTAATTTTGTAATTTTACCACTATTAAATGTAAATACGTTTTATAATTTAATTCTAAGGAATGTCGAACCAAAAACCCAACCCTTTTATATCCTTTATTCCTTTTCGCATTGACCTCCCTCTCATCGCACCATTCCCATACCACAGACCATTAATAACATACACTTAGACCCTCTTCGCTAATATCCGTCCATGTTCAATTTACCCCTTTTAATTAATTAACAAACTTTTTAATGAAAACTACTAATGTACTATTACATTGATCATAGCGCTGTGTGTCGCTTATTGAAATTAAGACTAAGACACACTATTGAGAGATTGACTAATTTAGATTTAGAGTTTAGGCTAGCGCAGTTGAATAGTAAGTACACAAAGGGGAATCACAGTTGCTATGGAGAATTGCTTTCTGCGCTTCAAGTATAGATTTAGAACTCGATATTATTGATTTAATGAGCTGCTTTTGCCTCGAGTGTCACGTGGCGCGTGACACTACCTAACTCATTGCCTTCTTTCATAGCTTTCACCTGCTCAGCCCACAGTTCCCCATCAAGTGAATCTTCTTGGTTTTTAGGCTTTGAAGTTTTTAAACCAGAAGTTATAACTATTGTAGAATTTCCTAGGGAAAATGAAGAAGTAGATGGAGTTGAGGGGTGACATTCCTGAGGCTCAGAGCAATGTTGTAATTGTACAATTCGTTGAGTAGTATCATCATTCCACTTTGGTGCATATTGTAATATCTCCCAGGCTTCATCCATTTTAAATTGAACACCTTCTTTCATTTGACGTGCATACACCTCACAAGCCATTTGGAGCCACATTGTTAGGTTGGATCCACTTGGAGGATTTTTTTCAAGTGAGTTGTAAATTACAGAAAATTGTTGTGTAGCTGTATTGATTAGACTCCATCTATATATACCAGTAAGTGAGAATTAAGAGTGAGAGTCTGAGGTTTGAAAAACTTACTGTATACCCACTTGATTAGCATCTCAAGTATTTTCTTCATTTTACTGGTTAAAATCTTCCATCAAAGCTTTGTAGAAGTTTTCACCCGTCTGGTTGGTGACAAGTATGGGTTGCTGGCTGACACGGAGCTATGACTTTGCAAGTTTTTGTCTTCACTAGAAGATCAATTCTTTGCTCAGGGCCTTCTTGCAGTGTTACAGGGTGATATAGTGGGAGGAGGCGTTAAGGGTACATACAGGTGAGGAAGGGGCCAAAGAAAAGTCATCATAGCAAGGATTTTGGCTCACGGAAAGGAGAAACAAAGATATATAATATTTGAAAGGTAAGATTGAAATAAATTTTTTTGGGGAGTAGTTTTCAAGTTCAGGAGCTTTTCAATGGTGCAAGTTTGTTTTTTTACTCAAATAGTTGTTTAATGATTGAGAGGGGAACAAGGCCACTTCCATTGACAATGATGATGATCCACAAAAGTCTTGGGAAGAGGGAGTGTCAGTAGCAATAATACACTTAGAAAGATTGATCACAATGAAGTTTTTAGTCATTCTTAATGCCATTTTGTATAGTGGTGGATTTATTTAAATTTCATTATGATAAAAATGGGATTTGATCCCAGCCGTTGATATAAGTTTAAATATGCATGTTATGTCTTATTTAATGAACAGCTGTACATGCTCTAATACCTTTAATTATGCATCATAGCACAAACCACTTGGCACTTCAGAGCAGATTTAAAAAACCCTAATGTTTAAGAAAACATATGTGAAAATGCGAAACATCAGAGCAGCAAAACATTATTCTCTTGAGACAGGCAATATCAATTCTCAACAGTAATGATGTAGCAAAATGATTCTAGTGATCTAAGTACAAGGACAATAAAATAGGGAGTAACAAAGTGGTTAGGAATGTTTTCTAAATGAGTAACAATTTTTAAGGAACTAAATGATGATTAATTCATGATATATATTAGATTATTCCTAAAGAGCTGATTCAGGCTTGCAAAAAGAAAATGACTATAAGCGGATGATAAAAACTTGCATAGCGATGAGCAGAGGATTGGACCTCATGCGATTAGTAAGAAAATGGAGACAACTGGCGAATGAGAAATAGACGGATCATTTGAGACCAAAAATTTAGTGATCATACCAACAATTTTGCAGTAACTAAACTGGGAACTACCTGAAAATACTCAAGCAGTGTCAAACACACACAAAATGTTTAATTTCAGGCACGTCATCAAAAGCTACTATTCCCATCACAAGAATAATGCTCTCAACTCGCATAAAAAAATAAAAGTAAAAAAAGTAAAAAATTAAAAACAAAAACAAAAGAAAAGAAAAGAAACCTAAATGTACCAACTACATGATCAAACAATCCTCACTTTTCTTGGCTTTTGCCGTCTGAATGCCCATATCCGCAAATGAATTAAATGTAGGAGCACTAGGCTTCACGGGCGTGCTAGTTGCAGTTCCAGGTCGACTACTCGGAGACCCGACCACTCGAGTGCGAGGTGGAGAAGCTACGGGCCCGTCATCACTAAGCTGATAACTTTTTGTGGGATTTGTGTGAGCGGAAGATTGAGAAGATAAAGGGGGAGCTGGGTGTGATAAAGGAGCTTGTGATATGTTGTGTACTGGGGCTGGGGAAAGATGTTTTCTGGGGGGTTGAGCGCCAGAAGGAAAAAGATTTGATACGGCAGAAGATGGAGAATGTGGAGATGTAAGGCTTGTATTACTGTTCCAATTGGATGCATGAGTGTCAAGCCGCGAACCAGAAGAGCTGCGTGGAACATTGACATCGCATCTCAAGCTTTTTTGAGCAGCTATCCGTGCTTCTTCAACTTTTCGCATTGTTTCACCTCTTCTCAAGCCGGGGCTAGCACCAAATCCTCCTTCCTTAGCCGCTAGCGTGTGCTTCCTGACTAATTTGACATCTAAATTCTGTTCGTGTTCTCCTCTACTTAATGTGTCGCCAGTTTTCAAAGCCAACAAACGCTCTGAAGCATCTTCATTACCAGCTTGGGCTGCCTTTCTGTACCAGGTAGTTGCCAAGTCAACATCCTGCTTGCCTCCGATCCCCACCTCCATGTAATAACCCACGGCAAACATAGCTGAAGGGAGTCCTTTGTTGGCAGCTTTTTCGGCAAAAGTTAGAGCCAACTCTTCATTCGCAGGAAAATGACCAGGAGATCCGCACAAGAACCATTTGGATAGAGCCATGTCGGCTTCCGTTTCACCCTAATTAAAAATTGTTGGAGTGAAACGCATCCAATCACAACATAGAGAAATCCCAACTAGATTAGTCAATCATACATAATCAAAGTATATGAATTGAAAAAATCACATCAATAAAATTCATGTATATTAGAAGACATACCTGTTTAGATGCCAAACTGTAATACTCGACAGACAGTAATGGATCAAATGGACAACCTAAATTAGAATACTCATGCAGCCATCCCATTTTATACTGAGCGGCTGGAAATCCCAAGTAGGCGGCTTTTTCAATTTTCTCCTTGGCTTCTTGAGGATCAGGGTGAATAATATCCGGTGGAATCTGAGGCAAAGACTCAAATTCACCAGCTCTGGTTGAGATAAAACGAAAAATGTAAACACACTGCTGGCTTAAATATAATGAGCTGATTCTGCTGAACAACTCACAATAGCATGCCGTAAATGTAAGCTGGTTGAGGTGTTTCATCGTCAGCCAATTCGGCGGCTTTGTGCAGCAATTCAATTGATGCGCAAACATCCACTTGAAGGTCTAGCTGTCCTAGTAAATAGGCCATTCCCAAGCGCTATGGAAATAAGAAGATATTTTAAGTGTTTAGAAGCTGGACCACTCAAGCAAGAAAAAGCTCACATATGTGGAGGCGCAATCATCTAAATCCGCACCACGTTGATGTGCATTAGCAGCTCTTACCCACTCTCCAAAAGCCTCATACTCTCGGCCTATTCTAAACCAAGCCGCTTTATAGCCAGCATTAGCAGCCGCTTCGAAATCGCGAAAAGCTAATTTCGAATCTTTCTGTGTATAGCTGGGAAAGCTTCCGGTGGCAAGTAGGTCAGCTCGGGCATAGAGGGCTTCCGGTAAGGGATTAGGCAAAGATGCCAAGTGAAGAATAGTTTTGAGAGCTTCGTCAATATATTTGACCAGGAGAGGATCTGTGATACGGGTTGATGTATTGGCAGCCGCCAATTCAGCTTGTTGACGTTCGACAAACTTCAAGACTTTGCGGGACCAACTGAGATGAGCAGAGAGATCGGGGGATTCAAAAGTGGAGTCATGGATAGAAGAGAGGTAAGCCAAGTCCGGAATAGGTTTGGCGATAGGTTTGTCAATAGCGACGGGGGGAGTGTTAGAATACGGTTCAGCAGAAAAAGAACGTGAAGCAAAAGGTTGAGGAAAAACAGTAGAATTGGAAGAGTCAGAGCGCGGGATATGAGCTGGAGAAGTGGAATGTGGTCTTGGAAAAGCGACTTGAGAGGGGTTGAAGGGGAAAGAAGGAATTCCATAGTTGAGTTGGCATTCGTGGCGCTGTTGTTCTGAAACAAGAAAGGTTGAGTAAAATTTGGGAGAGGTAGAACTTCAAGCCAAAAAGGAAAGACAGAACAGAGTAAAAGGCACGGTAAAATGAATTTGTTATGATGTCCTCCAAAACACCTTAGACCTCCTTTAAGGTTTAATGAACAAATCCCGAAGGTATAACATGATTTACAACTAGATACAAGGATAAATTTAGCAACAACAAATGTACCGTACCTGCGGCCTGGGCCAGATAAAGGGAAGGAACGGGGGGAAGAGGGGGTCTGCTCAAGGACGCGTTCGCTTTAAGCTGTGGCGGGACGGGCGGCAGACTGGGTCTTTGGCGGTGGTGGTCGTAGGAATCCATTGGGGATGGAGAGAGAATACGATTAAGGATTTGCAAATGCGCACTTTAAATCCACTCTCTCTGTCACTTTTAATGGTCCGTATCATGCGCTTTGAAAACTTTGCATATCTCTCTTCGGGACCCCGAGCACTCTGCGTTTCCCAGCGTATACTCGCCGCCTGTCTGTCCCTGTTCCTGTCCAACTCAAGTTAACGGGTTCGGTTTCATCTGCACAGTTTCCTCATTTGATATGTCATCTTGTATATCCTTCTGTTCAGATGGATCGACAAATCCTCATCTCATATCATTTTCCACTGCCCTGGCCGGAAAATCAACATCATCCCTTCTCAATCCTAACCTTATCTTCTTATCCAAAACTCACTATTTCTTATTCGCATCAGCAATGTCATTATAGAACACTTCCTTGTAAAGCTGATCGTATGTTTACCGATCATGCCAAATTAATATTTCTTCCTTTATAGTCAAGCTGGCCTGTTCCCCGCACAGCATCCAAGTGACGAAGGACACTAGACCTTCATTACCCAAAAGGTTCACATATCTTGGCTCGATTTCACAGCCCATTCCTTTTTCAAATCCCCTCGTGGTTTTGATTTGTCTCCTTCTAATTTTTTAGAGCATCTACCACCGTGTCGGTAAATCGGTCGGTATGCATACTTTACTGAACATTCTGCCAATTTTCGTCCATCGTTTCATTAAACTCTCACATTAACTAAAAAACTCAGTAGATAATCAAACCCTTTAAGCAAATTCACTGACGTATGCTGAATAACAATGCGTAACTCTTGCCCACTCCTGCCATCTTTTTTACAAACTCATCCGCAACTCTCAGTCACCTTCACGCGTTACTGAACACTTCTCCGATTTTTCATTTTCACTTCACATCACCTCTAACACTACACAACAACGTTTCTCGGCACTGTTGACTTTTTCACACCATTTCCTACAGACTTTATAGCCATCTAAACTAGAGTATATCAGCAGATACTACTATTGTGCCATATGTGAAATTGTCAATGAGTTGCTTTTTAATGAATCAGTGTCGGGAATGATGGTCAAGATATCAATCTACCTTGCCAGTATAAAATGTTGGTGCACACGGTGGTGATTTCAGTCAATTTATTATCCAATTTCGCGGCATTTATTCATCTTGCTACTTAAAATTTACTGTAGCAATGGTACAGGGAGATCTGAAACGGTTGAAACAAAATCCAAAAAAATTCACAAATTTCGGGACAGGACAAAAAATTGAGCTGCAGATTTTTTTTTGAAAGTTTCAGTTCATGATACAGCTCAAGAACGGATGTAAGGACTAATATCATCTCACGGTCTTTTCTCACGATCCCTAATAAGCAAGATCAAGACGAATACTATATATGGCGGAGACATAAATAGCTTAATAAATGATGATCCTTATTATATTGTATATAAAGTGTTGTTCATGTTGCTAGCAAAAATAAGAAGTTGATATATTTTACTTTTGACTTATACACGCCTGTATAACGTACAGTTTTCATGTTTTAATTAGAAAACATATAAATTAAGATTATTGAATAATCTACAAAAATATGATATTAAACTCTGAAGTTTATCAAGTTGATTTAATTAGCTGTATTAGCTATCACAACCTATGATGTTCTTCATTTTATAATGCCCTGTGCACCCAAATCCCAAAGCCCCAATGGTAAGCTTGCTCTCCTCACTCAGTGTCAGAATAGGGGGTATCAATGTTGACCAATCCGCAATTAAATTAATTTCAGATAAAAATCCTTATACCCCAATTATCTTCTGCAATTATTTTTGCTAATAATTGGGTTATTAGACATTTTACTTGTCAAAGTTGACCTCTTATCCAACATTTTTCTACTCAACTTTTCATAACCACATCTTGGACAACTTTCTGGATATGTCAGCCTCCTAGCCATGCTGTGCACTCCTAACCTCATCCCATTGCACAACTTTCTGTCATAACCACATCTTGTACTTTGTTCTGTATATCCTCACATCTTGGACTACTTTCTGTATATGCCTTCTACCTTGCTCCACACTCCCATTCTCATCCCATCCTGTCTATTCTCTCCATTCAGAACCCCTTGCTATCTCATCTGCTTGTTTCACCTCCTCTTCATCTTCAATTATCTTAACATGCCCTGTCATCCTAGATCTTCTCAAATGCAGCCATCACCCAGTTGTTCTTCAAATCCCACTACTCCCTCTTTCCCCCGCTCAGCCAAGAAATCTATGACCATTCAATTAAAAAAAGATGATCATCTCATTCTTATCAACTGGCTGAAAACTAAATCTAACTATGATTCTTGTTTTGGTACTGAAAATGCAACTAAAGTAAGACGGCACCCCACATCAAAAGTTAATGGTTATCTTCTAATGACCAACAAATTATGGAATAAGACCAAGGGAAGGATAGATCTTTTACCTAAACAGATGTCTGAATGCTTCAAGCATTATCAAGCCAAATACAAGAAGGCAAAGACTCTTTCATCTTCTACTGGTTTTGGTATTATTGACCTCAATATCAGCAAGGGCATGAAATTCATAGACAATAAACTTGATTTTTTATGTCCTTACTTTAAATAGATGGATGCTATTTTTGGAGAGCAAGCTAATGTTAATCCTGCAAACATGTTGGATGGAGAAGATGCTATCTCTGAACATGATGTCCAAACCAATCTTTTCCTATCCTCTTCCTCAACTCAACCTTCCCCTGTTTTAAATTCAACAAATCTAGATATCCTTTCCATAGATCCTTATGACAATATAAACCAACCCAATCTAACTCAGGTGTGTTTTTTTTTCTTCTATCTTACCAATTCTTTTTTTTAATTTACTTATCTTTTCTTATTTCTAATAAGGCTGACAAACAAACACAGGACCCATAATCAACTGTGACTGAAGCTAGTGACAATGATGAGGAGGACATTAATGTACCAACTACATCCAACAAAAATCAAAGGGCTTTAACTAGTCTAAATTTCCACACTAAAAGAAGACAAAAATATGATACTTTATCTCAAACCCTTTTTTCATCTATGAAATTTTTTTTGGAGAAATTTGATGCTGGTAAGTGATGCCATACCTCTTAAAACTTTACTCTGTTTTCTTCTACTTTTTGTTAATCTTTCTTATCACTCTAGAACAAGTTGAAATCGCTAAAGAGACTCAAAAGTTTGAAAAGCAAAAATATGAGCTCTCTTTAAGGAGGAATAACAGGGTACATGATTTAGAAGAGAGGAAGTGCAAACTATCTTTATGGTGTAGACAATCCTATAGTACTTGCTATAGGCCTTGACCAAGGGAGTTGGAGAAAACCCAGAGAGAAAATCACCTGTCCCTTTAGAAAAATAAAGTGAGATTTACCTGCTAAAGTAAATTGGTTCCTGTTTGCTAAAGCCCCTTTTCCAACACACTTGACTGCCTGATCAGCCAAGAAAGTAGTCTCCAGACAGACTACCAAACCAAAGAACTGAAATGTAGACCAATGTCCACACCAGAGAAAGCAATGATACTTGATGTAGGTTGAATATCCACACCAGAGACAGCAATAATACTTGATATAGCTTGCAAGACTATACCAGAGAAACCAGTTGCCAAGTTAAGTTAAATGAAGAACTCACCTTGCAACAAACACAGCCAATAGTGGCCAAAAAACAGTGAAAACTGAGTGAGGAACAAAGATATCACCTCTGGATGGTTGTATGATAATTAAAGTTTCCCCAAACTGTCTTATTCACTATGTACATACAGACCACTATCTAAAAGCCCATGTACACCAACAAATTTGGCATTCTTGAGTGCCAAATAACATAAAACCTGTCAGCCTAGATATCCCTAAAACTGAGTATTTCTTATACTTAAAATAAGATAACCTTAAGTAAATTAAGCTTATATCTTAAAAATAAGGTTAAAATAATATATATATGATTATATTACATATATATATAATTATTACTCTATTATATAATTTATAGTAGTTTAAATAGCTTATCCATAGCCTAATAATACTTATTTAGGTGTTAATGTAGTCATAATATACTTATCTTAAGTGATATGAAGTAATTATTGACATACATAAGCTTATATGTATACATAAATCTCATATTCAGTGAAATATGCAGTATATTATGTATATTTAGGTATATAAGTGGGTTTTATCCCCTTAATAGCCTATAACCTTTGTTTATCTGCTTATTTTAGGTCATATGGACGTATCCAGTGGACTCACAAGGCCTAAAGAAGCATAAACATCTATTTCAGGCACATACACTCAGTCTGGACAACTTAATCTGCTTCCTTGGATGGATATTCACGGATTTATGGGTTGGGAGGTCATTTCTGGGTTAATGTAGATGCTTGGGGATGTTATTGGGGGCTTGGACATTTCATCTGTTTCCTTTATATGCCTTGGGTTTCATTAAATCTCTTTTTGATTGCTTATTTTACCTGTTTCTTTATGGTATCTGCTTTTATCTGGATTTTCTATTTATGGTATAGATCTGTGTTATCATTAATTGTGATGGAGGGTCCTTACTGGAGGTCTGGGTGTTGAATCTTCTTGAAGTGGACGCCATGGGGAGGTGATGGGCCCTCACAGTGCTGTAATTGCCGGGGATAGCAGTGACATCATCTGGATTGAAGGTCTGTGCACTCCAGTGGATTTGGGTATAAGTAAGGAGGGATTTTGATGGTTTATTATCATCATTCAATTACTACAACTCCAATAAACACTATTATACAATTATTAACATTTAGAAATATATTATAAAGCCACTATAAACTGATTTTATCTTTATATAAAGCTATAACTATATTTTATTCTTCTATTTTCCACCACTAGCACGCATTTAAATCCAAGTATTGTGAGTTTAATTTGAGTATAACTATTTTATTAGTCTTCCCCTGAGGTTTAATCACTAAATCATTTATCAATAAGTAGTAGGACCATAAATAAATACTATTATATCATACTTACATACTAGACTATACTGACAATTGGGGGTCTTTCCTTAATTTTTACTTATTATTTAGTATAAGCCTTGGGACATGATTTTTACTTTAGTATAGCTCAGAAAAAAGCAAATATTTGGGTCTGCTGCATATTAGTGGGTCATCATAACTCAGTGATTGAGGAAAAGAACCCTTATAATAATTGTACTAGTTTTTTATAATAAAAATTAGGTATTTACTGTAGTAACTGTACCCAATATAAACCCAATTTCACTTGGTATTTGGTCACCAATATAAACCCAATTAAACTGGTATTTGGTTAAAGCTTGGTAAGCTATTTATTCACCCTTATAAAGGTTTAGTTAAACTTATTATTTTATTTTTAACAGATTTTTTCGAATTTTTATTACATTTTATTTAAATAAATAAAGATTTAAATTCAGGGTAAGCTCCAGTACTTTTTTATTAGTAATAACATTGCTAATAACTTTTGTCTACTAATTCCATAGAGTTTTTCCTTTCTGTAGACGTGATATATTGTCATTACTAACAATATGAGTGCATCTCAGGACAGTGTAAGTGACAAGCCTGCTTATAATACCAGGTCTAAAGCTAACAAAAACTATCCAGGACATAGCCATGGAGGGTCAGCAATACCCCCAGGCAGAGAAAATGAGCATAGAGGAAAAAGAAACCCTTTTAAAAAAGATAACCATAAAAAAGACGTCTCCTCCTCTTCACGATCAACTATCCCAATTTGCCAAACAGGTTTTGAAGTTGGAAGAATCCAAGGCACTCATGTTCAAAGAGGTAGAGCAATTACAGAACAATTGCAAGGTAGGGTTTCAACAAATGAATCAGACACTGGCAGAGCTAAAGGGAGGACAGCCAATTCAACCAAGTCAGCAACCCCCTATCCAAGGAGGGTCACATCACTCCCAGGAGAAAATCCTGGTAGAAAAATGGAAGTGGGACTGGTTCCATCAACAATCGACCAGCCACAGCTGAAACAGGGATCCACCACCTCATCAGACTTCCTCAGTTCACCCCTAAAAAGGAAAAAAGCGCCAAAAATCAGGACTGGCATCTATCCTGTGGTAAGTAGATTACCCTCTCAGATTGAACACAATACTGATAATTACAATGTAGGTAACATTATTGATGTCAAATCTGTGCAGAAAATAGAGGAGGACTTAAAAAATTTAGGTTTTAGAGTAGATACACCTGACTTGTCTTTTTTCAATAACAACAGTAGTATTTATAATACAGTTAATCCTCAGTTGCCACCACTTACTAGTGATTTGAGAAGTTCACAAGAGAGTGAAAGAATTTAGAAGGAAGACATGGAGTATTTTAACAATAATCCAACTGTCCATAGAATTGTTTCAGCATTGTGGAATAGAATGACTGATTGTGAGGAACAGACAGTTAAGCTCACAAGTGATACAATTTCATCCTTAACATTAAATATTTCTCAACTGGAAACACGTAATAAAGAATTAGAGAATGAACATTTGTCTCTAACTCTTAAATATGATTCATTGAGTAGTAAATATAATGAACTTTCAAACAAATTCTGTGAGTTGGAAAAATTGTATGAAACACATTTATTGAAAACTGAATCAAGAACTAAGTTATCTTTTGCCCAGACAAATCAAAGTGTCTCTGAGTTGCTACAAAGATTAACTAAAGTTGAGATTAAAACTGCCAATCTACTAATGAACCAGGATAATCATAAGTATACTCAACATAATAATAATCCTTTCATTGGCAAAAGTGAATCTCATTCCTTCCCTATACCACCACAACTAAAACCATCTGGTGGTAGTTTCAAATCTGAAAATGTAAGTCACAAATCTGTAAAGGAGGAAATACAAGACCATTTATCAAGAGTAAATGAGTTATTGAATTTACCTAAGATTAGTGAGATAAAATCCAATCAGAAGAACTGGCCTAAGATAGATCAGTACCCAACTTATGATGGGGAAGCCAGTTCTGATTGGCAACATTTTATTCAAAGAATTGACAACTTAAAATTCTCATATAAGTTACCAGATGAAGAAATAACATCTAAATTAATTTCTTTATTTAAGGATGTTGCTTTATTATGGTTTGAAGCTGTCTTGAGTGAGGGTAAAGATTACTTTTGGGCTGAATGGAAACAACTAATTGAAAAACAATTTGGAGGTTCTAAATTCAGACTTACTCAGAAGAGACTTTATGAGAAAACTAGGTATAATCCGTTGAATGGTGACAAACCTATGGTATTTTTAATGAATTTAAATAAAATATTAAAAGCCATTGAGCCTAACATGGATTTTAACTTATGGAAAGATAAGATAATATATAAATTACCTATATCTGTCAGAGAAATTGTTGTAGCTAGAACAATTAATGTTACTGAATATTCTGACTTTATTAATATTTGTAATGAAATATTACTAAACCATAAGTATGAAGCAAGGTATTCCACTTATAAACAAAATGTTGAACCTGTAAAAAATCAGAATTCAAAAACACTTCAGGAGAAGCAGAAAAAACCTACTGCACCTGTAGTACCTAAAAATTATGAAACAAATACTTGTTATAAGTGTAACAAACCTTAGATTTTAGGTCACAAATGTGAGAAAAATATAAATATTGTTGAAAATCAATGTGAATCTGAAACTGAAACTGAAAAAAGTAAAGAATCAAGTGATTATGACAGCAATATCTCATATAGTGATGAAAATGAAGTCTGTATGTTTGAAGATGATTTGTCCATCTTTGAAAATCCAATATTAAATATGGACTCAAATGAATCTTTAATGAATTTTGAGGATGCTGAAATCATTAAAGATATACAAGATGATAACTTTAGAATGACACCTATCACAGTTCCAGCTATCATTTCTGGTGAAAATGTTAATATAGTATTGGACACAGGAGCTGCTGGTTCTGTTGTTTCTACTAATACATTATAGAAAATTGATAGTGAATATAAGTCTAAGCTTGAACCACTTCATAGTAAAAATTGGAGAGGTTTTGGATCAGTGCTACATCCCATTGGTAGATACAAAGCTGATGTTTTCTTTAAACATCAACATGGTTATGTAAGAATAACTTGTGACTTTGTAGTAATGGATAATACTAACTGTAGTAACTGTTTTATCATTGGAAATGATATTCTGACTAAGTTTGGTGTAAAATTAGACCCTGCTAATAACAATTTTACAATTGGCATGAATGGTAAAAGGAAATTTAAAATAAATTCTTTTAGCACAGTCTTACACATTGAGTCAGTAACAAATATTCCGTGCAAAGGAAGAGAATCCAATGAGATGGAACTATTGGAAACAGAAATTTAAAAAGCATCATTTGGCACTCAGATAAGTAAAGCTGAGAAAAATAATATTTTGGACTTAATTAAAGCATTTCCAATGGCTTTTGCACATGGTAAAAATGAAATTGGCCTTGTAAAAGATCATGAAATGAAGATTAGTTTAACCTGTGATATGGATAATATTCCTGCTAGTCTTAAAAAGAAACCATACCCTGCTTCACCAATGAAGAGGAAAGACATAGAGAATAATATTAAGATCACCACGCAATATGGGGGGCGGACTTGCTAGCGAGTCCGCAACCTTGGACCCAAACTCACCACAGATTGAGCACACATTGAGCTATTGATAAAGGAACCATACAATCAGGGATGAACACCACTCAGCAGAACAGTTTTAGGTGGGTGTCCAAGTAGAGTTCAGCATGAGTTCAGTATGAGTTCAGTCTGAGTTCCATCTGAGTTCAGGTTGAGGACTTGCTAGCAAGTCCACCCCCTATATTGCGTAGTGGATGTTATTAAAAATGAACATTCTTGAGAAGGTTGAAACTACACCAAAATATTGTGTAATATCACCAGTTCTAATTTCTTATGAAGAAGATAAAGCAAGACTGTGCAGTGATTATAGAGCATTAAATACATTTACAGTAGATGATATTTATCCCTTGCCAAGGATTGCCTCTATACATGCTACCCTCAAAGGTGCTAAGTATATAAGTTGCTTAGATGGAAATAAAGGGTACCATCAAATTCCTGTTGAAAAGAATTCACAGAACTTTTTGTTGATAACAAGACATATGGGAATTTATAAATATGTCAGAATTCCATTTGGACCAAAAAATGCTCCATCAGTATTTCAGAAGTTAATGGATATAACATTCCATAATGAAATGATTGAGGGATGGTTAATGGTATACATTGATGACATCATAGTGTTCTCTAAAACTTATGATGAACACTTAATCCATTTAAAGAAGGTATTTCAAAAAATGGATGAAATAAAAATGACCCTTGCATTGAAAAAATGTAAATTTGGGTTTGAATCTTTAAAAGTGCTTGGTCATATTGTATCTGGCTTACAAATATGTGTAGACCAAAATAAAGTGGCTGCAATAAAGAATATTGGCATTCCTCAAAATGTAAAGGATTTACAATCTTTTCTTGGTATGTGTGGTTATTATAGACAATATATAAAAAACTACTAATTAATTTCTGCACCATTGACCACACTGATAAAGAAATCAGAAGCTTTAATTTGGAATAATGAAAGACAACAGGCTTTTGATAAGTTTAAAGAATGTTTAATGACAGCTCCTATCTTGGGATTACCAGATTTCCAATTGCCTTTTGTATTATATACAGATGCAAGTTTTATTGGTCTGGGTGCTGCTTTGCATCAAAAACAACTTATTGAAGGAAAAATGTCAGAAGTAGTAATTTGCTATATTTCACATACTCTAAGAATTAGTGAATTGAAATATGGTGCTACTCAACTTGAATGTTTGGCAGTAGTATGGGCTCTTGAGAAGCTACATTATTACCTTGAAGACCAAAAATTTGAGTTAATAACTGACTGTAGTGCAGTTAAGTCACTCTTAAACATGAAAACTCCTAATAGACACATGTTTAGATGGCAATTAGCTGTACAAGAATACAGAGGACGGATGACTATTACACATAGAGCAGGAACCTTACACTCTAATGTAGATCTGTTATCTAGAATACCTCTGCCTAATAATGATGATAATCCTGCTTATGTTCCTGAATCAGAGATTATTAACATTTATGGCATTTATATTGTAGATCTTGAGGATGAATTTATGCAATCAATTCTTGATATGTATGCTTCAGATCCTGACTTGAGTAAGCTCACTACAATATTAAATGATCCATCTAATGCTTCAATGAATGTTTTAATATAAACATTACCAAATAAGTATAAAGAGGCATTAGAAAAAGGAAAATTTTCCATTGAGGATGGTTTTATATATTACAGAAAATAATTAAGTAATGTAATTGTAATTCTCCCTTCAATGAAGGAGTTAATGTTAAGTATATGTCATGATGATATATTAGCAGGTCATTTTGACTACCATAAAACATTAACCAGAGTAAAAAACACAGCTTGGTGGATTAATATGTCTGAAGATGTTCAGAAATATGTTGAGACATGTGATTCTTGTCAAAAATCTAAAAGATTAACAGGCAAAAGAGCTGGTTTATTACAACAAATTGAGCAACCAAAAGCTCCATGGGAAATAATTAACATGGACTTTGTAACAGGTTTGCCAATAGCAGGGCATAAGAGTTATAACTCCTGCTGGGTAATTGTAGATAGATTTACAAAGATGTGTAAATTTATTCCTACCCACAAAGAGGTTTCTGCAAAGGACTTAGCTTTTTTATGATGGACACAAATTTTAAATATAGCAGGTTTCTGCAAAGCAATATTTTCTGACAGAGATCCTAAATTTACTTCTGAGTTCTGGACATCACTTATGGATGTTTCAGGGTGTCAATTAAAACTTTCTACAGCACACCATCCACAAACTGATGATCTAGCAGAAAGAATGATACAAACTTTAGAAGATATGATAAGAAGATATTGTGCTTTTGGTCTTAACTTCAAAGACAATGACAAATTCATGCATGATTGGGTAACCCTTATCCCAGGTTTAGAATTTGCATACAATAGTACAGTACATTCTGTCACTGGCAAAAAGCCATTTGAGTTATGGTTGGGTTATGTACCTAATACCACTGCTAAAAGTCTTAATAAATTACCTAGATTGGATATCCATCCAGGTACTAAATCTTTTCTTCAAATGCAAGAATTATGCAGAAAACATGCTCAAGAATGTATAAATAAGGCGTTTGAGTATGAAAAAAAAAGATGGGATAAAGCCCATAAAGAACAAATGTTCAAAGAGGGTGATGAAGTCCTTATTTCAACACTACATTTCAATTTAAATGGTAATGTTAAATTGAAGGATCCATTCATTGGACCATTTGTAGTTAAAAAGATGGTTGGTAATAATGCTGTTGAGGTTATTCTATATGCACCTTATGATGGAAAACATCCAGTATTTCCTATTTCTCTTATAAAACCATACCATTCTAATGATACTTCCCTATTTCCAAGAAGATCAGGAAGGCATAAACAGCAACCTGAAGAAATAGTTGAAAAGGCAGAAATTGAAAAGATACTTAAAAAGAGACACCTTACTAAAGAAAAGGGAGTTGAGTATCTATTAAGATTTAAAAATAAATCAAGTGAATATGACCAGTGGATTCCAGAAAATGAAATCTCTGATCTTAAAAATCTCTTGAAAAAATTTAAATCAAAATAATACTGTTTATTCAGTATATGTACTATAGAAATTAAAAAAAAAAATTCTATTCACTCCTTACTTTTAATTAAAATGTCTTAACATTTTTTTATTGTTTTTTTTGGGTGAGGGAGTGTCAGCCTAGATATCCCTAGGACTGAGTATTTCTTATACTTAAAATAAGATAACCTTAAGTAAATTAAGCTTATATCTTAAAAATAAGGTTAAAATAATAATATATATGATTATATTACATATATATATAATTATTACTCTATTATATAAATTATAGTAGTTTAAATAGCTTATCCATAGCCTAATAATACTTATTTAGGTGTTAATGGAGTCATAATATACTTATCTTAAGTGATATGAAGTAATTATTGACATACATAAGCTTATATGTATACATAAATCTCATATTCAGTGAAATATGCAGTATATTATGTATATTTAGGTATATAAGTGGGTTTTAGCCCCTTAATAGACTATAAACTTTGTTTTTCTGCTTATTTTAGGTCATATGAACGTATCCAGTGGACTCAAAACGCCTACAGAAGCATAAACATCTATTTCAGGCGCATACACTCAGTCTGGACAACTTAATCTGCTTCCTTGGATAGATATTCACGTATTTATGGGTTGGGAGGTCATTTCTGGGTTAATGTGGATGCTTGGGGATGTTATTGGGGGCTTGGACATTTCATCTGTTTCCTTTATATGCCTTGGGTTTCATTAAATCTCTTTTTGATTGCTTATTTTACCTGTTTCTTTATGGTATCCGCTTTTATCTGGATTTTCTATTTATGGTATAGATCTGTGTTATCATTAATTGTGATGGAGGGTCCTTACTGGAGGTCTGGGTGTTGAATCTGCTTGAAGTGGACGCCATGGGGAGGTGATGGGCCCTCACAGTGCTGTAATTGCCGGGGATAGCAGTGACATCATCTGGATTGAAGGTCTGTGCACTCCAGGGGATTTGGGTATAAGTAAGGAGGGATTTTGACAGTTATTTATCATCAATTACTTACTACATTTAAATCCAACACTTCAATACAACTATTAACATTTAAAAATATATTATAAAGCCTTTTATAAGTTGATATTATCATTATATAAGCTATAACTATATTCTATTTATCTATTTTCCACCACTAGCACACATTTAAATCCAAGTATTGTGAGTATTATTTAAGTATAACTATTTTATTAGTCTTCCCCTGAGGTTTAATCACTAAATAATTTATCAATAAGTAGTAGGACCATTAATAAATACTATTATATCATACTTATATACTAGAATATACTGACAAAACCCCTCTAGAAACACTCCCCAGCCTTCTAGCACTGAGGCAGGCGAACTGTCTGCCTGAGGCGGCTGGACCACCCTGAGGCCAGTAAACCACCAAAAACCTCCAAAAATACCCAAAATACTTATAAAAATCTACTATAACTACTAAAGCCTTTAAAACACATAATTAGTCTATAACAACATTGTGACATAAAATGTAGAGAAAAACAGCTCATTCTAATGGTACTAAGCACTTAACCCTAAGGCTTAAGGTTAGTCCATAAAACACAAAAAACAAAATTAAACAGCTATCTTTTTAAATGGAAAATGAGAAATAATCCCATAAATACTTAAAATCTGAAAAATGTCATCAAGACTTAAAATATAGAGAAAAACCGGAACTATCCAATAGTAGTACCCACATCCCCACAGTCCCAATATTTGCTGAATAAATCCAGAAAAACACCAAATTATTAAACAATGTCATTTAAGACATATCAAAACGATGCCAAATAGACCAACAAAGGGCTCTTCCAATGTTGGAAGACCACATCCTCCCTCCAATAGAGAATCACTAAATTCACCTACATCACAACCACCATTTTCAGCTTTCTTTCTAAACCTGCTACTGAAATGGGTCCTTGCCAATACTGCATTGAAAACAATCTCATTTGTACCATCACACCACCAGCTCATCCCTACAGAACCTCCTTTGATGCCTGTCACTCTAGGAAGAAGACTTGTTTCAGACCTGGTCCATTGTCATATTCAACATCTTCGCCTCCTCCTCAACCTGATCCACCTTCTACCAGAACCAAAAGATCCAGACCATCCCTCCTGATCCTCAGACTGGTCAACAAATTACACCCTTCAAAAAAGAGTGCCAACCCTGCTACAACCACTAGCTCTACCATCCCTGGTCCTTCTGATGGTAAGCCCACTACTTCTTCATACTGAAATTCAATCTGACAAATTTCCAGTTCATTTCCATCCTGACAGTGATGATGACAATGTGGTAACCATTGAAGCACCCACACCTAATACATTTCCCACCATCAAAGACAAATTCCAACAACATTCTTCTCAACAGAAGCATCTAATTCTAAATTACTTCCAATCCACTCCTGGCAGGAATTCACAGGACCTTGAGAAAAGGAAGAACCTCATCCACCAGTTCAAAGCCAATTCTGAACATTTTGTCACATCTCTTGATTCTTGTCTGTAATTGCTTCTTGCCTGAAAATCTTGATTTAGAAATATAGAAAATATAATAATTTCCTCAGTTTAAAGTCTTGGGAGACTAATCCTCAGTTTTAAGTCTTGGGGGACTAACAGCCCTCATTTTATAGTCTTGGGGGACTCAAAAACCCTCAGTTTTTAGTCTTGGGGGACTCCAAAACCTGAATCAAAAAGACAGAACCAGAGACCAAAACATTAAAGACCAAAGAAACAAACTAAAATTCTGGGGTAACTGCTTTACAGAGCAGCCATCTCATCATTTAACCCCACACTTGCCTTACCAAATTTCAGAGACTCCCCCCTTGGATGCCCTCTGCCAGAATCACACCAAATCCACATTATCAGTTTATAGTCCTGAAGGACTCAACCATTAAACCATCATCAGCTTATTGTCTTGGGGGACTATACCATTTTTCAGTTTAAAGTCTTGATGTACTGACCACAGTGTTCAGTTTAAAGTCTTGATTGACTACCCCAGTGTTCACTTTAAAGTCTTGACCGACTACCCCAGTGTTCAGTTTAAAGTCTTGACGGACTTGAAACCTGAATAACAAAAATTAGAACTAGGATTAAACTAGGACAAAAAAACACTTGAAACAGAAATTTTGGGGTAACTGTTCTACAGAGCAGCCAGCTCATCAGTTACCCCCACACTTTCCAAAATAATATCTAGAAGCCTTCCCTGGGAACCTTCTAACAAAAACATAAAATCCAACACATTAAACCATAAACAATAAGAGTGAAGAGTCCTGCACTTGAAGACAAAAAGAGTTTCCAGTTTAAAGTCATAGAGGACTAAAACCTGTGAATAAAAACCAATACTAGGATTCAACCAAATTAAGAGAAGGGGTTGGAAACAGACAATCTGGGGTAACTGTTCTATAGAGAAGCCAGCCCATCAGTTACCCCAACACTTGCAAAAATCAAATCTAGAAGCCCCACCCTTGAGTACCTTCTAACAAAAAAGTTTCCAACAAAAAAGATGCACAGCATCACCAAAATACAAAATTAAAGAATGGCCCATAGTTTATCCTCATTTCAGAGTCAATCTTCTTCACTTGTAGTGCTTCTTGGGTAAAATCTCTTTGCCTGATCAGCAGCCACTCTCTTCTTTAAGACTGCACCATCTAAATCCTCCAGAACATAAGAACCTCCAGTAACCTGAGATCTGACTCTGTAAAGTCCATTCCATATGTCAGCAAACCTTTTTCCCCACTGACTCTTCAAACTTTTATTATACACCAAAACCAAAAAACCAGGCTTCTAGGGATTCCTGAGTCTATGAGCCAACTTCTTGTCCCAGTATCTGACTGATTGATTTCTTATCTTCATCATTCTAGATATGCCTTCTCTTAACATTCCTCTATAAATTACAACTGTTGCATCCTGGAACAGAGCAAATCTTTGGTTGAGCATACATCATCCCAATCAATTCCAAGATAAGAGACTGCCTCATAATCCACTTTTAGAACAGCTTTCTTCCAAAAAATTAATTTATAAGGGGAATATCCAGTTGTCCTTTTCACAGTGACCCTATCAGCAAATAACATCAAGGGTAAATAATGCCTCCTTTTTTCAGCACTATCTCCACACATTTTCACCAAAGCATTCTTGATAACTTGATGGCCTCTTTCAACCATTCCTTCAGCTTCAGGTTAATAAGGTGTAGCCACTCTGATTTTAGAACCAATACTTGCCACAGCTTCTTTAAATTTAGCTCCAAACTCTGGCCCACCATCAACAGTCATCAACTTCATCAACCCATACCTAAAAACCCATTCCTTCTTCAAAAATTCTTCCACATTTTTGGCAGTCAAATTAACCAGAGGCACTGCCTCAACCCAACCAGACAAATCATCCCTGGAAACAATCAAGTATTTATACCTACCCTCTTTAATATGAACAGCATCCAGACTGACTCCTCCAAACACAGTTGTTTCACCAGTAGCACAGCCAACCTCTTTAGGTCTCAAGTGACTTCTTCTTTGACATTCTTCACAAGATTGAGCCCAACCCTGCACAGCCAACTTCATACCTGGCCAACAAAATCTATCTGCTACTCTTCTATAAGTCTCCCCAAAGCCTCTATGACCAAGGTATACATGCAAAGGTTTCAATACCATTTATTGACCCTTCCTCTGAGTCACCACCACTTGAGGACTCATACATATCCTCCTCATCAACCTCCTTCCTGACACATAGAAGCCAGGACTCTTCTTCGTGATTGCCACCCAAGTATCATCATCACAAATATCTGGCCTCTCCAAGGTTAACAGATATTCAACCATAATAAAATAAGACACAGTCTTACCTCAAGTCTCATCTTTAAGATCCAACAAAACAACATCCAAGGGTAAAACCCTGTCATCAAAATCTCCCGTGTACACATGAGAAACACAACCAGCCCATCCAGGACACCAATCCCTAAACTTTGGTACATCCTTTTCCTTCCACTGAATCTTAAGAGAATTCAGTTCACCAACAAAAACACCATTATTTAATTTTGAGCCGTCCCAAACAACAGCCCCATCTTCATCAACAAAAACATCCTGATCACCAGAATTAAGATCAGAACCAGCCAGTTTAACCTCTTGGTGGAGGAGAGAACAATCTTCCAGTTTAGCCTCATAGGGGAGGAGAGAAAAATATTCAGCACCCTTTGTGCTGGCTCTAACCACTGGGACATCTTCATCAAATTCTTCAGAGTCTGAATCTTCATCAGTGGGTGGTCTCTTTGATAATCCATCTGGCATCATAAAAGTTTATCCAGGTTTGTGTATAAGGTCAAAAAAAAATTCTGAATAAATGCCACTCACCTAGTCATTGAAGCATTTGGTATACTAGGTGTGTTGATCATTTGAACCAGAGATTTCGCATCCGCCTGCAGCTCAAAATGCTGCCCCCACAAAATAGTTTGTAGCTTCTCCAAAATTTTTGCTGCACCACACAATTCCAACTTGGGTTGAGAATATCAAGATTCAACCTCATTAAATACCACACACTCATACCTTACTGACCTGACCCTCCCAGTTTTATCTTCCTGAGACAACACAGTACCATCTGCAATATAACTTGAGTCCACTTCCAGAAAAAGTTTTTAAGCACCAACACCATGATCCAACTTGTGAAGAATGATATCTTCACCCACCACCCTTTTCAACTTCTGAAAAGCCTCTTCACACCCTTCAGACCATTCCCACTCCGCATCTTTCCTGGTCAACCTTCTTAAAGGTGAAGCCAACAAAGAAAAATCTTTAATAAAAATCCTGACATACACACAAACCCCCCAAAATTCCCTAAATTCAGTAGTATTTTTTAGCCTTGGCCATGACTGAATTTTACTAACTTTCTTCTTTGCCATAATCCTTCCCTCCTTACATACAAAATGACCCAGAATTTCCAGAGCAGGATCAAAACAATGTAACTTTGACCCAGAAATGGTAAAACAAGCCTCTTCAATCATAAAAAATATTCTCTCTAGAGTAATTTCATATTCCTAAAAAAATCTCCTTATACCAGGGTTCTCCTTCAGCACCACATTTCCATAATCAGTGGAGGGTCCTTTGATTCTACCATCATCAATAAAAATACCAGCATGAGTAGGAACCTCATCCTGTAAAATCCAAGCCATTTGTAATTGATATAATGCTACTGAATTAGTTGCTCCTTGAGGCAACCTAGTGAGCTGAAATCTTCCCAGAGGAGTCTTAAAAATTGTAAGTGGCCGTTAATCCGTGTGAAGTTCCCTTTCATCATAACCACCCATAATATCACCCAAACCATAACACAACCTTCTAGAAAAAGCTTCCACAAAGTCTTCTGCACTTGGTGGAATTCCCACATCCTTGATATTGACTATATTTAAGGCCCTAAGATCATGCACCACCCTCAGCTTCCCATTCTGCTTCTTTACACAGAACACTAGACTTGAGTAACTAGATGTCAATTGTTTGTATAAACCAGTCTTGAATCTTTCCCTAACAATCTCTATAAAATCATTTCTAATTGCAGCTGGAATCGGAATAGGTTTGATTTTCCAAGGTTCATGAAAAACCACGGGAATCAAGTAAGGTTCCCCATAAGATCGTTTCAACACACCCCTTTCCTCTTCAATAAATTCCACCGCTTTCTCCCTGAGCACAATAACATGCAACAACAACTTCTTTTCCTCATCATAAAAGCACCCATCAGGACCAAAATTAACAACTTTAAACCTTTCCATAGTCACCCAAGCAGTTTCCACAAAATCAGGAGTATTCTTCACCAGAGGAGTAAAGTACTGATCTCTTGACAAAGATGGTCTCTTCAAAGGAGGTTTCAAACCTACAGGCATAGGCTCATTGACAGGCCTAATCTTTTGCGCTACCTTCTTGTACTTTGCAGCTCCACCTTCAACTTGAGGGATATTCAGGAAGTCTTCACCACCAGACCTGGAACAAAAACCAAGGGCTTCCCCATTTCTCACAAGTGTGGCCAAGGTAATGTTTTCTAAAGATGTAGAAGAAACCCTAGCGGAGCACAATTAGGAGTACTTACTTTTAGACCCCGATCTCACCACTCCAAAACTTTTCTGCAATTCCAAATCTTCATCCTCACTCTCATCTTCTGAATCACATCTTCTAAAATTGTGCAGTTTATACTCATTCTGGAGGCCCGAAAATTGATCTTGCTGATCTACTTTCTTCAAAGATTTGTGCAGTTTAACCTCATGCTGGAGGGTCAAAAATTGTTCTTGCTGATCTTCACAAAAATAATTCTATTCTTCTTTTTTGATTATCTTCAGATTTTTTTCTTGCTTTTCTTCAGTTATCTTTAAATTTTTCTTATCTTTTCTTGAGTTTTCTTCCATCCTACAAAAATAACCAGGGATTTCCCCAATTCTCATAGACATGGCCTAGGTAATGTTTTTAAAAGGCATAAAAGAAGCCCTAGAGGTGCACAATTGGGAGGACTTACTTTAAGACCCCAATCTCACCACTTCACAGCTTTTCAGCATACCTCTCAATAAAGATATATAACCAATCTTCTTTTTTGAACTTGAATTAAAAATAATTGAAAATCTTGAGAGAGAACAGATACTTGATAAAAAACATGAAGAATACTTGCAGAGAAGAGAAACATTAAAAAGAGAAAGTTTAAAATACACTTGGTATATCTCCAAGGGAGCTGACCTACTACAACCTGGGATTTCCTCATCTTGGGGAGAGGTTGTAGCGCTAGGGCGATCAGCCCTCATCACTCTAAAAAAGACAGACTCTCACTAGAGCCTGAGCCACACTCCAAAAAACCAGAGGCCGCACCCACTTCCCTTCTTCTCCTACAACAATCCATGAAAGGGAACATTGAAGACAAGACAGGCCTGGTCTCCCAACCATCATCTCCAGGAGATGACAGCCTCATGTGAAGTCTTCTTTCATCTTCACCGGTCAACTCCAAACTGATTCCCATATCAAACTGGTAACCAATTCTTTCCTGGAAATCCATCAAGAATGGTCCACATAGAACAGCTTTTACATTACCTTTGGCAATGTAAAAATGAACCTTCCCTGAGGCTCCACCAACATCCAGATTCACAAATTCAGCTGTTCCTATCAACTCAGTGAAATGGAAACCAATCCCTCTTAAATTTTCACCAATTTCTGTCTTGATGGGGAGGCCAAGATGAGTAGCCTCAAACAAAGAAATTAGGTTAATCTGAGAACCTGAATAAACCAATTCCCTAGCCACCCTGCCATTCAGAGTGACATTGACATAACCCAGAGGTGCAGAAAAATGAGTCTCAAACCCCTCACCAAACTCATTGGCAGGTTTTATAGAAGGAGAAAAAGAAGGACAAAAGAAGAGGTAGAAGAGGAAAATAAAGAAAAGGTTTGTAATAGTAATTGAGAAATTAAATATAATTGAGTTAATGGAGAGAAATACAACAATACTTTATAAGCAATGACAAAATAGTAGATTAAAGTGATATTTAATATATTTAATGCAATAAGTTATATCTCAATGCGCAGCAATCAATTATTATTGTTAATAGACTTATGGAAACCTTAGTATTATATAAAGTTTAGATTAGAGCTGTTGTACTAATAAAAATAATAATAATTTGTATTATATTTAAAATATGATAAAGTATGAGTGTAATAAGTGATGCTCTACCAGAGAGGTTTCAAAAGCCCTTTTATAGGCAAGAGGACCTTCTGGAGCGGTTCAATAGTAATTACAAAAGAGTAAGACAATGTGAAAATGATTAAAAGAATTTTAATTAAAAACATACAAAATAAGAGCAATGAATTAAACCCGTGAACAAGCAACTACTTTCCCACCATAAAGTTCCAAAAAAATAGAATTAATATAATGAATAACTACATGAGTATGAAGACTGAGAACTGTGAGAAAGAAAATCTAAAAAAGGTAATACAAATAGCTGAAAAGGTTTAATTAAAACAAAAGGAATTATTTTCATGTTTTAATTATATATAGTAAATCTTAATTCAGTATAAAGAAAATTAAATTAATCATTTTAACTATTTCAAGTAATTTAATTATGAATTTAATTGAAACAACTAATTTATTTAATAAAATAACATATTTAGAATGAGAATTTAAATTTATCATATTAAATAAGTATTTTTACTTAATTTAGTAATTTTAATGACACAATTAAGGGTCAAGGAAGCGCACAATATTTGTGGATAGTATATATGATAAGATGTATTTAGTTTATATAAATTTTATTATTTAAGTTGTAATTAAAAGTTGAATTTTACAATTATAATATAATTTTAAATAAAAAATTTATTTATTTAGAAATATTAAATACATACAAAATGTGCCATGATGTTATAGAATATAATATCCTTTCATGTAATAAAAAGTTTCTTAATAATAAATATAAAAATTATTTTACTAATAAGATATTTATATAATTTTATTCAATAAGATTTTTTATTGTAATTACATAAAATGTATAGCATTATTCCCTTAAATTATTCCAGTAATTTATCATATACTTTACTGGGCTCCTGAGATAGCCTGGCTGACACTTTCTATATCAAGTAGAATTTTAAGCTTAGTTAATTTTGAGCTCTTATATTACTTAAAATGACATGCTTTTCTTCTGTTTATCCAACTCCCTTGGTTTATGCTTACAGCAAGGCTACTGTAAGAGTCTTTTGACACCATTCCTGAGAAGTTCTGTACAACTGTCTAAAAAATGACACAGATATGTTAAGAAGTGTTTGGATGGTGTACTTGGGGGTATGAAGTATTTGAGGCTTTCTTGGAAGAAGGTAATTTTTCCTAGCCATTTTGATAAAAAAGAAAATCTTCAAGATAAGAATCAGAATCACATTCATAGTTCAAGAGAAGATTAAGAGCCATTAAAGTCATTGCTTGATGTAGCGTATCATGATTTGAGAGTGAGGAAGGCATGACTCTTATATGGTATAAAAATGGGAATGATGTAAAAAAATTTGAGTTATGAAGTGTTATGCTGTGCAGTTCTGCATATGAATGGCATGATTCTGATTAATCATTGAAATGGGAGTTTATGGTGAAATCAGAACTTTTGGCTGAGAAATGAAGAATTGAGTGAAATAAGTGACTTATCTCTCTTTTGAAATACACCAGTGTTGGGTCTAGTGTGATTTGTAAATTGTCACTTAGATAAGTGCAGATTTGTAAGTGTGGATTTTCCAGAACTGACACCCCCTAATTTGAGTAGCATCTAATATTTGATAAAATTACATAAATACATAAATATTTTAATACTTATATAACAATTTTTTAGGCATTTAGGTTCATATAATTCTTTTTCATATAATATCAAGTGTAAAATTTAAAAATATGAAGTTGGCCCTTTATAGAGTCCATTCCACAACTGGAAGTTTACTGAGATTGTCTTTGGACAGGCTGAAATAAAATATTTTAAGGATTATTTTCTAGGAGTTTGTAAATGTTTAAACTTTTTGAGTTAAATTACTAGTCAAACTTTAATTTCTAAAAAAAATTGGCACCATTGAGTAATGAAAAAAAGACAGGACTTGGATAAAAATACTGATTTTGTATTTAACCAACATCTCAATAACTTCCTGAATTTTAAATATTAGGGGGCATCAAACATTACCATATACATCCTTCAAGCACTTCCCAAAAAAGATACCAAGTAATTTTGATTTGAAGTACACTTGTAAATAACAGGTGTACTTCAACAGCATGTTTTTCCTTTAACAAACCACCTGTTGGGTACATCCAAGAATTTCAAAAACTTGATCCCCTTAACTTGATTAGTCATCATTAGGTATACACATGCCTACTATTTAATATTTTTCTTTACCCAATCCTTAGGGGCTCATTTATACATTCACAGTACACTTTGAATCAAGTCTTAAGGCCCCAGTAACATCATACTCCAACCCTTCCACACATTTTATATACACTAATAGATCCAAATATTCTGCTGACACTTTTTCTGTTTCATTTGACCCTATCTTACCATTCTTTTATGCTTCCTTTCTTAGAGTTGCTTATCTCTATTTGGTATTTGAAGCCAAGTTTTTAGGGATCCTCCTTGGACTTCATCTGTTAATTTTCAATCCCTTATAACATCACATGCACTCCCACATAGTGCTAATTGAAAACCAAGCTACCATCAAGGCCCTCTCTAGCACACCTTTAGCCACTTTGAACACTTACATGATCAATACCAGAATATAAGATACATATTTTCTCTGAAGCTGAAATCCATCTCTACATCTTTTCCTCCAATGGGGTCTAGGACATGCAGACATTGTGGGGATAAAAATAGTGGAAATCCTAGCCAACAGCTCTCACCCTTTTGCACTTCATGCCCAGTCATATTGTGGAAGTTTAAAGTTTGGTATGTAGCTTAAAGATGCATTAAATTAATTTAGGGTTGCATATTATGGAGACTGGAAGGGCTATTTTAATTCAAAATAATTTTATTATAAAGAAAATGGTTGGTTTTATGGTGAAAATCAGTCTAATAATTTCATCAAAATAAAATATTTATTTTAATGTCAAAAAATGCAGCTATAGGCTTATAAATGCATTTAAATGAAATTTATGAGTCTAAAGAACCTTTGGAAAACTTTGGGGAATTTTTTCTATTTTTTTATATTCTTTAATTATTTTATTATGTATTTTTGATTATTTTTGATTTATGTTAATTTACTTAACTTTGATGATTTTTAGCTCAGTGAATAATGTTATGCAGGTTACCAAAACTGGATGAAATGTTTTCCATATTAAAAACCATAATTTTTAATTCTTGAAGATTTTTTATAAAGTTTTTAAGGCTCTAATTGAGTCCAGACGTCTGTAACAACTCTGGAAAAGTCCAGACAAACTCCAGACAGACTCTGGAGTGAAAAATTGGGCATGTGACTTGGCTATGCATATAAAGGCTGGGAGCTCCAAATTTTACTAATCAGATAAAAATATAATACAACTTAAAAACTAATAACCACAAACATTTTAACATTATATCTAAAATTTGTAATACCCTTATAAAAATAACATTTTTATATAACTCTTCATAAATATTACACAACAACTCATAAATATATACATATAAGGTAACATTAGAAAGACCCCAACTCCAGGGACTCAATTGTAAAATCTGGTCTCAAAAATTATAAACTTCATAAAAACATATAAATTCAATTATTTAAATAACTTTTCACATTACAAATTTATTGTTTTATTTAATTATTTTAACTTAAAGAACACAGATTCTACATCTAAAAACTGTTAAATAAAATTAGTCAACAAGTCATCTCTTTTCAAGTAGAAATTTGATATTAGTAAATTTTGAACTCTTATTTTACTTAAAGGGACAGGGTTTGCTCAGGTTAATCCAACTACCTTAAATTATGCTTACAGAAAGGTGACTGTAAGAGTCTTTTTACAATGTATCCACTTCCGGCCCCTCACCCTCATCCTCATTTTCTCTCAAATCAATATTAAAGTCCCACTCTTGCTTCATTCTCCTTACCCCCTGCCCCCCAAACACAAAAAACTGAGAGAACTATGTGGCCATTTAAGTCCCACCAGAATTTTTGAAAAAGTCTCCCTCTTTCCCAGAGATAAAGCCACTGAATTCTTGAAAGTATGCTCTGTAAATTGACCCCTTCACAATTAACTTTTCAGACTCTAGGTGGTAGAGGAAACTTGGGGCACAAGCTGTAGTACCAGATGCAAAGACACTCCTGAGCACCTTTTTCACCTGTGACCAACCCAAAAAGAGCTGCACACCCCTCTCATCAAGACAGAAAGATCCCTGAAATTTCTGTTCACCACTTGATTCCACCTCTCTCCCTCACCTATAATCTCATATTTTGCCTTGTACTTAGTAAATACAGGTAAATTCAAAAACAATCTCCTATTATTATGTGACCTGTATCCCTTGTTATTTCCAATAGCTACACTTCTTTTTTACCCACTCACCACTAATCTTATACACTTAATTCACTGTCTATAGTAGTCATGTTCTTCATCATCTTCTACTTTAATTTACAGTAGCTGGAAGAAAGTCCTCAACACCCCTTAATGCTTGCCAATTTTTTGGTCTCAGCTCCTTTGCCTTACACCACCACAATCTCACAGAGTTATCACACCAGTGGATTATTTTTTTATTTCATGTCTATATCATACTTATAATCTAACAAATACTATCACAAAATGTACCAGCAAGAAGTTACTTATCTACCAATGGGTAGGTCTACCTACAGCATGAATTATCTCTTTCATTCTATTAGGGATTGAGGCAATCAGACTCTCAAATAAGTCTAAAAGTAAATCATTCCAAGCTAGATGTAGAGCCCTAATCATCTCCTGATTTTTCTTTTGTTGGTAGAGTTCTTGAATGTTGCATTTTATAATTATCACTCCACAGCACCTTCAAATTATCAGTCATACATGAAAAATGAGCACAAGCAAAGAGCAGGTGTCTTTGATGGTGAGCATCATTGACAAAAGGTTTTTTTGCAGAAACATACTTAAAGAAGCCTAGCTTGTGAGAATGCTTAAAAAAAGTGCAAGGAGAAACTTTGGCAGTGATAGAATCTTAAATTAAATTCAGTGTGGTAGTGAAGTTTTCTCAGAGGATAAATCCTAACTCATGCTTATCTTCATTGCTCATTTCTTGGGGGAGGCCAGCTCATTTGGCATTGTCAATTTTGCCTCTGTTTTAGTAATAGGAGATGATAGAGAAACAAGTAGAGTGGGGGATATTTAACTTTTGGGCAATCTGAAACTTTTTGAATTATGCTATGAACATTCCCACAACTAGTTCTTTCATTTAAGTTTTGTATTGGTGTGTTCCAGCTTGGGAAGTAGACATTGTGAATTAGGTGGGGAAGGCTTCTTTTAAGTAAGATTGTGGTGGTATAAGACAAAGGGGCTGAGACACAAAAATGTGGCAAATATTAAGGGAAGTTGATAACTTTCTTCTAGCCACTGTGCATCTTTTTGCATTTGTCTCTGATTCCTTCATGCTCCTCATTGGGTGAGATTGCAAGAAATAAAAAAAATTCTAAGAATGTGCCAGTAAGTTAGTTAAGTATTACAGTTCAGGGTTATTCAACATAGTCATGGGTTACAGATTGAAAATAATAAACATTTAAAATCAACAATGCATGGAATAGAAAAACAACATTTGTGTGAATATGGAAAAGCTGGATTGAATTGTATTTTACTTACATGCTGCTGATAAAATTTATAAAAAGAAAAAAAAACATCTTGAGCTTAATTAAGTTTGTGAAAATAATAAAAAATAAAAAATCTTCTGGAGCTTGATAAAGTTTGTGAAAATAAAAAAATAAACAAAGTTAAGAAAAAAAAGACATCCTTAACCTTGATAAGATGGCTGAAGGTGTTACCATTCAGCAGTTAAATGGTCTTTTTCATGGTAATTGAGGAAAAAAAAGTAGGTTATTTTGAGGATATAAGCAGGATCTTTTAATTCTCATTTCTCTATACCTTCTTAAAAGCTTTTTCTTATACTTCAGATTCTATCCATGTCTGTTTGGGGTTTATTTGTTTGTAGCCCTCCCTCACCAACACAAAAAAATTTTTGGAAGATGTCTCTATGGGTATTTTAGTGGAGTTTATTAGGTTTAGACCCCCATACCATTAGCTGAGTATATTTTTGATAAATAGTTTCTGAGTGAGACATAATAGAATTAAAACTTGGGAGAAAACAAAAATATTAGTGTATGATAAAATTTGATGGATAATAAAGTGAAATACTAACAAGGATTTGCTGAAATAAAATAAATTAAAACAGAAGAAAGAGTAAAAACATGAGCTTAATAAGGTGATGTAAAAAGAAGTATAAAGGAAAACTTACAGTGATGACAAATATATAAATTTGAGTGGGAAATCTTAATGAAGAAAAAAATAAACAGGATGATGTGGAGTTGGGGGAAAAAAATCTGTTTTGAATTAGATTAAGGAGGGATGCATGTATTGGTGTTCTGAATTGTGGTTGTGAAAGTGGCACAAGAATAGGGAGTATTTGATTTAATTTTGGACATGTCTAGCCCTAAGTAAGCCATTTATGATGAAATCCAGGAATGGCATTTTGATAATGAAGTCCACCAGGTATATATGGTAATTTTTGAAACTTTTTAAGACCTAGGAGGGTGGACTACTACTAACACTAACACTAGCCTGAGACAGGACTGACAATATTGGGGCTACCAACAGTGAGGGTTAAAACTATGAGAGACTAAGAAGTAACTGGATTAGTGAATAAGTTTTCTGATGAGGACAGATCCACAGCACTTTCCCCATAGAACACCCTTATGCAATACCCCCTCTTCCACCTCTTACAATGCATGCCCATAGTGCTCCTCCTCCTCACCTCAAAAAAATCCTATCATTATCCCCCATCAACCCTTCCTTCCCCTTGTACTCCCTCTCAAACTCTTTCATCTTATCCTTAGTGTTACTTATGTTCTCTACTGGCTCCCAAGACCTATCACTCACTCCATAACCTCTCCAGTGCACCAAGTGCTGAAACTTTCCCCTGTACACCTGCCTAGCAATAACCTTTTATACTTCAAACTCTTCTTCATCTCCAACATATACTGGAATAAGAAATTCTTCTGGGTGCCCTGGTATTGTATCTTCTTGGAATTTTGTGAGTAATGAGATATTGAACACTGGGTGCACTTGTCTCATTGAATTTGGTAGCTCTAAGTTATATTCTGAGTCAGATATTTTGTGCTTGATCTTTAATGGGCCTACTTTCTTGTGATCTAACTTGACACTTGGGCATAATGTGGAAAGGAGTTGTGAAATTAGCCATACCTTTTCACCTAACTTTATGACCAGATGCTGGGTTTTCCCTTGGTCATGATGAAACTTCATAGACTGTTGAGACAATTTGAGCACTGCTTCTAACTCTAGATTTACACTCAGTATTTTCTGAATCTTTTCTTCAGATTCTGGAACTTGAAATGTGGATGGGGTACCAATTGAGAATTTTGGGTGGTATCCATTGTTAGTATAGAAAGGTGACATGCTAGTTGCCACATGAGTCCAGTTGTTGTATGAGAATTCAGCCAATGGTAGAGTTTGCACCCAATTATCTTGCAGATATATGATGAAATGGTGTACACGTTGTTCAATTGCCTTATTTTCTATCTCAGATTTACCATCAGTCTGTGTATTCTATGCTGCTGAAAAAAATGGGCTTAATATTTAGTTTCTCATACATTGCCTTCAAGAACTTACAGTTAAAAGTATTTCCCCTGTCTAATACTATACTGTCAGTAAGTCCATTTAACTTCCAGACATGCACCATAATTAAGTCTGAAATACGCTCTGATTTAACCTTGGTAGTGGTGGGGACAAAGTGTGCCATCTTGGTGCAGTGGTCAACTACTGTGAGAATATCATTCTTTCCTTGAGACTTGGGAAGCTACACTATAAGATCATAAGAGAGTTCATTTCATGGCTTCTTTGATATGCTAAACAGGGTGAATGGAATAGCTTTTTGGGATGACCTTGTTCCTCTATCAAGAGTTGCACATTGCTTCATAGAGCTGGATGTATGCCTTCATGGACTTCTAGTTAAAGTTGTGATTTACCATCTATCTCTATTATATCTCTGAAGATGCTATAGGAGAAGTTTTTGAAAGTGGATGGCATTTTATATGGACCAAATGGCATTACAAACCATTCCAAATGACAAAATTTAGTGGAGAATGCCAGTTTGTGTTCATCTATTTCTTTCACCTGTATATTGTGGTAAACTGCCCTAAGATCTAGGGATGTGAAAATTTTTCACCCTGAAGACTTTCAATCAACTCAATAGTCAGTGCAAGGAGATATCTATTCTTAACTGTCAGCACATTTAACCTTCTGATATACATGCATGGTCTCAATAAACCATCCTTTTTACCTGCAAAGATCACAGGGGCTGTCCAAGGAGACTTTGATTCTCTAATGAAACTTTTTTTAAGCTTTCATCAATCATCTCTTTTAGAACTGTTGACTCCAAGGTTGAGAATGGGATTATGCAGCTAAATTGAAGAGTTGTGCTGTGAATCAGATCAATGGCAAAGTCATATTGTTGGTGAGGTAGCAGGGTCTTGACTCCTCCATCTTCAACCAATGGTAAGAATCCACAAAACTATTTAGAGACTATTTTCCTTGAGGCTTTTTTTTGGCTTTGAGGACTGATCCTTGGCTGAAATATTGAAAGATATTTTCCAAGCATTTGTGTTGCATTCCAGCTCTTCCTCTTCATCCATTTCCCCCTCCAAGTTCTGAAACTTAGCATCAAGAGAAAGTTTCAGTTTTTGAGGCAATTCAACTGATGATAACAGAACATCAGAAGACTCACTAGGATGAGCCCCTGAACCCTGAAGGGGCCGGGGGCCAATACTTTAGTGCTGTTTTACCCTTTCCTCCCCAAATGAGCCTTCTTTTTCTTCCAGTCAATATGTGAATTATATTGGTCCACACATTTCATCCCTGGAACCATATCATACTGGTCTTTCAGGTTTGTTGTGCATGCCTTTCACTTAGCTTCCCTTCCATCACACCATAATCTGCCACAAATCTTCTCTCTTATTTCTCCTCCCCCACCTGGTGATCCATCAAGCATACTTAGAGGCCTGGGGTGGTCCAATTTTTCTTTTTTCTTTTTATTCCTCTGTAAACACTAATTGGAAATAAAACAGTCTGTGGCTCCAAAGTCAAGCAGGAACTGTACATTTGTTGTGGAATCAAGGGTTATTAAAGGCAAGTTCAGTATAATGTGATTATCATTTACCTCAATTGGCTCACATGTTGATAATTCTCCTACTAAATTCACCTTATCTTTTCCCTCTAATCTTCTCAAGGAGGGCACAACCTTCATTCCTGAGTAATGTCTTTTACCTGCACCTTTCCTGTGATATCCTCTACTTCACTAACCCTGATTTTTCCATTTACACTCCCTTTCCTAGTGACCAATACTTCCACACCTTAAACACAAACCTTTTCTTGTGCACCTTTGGTATTCTTCATCTGAAAGCCTTCTCCTCCCACCAGCACCCTGTGCATTTTCTGCATCAATATTTATGGGATTTGGGTTCTGAGTTCTAGATCCACTCAATTGATCATAGTTGCTCCAGTGACAAGAACCACTGCCACAATACATGTGCTGGTGTGTGAACTTATTATCAATTTGAATGGCCAGCTCCATTAGATATTGGAGGGAGGTTGGACGCAGGTGACCAATTAAGGCATTCCTGATTTTTGGCAAGAGACCATTCCTAAAATGAAACATGAGCACTCCTTCTCCCCATGTTGTAATGTAGCTGGAAAGGCCCTGTAATCCTGATATGTACTTAGCGGCTAAGTGTTTCTTCTGTAACTAATTCATTGCATGCTATGAGGTTGTGGCCACGTCAGGGTCTCTGAAAGCTAATTCAAATGCCACCATGAATTGGAAAAAAGTTGTCACTGACTTGGTGTTTTCAAGGAGCTCTTTGGTGTAAAGTGTTGCACAGTGTGCTGCCTCATCTGTGAGGTATGACATTGCAAACACAATTTTTCATCTCTCATCTGGGAATTGATGACCATTCAGTAGGACATAAAGGTTTGCCTGAAATGCATACTGATCAGCCCAGGGGGCCTTATTTTCCATCAATGATTTCTGGCACCACAATCTTTGGGCCTTTGACAAGTGGCACTGGTGTTGCAGGTGGTACCTGCACTTTGGCTTTGGCAGTGTCCAAATCTGCTTTAATAGGATTGCAATATGAGGGATTTTCCTCTGAGAGATGTTCCATGAGTGTCTTGCATTCTGTTCTTGCAAGTGTGTCATTTGTTCTTGCATTGCAATCAGGGTGACCTGAGGGGTTCATGATTCTTTTGTAGTGTGCTGGTTATAGATTGGACAAAATGTTAAGACCTAGGAGGTCAGACTACTACTAGCGCTAACATTAGCTTGAGATGGGAATGACTATGCTGATACAGCAGTGAAATAAGCTAGACTAACTATGTTGAGGCTGCCAACAGTGAGGGTTACAATTACAAGAGACAAAGAAGTAACTGGATTACTAAATAAGTTGTCTAATGAGGAGTACTCCACAGCACTTTCCCCATAAAACCCCCTTATGCAATATCCCCTCTTCTGCCTCTTACAATATGTAGCGCCCATAGCACTCCTCCTCCTCACCTCTCAACCAAATCCTAATTGAAATTGTCTATTTACAACTTTTGGAAAGTGTCACCCATTTGATTTATGCTAAAAACTGGCTTTTAGTATGCAATTATAACTCAGATAGAACATTAAACTGAAATATCACAGAGCTGAGACTAGGCTATTACACTAAGTCTAAGTGAAACTGACGTTTCACCAAAAAAAAAAAAAAAGATTTACTGAGCATTGGCTCAGCAGTGATTAAAACAAAGATTTAAAAATTGACACCTTTTAAGCTTCAATTTGTCTTCAAATTAATTTCAGTAACAGTTCACCCTTACTCTTCAGTTGCTTCATCAATACCTCAACTTTTGTTCCATTTCTGAGGCAATTAAGGTTCAAGGGTGCTGACTTGCTAGCATGTCCACTTTCCATATTTTGTGATGTTTGCTGTCCTAGATTTCCTCACTTTGTTTGCAGGATTTGGTTATTATTGCTTAATTGATTAACCTTAGATACTTTAGAACTACCCAATCAGCACTAGTTATTTTAGTTCAAAAAGAATTTTTCAATCCAATTTCAGTAGCCTTTTTATTAAATGATCTTAAATATGAGAAAACTATGGGCCAATATTGGATTGAAAAACAATAGGCTTGGTCTCAATATAAGATCTTAACTAAACCTTTCACTGTGCTGGATTTTCAGCCAACTAAACCCTTTATGCCATGAAGTTTTTTAATGTATGTATATGTGAACCTTTAATTAAAACACCCATATTTGTGAAATGATGTCTTTAACATCCTCTTCTTTTTCAATGAGACTTTCTTCTTTTACTAACCCACAAGACTTCTGTACATCTTTTGAAATAAAAGCGTCAAAGGAGGACACTTCTTCTTTGTTAAGATTTTCTCTTTGTAATCGAGTCAAAGTGGTAGTCAATAATGTACTAAGGGCCGGTGGTTTTCGAATTTGTCGATTAACTTCCGTTCCAAAAAGCTGTTTAAATACAACATCAGTCTCAACTTGAATATCAAGAAAAATTAGAGGTCTAGACAATAAACATATTGCCATGATGCACTCGACTGACTGTAGTATACGTATGGTCTAAGAAATCTTCAAGATCGTAATTTGGTTTGTCGAATGCCTCTGAAAATACTTTGGCTAAAGTGGCAACACTGGCCAAGTAATGACTTCTTAAGCTTGCTAGTTCCCATAAGGAACTTGATATTGCTTTGCTATGCATCGGGTCACTTTCAACTAAGACAAATGGGTCTGTAGGTTGTAGTTCAGAGCAACGGTAAGTGTTTGATAATAGGAAAGAATGTATCACAATTCAATCAATTCCTCACCCTCTTCCTCAGCATGGAAATGCGATGAATTTCGATGGAGCATGCACATGCAAGTAGGGTGTAATTTGATTGTATTGTAAATAAATGGAATGATACCAATAATTGCCGCGGGTGGAGCAAACAAACTCAAATGGGCCAAGCGCTTTATAAATGATGCGACAATGTTTACGGGTAGAAGGCTGCATGTTTAAAATTCTAAGAAAGCTGACATATTGAACGATCCCAAAGAAGAAAAGGATCTTACGTTGAGGATAAGCATAGCGACAATATTCTGAAGAATCTGGCTCGATATTTCACATGGAGTACATTCCGATCAACCAACGCATACAGCCTGGAATAAAACCCTGGGTAATCCCTATGGAAATAAAACAGAACGTTGAATAGCGATGAAGCATCTGGTATATAACAAGGCTGAAAATAATCGAAAAAGTCTCACTGACAAATTATGCTTTGTCATTAGTGTGAACAAACTATTAAGAGCTAGTAAAGCCATCGCTCCACCGAAGTCGACACAATCAACCAAAAAATCCATCATGACTTTGGGGTCGACCAAATGGGGAATTATAGAACGATTCATGATGTTGAGAACTCGTTTTACCTCAGATTCTTCCAAGTGAAGCTTCAACAAAGATAACCAGCAATCTGTGAATGCTTTTCGATGGTGAAAAAGAGAAAGCAACTTTGGCTTCTTGCTGATAGAGGCTTTCAGGTTAGAAAAATCATCCTCCAAATCAGAGCTGAAGGATTCGCAATCGTCAAATATTCCAGTGCTACCATCATTATGTATTTTGGTTCTTTTACTAGATTTATTATGATCTTTTAGTTTGCGCTTGGTTGGTTGTGATGGCGCGACTGGCTTTCCCGCCCAAAACTGATTAAGTTCTGATGGCTCAGTGGGCATAGTTGTTAGAGACTCAAGATAGTAGAGCGAATTTTTGATAAAGCTGGATGGAAGAGTTGAGTCTTGTAAGGCTGTATTTTGAGATGTTCTACAAAGTTGACTAGGAAGCACATGTGTGAGACATCATTAAAATGCATAGAAAGCATATAAAGATGAAAGGCTAAAGTACATATAAAAATCCTCACCTGGCATATTTGAAAAAATAATATCGGATATCATCAAAAAAATTAAGATATCGAAGAACAAATTCTGACTTAACATCCAGTCCAACTTGAGGGGGTTCGACAGATTTTATATTACATCTTTCACTTCCCTTGACGCTTGAAAATGGTAAAAGCAACCCTCCCACTACCTTGCTGAAAATTTCGCTGGCAAATCCGGTACTACTTTTTCCCTCAAAGTCCTGGTTGAATTTCAAGCGGCTAACCGTTTCACTTTCCACCCGAACGAGACTCATCAAAATTGTCAGCGCATCGAGTCTTGGTCCACCGCTGGTATTTTTTTCAAAATCTTTTTGGCTGGGATATCTCAAAATACAAACAAGACAATCAACAAACTCGTTTAATCGTCCCTTCAGCCAATTTTTAACCAACTTGAAGCTTTGCTGGCGGTTTTGACCAGAATCATCTTGTTGTACAGTCTTGAGCTGGCCATGAATTTTTCCTTGGCGAATGAGGCTCGAAAAAATGCGATGCAAAGCGTACATGAGGCTATGAGCTAGCTTAGGATTGTTGAAGGATGTTGAATTTGATTTTTCAGTTTTCTGGACTGAAGAGTTAGCAGCACCCTCAAGGGATGGAATAATAAATTGCCACAAGGCATACACCAGATCAGCAACCGGATTCAGATTTTCATGATCAGTTTGTAACGATGATTTGATGGTCAATTCAATCTGTTCGACTTGTGCAACATTGAATTTATGAGATGTGGTAGATGGATATCTAGACTTTCCAGGCGGAGAAATTGAGGAACGAGGGTTGACTGATGAGGAGGAGGAGTTCATTTTCAGATATTGAGCTTCCACCACAAAATATTAATATTCCAGTGATATTATCTGATATAATTTTCTAAAACTTGGTTGAGGGCTCTGAAATATTTTGATTGACGGCGAGCCAGGGAGAAAAATTTGATGAGCCTGCTCTTCATTGCATTTCATTTTGCATAACTCCACTACGTGGGGTTTCCAAATCCTTCGACACACAGTTCCTCTCTAAGAGCTTTCCTCAAATATTCTACAACTAAATGCATGTTACCTGCGTTGTTTGTTGCCAAAATACATCACCATACCCTCGTTTCGGCAACTTTGGCTACGGGAGACTTATACTTAGTAGGGGCTATCAATGTTAGCAGATCCACAATTAATTTAATTGCGGATAAAAATCCTTATACCCCAATTATTTTCAAAAATAATTGCGGAACATAAGGCTGGACACTCATTTGGTGATATTAGGGGGTGTCAGTTCTGGCAAATCTGCACTTAACTTAAGTGCAGATTTCAAACCAAATCAGCACATACATGTCAGCATATAAATTTTGCAAAAAAGTCACTTATTTCAAAAATGGGTATCAGTTATGACCTCAAATCAGCACTTTTTTCCTGATTTTTTTTTTTCACAACCACATGTTGGTCACATCATCTCTTCCTTGCCCACCCCCTCCCTGTCACATGTGACACTCAGACCTTCATCCCCTCATCAATCCTCAGCACACACCCCTCACTGAGATTTGAAACATTTTATTGCAACATTTTGACCAGGCATGTTTTTCCCTTCTTTTTTTTATGTTTTCAACCTTTTAAAATCTTTTCTTGTAAAATACAAGTTTCATCATGTCTCACAGAAAATCCAACACCCAAAAGGCAACTCAAAAAAATGCTTCATCACAAAGGTCTTCCTGTAATGCAAGGCCCTCACCAGAGAAATCAAAGTATGGACAGCTAAAAAAGGAAGATTATCTTATCATCATCAACTTGCTCAAAATTAAATCAAATTATGATGCATTTTTTGGATGTGAGAAGTCCACCCAAATCAGATGTCCATCTTCATCAAAGATCAATGGCTTCTTGTTGATGCCAAATGAAGTAAAAATAAAAACAAAAGGGAAAATCAAAATCAATCCTAAGCAAATGAAGGGGAAATTCAAAAGTTATCAATCAAAATATAAAAAGGCTCATTTTGCTTCAACTTCTACTGGCTTTGGTATTGATGATTATGATTTGGAGAATGGAATTACTGCTGTTTCTGAAAAGCTCAATGTTGTGTGCCTTCTCTGTGAGGAAATGGATATTTTTTTTGGTTCTTGATTTGATTGTTACTTTTAATCTTACCAAAATTAGTTATATCACGAGATTCTGATAGCACCATTTTTCCTTACTGGACTCTAAAATATTTCACTTTTGGAATCTCCAATGGTAAAATAATACTGACACCTGTGCAAAAATTCCTCATCACCAACATAATTCTATCACCTCACCACCAATTTGCATTTCTATATAAAGCTAAGTCAACAAAATCCTATATCTGTTTGAAAAAATTGGCAATACCCTCCCCTGCATTTTATTGAAGCAAGGGGTGGGTATTACCAAAATTTTCTAAGTCATCAATTTTCCATGTCAGATTTGAAAATTTGGCAATAGCCTCTCCTGCATTTTATTGAAGTAAGGGGTGAAAATCACCAAAATTTAATATAATTACATAAATTAATAAATAAATAAATAAGATAAATCAAATTCACTAGTTTTCAAGTAATGTCTATTCCTCAAGCCAAATTGCAGACAGGTCTAGAAACTAACTTTGGGACTTTCCACAGGTATAAGCTAGAAAAAACCCATGAAAAAAATTAGTGTTGTCATGATTATTGTTTATACAACACAAGGTTGTTGGCCCAATTCTTTATTTTAGTAAATTGAAATATCAGATTAATTTATTAAAAATTTATGAAAGAATAAAAAATATTTGATGACTTTGCAAATCCCCAAACTTTTTTGATCTACCTTAAGGTTTATAAATCTATTAATTTTACCTTGTTGATATGTTGGACTAACTTTTGACTGGTTTGATAAGAGCAGAAAAAATGAGTGAAGAGTTAGACATATGAAAATGGTAAGAAAAAGAAAAAAACACACCTTGATTAAAGGTCAGAATAAGAAGTAAAGAGAAAGGTTGTTTGAGGAATCTGGAAGGATAAATGCATGATGTAAACATTATGATATTCATTATGAAATAAATAAAAGTGAAATTATTAAAAAAGGCTGAACTTTAAATTTTAATATCTCAGTAACCACTGAACCAAATTAAATTTGGTTTGTGGGAATTGAAAGATGGACTTCAGAAGTATCTTCAGCTAAAAGGACAGTAGAGCCAAAAAACCTAACCCTAATACTGACTCTGATTTTCAAAATTGCACAAAAACCTGAAAAATGATGATGGAAATTCCAACAAGAGGGAGATAAATGCCTATATAATCATCATATAGGAGTTTAAGAAGCCTTATTCTCTAATTATGAAATATCAAAACATGAAATAAATTAAGTGAAATTTGGAAAAAAAAGGCTCAACTTTAAAGCTCAAAATCTCAGCAACCACTGAATTTAATTCAAACCTGTTTGTGGGAAATAAAATATAAGCTTCACAAGAATCTTCAGTTAAAGGACATATGATATAAATAAACCTAACCCTAATTTGTTATATAAAGACATGAAAGAAAAAAAAGTTATATTGTGAAAAAAAGGCTTAACTTTAAAGGTCAATATCTCAGCAATCACTGAACCAAATTCAAATCTGTTTATTGTAAATGAAAGATAGCCTTCAGGAGAATTATCATTTAAAAGAATATTAGATTTTAATGAACCTAACCCTAATTATGACTCTGATTTTCAAAATTTTACAAAAACTTGAAAAGTGATAATGAAAATGAGAACATGAGGAGTTGAATAAGTCCACTGTTATCCAGATAAGAGTCCTACATATATTTAAGTATGAAATTTTCATGGAAAGAAAAAGATATCATATAGACATGAAAAAAAGGAGATAAAACTTATCTAAATTGAAAGGAAGGAAAAATAGAGTGAGAAAGAGTGAAGTTGGAATTTGGAAGAAATTGAATATGTAGCAAGTTAAATGCTTAAAGAATGTGCAATGTATGTGTTTCAATGACATTGAACCAAAAAAAAGTGAAATAGGGGAAAGGGGGAATAATGACCATGCCAAGGAGGGATGAAGAGTAGGATGATGGGGCTAAAAAAGAAGAAAGAAAAGAGGAAGAGAAGAAAAAGGATTAATTTTATCTTTAAAATCAAAAAATAAACACTTACTAAAAAATTTAAATACAAAAAAAATTAATTAGTAAGTATATAAGTATAAATGAAAAATGACTTACCTGGAGAGATGAGTTGAAAAACAATTGACTTAAAATTATTTGAGGGATGAAAAAGGAGAGGAGGAAATGGATATGAGTGATGAAAGAAATAAAAGAATGACTGAAAAATTATGCAATTTCAAGTTGAGTTGATGAAGGAAAACAAGGAGACTTGAAAAAAAAGACTATAACAAAAATTTTAAAATCAAAGTCAATATGCAAATATAAATGACCATTTTACGGAAACATCTCTGAGAAGTCATGAAAAACTGTCTAAAACTGGGTACAAATAGGTTTAGAAGTATTTGGATGGTGTACTTAGGGGTATGAAGTACTTGAGACTTTTTTGGAAGAAGGTAATGTTTTCAGACCACTTTTGATAAAAAAAGAAAATTTTCTTCAATATCAGAATCAGAATTAAAATCAGAGTCCAAGAAGAGATAAAGAGCTGTGAAAGTTACTGCTTGATTTAGATTATCATAATTTGAGAGTGAGGAAGGCATGGCTCTTATATGCTATAAAAATGTAAATGATGTATGATTTTTTGAGTTATGAAGTGTAATGCTGTGGAGTGCTGTGTATGAATGGGATGATTCTGAAAAATCAGTGAAATGAGACATTAGGGGGTTTCAGTTCTGGCAAATCTGCAATTAAAAATCTTCACTTAAATTTGACCAAATCAGCACTTATCTAAGTGTGGATCTATAAAACGCACTAGCCCCAACACTGGTGGATTTCAAAAGTGAAATAAGTCACTTATTTCACTCAAATCTGAACTTTCTCAACCAAAAGTGCTGGTTTCACCATTCCGCACATCTCACTGATTTGTCAGCATCATCTCATTTATATGCAGCACTCCACAGCATAACACTTCATGTCTCTTAACATTGTGCATCATCTTCATTTTCCTACCATATAAGAGTCATGCCTTATTCACTCTCAAATTGTGATAAGGTACATCAAGAAATGAGTGTCATAGCTCTCGATCTGATTTTGGACTCTGATTGCAAAACTGATTCTGACCTTGAAGAAGATTTTCATTTTTTATTTAAAATGACCACAAAACGTTACCTTCTTCCTGGAAAGCCTAAAGTACTTCATACCCCCAAGTACACTATCCAAATACATCTAAACCTATCTGTTCCCAGTTTTAGACAGTTTTCCAGGACTTCTCAGGAATTTTTCGTTAAATTGCTTCATCTTATTGAGGATCATCCTGTCTTTCACAATAATTCTCAAAAGCCACAATGTGATCCATCAATTCAATTGGCCATCACACTATGTAATTTAAGCTCCAATGGTAATGGAGCTGCCTTGAAACATTTGGAAAATGTCTGTGATTTAGGCTATGGTTCTGTTAAAACTTATACAAAATGTTGCATCACTGATATCAACTCTTTGGAATCTCAACTTCTCTTCTGGCCAACAAAAGAAGAGCAACTTGAATCATATCAGGTTATGCAAGCAGAGGGATTCCCAGGATTTATTGGCTTCGACGATGGTACTACTATTTCTTTGAGTCAGAAACTTGCTCATGGTGGAAAAAATTACTTTGACAGTAAAAAGAGGTATCTTATTTTTAATTCTTTAAATTCTTTTTCATACTAACACAAGAAACTATATCTTCTCTATAGATATTAAATTTATGTTCAGCTTATTTGTGATGTCAACAAAAAAATTATATCTTTCTTTTCTGGCTATCCTGGATCATGTCATGACTCCTACGTCTTTCAAAGAATAAGAATCTCAAAAGTGCCTGAAATTTTTTCTGATGAGGATCAGTATCTTCTGGATAAATCAGCTTATGTAAATGGAAAATATGTACTTACTGAATTTTGTGGAGCAGCATCAGAAGACAGTCAAAATGCCAAGTTCAAAAATCATTTGGCAAAGTCAAGAGTCTGTCTTGAACATTCTATTGAAATTTTGAAAGGTCATTTTTCCAGTTTAATGGAATTAAGAAGTCCTTTTAGAAATAGTTCTGATATAAAGGCTGTCATCAACTGGATTCTGTGTTCCACCATACTTCATAACCTGCTCACTGACCTCAAATATCAATGGATAGATTTGTATGAAGATAAAAAAGTTGAAAAACCTCCAACTATATCTAACACTACAACTTCTCAAGCCACTAGCATAAGGAAAAAATTCTTCCAATCACACTAGCACATTGGGAGTATTAGCTATGATTTATTCTTAAACTTTTTTATTCTCTTTTGACTTAGTAATCACATTATAATTTCTAAAAATAATTTACTAAATATACTTTTCTAATGATTTACATGCTTTTTTGTAATAATAATATACTTGTTCCCTGTTTCTAGTATTATCATCTATAATTGAAGAAAGAAAGATATCATGCAAAAATTCCAACTTTTCTTTTTCTTTTATAGAAATAAAGTCTGACATATTTATATTAGGAATTAACATTTTTAAATTTTTAACAGAACTGGGTAATTTTTTACTTATCTGGATGGATGACCCAAGCCTTGAAAAATTTATAAACTCTTTGACAGGTTTTGTTTGATGGTATAGCATATTAGCTGGCCATATAACATCCCATATTCCATCACACTTTAAGAAATAAACCAAGTATTTCAATTCAGGAAATACAAAATGACCTCCATTTTGCCTTGGCCTATTTCTGTCCCATGAGCATTCATCAAAAATTCCATCTAAAGTTGTTGAAAACCAGACACCTAAACCAAGTTCACTGTAGTCCAAAACCTTTTGGGGAGAATTTGAAAACCCATCTGAAGTCCATGTTATATTTCCCCCAAAAGCCTCCACCCCATCATAACAAGGAAGGTCTATTTCAGCTCCAAGCTTCAAATATTCCTCATAGTGCTTCTTTGCTAATATTTTAAATAGATAAGAATAAAATGAAAATATAAATCCAAGTTCCCCCCTCACCTTCCCATCATCTATTTTCAAATTTTGGTAGAGACCTGAAGCATGATTCAGCTTATTGAATTTGGAAATTTAAAATTTGTAACTTACTTATATCATATACATGTTAACTCCCTAACAGTTCTCCAGCAGCAAACATATGCCCCTGTCCCCCTGATTCCAGATGAGCACCATTTGTCTTGATCCGGTGTCTTAATAATTTCATGTACCTGCAGCATTTCTTAGCATCCTCCAGTTTACAAAGCTCAGCCAATTCCTTTAGTTTGAATGACTTTGCTATAACAGGATATATATTTTTATTTTTAGGTTGAAAAAACTGAATACCTTTCTGAGACATGTGAAATTAGGTAGGCTCCTGTGTTTTGTGATCCAAGAAATGATGAGGGTATTGGCTCATTTGCTTCAAATCCCTACAGAAGTAGATACTCCTTATACCAAACCTTTTCAAAGTCAGAACCAACATCATCCTTCCAACTTTCACCAGCCATTTGAATTTGAGAAGCTTTTTATTGTCAACCATTGTGCCTTTGTCCACCCATTTAGATAATCTAGTTCTGAAATTAAAAAAAAATTCAATTATATATAAAATAAATGAAAAAACCAAAAAAAAAAAAAATCAGCAAATTTTATGATGGCATAAGGTCTACAATTAATTAAACCAAAATTCTCAGTATCTCAACAAAATTTTGTATTTAAAATAAATACAAATCTGTCCTGGTTGAGTTTAATATAATTCTGAAATAAAATAAAAAAAGTAAAGAAAAGAAAAAGAATAATGAAATCAAATAAAAGAAACAAAGTTGTCAGCAACTTTTTATGATAGCATAAGTTCTACAACTAATTAAGCCAACATGCAGAGCATCTTAAGAAAATTTTGAAAAGGAATTCAAAACAAATTGATCCTAGTTGTGTTTTAGGAAAAATTCTTCAGAGTTCCTGGAAAATGCCCACATTTTATGCCTTCAAATTTTTTTAAAGCCCCATTTTTAAAATTTCTTTGTTTCCCCAGCAGTTTTTTTTTAGTCAATTTTTTTTCGCTTTTATTGTCCCAGAAGACTCACTTCTGCTGGCGCTTCATTTTTTTTTAGAATTTTTATTTTTATTTTTATTTTTGGCCCAAGAAGACTTGCTTCTTCTGGGGCAACTTTTTATTTTTGGAAAAAAAAATTTTAGCCCCATTTAAGCTTGCCCCAGCAGAGAAGAGTCTTCTGGGGAAAAAAAATTACATGGTTGCTTCAGAAGACTTGCTTCTGCTGGGGCAACTACTTGGCACAGGTTACTTACATTTGCAAGTGACTTACAAAAAAAAATTCTTGCTTGAAAACTTTATGTCTCAAAGAAAAAAATGATGCTGTGTGCTCTCTCTTGACATGACTTTATTTTTATTCATTAGGTTTTACCTAGGCCTGGTAGTGGTATGGCTCCAGTACAGGGAGAAAAACTTGCTTGTTTTGGGCCAGATACCGCCCTCAAGATTCTTCAAGAGCTTCACTGGTCAAGAATGTAGTTTTTTTGGTATTTTTTTTAATTTAAATTTTTTTTCTTTTTCTTACTTTTTTTTAATTATTTTTATGCTTGAAATTTGATTGAAGTCACGTGCTGAAAAGATGCACCATCTTTTCTGTTGCATGACTTTATTTCTATTTCTCTGGTTCAAAATGTCAGATGGACTACAGGAAAGTAAAATTGTGGTTAAAATAAGTAAAAGAAATGTAATACTAACATCACACTGCATCATTTTCAATGATTTCACAAATATCTTGTTCAATAATCAAGAATAGTCAGATAAAACTTGAGTTAGCATCTTTTATGGTCAATCAAAAAGGAGAAAAAAAGAATGTAGTGTTAAGAAACAACAGGTCATGTGCTGAAAAGATGCAGCTTCTTTTCTGCTCACTTGAAAGTTTTGCATTGCACCTGTAAATTTGAATGAAATTAATGTGGAATAGACAGATAAACCTTGAGTTAGCATCTTGTATGGTCAATCAAAAAGAAGAAAAAAAGTGTGTAGTGTTGAGAAAAGACAGGTCACATGCTTAAAAGACACAGTATTTTCTGCTCACTTGAAAGTTTTGCATTGCACCAGTGAATTTGAAAGAAATTAATGAGGTCTAGCTGGCAACTTGAACTACAGAAATTGAAATAAAGTCACATGATGAAAAAGATGCTGCATCATTTCAGCATGTGACTCAATCACAATTCAGGCATAAAAATAATTAAAAAATGTACAAAAAAATTTGTAAAAGACTATAAATGTGAAAAAATGTCACATTACCTGAAATAACAATTAATCAATTCAAAAAGTCAAGTAATTTTTTAATGTCCTCATAAGTTTGGCCATTTTTTATACATTCTGTAATAAATTCTTTTTTTTAATTTTCTTGCTTTTACAAATCACGACTTTCCATCTCTCTTTGAAATTCACAGGTTTTTGAATTCTCTGAGCAAAGATGAACTCTTTCCATCTCCTCTGCCACAAATCTGGCCTTTTCAAAATTATATTGAATCAAAATAAATTTTTCCTCCAAATCTAAAGCCCTTTGATCTTTCATTAGCATATGAGCAAACTTCATCTTCTTAAAGTGAAGGGCATATTTTTCAATACAGGATTTTGCTACAAAAAGTAAAATCAAAAAAATAAGTTATTGAATAAGATATATAGTGACTTATTCTTACTTAAATTTTTTTTCTTGAAATAATCATCAAGGGAAGCCAAAGAGCTGGATGAAGTATTGCCACATTTTAAAAGATGGTTCAAGTTCATTGATGTTGAGGCTCAATGCTTTAGTTTGGAATTTGAGCTAGAGGGTTCAGGAAGTTCATCTAAAGCAGCTTCCAAAGCATGATTCTCATTTGTGGGATTGATAATATTTTTTTGAATTTGAGTTTGAGTAGGAGTAGGAGGAGACTAGAAAAGAAAGAAAGTGAGAGAGATTTAGAGAAGAATTTAAGAAAAAAGAAAAAGTAAACATACATCAAATAATTGTGGCTATGAGGACTCAGATCTGCTCTGAACTATTTGTTCTGCTTGATAGTCAGAATCATAATTGGCTGAACTATGGTGAGAGGCTTCAGGGGATTAATCTCCTTCAACTAAATGTGTGTCTGGTAGATTATAAGAAGGTTTGGATCCAGAGGGTATATCCTTAGTAGTATCGTGTAGAAACAAAGGGTTGACATCAACTAGGGAACCAAAAAGAATATCCATTTCCTCATAGTAAGGACAAATGACATTGGGCTTTTCAGAAAGAGTAGTAATTCTTATCTCTAAATCCTCAGCATCAACACCAAAGCCAGTGGAAGTGGAAGCAAAATGAGCCTTTTTAAATTTTGATTGATAAATTTTGAACCTCTCCTTCATTTGCTTAGGAGTGATGTCAATTCTCCCTTTTGTTTTTTTCTTTACTTCATTTTCTATCAACAAGAAGACATTTACCTTTGATGAAGGTGGACGTCTAATGCGGGCGGACTTCTCACATCCAAAACATGCATCACAATTTGATTTTATTTTGAGGAAGTTAATGATGACAAGAAAATCTTCCATTTTTAGCTGTCCAGACTTTGGTTTCTCAGGTGAAGGGCTAGATTTACAAGGAGACTTTCATGATGAATCATTTTTTTGAGATGCCTTTTGAGTGTTGTATTTCTGGGGAGGCATTATGAAACTGGTATGTTAAAAGAAAAGATATTAAGAAAGAGGTTGAAAAATAACAAGGGAAAAAACAGGACTAGCTAAAATGTCGCAATAAAATGTTTCAAACCTCAGTGAGGATGGAGGAGGGGATGGAGATCAGTGTTTCACATGTGACAGGGATGATGTGGCCAACATGTGGTTGTGAAAAAAAATTACAAAAAAAGTGCTGATTTGAGGTCAGAACTGACACCCATTTGTGAAATAAGTGACTTATTTGCAAAATTTAAGTGCTGGTTTGTAAGTGCTTATTTACCAAAACTGACACCCCCTATTATGGTGAATTCAGCACTTTTTGTTGAGAAAGTGCAGATTTGAGTGAAATAAGTGAATTATTTTGTTTTGAAATCCACCAGTGTTGGGGCTAGTATGTTTTCAAAATCTGATTTAAAAAGTGCCAATTTGGTCAAATTTAAGTGTGGATTTGCCAGAACTGATACCCCCTATTTTGCAGGTGTTTTTTGTGAATTTTTATAGAATTTTTTCAAGGCCTTTTTTCAGTTTTTTTTTTGGTATTGTTTGTAGGCATTTTTTAACATACTCTGGTAATGTTTTTTTTGCTGTTGTCTACAGGAATTTTGCAGGCATTTTTGCAGATGTCTTGTGCTATTGCTTGCAGGTAGTTTTTTTCATACTTTTTAGTCATTTTTAAGGTCTTTTTTCAGGCATTTATTAGCATATATTGCAGGCTTTTTTAAGATGTTTTTTTGCTATTGTTTCAAGGTATTTTTGTTTTACTTTTCTGGCATTGCTTTGTTCTTGTTTACAGGCATTTTTCAGAAAATATTTGCAGGTGTTTTTTGACATATTTTGCAGGAAATTTTGATGTCATTTTCAGGTGTTTAAGGGTGTATTTTGAAGTCATTTTTATAGAATTTTTTCAGGTGCTTTTTGCTATTGTATCCAGGTATTTTTTGGTCTACTTTTCTAGTGTTTTTGCTGTTATTTAAAGGCATTTGCCAGAGATTTTTGGCATATTTTGTAGGAATTTTCAAGGTCCTTTTTTAGGTGTTTATTGAGATATTTTTCAGGATTTTTATGGCTTTTTAAAGTGTTTTGTTTCTATTTTTTGCAGGTATTTTTTGGTTTATTTTTCTGGTGTTTTTTGGGTCTTGTTTACAGGCATTTATTGGTGTAATTTGCAGGAGTTTTGTCAGGTATTTTTTTCTATTGCTTGTAGGTGTTTTTTGACATATTTTGCAGGAATCTTTGAGGTAATTTTGAAGGTATTTAAGGGTTTATTTTGCAGTCATTTTAAAGGCATTTTTGAAGGTGTTTTTTTTGCTATTTTCTGCAGGTATTTTTTGGTTTACTTTGCTGTTTTTTTTTTGCTTTTGCTTACAGGCATTTTTCAGGAATTTTCAAAGGTTTTTTTTGTTGATGTTTTTTGACATATTTTCAGGAATTTTTGAGGTCATTTTGAAGTTGTATAAAGGTGTATTTTACAGGCATTTATTTGGATTATTTTGAAGGCATTTTTAATGAATTATTGAAGGTATTTTTTACTATTATTTTATTGAATTTTTTAGCAATTTTTTGCTATTGTTTGCAGGTTTTTTTTGTATATTTTGAAGGTGTTTTTTTGCTATTGTTTGCAAGTATTTTTGGTGTATTTTTCAGATATTTTTGCAAATGTTTTTTGCAATTTTTCGAAGAAATTTTTTTTGAATTTTTTTCAGGAATTTTAAGATTTTTTTTCAGGTGTGTTTTAATTATTTAAAGGACTTTTTTTTTTGGCATATTTAGGAGGAATTTTTGAAATATTTTGCAGGTATTTTTTAGCGAATTTATCAGATACTTTCACCAGAAAAAAAATGTGGGCACCTAATCGCAGGTGCCAATCCCTATCTTTGATTTGATTCAGTTCTAGCTCAGCTGTAATTCTTATTGCAAGACCGCGCACTGAAAACTGAGAATGCTAGCTTATGTGGCATCAAATCTGAGTTATTCTTGTGTTACAAATGTATTAAGGGATTGGCACCTGCTAGCAGGTTACAGGTGTTTTTTGTGGTGTTTACAGGCATTTTTTTTTAGTTTTTTTATATCTTTCAGAAGTGTGGCATTTTGGACATATTTGGGAGCATATTAGGGGGTCTCAGTTCTGTAAAATTTGCATTTCATTGATACACCTTAATTACATGTTCTGTATGCATTAAATTTTCTCCATATTCTATTGCCCCCATACTTCAACTTTTCTCTTTCTCAATCTATTTTTTCCTACCTTTTCACAAAAGTAAGTGTCAAGTCCTTTTTCTTTTTCATGGCTATATGATATATCTTAGTTTATTTTAAAAATGCACACTCAAATATGTGTAGGACTCCTAAATTGATAGTGGTGGACTCAATTAACTCCATGTTGTTGTCATTTTCACTATCACTTTTCAAATTTTTGTGAAATTTTGAAAAAAAATTCAGAATTAGGGTTAGGTCTTTTTGAATCTTATGTTGGTTTAGCTCAAGATTCTCCTGAAGCCTATTATACATATCCCATAGACAGATTTGAATTTGGCTCAGTTGTTGCTGAGATATTGAGCATCAAAGTTGAGACTTTTTTCCTTTGATATTACATAAATAGACCATAGGGCTTCTGAGATGCTTATATAATGATTATTTAGGTTTTTAGCTTTCATTTAAGTACCTGAAAATTAGATTTGGATTAGTATTTTATGCTTTCTCACTGATTTTTTTCCACAACACTTGAATCAATCTTTTGTCAACATTTGTCAAATTTTGTCAACTAGGTCTTACTTTCTATCTTGAATTCATACTCTAATCTATATAGGAAAATTTACTGGATAATGGCAAACCTATTAAGCCCCTGTTGTTGTCATTTTCAATATCACTTCTCATTTTTTATGCAATTTCTTGAAAAACGGTTGGAACTAAGGTTAGGTTTATTCAAATCTCATTTCCTTTTAACTGAAGATTCTCCTGAATGCTACCTTCTATTTACCACAAATAGATTTGAATTTGGTCCAGTGGTTGCTGAGATATTTAATTTAAAATTTGAGTCTTTTTTTGGCACTATTTTATTTCTTTCACTTTGATATTAAATTTTTAAAAAATAATGCTTCTGAAATGCTTATATCATGATAATTCTAATATTAGTAATAATCAATTTGAAATTCTGAAGAAACTTTCAAGTTTACTGATTTCATTTGCACTCTTGGGGGATTTTCGGATATATTTTTGTAGAATTTTGGCATCTTTTTAGCCTGTATTTTTTGTTTTTATCATTGTGGGATTATAATAAAATAAGTGACTATTCTATCTCTATGAATTTAAATGAAAAGTGGGGGGTCAAAGTAGGTTTGTCATTTTTCTCTTTTAATCTCATAATTTAGAATTTCAAAGTCATTTATGCACTTCACTTAGTTGAGGTTTTAGACCATTGAGCTGCACTGCTGTGGTATCATGTCTACATTAATTTGTGACATGTTTTCTTGAGTTTATTTGTGATTCACATTTATTTTCTCAAGGTCTATTGAGTCTTTCTTTGAATGACTTGTTTCTTGTTAATTTATGCATTTAAATTGAAATTTGGAAATCTGCATCCCCTACTAGGATAAAATTCAGGGGGAGGTATTGCCATTTTTTTCAATTAAGAATTTAAGAAAAAAATTTGTGAAAAAACGGACTTTTTTTATGTTAGACTTATAAATTTAAAAGTAAAAAAACTTTAAATTTGACATATAGAAATTTACGTGCTTACACAGATGCATTTTAGATTACAAACATGAATTCACAAATGTACCATATTTTTATGGCACACAATTACATTAAAAAAACATGACCAAGTAATGAAACATTTTTGTACATAAAAAATATCTGGTGAACAAAAGCAATGGCACTCTTTAAGAGAGAAAAAAAAATGCAAATCTCATTCCAATAAAAGTGATTGTTTCCACCTTGAGAAGGGCTCTGACTCAGTGGAATAGTTGGACCATCAAAAAAACTAATACATCACATGAATCCCTTTACTTGAATAACCTGAGATTATTGAATTCACTTTTTTTTGGTTTGCAAAGAAATAAATTGGGAAAAAAATGAAATAATAGCAGTGAAGCTTCATTTGGTATAGCTATTGATTGATCCATAAACTGAATCAAAGACATTTTCCAAACATTTTAAGAAAGCTCCATTGCCATTGGAGCCCAAATGTAATAGTGTGATTGCCAATTGTATTGAAGGATCAGTTTGTAGTTTTTGAGAATCTTTGTGAAACATAAGGTGATCCTGAATAAACTAAAAAAATTAAGGAAATATCTTAGAAAGTCCTAAATAGCTGTATAAAACTAGGCAAATATAGGTTAAGAAGCATCTGGATGATGTTCTTGGGGGTATGAAGTACTTGAGGCTTTCTGTGAAGAAGGTGACATTTTCTTGCTATTTTTGATAAAAAAAAGAAAAATCTTCTTCAATATCAGAATCAGAATCAGAATCAGATTCCAAGAGGAGATCAAGAGCTATTAAAGTCATTGCTTGATGTAGCTTATCATGATTTGAGAGTGAGGAAGGCATTACACTTATATGGTATAAAAATGTAAATGATGTATGATTTTTTGAGTTATAAAGTGTTATTCTGAGAAGTGCTGTGTATTAATGGGATGATTCTTAAAAATCAGTGAAATGAGACATTATGGTGAATTCAGCACTGTTTTTTGAGAAAGTGCAGATTTGAGTGAAATTTATGACTTATTTCACTTTTGAAATCCACCAGTGTTAAGGCTAGTGTGTTTCAAAAATTCACACTTAAATAAGTGCATATTTGGTCAAATTGAAGTGCAAATTTTTAAGTGCAGATTTTCCAGAACTGAAACCCCCTAGTATAAAAAAACCCCAGGGCTATCCAATGATAATAGCCACATCACCATAACACCAATATTCAGCCCAGGAATCCAGAAAACAACATAAACCACCCAATTTGAATATACCTGACACTCCAAAATTTCAACACATGTACTAAAACAACCCTAAATCACTTGCACAAAGGCACTGTTCATTTTGATATGCCACAGCATATAAATTGGATGGTTCTTACAAATCAGTGAAATGGGACTTTATGGTGAAATCAGGACTTTTGGTTGAAAAAGAGCAGATTTGAGTAAAATAAGTGACTTATTTAACTTTTGAAAATCTAAAAGTGTTGGGGAAGTTAGATAAGTGCCAATTCAGTCAATTGTAAGTACAGATTTGCCAGAACTGATACTCCCTGATATAACACAGTACCAAAAGTTCATTTTGTCTTGGGAAACAGCAGTGACACAACAATTATGCAACAGTTATGTAGAAATTATTTTTAGCTCTTAAAGGTCTTAATTGAGTCTTAAGTGGAAGAAACAATTTTTTCATAACTGTTGCAAAACTTTCACATAATTTTTGTGCCCCATGGCAAAAAAAAATGTGTCATTGTGTAAACTTGATATATAAGATATATAACAGGGGGTATCAAAGCTATAAATCTTCCATTACAAAATACCTCTTTTATCCACTAAATAAACCATTTTTGTTTTTAAAATAAGCCATATTGTGCCTCAAAAACACCTTTCTTCTGAGAATTAATGTTAAGTTTGTGGCTTTCTTTTTGTGTTGTGAAATGCCTTTTAAATAATTACAAATTTATAACTTTGATACCCCCTAATAAACTAGGTGTACCCACCAGTAATACTGATTTGACACTAAATCTCATATTCTGATTCCACATTGAATCTCATGCGGAGAATGGGTCACATATGCTTGTATAATAATAATAATACTGCTAACCTTTACAGTTACACAAGCCTGTGAGCAAACACACTCTTAGAAAATATTAGAGAGTGTTAACTGACATGTAAAGAACAAAGAGAAAATTGACAAAAAGGAGCATAATGAGTACAATGATGGTGACACAAATTAAAAGATACAAAAATATATGTAGTGCTCTAGTTGTAAGAACAATTAGTTATTTCATATCTCTTCTTTTTCTATTTTGATTATATGATTATAAGAGTAGATATTATTTTAACATTTGAATGTTTAATTTCATGTTTGTTGTTTCCATACAGTTATTTTCTACTTTTCACACGTTTCTCTAAATTTTTCTTCTAATGTGCTATTCACTCATCCCTGCTCACATTGAGTGAGATACTGACTTAAATATTGGGACTTGTACTTTCCTTTGTGCCCATCTTTTATTCTTGCTCAATATTATTATTTTATTTTATTAGGTAAGGTTCATCTGTGTGCAGACCAATAAATCTATTTTCATTAATTTACTTTATTTTATTAGGTAATAGCAACTAAGATCATTTCATAGAGCAGAATTTTTATTAATATCTGTTTCATTCTTATCTGTAAAGGGTTAGAACTTGTATTTAGTTGTTACCTCATTTCAATCCTTAATTCTTTCTCAATATTATTATTTTATTTTATTAGGTAATAGCGACTAATATCATTTCATAGGTCAGACTTTTTATTAATGTCTGTTTCATTCTTATCTGTAAAAGCCTTAGTTTTTTTAGGTTACGGGCCCAGTGTCCAAGTAAATGCTATCAGACAATTCATTTACTATCCTATCACCAGCTCCATCAAACAACTCTGGTCATTCATCTGCCAGATTTGATACTTCTAAACCTGCTTCACCACACAATATGGAATCCACTTTCAATGCATCAGGAGACACACTTAGGAGCATCCCTGTTTTGAGTGTTAATAATTTCCACAAATGGATGATTTGCATGAGAGCTGTTCTAACTTATCAAGATATCAAAAACTTGGTTTTTTGCCTTGAAGAACCTCATCCTCAGGATGCTTCTCAAAACATCAAATTGGATTTTCAGAAGAGAGCAGACAAAGCAACCAATATTCTCATTTCCAAAATTGATGTGGCCAATATAGCAGCTTTTGTTACCAATGATAACATGGAAAAAAATGGCAAATTTGGTTGAAACTAAGTAACCAATATGCCACTTCTGATGCCTCAATTTGAGCTTCAATTTTTGCCTTTTATCATGATGTTAAATGTCAAGAGGGTAATCTCATGGTTTTTGTAAATGACTTACATACCCAAATCAATGAACTGGGTTTGGTCATTGTTTCCATCTAAAGAAAAAATGAAGCTCATTGTCTATTGAGACATTTGCTGGATTGCTATGCCACTCATAAGGCTTTAATTTTACACACATGTGAAGTAAATCAAAAACACTTATTGGTTTCTAACTTAATTGCTCATTTGGTTTGATTATCTTCCAAAATTGTGTATGAAGCCTCTAATTCACATTCTGCTCTATTGTATATAGTTAAATCTAATCAAAGATCTAAATGGAAGTTTTGAAAAGACAGGAAACATAATCCAAAGGTAAAACATTCAGAGGACTGTTTTCAATTACATCTGGAAAAACGCAAAAATCAAGTTGTGGCAAACAATGCCAAAGTCAATGAAGAATTATATGCAAGTTTTAGCTATGAAAAAGCAAAAAATTTTAAAGCAAATATATCAAATGGCTCTTCAAAATTACTCATTTTTGAAAGTGGGGCAACTGTACATATGATAAAGAAACAGTCAAATTTTAAAACTTATTTTTGATTTTTGTCAACTGATTAAACTTGGAAATGGAACAATAATTTACAGTTCTGGAATGGGCTGGGTCAATCTCATTACACCAAGGGAAGTCATTACACTAACTGACTGTTTAAATGTGCCTGAAATTAGTCAAAATCTTATTGGAATTGGCTCTTTTGTCTTGCATGGGTGTGACCAACAAATCAAAGCTAATGGAGAGATGACCATCACAAAGTCAAATGAGATTATTTTAGATTTAAAATGGGATGACTAAGAAGGAATTGTAGTGTTGAATGCCAATTTTGGTGAGCATTATATTCCCTCTCTGAAATCTTTTTTTGCCTCTAACTCAAAAACACTTTGGCATCTTAGACTAGAGCATTCAAATTCTCAATATCTCAACAAGATTCAGTCTAAAATCAGATTTAAATTATCAGATGATTTTGAATTTTGTGAGCCATGTGCAAATGAAAAGCATCATCATAGTCTTTTCTTGGGTACTATACCAAGAGGGACTCACTTTCTAAAATATCTACACTGCAATTTGAGTGGAAAATTTACTCCTGAAACCTATGGCTGAGCCCACTACTATTTCAAAATTACATATTCATATTCTTCCTTTTGTTTTATTTTTCTGCTATCTAATAAATCAGACACCTTCAAAACTTTTCTGTAATTTAAAAATCTAATAGAAAATTTATTCAATGTTAAAATTGCAAATTTCGTTTGTGATGGTGGAAGTAAACTTATAAATAAGGATTTCAAAGATCTAAGTGTTAAAGATAGTTTTAAGATGATTGTCACATCACCATATACACCACAACAAAATCTTATTTAAGAGAGTGGCAACAGAACAACTACTGAAATGGCCAAGTCATTACTTTTTCATGAGAAATTGTCAATCGAATTCTGGGGTGAAGCTGTTAATACTGCAGTGTACCTTGAAAACAGGTTACCTTCAGCTTCAATCAATTTTGAGACACCATTTAATATGAGATATGGAAAAGACCCTAAATATGATCATCTCAAAGTTTTTGATTTTACTTCCTATGCGCTCATTGTTAAATCAAAGAGAGGTGGAAAATTTTACTCAAATTCAATATAACTCTTCTTCCTTGGTTATTCCAAAGATGTAACTTTATATCGATTACTTCAGCTTGACAATAGAAAAATTATATATTCTCACAATGTCATTTTTGATGAAGCTACTTTTCCTATCCAGGATTTATCAATGGAATCACAATTATCAGAAATTTTCACTGAAGATGTGATCTCACTTACTTGATATTCATTTGAAAATTTCACCTCATCTGTTTCTAATCCTCCTGATTCCCATACAGAAAATCCTTCATTTCCAGATGAAATTAAAGAAAATCCCATCAAACAACCAAAATCCATCAAAAGATTCTGGGATTATCAATTAACCCCTGATGTTTCTCTAAACAACATTAGGGGGTATCAATGTTCAGGGATCCGCAATTAAATTAATTTCAGATAAAAATCCTTATACCCCAATTATTTTCCGCGATTATTTTTGCTAATAATTGGGTTATTAGATACTTTACATGTCAATGTTCACCTCTTATCTGACATTTTTCTACTCAATTTTTTATAACCACATATTGGACAACTTTCTGTCATAACCACATCTTGGCCTACTTTCATTCATAACATCTGCAATTAAATGTCATGTGACTTGCATACAAATCAATCATGGATGTGATGAGTTTGTGATCAGAAATTAGGAATGGAAATTGGGGTATAAGAAGCGGGATAATGCATTATCATGGATTCCTTATCCACTAGCCCCAGGGCTAGTGGATAATAATCTTCTGCAATTAATAATGTCTGATCCCGGGAAAAAAAATTCCTGATCCCTTATTGCAGATCCCTGAACATTGATACCCCCTATTAGTTTGTCAATCAATTCATCTAATATCATTGAAGGCAGTTGTCAAAGAATACCCAGAATGCCTAATTCAGCCATTGAAATCAAAAATTATTTATCAATGACTAGTTCAATGAGATCAAATGCAATACATGATTATGTACCTGACGTTCAATTACCAGACCCACTCAATTGCCAAGATGGAGATTCTTGGCTTGAAGCAATCGATCAGGAATTAAAAATGATAGAAAATCAAAATGTCTGGGATATTGTTGAACAACCATCAAATACCCCAACTATAGGTTCCATATGGGTTTTCAAAATAAAGAAAGATGCAGATGGACATGTTCAAAAATATAAAGCTAGACTTTTTTTTTTATATTTCTTACAATCTCACCCAGCAAGGGGCATGAAGGAAAGGGGACACATAGGAGTAAATACATGTTAGGGTGGGAAAAATTAAGAAGAAACCCAGGGCAATAACAAAAATAGCTATAAGTGACTACTGAGAGAGGGGAACATTATTGGGAAATCTACCAGAGAGAATAAGAAATTTAGCAACAAGTGGAGCTATGGGAGATGGAGAAAGAAGAGTAGAAGTGGTGAAGCAAATATTGTGTTTTTGAGAAGCCTTTAGAAGGATGCAGCATTGAGTTAAGTGAGAAGGGCAGAAGAGAAGGATGTGCTCAGGGGTGTCTTTAGAAGAAGGACATGAGGGAAAGAAAGGGGAATCCGAAGCTTTGAATTGGAATAAGTAATATTTTAAGGGAGTAAAGCTTCCTCCCAAGCCAAAAAGTACTTTGACAAAAAATTTGATGAAATCCTTGCTCGCCTTTCCCCCCTTCCTCCTCTCCTTCTCCCCTCAGGCCACCACAAAAGGGCCCTACCTTTGCGCAAATTGCCTCCAATTCCTCTTCCCAACACACCCCCCAACCCCTTCTCTCTCCTCCCCCTCCCTTCAGTGGACTCCCCTTCATCATCATAAAACAAGCTAACCCAACCACACCAGTCCTCAAAGACATCACTACCCCCCAATTACTCTCCTTACTCAACAACCGCCTAGCCACTAAGAAGGTCCTCTCCCCCTCCTCCTCGAATCTGGTTAGGCTCCGTGGGATAGCAAGGCTAAAGTCCAATGATATCAAACTCATTGTGGCTTCAGAAGCTGAAAAACTCACCCTTATCAACTCATGGCAATCATGGATCCCCAATGATATGATTTTCAAGCCCCCGACTCACCCAGTTGTAGCCCATGGTGTCCCCACTTATCTCAACCTTGAAGACCAAAACAACATCACTGCCCTCATTGAAGAAAACCCTGAGGCCCTCAAATCACTTTACCAGGTTTCATGGCTCAGAAGGCCTGAAGGAAGAGCTGGGAAAAACCATTCCTCGGTAATCCTCCACCTTCTAGATAAACATGATGCTGACCTACTAGTTTCCCCCTTCCCCCCTTTTCCCTTCATTTGTGAAAGTCAAGCGTGTTGCACTGAAGCTATCAACAGAGAGCGGAGCACTTGCTATAGATGCTGGGGCAAGGGGCACCTGTCAATCCACTGCTCTCTCACTCCCCGTTGCACAAATTGTGCAGGCCACCACAGCTCAAAAGACTGCAAGGCTCCCAAGATTGACTCCCCTGTTTGCTTCAGATGTGTTTACTCCCTCTCTCCTGATCATCCCCTGAAATGGCTACCATTCCGCTCTCCTCCCTCCTTAAATCAGACCCCCAATCTTCTCACATCTTTCACCTCCCTCATCACCCAGCCTGCCCTCACAACGCCCTCAAATAGATGTCCATACCTGAACTGCCTAAGTGTCCCAATTTTTTCTCTATATTTCAACTTAATTGTCATCGTTCTTTTATATGTTTTCACTCCCTCTTTAATTACCCCTCCACCTCCAAGTATGATCTTCTAGTGATTCAGGAACCATTCCTCTCACACGATCACTTCTCTCCGGCACAAGCTAAAGTCTGGCACCTTTTTCCCCCTCTTTAAACCCCTCCTAACCCCTCTCCCTCCCCAATCCGATGCTGTTTCTATGTCAACAAAAAATTTCCCATCCACCTCTTCTCCCCCCTCCCTAGTCCATGATTGGACATCTCTCTTCTCCAATACAACAGTTCCTCTTCTCCCTTCCTCTTTGTTACTATTTATAACGCCCCAGTCTCCTTCTCTTCTCTCCCGCACATTTTTCCCTCCCTCCTAACCCTCAAAAGCCTCCCAACTCTTCTCTTCACTGATAGTAATCTCCATCATGATTTGTGGGCTGATCCCACTCGCCACACTCCTAATCACCTAGAGGCCACTCTACTCCTTGACGCCATGTCTACCCTTGGTCTGCATCTCATCTCACAACCTGGAATCATCACGTTCTGCAACTCCAGAAATTTCACCTCTGTGATTGATCTGGTTTTTGCAAACGTAGGGTGTTCCAACCTGGTTGTTAGATGTCATACAGACCTTGATGGTTCTTCCTCCTTCCTATCTTATCACCGATCCATTGAGAAAATCCTCCTTCTCCACTCCCCTATAGCTCCTCCCCCTGTACCCTTTCGGAACTGGAAGCATCTCAATAAGTCTTCCCTCATCTCATCTCTCTCCTCCTTCTCCCTCCCCCCATTTCCTCCCCTTCCCAAATAGATTCGGCTGCAGAACAGGTCTCCAAATTCTTAGTTGAGCTTATAGATTGTTTTGTCCCGCTGCAGCAGCCCAGTTTGTCATTTCAGGCCTGGTGGAACCAAAGCATCTTGGACCCCCTCAAACAATCCTGTTACAGGGCTCAGAGGCGTTCACGGTCCTTCCCATCCCCCCAACATACAACTGAGTTTCTGGCAGCGCGCAAAGCCTTCCGTGAAAAAGTCAACTACCTTCGCAAACAACACTGGAAAAACAAGTTAGCCACCCTCACCCCAATGACCCTATTCAAAGCAGCCAAGTCCTCACATCCCAACCCTCAATCTAACCCTCCTCTCAATGATCACTCAGGAAACCCTATCATCGACAACATGGAAAAAGCCTCTTGCCTTTTTGAAGGAACTTCAGTAGCAACTTCCCCATGCCTACTGGATGACATCACCCCTCATCCTCCCTCACCCTTCCCTCCCTCTCCTCCTTTCTCAAAATCTGAACTTGTCTCAGCAATACTCAAGACCAAAAAGGGCAGAGCCCCCGGACCGGATGGCATTCCTAATTCCATCCTTCACCTTAGTCCTCCCCTAACAGCTGACCTGCTCCTGCCTCTTTTCCAGGCATGCCTGAATCACGGCTATTACCCAAAAGTATGGAAAGGTTCAAGGACAGTGATTATCCCCAAGCCAGACAGATCTGATTACACCACCCCCAACTCCTACCGTCCCATTGCAGTGCTGAACACAATAGGAAAGTTACTTGATTTGTTGCTCACTAAAAGACTCTCCTTTTGTGTAGAATCAGCTAAACTCCTCCCTGAATCTCATTATGGTGGACGCCCTCTCTGCTCCTCTTCGGATGCCCTGCTCCATCTGGTCACCTGGACTAAAGATCAATGGCGCAAGGGCAACTTTGTGGGGGCTCTATCACTTGATGTTAAAAGTGCCTTCCCCAAGGTCAACCTAGACCCCCTCTCATCCATTCTTCTCTCCCTTCCAGTCCCTAGGAACCTTTCCTCCCTCATCATTGCTTCCCTCAAAAACAGAGTTACCAGCATTTCTTTCTCTAATTTTGTCTCACCCCCCATCTTTTCCCCTAAAGGCCTCCCACAAGGCTCCCCCCTCTCCCCAATCCTATATGTCATCTACAACTCCAAACTTCTTTCCCTCCCATCAATCTCACCCAGTTCCCTGGCCCTTGGATACATCGACGATATCTTATACCTAGAAGCGGGTAAAAGACCATCAATTATTGTTGAGAAGCTGTCCAAACTGGGTGTAGAGGCTCAGGAATGGGGCTCTAGACACAGAGCCATTTTTGATTGCGCAAAGACCAAATGGCTCCTGTTGACCAAGCTTTCCTCCCCATTAACTCTCTCCTGCAATTGATCTTTAACTCACTTAAACTCACTGCTTCTGCTAATATTAAATGGTTAGGATTGATAATTGACTCATCCCTCCCTTTCAAAGCCAATGGGACCAACCTCACCTCCAAAGGCCTCCAGGCAGCGGGATCCATCCATTGCCTGGGCTCGTCAGGTTGGGGTATCCCTCTCAAACAATATAAACAGCTAATCTCCTCCCTTATTCACTCACGCACTGATTATGCAGCAATAGTCTGGCACACCCCAAAAAAGCCCTCGAGAACAGTCAGATTACTCCAAAAAGTTGACAACAAGGCAATTCGCAGGGATTTGGGGTGTTTTAGGACCACACCAGTGAGTACTCTACTTCATGATTCAGCCTCTTTACCCTGTAAACAGCGCCTAGACCTGGAAGTGTACAAGGCATGGGCCTGTCTCCTGACCATTCCAGATACAAACCCTATGGCCCAGTTAGCCAAAACCCTTTCATCTTTGGTGCCTCCTAAATTACACCTGCACCCTCTCCACCTGATCAAATCATCAAACTTCTTCCCTCCCTCACTACCCCTGAATCAGCTTGATACGCACTGCCCCTTCCTTGTTCCCCCCTGGAATCCCCCACTATTTGAAGCTAAAATTGGGGACTCCAAGGAAAAGGCTCTAGGCGAGGTATCTCTTTCCCTATCTAAGTTCCCACTACACTCATATTTCATTTACACAGATGGGTCAAGATCAGCAGAAGGTACCTTCAGCGCAGCTTTTGACCCGGGCTTGAACTCCCCTTATGTGGTACGCCTAGGGGACTCCCACCAGTACTCTGTCTTTGAGGCAGAACTGGTAGGAATCCTTCTAGGAATTTACCTGTTCCTCACCAACCCATGCCATCCTTTCTCTAGATCCCTCACTCTCATGTTTGAAAATCAGTCTACCATCCGCCTTCTCTCCTCTCCCTCTCCCTCCCCGGCTAACTCCTCATTAGTAGCCAGAATCTATCAAGCAGTTTCCCTTCTCCGTGAAGCCAACCCCCTCATTACCCTTACTCTTTGTTGGTTCCCTGGCCACGCAGGTGTACGCGGCAATGAGATTGTGGACAGCCTGGCCAATGGATCCCACCCCCTAGCAGAATTCACCCGCTCCATCCTGCACTTCATTCCTCCCCCTCCCTCCATCTCCCCCCTCAAATCACACATCCATTCCCACTCCCTATCCCTCCTCCTCTCACACCCATCCAAGGATGTCATCAGAAATCTACGGGGTAGATTCTCTCCAAGGGAAACCTTTGCCCAAATCTGCTGCCTCCCCAGGGCACTGGCTACTGCCTTTGCTCAACTTCTCTCAGGTCACTCGCCCTTGCGTAACTACCTCTTTAGATTCAAGGCAGCTGATTCCCCTATCTGCATTTGCTGTGATGGGAAATATTGTGATACCCCTGAGCATGTCCTCCTTTTCTGCAAGGCTCACTCACACCTAAGAGTTGGGTTGAGGAAGGAAGCTCAAAAACACAAAATTTCCTTCTGCACCTCCGCACTTTTGTCCCCATCTCCCATTATGTCCCTTGTTGCATCATTTATAGTTAACACTGAAAGACTCCCTAATAATTTGCCACTCTCTATTCAGCCTAGCCCTTAGCTTCCTCACTTTAAATTGCCATTAGTTTTTCTGTTTTTGTGTCACCTAGTCTCCTCTGCTGTACCTACTATATGTCTTCTTTTCCTTCATGCCCCTATGTTGGGTGAGATTGTATGAAATAAAAAAAAAAGGGAATAAAGCTAGACTTTGTGAATAGGGTTTTTCTCAAAAGGCAGGAATAAATTATTTTGAAAAATTTTCTCCAACTGTATGACTCACCACATTATGTGTTCTTATTAGTCTTACAACATGAGAAAATTGGGATTTCATTCAGATGGATGTCAAGGGTGCTTTTCTCTACAGTAAACCTAATGAAGAAGTATACATGAAAATTCCTTTAGGCATGAAAAAGCCTCCTAATTTTAATAATCCTTTCTTATTATTAAAATGTTCACTTTACGGTATAAAGCAAGCATCCAGGTGTTGGTATTCGGAATTGATTGATTTTTTTTATTCTCTTAATTTTTACCCTTCTGCTGCAGAACCTTTCCTTTTTATACATGAAAGCTCTACTCATCCTTGTTACATTCATGTACATGTTGATGACCTTTCAATTTTTAGTTCAAAGAGGCAATTCAATCAAAATTTAATATGGAAGATCTTGGGGACACTAAATTTATTTTGGGAATGAGGGTCACAAGAAATCAAAATTCTGGAACTATTTCACTTTGTAAAGATCAAGAAATTAAAGACTTACTAGCTTCCTATGACATGAAAAACTGCAAACCTTCAAATACTCCAATGCCAATGAATACTCAACTTGTCCCAGCAACTGACGATGAGATCAATCAATTTTCTCAACTCAACATTAATTATTGGCGCGCAGTGGGTCAACTAAATTATCTTACACAGGCTACTAGACCAGATATTGCCTTTTTAATAGTCAAATAGTGCCACACTTAAACGCCCCTGGTATCAAACATTGGATGGCTTTCAAAAGAGTTCTCCGCTATTTACAAGGCAACATAAATTTATTTCTTACTTTTCATTCAGATTCTCATTTTATTAATGAAGGACATTATAGGTATTCCTTGCCTACTGGTTTTGCTGATGCTGATTGGAAAGGCTGTCAAGTCACTTGCTGTTCCACCACTGGTTGTGTGTTTATTATCAATGGGTCTGCAGTTAGCTGGCGTTGTAAGAAACAGCCTACAGTAGCTCTCAGTACCACAGAAGCTGAATCCAAGGCTACAGTTGATGCAGTGCAAGAAGCCATTTGGATGCAAACTCTCTTTAATGATTTTGGATTTGACTGTAAATCTTTGTCAAAATTATTTTCTGACAATCAAGGTTGTATTACACTTTGCAAAAATCCTATGTTTCATGCTAGAACTAAGCATGTCGAAATCCAATTTCATTGGATAGGAGAACAAGTCATTTCTGGAAAAATTGATTTACAATATACACCCTCAATTGATATGATTGCCAATTTCTTCACTAAATCTCTTAGTAAGGAGAAATTTAGAACTTTCATTAATAAAATTGGGTTGAACAGTATGATTGATAGCAAGGAGGGGTGTAAGAACAATAAGTTATTTTGTATCTCTTCTTTTTCTTTTTCTATTTTGATTTTATGATTATAAGAGTAGACATTATTCTAACATTCAAATGTTTAATGTCACGTTTGTTGTTTCCATACAGTCATTTTCTACTTTTCACACGTTTTTCTACATTGTTCTTCTTATGGTAGCAGTGTCAGCGCTTTGTCCGGAGTGAACCGGAGTTAGACGTGTCAGCTGCACCACAGACTATATGCATCTTAAGTACTTAACAATCACTAAGCTATCATACTACACATAACACCCCCCTCTTAGTGATTTCCCTATAACCATCACCATCTAAAAACAAGTAGAGAAAAAAGAAAGAAAGAAAAGAAAATAAAGAAAACATAGAAACTAGAAAACCCCTAGTAAAAATCTCTTCTCCTGCCAGACATTTGGTCCCAAATTCTTTGTCAACAAATCTGCCACCTGGTCCTTAGTTGAAACCCATTTAATATCAATTTCACACCGATGAAATTGTTTATTTACAAAGTAGAAATCCCTGTCCACGTGCCTACAACGCTTGTCAGAGGGGTTATCAGTAGCAGCCACAATAGCACCTTTGTTGTCGCAATACAGAGTTGTTGGACCATGGCACAGATCCACTTCACGCAGAAGGTTACGCATCCAAAGAGCTTGACGTGTTGCATTTGACATTGACATTAATTCTGAGTGAAGTGAAGCTGTGGCTATCCTTGATTGACGCTTTGATTGCCATAAGATAAGACAGTTGTTGACCTGAAGAACATGACCTCCTGTAGCCCTAGCAAATTCACCACCCCAAGTAGCATCACAATAAACCTCCGTAGATGGATTGGGATTGAGTGTTGGTAAAAGATGAAATTTTATGTCTTTGGTAAATTGTAGATATTGCAGCAAATGATTAAGCGCATCCCATTCAGCTTTACCTGGTCTTGATGCATAACGTGCCAGGAAGTTGACAGGATACGCCAAATCAGGCCTTGATCCAGCTACAAGATATGATAAAGAACCAATAATAGACAGAAATTTGAGAGGTTCCACTGGAGGATGAGTTTTTTCCTTCAAAGACACCAAAGAGAGACCCATTGGTAAAGGGGAGTGAGAGTTAAGACCAACTGGATTGTGTTCAATAAGAATTTTGTTTATAAGAGCTGGTTGATGGATAGTGAAACCTTTGGAAAAACGTGAAACTGCTAGACCAACAATAGAAGAGATACCATCAGACCATTTTACCTTCAAACTACTCCCCATATCCATTTCCAACTCCCTCAAAACCGTATCACTACTCCCTACAACCACACCATCATCCACATGAATCCACAACATCCCCTTTGAATCCTTTTTTGCTAGCACATATACACTTGCATCCTGATTTCTTGATTTGTAACCTAAATTTGCCAGAATTCTGCTGAGATGTTTCCACCAGCACCTGGCTGCTTGCTTAGTACTGTATAGAGCTTTTCTAAGTTTGCAGACATGAGTTGGATTAACAGACTCAAAACCTTCAGGTTGCTTGACATAAATTTCTTCCTCAAGATTTCTGTGGAGATAAGCTGCAGTGACATCAAAAGTTTTGATTGGCCAGTTGTATGTAGCAGCTAGAGTGAGGATTAGACGCAGAGATGCAAAAGTGGCTGTGGGAGCAAAAGTGTCATTAAAATCAATACCTTCAACTTGTTTGAAACCCTGAGCCACATATCGTGCCTTGTGTTTGATGATGTTCCCAAATTCATCCCTTTTTAGAGCAAAAACCCATCGGGCACCTCTGACAGTTTTTCCAGGAGGAAGAGGAACAATATCCCAAACTTTCATGTTAGACATGTTGTCTAATTCCTGAAGACAAGCTGACTTCCATTCAACTGCGTCTGGACGCTTCATTGCTTGTTTGAAAGTTCGAGGTAAGGGGTCAGAAAGTTTTCAAGCATTATTGTTAATGAAATCAACCATAACATCTTGGGCGGCAATAGTTTCTTCTGCTGTAAAATTTCCAAATTTCAGTTGATTCAAAATAAATGCTAGGTCACCTTTAGAATGAGACGTGGCTGGATGTGAAACCTCAAGCATTTTGGTATTGTCATTTTTTCCTTCTGGGATGAAATTTGCCATTGCCAATTGAACATAAGAATTAGATTCTGGATGCCAAAAAATCCAACCTTTACCACCATCAATAAAACCAACAACTCTGCAACGCATAGCTCGGACCTCCATTCTTGTCCTTTTTTCAGTTGGAATGTGTACATATGCCCACTGACCAAAAATTTTTATTGGAGATAAGTCCACCTTTTTGCTGAAGATGAGTTGGTATGGGGTACTATCAGTAACTTTTACATTTGTTAATTTATTGTGAATGAAAGAGGCCCAACAATAAGCAAAAGTCCAGAAAGTGGGGGGGAGATTTGAAGCAAGTAGGATTGTTCTGGCTATTTCACCAATGGTTTCATTGAATCTTTCAGCCATTCCGTTCTGTTCATGGTGATAAGGCATAGAGTGTTCATGAAGGATACCGTTTTGGGAAAGGTATTCAGAGAATTTCTTGTTCATGTATTCTTTGCCATTGTCAGTATGGAGGATTTTTACACGTTGATTAGTGATGTTTTCTAATCAAGATTTGAAATTAATAAAAGCATCAAAAACATCTGACTTCTTTTTTAGGACAAAAACTTCACCATAAGTTGAGAAAGATTCTCTGAAGGTAGCTACATAAACTTCATCTCTATCAGTTATATCAACCATGGGCCCCACCAGATCAGAAACCACCAAATCCATGAGCTCATGGGTGCGCTTGGATGACTTGCATGTGTTTTTTCTTTTACTTTTTGATACTGTGCAAACATCACAGTGTAATCTGCAAGAAGGAACATAAGATGGAGCATTTTTGCAAAGACCATTTTTAGCAAGTCTTCTCAAAACCCTGGTACTTGTGTGTCCTAAACGGCAATGCCAATCCATGATTGAGTCAGGAACCGCAGTAGGATAAGGTATTTTTGAAGGGGGTGGGGGAACAAAAGGAGCAGGAAGGGTAGCAGAGGATAAAGAGTTAAAGTAATTCATTTCAAAAACATTGGTCTCTAGTGCACATGGATATACTAGATCAACCGTCCATTTACGACCAGCAGAAGATTTAAGAGATAGAAATAATATTTTTTTGTTTTTTGAAATAAGATAATCATGATTCTGATTAAAAGAAAGAGAAATGCCATTATCTAGAAGATCAAAGGGGGAAATAAGGGTGGATTTTGCCTTATCACAATAGAAAACACCCTTGATAGTAACTAATTCTCCGTCACATCCTTTAATGAACATGTTCCCATGACCAGTAATGAAAGCAGCACCAGAGTCAGTTGCAGTTTTGACTGGAATAGGAGTATCCAAAGTTTTGAAGTCAGAGAGAAGACCTACATCACCAGTGACATGATGTGTGGCACCAGAGTCAAAAACACCTTGACAATCTTTACTGTCTTGCTCTTCAGTCCAGCTATCAGTACCAAAATCCATTTCTTTCAAAGCAGTAGTGAGAACATCCAGCTCTTTGCAGCTGATTTCGTTTAAGCGGGGTTTTGACAAATTTAGAGCTGGTTGTTTTCCTTTCTTATTGTTCAGTGCCTTCCGGACAAGGTTCATAGATTCCTTGTTGTCACGAGCAAAAGCTTCTCGTTGTCCCCAAACCGCTACATTAAAACTTTTACTGTTGGGATCATATGGACAAGTGTTTTGAAAGTGTTCAGAGGATTTGCAGTAAAAACAGGAATATTCAGGTTTTCTATTTCCAGGGCGGTAACTGTCCATGCAGCCTTTTTTGAAAGCCAAAGATGAAACGGACTCGGGTTCAGTTGACAATTCAAAAGCAGTGGAAAGGGTAGGGGCATTTGAGGAAGTTTGAGATGAATTGATAAAAGCATTTTGGAGAACATCCAACATCTCATTGAATGAAGGTTGAGTGATGTCTTTTCGCAATTCAAAATGTCGATTAGCTTCAGTGGCAAGATGATTAACTGATGACGGTAATAAAAGTTGAGTGAAAACTGCTGCCAACTCGTCAAAACCAAAAACGAAACCTGAATGTTTAACCGCCTCTAAAATAGATTTGACTTTTTCTCCATGTTCCATGACAGTAGTGAAAGAGGAGTTTTTAATATTTAATAGATCATTAAAAAGAGCCATGCGAGCAGTGTGAGATGCCTTATCAAACTTGGAGCTGAGAATTGAGAATGCCTTGTAGCTGGTAATTCCAAAATCAATGAGACCCTGAAGCGGTTCGTCAATGGTGTTGTAAATGGTATGCCAACTCATTTCATCTTCAAATTTTGAAGTACTGTCCTTTATTGCATTAGCATTCGATATATATTTTGTGGAACGTACGTGGCATGTTAAAAAAATGTTAATATTTTTTACCCAAGTCTGCCAGTTAGAGCCATCGTTTTTTAATTTAGACATTTTATTAGTGCGTTGAATAATTTCATCGATAACCTCTGCACAATCTCTACCCTTTTAAGTTTCAATTGGGGCATTTTCCTTATCATGGTCTGAAAGAAAAGAATCGTTGCTGAGCGATGATTCCGAATTGGAGCCTTGTGCAACACCGGTTCCCGCATGACACGACGTTGAGGCATGCGTTTGACGGTGTCTTGACCATTGCATATGCAAACCGGCGTTGTGGTGTGAAGGCATAGTGTGAGGGGGAGGGTCACAAGGTAGGGGTAAAGTAGAGGGGGAGAGGGGGGGAGGGGGTAAATTGGCGTTGATTCGGGTGGAGGGATTAGACGGAGGGTTTAAAGTTGATTGGCGAGCTGTGTTCTTGCTTTTGCTAGAGGGAGTTGGTGAAGAGGGGGTACCTGAGAATGAACGCGAGCGCCGTCTCGCATGGGTATTTAGATTTGAAGGAGGATTGAGACTTTTTAATTCTCGGCTAAGTTTAGGAAGGTGTTCGCGAGCTAAGCGAGGACGCAATTGGAATGGATTCAAAGATTTCGAACTCGGCATGGATTAGATTAACCGAGAGAAAAGAAAAGGTGGAGGTAGCTCAACACCAAAACAAAACGTTTTTTACGTGGGGCAAGCACGGGGCACACAATTGGATTCCGGGAAATACAAGATCACAATTACTGCTAGTAACGAATCAGGGACAGCCCATAACCTATGGTAGCAGTGTCAGCGCTTTGTCCGGAGTGAACCGATAACATTTCATAAACTCACCTATGGTAGCAGTGTCAGCGCTTCGTCTGGAGTGAACCGGAGTTAGACGCGTCAGCTGCACCACAGACTATATACATCTTAAGTACTTAACAATCACTAAGCTATCATACTACACATAACACTTCTAATGTGCTATTCACTCATCCCTGTTCACATTAAGTGAGATACTGACTTAAATATTGGGACTTGTACTTTCCTTTGTGTCCATCTTTTATTCTCGCTCAATATTATTATTATTTTTGATTAGGTCAGGTTCATCTGTGTGCAGACCGATATCTCTATTTTTATTAATTTACTTTATTTTATTAGGTAATAGTGACTAAGATCATTTCATAGGGCAGACTGTTTATTAGCGTCTGTTTCATTCTTATCTGTAAAATGTAATAGCGACTAAGATCATTTCATAGGGCAGACTGTTTATTAACGTCTGTTTTATTCTTATCTGTAAAAGACCGAGTTGTTTTACTAGTCTTACTACAAATTGCACGCTTTGACATCTATTTGTTTTATTTTACGCTAGCAGATCTCGGAATTTTTTGTAAGTTGAAGTATAATGGAAAATAATGATAATAATAATAATGAAATTACAAGTTGTATTAACTATTCCTACACACATAAGGATCTAGGTCCGTAACAATCCTACCGAGCACCACTACATTAGACAGATAAAACTCATTTGTCACTCCATTCCGTTCTGTTCATTGCATACCATGATGTAAACTTAACGCTAAATACATGACCTCTATGATGATAAAGATTTCTCTCGCTTGAAACTGCCTTCCAGTGATGATAGTGTTAGATTACTCGTAGACTTTTATCCTGTAAAGGTTAGACAAGTCATTTGAGGCTAAAAATAGAAAGATGGTCTCCGAGAATGAGCCAAAAAATGTATTGTATGTTGTGGACGTATAACTTTCTTTTTTTTCCCTTTGCAACTTTTCATTCTTTCATACATTGAAGTTATCAAATCATTGAAGCAAGTGTAATCAAATTTAATCAGTTTCGCTAATAGAAATGAAAAACACTTCATTCTCCATTCGTAAACCTTAAACCCCTCAATGAGCAAATTAAAATCATCGTCATTGATTGGTCATTAATTTAAGTTGCGTGCGGGTTCTTATAATGGAACTGATAAAAATTACATCATCTTTATCAATCTAGGGGCATTAAAGGAGTTCCTCAACTCTGATGGTAACAAAGCTGTAAGACTGAAGCTTTTTTACGCGAAAAAAAGGTTACAAAATTCTGTTTGAAAAAATTGGGCCGAGTGGGGCTTGATAAAGTAGTTACAACAATTGAAGTCCAAAAAATATCTATCTTTTTTTACCCTTCAAATTTAAAGGGTTGAATATCAGCCTTGGACTCGCTCAACCCAGTTGCACTTCCACACCACTTAACTCATAACACTTTTTTTACGTCACGCGCATGCTATTTAAATCAAAAGGCTACAGCCTGTTAATAATTTTCAGCGCAGATCGACTGTTTTACGCACAGTAGTATTTAAGAATCCTGTATTTATTTACAAACACATCTAATAGTGAAAAAAAATCCTGTTATATTTGTGTATATCCTCAACTTAGAGAATAGCCCCTTTTTTTAACTGGCTTTTATTTTCTGCTGAAGTAGTTTCACTATTCATCATGTTCGATTACCATTTTCAAATCCTTGTTTTCTTGTGCATGTCTATCTATCCAATGTTTAGCGTCGCCCAGGGCGAAAGGATGCAAGTTTTGAAAAAGAGACAAGCTGGCAGAGGGGGCGGAGGATCTGGGTGTGGAAAGTATTTTTTAGTTAGTGCTCGAGGAACAGGTAAAAACAACGGATTATTTTTTCTAAGAAATTTAATATTCCTAATTCTTTGACTTGTCTTTAAACGATAGGGGAAAATCAGAGAAATCCTAAAGGGAATGCAAAGCAAGTCACTCAAGGATTACTTCATAAATTTCTGATTTCCTTATATAGAACACCATCTTTTTTTATTTAGGTTTGTGAAAGGCGTCATGAGCGCTGTCCCAGGAGGGTAAGTTTGCAGCCGATTCAAAATTTTGACACCAATATATTGATTGTAATAACTGTTTACCTCAATTTTGCATTTACAGAAAGCATTACGAAGTTGTTTATCCAGCAACTGTGGGTAGATAAACTTTTTCACTATCACAAGCAGGCGGAGATCTCCCTGTACCCATCATTGTTTTTTGTTCACACTTATTGTTGCTACTTTAGACAGATTATAAGAATGGCCCAAATCAAGGCGCAAGTGATGTGGCTAAGTTTCATCAGAGAAATGCAGCTTGTAAATCGCCATATGTTTTTATTGGTTACTCCGAAGGTGCCATGGTGGTCGTCAGAGCCATGACGAAGAAGATAATACCTCCTAACCAAGTAGCCGCGATTGTGCTATATGGAAACCCTTTTTTTCGTGCCGGAAAACCGTATAACACTGGTGGAGTAAGTGTTGATTGGCTTGAATGCACTCTGGGGATGGCGTAATTCTCAAAAACAAAATCTTTTTCCTAATTTTCTTATTTATTGAATTGAATAGGGGACAGGCAAAGGAATTGGCGCTTCTGCGGGTATCTCCCTTCCTGCAGATTATAATTCAAAAACGATGGATATATGCTTTCAGGGTGATATGATATGTACTGGGAAAGGTGGGATGGGAGCGCATCTAAAATATCCTGGTTCTCCGTATGAAACTAAAGCTATCAAGTTTGCGGCAAACTTACTCAACAAGTCACCCAATAAAGGCAGTGGACAAGGAGGCCAAGGTGGCAAAGAAGGACAGCAAAAATAGACTGGGCAGAAGGGACAGCCAGGGAAGATTGGATTGGCAGGGAAGGCAGGACAGGCAGGACAGGCAGGGCAGGTGGGACAGGATGAACAGGCAGCGCAGGCGGGGAAGGAAGGGCAAGAAGGGTAAGAAAGGGAAGACAGGAAGGGCAAGCAAGGGAAATTATTACAGGGGAGAGGAAAAACATGGGAGGGCTGGGAGGGAAGAGAGGAATGGGTAAAAAAGGGGGACTAAGAGGGAGTGGAGGACTGAACAAGAAAAAATAAAATGAAAAAAATCTATTAAAGTGATGGCAAATTTGAAAAGGGACGTGAAACCATAAAAGCTTGCGGTTTTCATGCCACTTATTCTTTACCAAAAGCGACCTAAACTCACACTACCAAATTTGTCTGTAACACCACACGGCGTAACAGTTGCGTAACGGTTGTGCAACAAATACATAACTATCATTATTAATTGTTAGGGTACATAAGGATTGTTATGCATTTATTATGCAACCATTACGCATTTGTTACGCCTTGTGGCATAACGAATCACTACAGCACATTTGTTTTGCCATGGGGCGAAACAATTACACAACAGTTGTGCAACAGTTACAAAAAATTGTTCTTTGCACTTAAGACCCACTTAATACCTTTAAGTGCTAGAAATAATTGTTACATAAATGTTGCGTAATTGTTGCACCATTGCTGCACCCCAAGATGAAATGAATCACTATGTACCAATATTAAATCAATAAATCAAATCAAGTTAAATAAAATTTAAATCAAGAATTAAATACTAATATAAAATATAATCAAATATAATATAGTATAACATATTATGATGTTATTAAATCAAAGAAAATTAATATTTGAAAAATATTAAAAAAATGATTGAAACAAAAAAAATAAAATACAAATCAGTAAAATAAAATAAAATATAATAAACAGAAATTGAGTAAAATAAAATATATTGAATCAAATCAAATTATAGAATATGTAAAAAAATAATAATACTAAATTAGAATATGAATATTTTGATTCAATAGCAATTTGCATATACATATTAAATATGATTTATATTATTCATACTCAATTTAACTTTTCATATGCATATTCAATGTTAATACACATAATCATATTCAATATCAATAAACTTATACTTATTTATTTTGAGTATGAATATTCACTATCACTTTCATCATTTATCTGCATTATTGATTTGGATTTGCATACTGAGTAAAGGTTTGCAGACATATATCAAATTACACATTTCTAATATTTAAAATAGTGTTGCACATTCTTGAAATATCATAAAATGGTTCTAAAAACATCATCAATAGGGGGTGTCAGTTCTGGAAAATCCCCATTTAACTTAATTGCAGATTTCAAACCAAACCAGCACTTACAAATCAGCACTTATATTTTGCAAAAAAGTCACTTATTTCAAAAATGGGTGTCAGTTATGAAATCAAATCAGCAGCTTTTTACTAATTTTTTTTTCACAACCACATGTTGGCCACATCATCCCTTCCTTGCCCACCCCATCCCCAGTTTCATAAAGCCTCCCAGAAGATCTAACACTCAAAAGGCAACTCAAAAAAATGCTTTATCACAAAGGTCTTCCAATAATGGAAGCCCCTCACATGAGAGCTCAAAATCTGAACAGCTAAAAATAGAAGATTATCTCATCATCATCAACTTACTCAAAATTAAATCAAATTATGATGCATGTTTTGGATGTGAGAAGTCCACCCAAATTAGACATCCACCTTCATCAAGGGTAAATGGCTTCTTGTTGATGGCAAATGAAGTAAAAAAGAAAAGAAAAGGGAGAATCAACATCAATTCTAAAAAAATGAGGGAGAGGTTCAAAAGTTATCAATCAAAATATAAAAAGGCTCATTTCCCTAAGGATATACCCTCTGATTCTAAACCATCTAATAATCCTTGTAACACACCTGTACTTCAACAATATCAATCCCCTCCAGCTTCTAACCATAGTTCACTTGAAGATGATCTTGAATATCAAGCAGAACAATTATTTCAGATCATATCTCAGTCCTCAGAGCCACAATTCTGTGATGTATATTTAATTTTTATTTTTCCATAAATTCTTTGCAAAATTTCTCATTGTTTATTTTCTAGTCTCCTCCTACTCAAACTCAAATTTCAAAAAATATTAATAATACTGGCACTTAGAATCCTGCTTTGGAAGCTGCTTTACATCAACTTCCTAAACCCTCTAGCTCACACTCCAAACTAAAGCATAAAGCCTCAACTTCAATGAACTTGAACCATCTTTTAAAATGTGGCAAAAATTCAACCAGCTCTTTGTCCTCCCTTGAAAATTATTTTGAGAAAAAATATATAAGTAAGGTTTGGTCACTATATATGTCGGTCAGTCGTCTAGAAGAAGGTAAGGAAAAGAGGAGAAAAGGAGGAAAAAAGGAGGAGGACAAGGGAAAAGATAAAAGAAATAAACTATAATAGAATATTTAATTTATTTAAAAGGAAAACAACGGCGAGTAACTTGAGAGATGACAAAACTTAGACTTTATTAATAATAATATTATTTAAGGTAAGGGTTCTGCGCGGCAAACACTTTTAATTACTGTCAGACTTAAAGCAACCTTTAAATTGTTATATAGAATTTTAATTAGAATTGTATTACTAATAAAAAAATATAAACGTAATAAAATTGTATTTAATTTGTGGAGTGTATAATAAGTGATCAGGCTACAGGGGATTATCCAAGGCCCTTTTATAGGCAATGGGTCCTCTGAAGCGCCACCATATTTGTAAATACAATAATTAGAATAGAATAAAACAAGTATATCAAAGAGTAAATGAAACATTACAATGTAGAGAAAAATATGAAACAAATAATTAAAACCCCAATTAAGAATCCAATTTTCCCGCCATTAATTCCCAAATCAGTAAGTAAAAATAGTGAATAACTAAACAAGACTGGAACATAGGAACTATGAGAAAAATAATTCCAAACAGATGGTACAGTCTGATTTAAGGATATTTTAAGTGAAGCAAAAAATACTTTGATGCAACAAAACATGTAATTAATCTCAATTTAGTATAAATTAATTATTTGGTTTTTCCTGACACAATTAAGGGTCAAAAGAAGTGTCATTAATTATTGTTTAGTATTATATGAAAGGTGTTATTTAATATATAAATTTAAAAAATTAATTTAAATATATTATAAGTCAATTTTACACTTATAGTTATAATATATATTTTTCAATTAATTAAATATAAATTTATAATTATTAAATACATAAAAATGCGCCATTATTTGTAGAATATATTATATTATGTTCAATTTAAATGTATATAAAAATTTATATAACCCATAAAATTAATATAACACTTGTATATAATAAAATACTTATATAATTTTATTATGCAATAAAATATTAATTTATATTCATTAAATACAATTCTTACCCACTCTTTCAGGTTTTATAAGTTACATATCATTTACTGGACTCCTGGAATAGCCTGGCTGACACTCCCTCACTCTAAAAAAAACAATATAAAAAAAATGCTAAGATTTTTTCTTTTTGTATTTTTTCAACAGAGTAGGCAGATTTGAAATTTCCTTACCAGGTATCCATGCATCATGTTCAGATGATTTGTTCTTATATCTCAATAAATATTCAGTACCTCTTTCAGAAGTGATAATTCTATCATTGAGAATTTTATCAATTTCTGCTGTTTCTGTGACTTCCTGAGGGTTCTTCTTAGGTCTTCCTCTTCTTTTTGGAAATAAGTCACTGTTGGATGTATAAGGCTTAAGCAAAGAAATGGGAAAGACAGGATGTTTCCTATCATATGGAGAATAAAATACAACTTCTACAGCATTATCACCAACCATTCTTTTAACAACAAATGGTCCTACAAAAGGATCTTTTAATTTGTGGTTACCTTGTAAATTGAAATGGACAGTAGAGATCAACACTTCATCACCCTTGTTAAATGTGTATTCTTTATGTGATTTGTCCCATCTTTTCCTTTCATATTCAAATGCTTTATCAATACAACTCTGAGCATGTTTTCTGCATAGCTGTTGCATTTGCATAAAAGATTTTACACCAGGGTGTAGTTCCAACTTAGGTAATTTATTATTGAGAATCTGAGCAGGAGTGTTTGGGACATAACCTAACCAAAGCTCAAAAGGCTTTTTCTCAGTGACAGAATGAACAGTGCTATTATATGCAAATTCAAGACCAGGCAAAAGAGTGACCCAATCATGAGTAAATCTGTCATTGTCCTTATATTCTAAACCAAAGGCACAATACCTTCTAATCATATCTTCCAGAGTTTGAATCATTCTTTCAGCTAGACCATCAGTTTGAGGATGGTGAGCTGTAGACAATTTTAACTCACAGCCACAAATATCCATCAAAGAGGTCCAAAACTCAGAAGTGAATTTTGGATCCCTATCAGAGATAATGGCTTTTGGAAAAACAATAATATTAAACATGTAAGACCACCATAAGAAAGCTAATTCTTTGGTGGATACATCTTTGTGGGTTGGAATAAATTTGCACATTTTTGTGAATCTATCTACTATTACCCAACAGGAGTTAAAGCTGTCTTTACCTGCAACAGGAAGACCAGTGACAAAATCCATATTAATGATTTGCCAGGGAGCACTAGGTGCTTCAATATGTTGTAATAACCCTGCTCTCTTACCTGTTAACCTTTTAGATTTTTGGCAGGAATCACAAGATTCAACATATAATTTTGTGTCTTCAGACATATTAGCCCACCATGCAGTGTTTTTGATTCTAATCAATGTTTTTTCAAGATCAAAATGACCAGCTAATATGTCATCATGACAAAGTTTGAGGATAGTTTCTTTCATTGAAGGAGGAATAACAATTACATTGGTAAGCTTTCTTCTATAATATATATAACCATCTTCAATATAAAACTTTCCTTTATTTAAAGCATTTTGGTACTTTGCAGGAAGAGTTTTCATTAATGCTTGAATTGAAGCATTCTTAGGATCATTTAAGATAGTAACAAATTTATTTAAATCAGAATATTTATCATATGAATCCAGTATTAACTGTAATAACTCCTCTTCCATATCAACTATAAATATACCATGGATATGAACAGTATCATCTTCAGGTACATAAGCAGGATTGGAGTCATTATTTGGCAGAGGCAATCTGGAGAGCATATCAACATTAGAGTGAACATTTCCAGCTCTATGGATAATTGTCATCCTTCCTCTGTATTCTTGAACAGCAGGTTACCACATGAACATATGTCTGTTAGGTGTCTTTAGGTTTAAGAGAGACTTCACAGCACTACAGTCAGTTACCAACTCAAATTTTTGGTCATCCAAATAGTAATGAAGTTTCTCAAGAGCCCAAACAACTGCTAAGCACTCCAATTGAGTGGAACCATATTTCAATTCACTATTTCTTAAGGTTCTTGAAATATAACAAATTAAAACCTCTGAGGATTTATCATTAATAATTTGCTTTTGGTGAAGGGCAGCACCCAGACCAATAAAGCTAGCATCTGTATAAAGGACAAATGGCTTGTTAAAATCTGGAAGAGCCAATATAGGGGCTGTCATTAAGTAACTTTTTAATTTATCAAAAGCTTTTTGACAGTCATTATTCCAGAGAAAAGCAACATCTTTTCTGGTCAGTTTTGTAAGAGGCAAGGCTATGACCTGATAATTTTTAATATATTGTCTATAATAGCCACACATACCCAAAAAACTTTGGATTTCTCTTACAGAAGTTGGTGCTTTTACATTTTGAATGGCAGCAACTTTATTATGGTCTACACAAATTTGTAAGCCTGACACAACATGGCCAAGGACTTTCAAAGATTGAAAACCAAATTTACACTTTTTTAAAGATAAGGTCATATTGATTTCATCCATTTTTTGGAAAACTCTATTCAAGTGAATCATATGTTCATCAAAAGTTTTAGAAAAAACAATAATATCATCAATATAAACCATGAGCCAACCTTCAATAATTTCTTGATGGAAAGTGTTATCCATGACTTTCTGGAAAACTGAAGGAGCATTTTTAGGGCCAAATGGCATCCTAACATACTTATATATTCCCATATGAGTAGCAATAAGCAAAAAATTTTGAGAATTTTTCTCAACTGGAACTTGATGATAACCTTTATTACCATCCAGACAACTAATAAATTTTGCACCTTGCAAGGTAGCATGTATTGAATTAACTCTGGGTAAAGGATAAATATCATCAACAGTATAAGTATTTAAAGCTCTGTAATCTCCACATAATCTAGCTTTATCTTTTTCATAAGAAATCAAGACTGGGGAGATGACACAATATTTGGGGGTGACATCCACTTTCTCAATTATATTCATTTTCAATAATGTTTCAATATTATCTTCAATATCTTTTCTTTTTGATGGAGAAGCAGGATATGGTTTTTTCTTAAGGGTAGGAGGAATATCGCTCAAATTACAGGATAAGGTAATTTTCATCTCTTCCTGAACAATTCCCAAGACATGAGACCCATGAGCAAAAGCCATAGGGAAAGAGGTAATAGAGGCAACAATAGAATCCTTTTGTTCACTAGTCAACTGATCACCAAAAGAAGCGGTATTTATTTCATGTAATAAATCATCCATTTCAGTTGTTGTTCTACCTTTACACTGGATCAGTGAGTTACAAGATTTCAACAAATGCTCAGAAGTTCTAGGAGAAGAAATTTTGAATTTCCTTTTCCCATTCATTCCTAAGGTAAAGCAATTATTTGCTGGGTCCAGTTTCACACCAAACATGGTTAAAATATCATTTCCCATAATAAACCAATTGCTTAAATTATCATTTTTCATGACAACAAACTCACAAACAGCTCTGACAAAACCACCATTATATTTGAAGAATACAGAGGTTTTGTATTTGCCAATAGGAAATAAGGTAGAACCATACCCTCTCCATTTTTCAGAAGTTATAGGTAATAATTTACTCAAATATTCCTTATCCACTGAAGCCAAAGCTTTTTCAGATACTACACTTCCTCCAGCACCAGAATCAAGAACTACATCAACATTTTTACCATTAATGATAACAGGTGCCTTTAAAGGGGATATAGGAATAGAATTGTTAGTAATATCTTTAATTATCTCAGCATTTTCTACTGAAGATAAATTCAATACACAATTTTCAGATATATTATTTAAATAATGGACATCATGTTCCAACATTAAAACATCTTTAACAGATTCATTGTCATAGGAGATATTACTTTCACAGTCACTGGAAGAATTATTGACATCAAGTTCAACTTCATCAGTGTCTTCATTTTGTTCAACAAGATGAATTTTCTTGTCACAAACATGACCCTTCTTCCACGGTTTGTTACACTTATAACAAGTATTTGTTGCATATTTTTTAGGTGCAACTGGGGCAGAAGGTTTACCAGATTTTTCTGGGAGCTTTGTAGAAGGTTTATTCTGATCATTATAAGATTTACCAAGGTAATTCTTTGGTTCATATCTATGGTTGAGCAGTACTTCATTACAGATATTAATGAAAGAAGAATTTTCCCTTACATGTTCAGTTCTAGCCACAATCAAATCCCTAAGAGAATTTGGTAATTTATACAACATTTTATCTCTCCAAATATCATAATCCATCTTTGGATCAATTGCTCTAAGAATTTTAGTTATTTTCATCAGAAAAACAATGGGCTTATCAACAGAGGAGAATACATATCTAGTATTCTCATACAGTCTCTGTTGAGCTAATCTGAATTTTGAACCACCAAACTGATTCTCAATCAAGGATTTCCAATCATTCCATGTATAATGATTGTTATCTAAAAGAACAGATTCATACCACATCAAGGCTACATTGGAAAATAAAGAAATTAGCTTAGAAACAATTTCCTCATCAGGTAGTTTATAAGATCTCTTTAAATTATCAATTCTTTGGATAAAGTGTTGCCAATCAGAGGAAGAATCACCATCAAAGGTAGGATATTGGTCTAACTTAGGCCAATTCTTCTGACTACTGGGATGGTCCACTTTTTGGTTTGAATTATTCATTATTAATAATTCCTGAAGTTTAGCCAGGTGTTCAGAAATTTCATTATTTACAGAAACAGCTGGTGCATGACCATCACAAGATTTTTTGCTAGTAGCAAAAGATTTTACAGACTCATTGTCAGTTTGTTTAATGGTTGAAATATGAGGAAGAAAGGATGAACTTTGCTCAGGTTTTTTCCGTTTATTTTTATGCAGCTTATTGACAGAAATCTCATTTAGTTCATTATTGATGGTTAAGGTTGAGAACTTTTCCTGCAGGTCAGGCACATAGTTTCTTATTCTTGGAATTTCAGACATCTGGTCATTTACCTTTGCAAGAGATAGAACATTTCTGTCCTCAGAAACTGAGTGTTTGGTACTTAGTGCATGGAAATCATTTTTTAGCTTTTTAAACTCATTTTGCAGAGATTTTATTTCATTTTTGAATGAATAATTTTCTTCAATAAGGGGTTTCAATTCACTCAAGGTCTTATGTAGACTGATATTTCTATCTGAGATAGCTCTATGGTCACTTCTTATTTGTTTTTGTTGACTAAGAACAATATTCAAGGTTTCTTTGATTTTTAAATAAGCTGTATCTTGTACAGAAGAACTCACTTTACATTGCAAGTGTAAATTATTTAATCTATCATTTTCATGTATTAACACATCTCTCACATGTTTGTCTTTCACAACATTAAAATCAAGGGTATCTTTCAATATTTCCTCAGAAGTTTTTTCAATTAAGGTATAGATTTCAGGGGGAACAGAATCATTTTTAATTGCAAGAGAAGGATTAATTAAAGATGTAGAAGTTAAATGTAAAGGTTCATCAAATGAAAATTTGCTAATTACATCAATAGGGCTACTAGTTACAGGAAGCTGTCTTTTAACAGGTTTAACTGTTCTTTCACCATGTTCAATAATATTACCTGCAGAAGAAGATTTATTAGAAAACATACCCAAGTGACTATCAACCAAATTACTTACCATCGCAGAGGAGGAAACTTCCTCTGGGACTGGGTTTGGGATTGTGCTTGGGCCTTCTTTCTCCTGCCTTGTTGGTAGGGATGAGGAGGTGGATGGAAATCGGGTGTTCTGGATGGGCCAGGCTGATGATGAGGAGGGTGTTGCACATTCTGTTGGTAGTGACTCATTAGATAATCCCATTTCCATTGCTCTACTTCCATAGTATTTGGATTTTGGATGGTTGAGCTGGGTGGCTGTGAAGGTTGAGCCTGAAACTGAGGCTGATTTGGAGGCAACTGAGGAGGGGCCTGGGCCTGAATCTGGTTCCTGAGTTCTTGAACCTGATCCCACAAGGTGTCTACCTTTGCTTTGTACGTCATATTTTCTGTCTTCAACTCTTTTATATGACTGGATAGGTTGCTGATTTGTTGTGGCAGAGGAAGCTTTTTTATTTTGAAGCCTTTTGGAAGACCTTCTTGAGGCACTAGAGGCTTTACTTCCTTCTGTGGTACTGGGGGAAGGGGGTTTGGTTTGTTTACATTTCCTGTCATTTCCACATCCTGCAGTATGTGAATTCTTTGTGTTAGCATAAGATTTTTTATGTCCAACTTTAGAAGAACTTACAGTGTCAGCATCATAGTCGATTTCAATTTCATCCACTTGCATGTTATCCATTTTGTCAGCCAAATTGTTGGAAATACTAGTGGGAAGATTTTAATTTACTTCTTATTTTTTTAAAAAAAATAATAAAAGTTAGTTAATAATTGCTCCAAATAATAAAAAAAAATTTTATTAATTAAATTATAGAAAAAAAATTTTCAATATAAAGTAATAATTATAAAAAATTAATTTAAAAAAAAATGGATTGCAAGGTTAAATTGGGAATAAACAATCAAGTTAATTCAACCAATTAATTACCAATATTAAATATGGCAATATATTTGGTACTAAGCACAAAGTACTTTTAAGTCAACCAAAATTAACAATAATTAATAATATAAAAAAAATTAAATTAATAATTCAATTTGTATTAATAAAAAATGTCAATTCTTCTAGGACTAAGAGGATTTAACACTCTATAATGGTCAACTAGGAAAAAAAATTTTAATAATTGAACACTTACACTCAGTGAATCAGCAATTAAGCCACAATCACTGTTATTGCAGTAAAAATATAGTAATATGAGTGAGAGGTGCAAAGGTGAACTTACTATAGTGATCAAAAAATCACTTCAAAATAATATAAGAATTAATATAATATAAACCTAGGAAATCAAACCCAAGTTCGAAACACAGTCGCGGCAAAAGTTTTGTTTTTTTCTAGGTGGTCCGTTCGTTTTGTTGTTCATCACCAGGCTTGATCCTCGTCGTTGTTTGGAAAGGTCCCCAGTTGTCGGTCAGTCCTCTAGAAGAAGGTAAGGAAAAGAGGAGAAAAGGAGGAAAAAAGGAGGAGGACAAGGGAAAAGATAAAAGAAATAAACTATAATAGAATATTTAATTTATTTAAAAGGAAAACAATGGCGAGTAACTTGAGAGATGACAAAACTTAGACTTTATTAATAATAATATTATTTAAGGTAAGGGTTCTGCGCGGCAAACACTTTTAATTACTATCAGACTTAAAGCAACCTTTAAATTGTTATATAGAATTTTAATTAGAATTGTATTACTAATAAAAAAATATAAACGTAATAAAATTGTATTTAATTTGTGGAGTGTATAATAAGTGATCAGGCTATAGGGGATTATCCAAGGCCCTTTTATAGGCAATGGGTCCTCTGAAGCGCCACCATATTTGTAAATACAATAATTAGAATAGAATAAAACAAGTATATCAAAGAGTAAATGAAACATTACAATGTAGAGAAAAATATGAAACAAATAATTAAAACCCCAATTAAGAATCCAATTTTCCCGCCATTAATTCCCAAATCAGTAAGTAAAAATAGTGAATAACTAAACAAGACTGGAACATAGGAACTATGAGAAAAATAATTCCAAACAGATGGTACAGTCTGATTTAAGGATATTTTAAGTGAAACAAAAAATACTTTGACGCAACAAAACATGTAATTAATCTCAATTTAGTATAAATTAATTATTTGGTTTTTCCTGACACAATTAAGGGTCAAAAGAAGTGTCATTAATTATTTTTTAGTATTATATGAAAGGTGTTATTTAATATATAAATTTAAAAAATTAATTTAAATATATTATAAGTCAATTTTACACTTATAATTATAATATATATTTTTCAATTAATTAAATATAAATTTATAATTATTAAATACATAAAAATGCGCCATTATTTGTAGAATATATTATATTATGTTCAATTTAAATGTATATAAAAATTTATATAACCAATATAATTAATATAACACTTGTATATAATAAAATACTTATATAATTTTATTATGCAATAAAATATTAATTTATATTCATTAAATACAATTCTTACCCACTCTTTCAGGTTTTATAAGTTACATATCATTTACTGGACTCCTGGAATAGCCTGGCTGACAATATATCTTCTTCAATAACATATAAATAAGGGGTATCAAAGTTAGAAATCTTCCATTTCAAAATACCTCCTTTTTCCACCAAATCAACCATGATTATTTTTTAAAATAAGCCATATGGTGATCCCAAAAAAACTTATTACTGAGATTTAATGTCAAGTTTGTGGCTTTCTTATTGTGTTGTGAAATATGTTTTAAATAATTTCAAATTTTTAACTTTGATACCTTCTCATTTTTTTTCTGTTCAATTTTCTCATCAAAATCCTCTATTGCAAAAAATGACCTCAAATTTGAGAAGATGAAGTTTTAAATTATACTAATGAAAGATAAATGGGCCTTATATTTGGAGGAAATTTTTTTGCTTCAATCAAATTTTGAAAAGGCCAAATTTGATGCAGGGAAGATGGAAAGAGTTCATCTTTGCTCAGAGAAAATAAAAGACCATGATTTTCAAAGACAAATGGGAAGTTGTGATTTGGAAAAGTAAGAAAATTAAAAAAATAAATTTATTATGGAATGTGTAAAAAATGGCCAATTTTATGAGGAGATTAAAAAATTACTTAAATTTTTTAATTTTTTAATTGATTAATTATTTTTTTGGTTAATGGTTGGGGAACAGCTTTAATAGTTGCTTTTAATCTTATCAAAAATAGTTATATCATGAGATTCTGATAACATCAGTTGTCTTTACTGGACTCTAAAATATTGTACTTTTAGAATTTCAGATGGTAAAATAATACTGACACCTGTGCAAAAATCCTCATCACCAACATAATTTTATCACCTCACCACCAATTTGAATTTCTAAATAAAGCTAAGTCAACAAATTTCTGTATCTGTTTGAAAAAATTGGGAATATCCTCCCATGAATTTTATTGAAGCAAGGGGTGGGTATCACCAAAATTTTTCCAAGTCACCAATTTCATATGTCAGATTTGAAAACCCCGCGATACCCTTCCATGAATTTTATTTAATAAAGTTGTGAAAATCTTCAAAACTTAATATAATTACCTAAATTAATTAATAAATAAATTAGATAAGTCAAATTTACTAGCTTTAAAGTAATGACAACTTCTCAAGCCAAAATGCAGATCAAGTCTAGAAACTAAGTTTGGACCTTTTCACAGGTATAGGCTAGAGTAAACCTATGAAACAATTTAATTTAGTCATGATTACCATTTAAAAACACAAAGTCTTTGGCTCATTACTTTAGTTTAGTAAATTGAAATATCAGATTTAATTATTTAAAATTTATGAAAAAATATTAAATATTTGATGACTTTACAAGTCTCCATCCTTTTTTGATCTACCTAAATGTTTATCAAATTTATTACTTTTACCTACTTTTTTAACCTTGTTGATGTGTTCAATTACCTTTTGACTGATCTGAAATGAGCACCCAAAATGTGTGAATTTTTGAAAAGACTTAAAAACTGGAGATGCTTTTGTTGTTTGGTGATTCTTGTGAGAAGAGTTCCAAACAGATTCAATGATTCCACTTACTAAACCACTTATGATCTGGAAAGTATAACCCACAGCCTCTTATTTTAGCTGGTGAAGGAATAGGTTTTCGAGTAGTAGGATTTATATAAGAGAAGATCCCCAAAGTAAGATAATTAAAATCATTTGAATTGGTATGAATCTTGTTATGAAATCCAAAATTTTTTATTATAATTTTGGAAAATAATAGATATTGGTTATTAAGTTTGTCCGATTCTGAGTCACACTGTAGAAAATCCTATAGTACTAGCTATAGGCCTTGACCAAGGGAGTTGGAGAAAAACCAGAGAGAAAATCCCCTGTCCCTTTAGAAAAATAGAGTGAGATTTACTTGCTAAAGTAAGTTGGTTCCTGTTTTGCTAAAGCCCCTTTTTAACACACTTGACTGCTTGATGAGCCAAGAAAGTAGTCCCCAGATAGACTACCAGACCAAAGAACTGAAATGTAGAACAAAGTCCACACCAGAGACAGCAAAGATACTTGATGTAGGCTGCAAATCCACACCAGAGACAGCAATAATACTTGCTATAGCTTGCAAGACTATAACAGAGAAAACAGTTGCTAAAGTTAAGTTAAATGAAGAACTTACTTGCAACAAACACAGCCAATTGTGGCCAGAAAACAGTGAAAACTGAGTGAGGAACAATGAGATCACCTCCGGATGATTGTATGATGATTAAGGTTGCCCCAAACTGTCTTATTCACTATGTACACACAGACCACTAACTAAGAGCCCATGCGCACCCACCAATCTGGCGCCTGTACCCGCCAAATTGAATAAAAACCCTCCAGAAGTGCTCCCCAACCTTCTAAAACAGAGGCGGGCGGGCTGCCCAACGTCGGAGGTGCCGCCTGAAGCGGCCCGGCCTCCCTGAAGCCAGAAAACCAATAAAAAACCACTAATCTACTTAGAAAAATTAGCTACAACTACTAAAACCTTTAAAACACGGAATTTCACTATAACAACATTGAGACATGAAATATAGAGAAAAATTAGCTCTATCAAATGGTACTAAGCACTTAACCCTAAGACTTAAGGTTAGCCCGTAAAACACAAAAAACAAAATTAAACAGCAATCTTTTATAAATGAAAAATGAGGAAATGACCCCTTAAAACTCAGAATATGAAAAATGTCTTCAAGACATAAAATATAGAGAAAAACCAGGGCTATCCAATGATAGTACCCACATACCCGCAGACCCAATATCCACAGAATAAAACCAGAAAAATACCAATTTCCTTAACAGATGTCAATTAAGACATGCACAAACAGCGCCAAATCACACAACAAAGGCCCCTGCCAATGTTGGAAGACCACATCCTCCCTCCAATTGAGAATGTCTGCATTCTTTCTTCATCCAACCACCATGTTTAACCTCCTTTCCAAATCTGCCTCTGAAATGGGCCCCTGCCAATACTGCATCAACAATAATTTAATCTGCGCCATAACACCACCTGTTCATCCATACAGAACGTCCTGGGATGTCTGCCACTCCAGAAAGAAGACCTGCCACAGACCTGGTCCACTTTCTTCTACAACGGATTCACCTCCGCCTCAACCTGGTCCTTCTTCTGCCAGCACCAAAAGATCTAGGCCATCCATCCTGATACCCAGATTAATCAAAAGGCTCCACCCTTCCCAGAAGAGTGCCGCAACCCATAAAGCAACTAGTTCCCCCATCCCTGGTTCATCTGATGGTAAAGAACATTCATTCCTTCCTTCAACTTTAAAACTGATAACTTCTCAGTTCCTTCCTCTTCTGATAGTGATGATAACAATGTAGGATCCATTGCACCACCAGCACCAACGCACTTGCCCACTATCAAGGCCAAGTTCCAACAACACACATCACAACAGAAGGAACTTCTGCTTCACTAATTCCAATCCACTCCTGCTAGATATCCACAGGACATTGAGAACAGAATACACCTCATTCACCAATTCAAGGCTAATTCTGAACACTTCATTTCATCTCTTGATTCCCTCTGTAATTCCACTAGTACTTGAGTTTGATCCAGAAAAGAAAAATTGACCACACCCTCTATAGGATGTAACCACAAACAACCCTCAGTTTTAAGTCTTGGGGGACCATCCTCATTTTATAGTCTTGGGGGACTCAAAAACCCTCAGTTTAAAGACTTGGGGGACTCAAAAAACCTAAATCATAAACCCAGAACCAGAGATCAACCACATTAAGACACAGAGAAAAAACTAACATTCTGGGGTAATTGTGAATAGAGCTGCCAGCCCATCAATTACCCCCAAACTTCCCTTTGATAAATTCGGAGGCTCCCCCTGTGGATACCCTCCACCAATCTTTCAAACCAACTCCAACAACAAAAACTTTTCCCTCAGTTTATAGTCTTGGGGGACTTACAACCCTCAGTTAAAGTCTTGGGGGACTCACACAGTGTTCAGTTTAAAGTCTTGACGGACTACTTCTTGACAAAATCTTAAAACCAGCCAGATTAAAGTCTTGGAGGACTAACAGAAACCAGATTTCAGTTTAAAATCTTGATGGACTGACTTGATACCATAGCTTTTTCAGTTTAGAGTCTTGATGGACTGATAAATTTTCCAGTTTAGAGTCATAGAGGACTGCCAGAATCTTGCATGAATCTGACCCAGCCAATCTCATGCAATACACACACAGCTAGACCCACGGAGTGTCCAACTTCACTTCATCTTCTACTCATCACTGACAAAATTTTCTCTTATCCTTTTCCTCACCTTTCATACCACAAATCATGTCTGGATCCCCTGCTGTTGACTCCTCTACTCTTCCTTGCTTCACTGCTCCAAGGGACTATGCCTGCAAACAGTGCATCCACATGTGCAGACCTTGCACATTCACTCTTCCAAATCCAGAAGCCAAATTCTACAACAGGGCTTGTGACTCTTGCTATTCCAAAAAAAAGAAATGTGACAGAGATGCCCACTATCTGTAACCGGACGACCTATGCACAAGGTTGAGGATGCTCCTGAAAGTGAGATGAGAGATTTGGAAACTTCTTCGAAGCACAGAGGAATGATTCGAGGAAGTGATTTGAAGGTCACTCAAAGTAAGAGCTACAGGTTCGAGGTATGTTCGAGAAGAATTATAAGATAGTTTCAAAGGTAATAGGAATTCTTAAGATCTCATGAAGGGTTGGAAACTCACTAATCAAAGGTTTAGGATTTAGAAATGATTTATTGAGAAAATAAAAGAAAGATACAATAACAATGATTTAACTCAAAGATTTTACCACTAATAAATGTAAATACGTTTTATAATTTAATTCTAAGGAATATCGAACCAAATACCCAACCCTTTTATATCCTTTATTCCTCCTTGCATTGACCTCCCTTTCATCGCACCATTCCCATACCATTGACCATTACTAACATACACTTAGACCCTCTTCGCTAAATATCCGTCCATGCTCAATTTACCCCTTTTTTAATTAATTAACAAAACTTTTAATGAAAACTACTACTGTACTATTACGTTGATCCTGGCGCTGTGCGTCGCTTATTGAAAAGGAGACTAAGGCACCCTATTGGGAGATTGACTAATTTAGATTTAGAGTTTAGGCTAGCGCAGTTAAATAGTAAGTACACACAGGGGAATCGCAGTTGCTATGGAGAATTGCTTTCTGCGCTTCAAGTATAGATTTAGGACTCGATATTATTGATTTAATGAGCTGCTTTTGCCTTGAGTGTCACGTGGCGCGTGACAGATGCCCGGGTATAAGAATCGCGAACTCCGTTGAGCTTGAGCCATCTTCTCACACTAGTTCCCCTTCCTCCATACATATTTTCTTCTTATTTATTAATTTCCCTTTTATAATGAACTGCCCTACTCCCACACCTACGCCTCCACACCCTAAAGCGGATGGGGGAATGATTACGCAACAATTTTCCCAAGCTTGCACGGCTTGTGAAAGCATGGAATACTTCTGTGTCAAAAGTACGGCGACTCGAGGCCCTCGCCAGAAATGCAAGTTTTGCCTTTGGCAACAAGTGGCGTGCAATGCATTGACAAAGAACGCAGAGATCGAACAATGGTTTACCAAGACCAAGTTTTGGGTAATCCCTAAAACAAAAGAGGTGGTTGAAGACATTTGGGATGTCTCAGTGGAAGATGAACAATCGGTGGGGGAGAATGATAAGGAGCTCAACAACAAGATCACAACCTGGGTAACCCAGGCCACGAGTTCAAAGCGGGGTGTCGAAGAAGAGGTCGACAAATTGGTGGAGGAAGATGAAGATGAAGTCCCTGTTCCAGGGCGGGCACTCAAGAAACGACAGGTGGTCATCAAAGACGATGAGGAGGAAAGAGAAGCAGAGGTAGAGGTGGCGCCAAGGTTATTCTTAGAACCTGACCCAATCTTCGAGGTAAGCTTTTAATTGTTATTTTTAAGGATGAGGTTACTGATGAGTTTTGTTTAGACATCGAATACCATTGAAGACCCGATTGGGGAGCCTGCACCAGTCTTACCAACTGAGGAAAACCCTTCGGTCACGGGTAGAAATGAAGAACCTGAAGACACACTGGACCAGGTGTGGTCGAAGAAACCTTGTCAAGGTTGACGAGTAAGGTTCGCAGAAGAGTTGTGTGTGGAGGTCGACACAATTATGGACACTGCTTCCTTCGATGTGGCAGAGAAACTCTTGGAGATTGGAGAGGTGGTTCCGGTAGGAGAGGAGGAGGTATTTGAGAAATTCAGGAAGGAGATAAGGGTAGTTTTGGAGAAGATGAAAAGATTGGTTCGAGAAAAATTAAAAGAGAAAATTTGAAATGAAAAGGAGAGATAGAAAGAAGTAGAAAAGTAGAATTGTATTTTAGTTTTATTTTATTTTATTTTATTTTATTTTATTTATTGTAGGTGAATATTATTATTATTTTTTTTATAAGATTTAGGAGAGAGAGAAGAAAAAAGAAGTTTTTAAATAAAATTTTGCTTTAGAATTTGAAAGAAGAAATTTAGATAAGAAAGAAAGAAGTTATTTAATTGAAGGAAGTTTTAAGTTTTTAAAAGAAACAATTTATGTAAGAAAAGAGAGAAAAAAAAGAAACGGTTGGTGATTGAGATGAGTTTGTTGAATTGAGAATTTAATGAAAGAAGAATTTGTTTTTTTGCGAAAAGTTGTTGATTGATTTTTTTAGGAAATTTTAGTTGAAAAGAGAGGAAGAAGAAAGAAAAGAAAAAAAAACAGAATTTAGAATTTTAAGAGAATTTGAAAAGAAGAATCATTTGTTCGAAGAATTTTATAGGGAGATTTAGAGGTTGAAGTTAAGTTTGAGGAAATGGTCATGTTGTACAAGATTTGATTGTTCGAAGAAAAGAAAATTTTTAAAGAGAGAATAGATTTTTAGAAAAGAAAATTTTAAAGAGAATTTTAAATTTAAGAAGAGAATGTATTTAGAGAATTTAAAAAGAAAAGAAAGAAAATATTTAGAGAGATTTAAGAGTTTTTTTTTTTTTAATTTTATTTTATTATTTATGTTTATTCTAATTATTTTATTTTATTTTTTATTTTATTGTTTATGTTTATTCTATTTATTTTATTTTATTTTATTTTTATTTTATTTTATTTTATTTAATTTTACTTTTGATTTTACTTTTAGTTGGTTTTAGAGAAAGATTTTTATAGAAGGAGAAGAAAGAAAAAGAAGAGAGAGAAAAGAGAAAACAAGGCTAAGAAATTTAAGAGGTGTTTTTAGATTTTTTACGAGAAAAAGAAAGAAAGAAAAAAGAAAATTTAAAATAAAAGAAATTTTAAGGTTTTGGTTTTAAAGGATATTTCAAATGAAAAGATTTTAGGAGTTCAGGGGCGTTAGAAACATTGATGGCTGGTTCCCAGGATGTTTTGTCTGAGTCATTGAGGAAGCCTTCCCATTCCACGAGGTATTGAAGTTTCCACTTGCGCATTCTTGAATCAAGGATACGACTTACTTCCCACTCTAGATGATCTTCTACTTCGACCGGTTCCAGAGGGGGTTGGTTCTTGCCCGGGTATATTTCTCGAGCCAGTTCCAGGAGAGATACATGGAAAACAGGGTGAATCGCCTGCCATTTAGGAGGTAACTTGAGTCGAAATGCAGTTTTAGAGACTTCAGAGTCAATTTCGAATGGTCCCAAGTGCTTTTCAGCCAGTTTCTTTGATGGTCGTGTTGTTCAAATGTTTCGTGCGTCGAGCTATACTTTGTCGCCTGGTTTAAAGGAAGGAGAAGATTGTCGATGTTTGTCGGCCTGTTCCTTGTATCTTTGAATCGCTGATTCCAAATTTGTTTTAAGTTCTTCTTGGAGTAGTGATATAGTTCGAAGATAATGTTCAGCAGGATGATTAGCTCCTACATGGATTGAGTTGAATCGAGGATGTCGTCCATAAATGGTTTCGAAGGGAGATTGTCGTGTCGAAGAATGAGTCAAGTTATTATAAGCAAATTCGGCCAATGGTAACCATGTGGTCCAATCGTCTTGTTGGTAACTGACATACATTCGAAGATATTGTTCGAGGATTTGGTTAACTCTTTCTGTTTGACCATTGGTTTCAGGGTGATAGGCCGTGGAGAGGTTCCTCGTAATATTGAGTTGTCGACACAGTTGGGTCCAGAATGTGGATACAAACAATGAGCCTCTATCTGAAATAATATCATTTGGTAAGCCGTGTTTGGAAAATACATATTCTAGAAACAATTTTGACAAATCTTCTGCTGTAGCAGCAGTAGTGGTTTTAATGAAAATAGACATTTTTGAAAATCTATCTACTATTACTAATATAGCATCAAAATCATTAGAAAAAGGAAGTTGAAAAATGAAATCCATCGATAAAGATTCCCAAGGTTTAGAGGGAATAGGAAGTGGTTGAAGCAACCCATGCTTCTGGTGACGGGGAGCCTTATTCCTATTACATTCGTAACAAGCTTTTATATAGGCCTTGATTTCCCTGGTCATACCTGGCCAGAAGAAATCCCTTGCTATTAACTGGTAGGTTTTATCAACCCCAAAATGACCAGCTAATGGAGAATCATGTCGACTGTTGAAAATCCATAATTTTATCTCATTTTTGTCGGGTATGACTACTCTACCTTCGAAGACTAATAGACCTGATTCAATACTAAATCTTTTGGCCCCTTGCTTCGAGAGTATTTTGTCTTTTAACCCTAAACAATATTTGTCCTTCAACTGAGCTTCGAGGATGTTGGATAGTGGATTTTGAAAAGATTGAATTGTCATTGAATTAAGTTGATGAGTCGTTAACATTGATTCGTTGAAGATTGATTGCACATTTGCTGGGTTCTTGTCAGAAAATGCGTCCCCCCGCTGTGGGTAAATGTCGTCCCGACGTGACAAGATATCTGGGACAATGCAGTTTTTACCTGGGAGATAGGAAATAGAGAAGGAAAATTCAGACAAAAATTCAGCCCACCTGGCTTGACGCCTGGTTAACACTTTGGAAGACATGAAGTATTTTAAAGCATTATGATCTGTTAAAATTTGAAAAGGACTATCTAGGCTGAGAAGAAAAGAACACCATTTTTTAAGACAATGAATAATAGCTAAAAGTTCTTTGTCATGAATTTCATAATTTAATTCTGCTGCAATGAGTTTGTGTGACTCAAAAGCAACAGGATGAAACAATTTTGTTTCAGGATTTAATTGGGAGATGACCCCTGCAATAGCATAATCGCTTGCATCTGTCTCAATTATTGTCAAAGCAGAAGGATCAAAATGTCGAAGAATTGGGGCTGTGGTGAACACCGTTTTTAGTGCTTCGAATTCCTTTCGTGCTGTAGAAGTTAAAAACAAAAAGGATGTCTTTTCTAAGAAGAGAAGTAAGATTGGAAATAGTTTTAGAGTAATCTTTAATAAATCTTCTATAGAAGTTTGCAAAACCCAAAAATCCTTGGAGCAATTTAATGTTTTTGGGCTCAGGCCATTCCAGGATTTTCTGGACTTTTTTGTCATCCATGACTAAACCGTCAGTGGACAACGTAAAACCCAAAAAATAAATTGATTTGAGGTGGAATTTGCATTTATTATGCTTGGTGTAGAGACCATGATCTCGAAGACGATTTAGGACCTGTCGAACATGATGAATATGTTCATCCAGTGTTTTCGAGAATATTAAAATATCATCTAAATAGACGACTACAAATTGTTCAACAACATCTTGAAAGATGTCATTAACAAAAGTTTGAAAAGTTGAAGGTGCGTTACATAATCCAAAAGGCATCACTAAATATTCAAAACTACCAAATCTAGTGCGCATTGCAGTCAGTGGTTCATGACCTTCTGCAATGCGAATCAGATTGTAAGCGCCTCTAAGATCAATTTTAGAAAAGAAATTAGCACCATTGAAAAGGGTAAGAAGTAATGACATAGGAGGAAAAGGATATGCATTCTTCTTAGTGACTGTGTTGAGCTTCCTATAGTCAACACACAACCTAAGACTACCGTCCTTCTTTTTTACAAAGAGGACAGGGGAGCCGGTTGGAGATTTACTGGCTCTGATGAAACCTTTGGCTACATTCTCTGCAATGTAGTCTCGAAGAACTTGAGATTCGTCCTTCGACAAAGAATAGACAGGACCTGCCGGAGGTACTGGGCCTATTAACTCTATTTGATGGTCGTAGGGTCGATGAGGTGGTAACTTATTGGCCTTTCAGATTGAGAAAACATCGAGGAAATCGTGATAGATTTCTGGTAGAGTTGATTTAATGGCTTCAATGTTGATTAGGTCATCCTCTTCATCTTCGAGAGAATCTGTTGAGGGGATACCTGTATTGAGAGAGCAGAATTTGATTACTTCGAGGCAATTTAAATCCTCTTCGAGTGAAGTCATCGAGCTAGAAGGGTTAGCCAATTGCTCATTTAGAGAAGGATCAGATGCTTGCAAGTCATCTGGCAGAGACTTGTCCTCTAGCAGGACGTTGTCAGGCGGGTTGTTTAACTCCCTATTGACCTGCATTGAAGAATCAGAAATATACTTAGAGCATGGGGTGATCAATCCCTTAGTCCAATCAATTTCGGGATTCCAATGCGTTAAAAAGTCATGGCCAAGAATGGTATCGTCCATCCTTGGGGCTTCCAAGACTGATAATTCCCACTTGAAGGGGGGAAAGTTTGGAAAGTTGAAAACCCATAAAACTTTCTTACTTACCCAATATTTGGGTTCCTCTGATTTGACCAAATAGATTGGAGTTCAATCAATATCTGTAAATGTTAGTTGAAGCTTCTTGGAAAAAGATAAACTAACAAAAAAAATTGAAGCTCCAGAGTCTATAAGACAACTGAAGGGGATATCCTCCTTAAAAAGAATGAATCTCAAGCGGTTTAAGGCAACTCCAGTCCTTAAGACATGGAGGTTCTGTGCACTGGGAGAGATAAGATAGTTTGCTTTGCACACAAGTAAACTATCTACTAGTTTTTTGACTTCGAACTAGTACCTTCTCTTTCCTTCAACTTTACACAGTCTTCCAACTTGTGCTTACCCCCACAATACATACATAACCCATTATCTGCTCGTCTCTTCCTCTCAGCTTCTTTAAGTTCCCCTTTAGGATCCAGTACTTTGCTGATATTGCCTGGGGTCAAGCCTTTTGGTCGAGGTTTATCCTTTCCCTTATTGGGTTTGGATTTAGTCGAGGAGGATTGATTTGGTCGTGGGTGTGAAGAAGTTCCCGATTTAAAATTTAGGCCTTGAGATTTGTTGGCATATCGACGATGTTGAAGTCGTCCTTGATAAATGCCGTCAAGTTCGAGGGTTCGATCCATTAAATCCGTTAAAGTAGTCATCTTCTGACCGTGAAGATTTAATTGATCCAGAATCCTCGAAGGAAGTCCTTTCTTGAAATGATACTTAAGGGCAGCATCATTCCAACCTACTCGAGTTTGAAGTGCTCTGAAGTTTGAGATATATTCAGAGGCTTTACCATTATCACTCATGCAAAGAAAATCAAGTTCAATTTCTGCGTTGTCAGTTTCATTAGGGTCCCCAAACAACGTAAAAAGTTGGTCTTCGAAATTTTCCCAATTATTGATAAGTAAATGGGTTTCTGTCAAAGAAAGCATGAGCAGATAAGGTTCAAACCATCTTGCTGCTTTCCCGGATAGGAATGAAGAAGCGTAAACAACCTTTGATCGGTCGCTGTTAAAGGTTCGAGGGTCATTATGGAACAGTAGCTTGCAGGTTTGCAAGAAGGGTCGCAATCTGTCGGGGTGATCTCCGTCGAATTTGTCAGGAGATTTCATAGAAGGAGTTTTGAACTTAGATCCCTCTGAAGACGTTGGATTTGAAAGGGTTTTCATGAAAAGTCTCATGAAATCTTCCAGAGAGTTAGATGGTCCAGGTTCTGAGGATTGACCAGAAGGGTGATTGGCTGGGGCTGATGGTGCCTCGTGCATTGTATCCTCTCCTTCTTCTTCATCACTAGAATCCTCAAAATCTTGTGGGATGTCTTCTACAGATTGAACTGAATGTTGCCGTTCCCTAAGGTCGAGTTGTTCCAAAGAGTGAGTGCAGGAAACAGACCTTGTGGCTGTTGGCCTGCCCATAGCGCGAGCTCTAGTAGTAGCCCCCATAGGAGGAGTGCGTTGAACAGGTGCCATTTTAAAACTTTAAAAACACCTAAAAAGAAGTAGTAGTGCAAAGAATGAGAACTACGGAGAATTAAATTATACTGTCACCGGACGACCTACGTACAAGGTCGAGGATGCTCCTGAAAGTGAGATGAGAGATTTGGAAACTTCTTTGAAGCACAGAGGAATGATTCGAGGAAGTGATTTGAAGGTCACTCGAAGTAAGAGCTACAGGTTAGAGGTATGTTTGAGAAGAATTATAAGATAGTTTCAAAGGTAATAGGAATTCTTAAGATCTCACAAAGGGTTGGAAACTCAATAATCAAAGGTTTAGGATTTAGAAATGATTTATTGAGAAAATAAAAGAAAGATACAATAACAACGATTTAACTCAAAGATTTTACCACTATTAAATGTAAATACGTTTTATAATTTAATTCTAAGGAATATTGAACCAAATACCCAACCCTTTTATATCCTTTATTCCTCCTTGCATTGACCTCCCTTTCATCGCACCATTCCCATACCATTGACCATTACTAACATACACTTAGACCCTCTTCGCTAAATATCCGTCCATGCTCAATTTACCCCTTTTTTAATTAATTAACAAAACTTTTAATGAAAACTACTACTGTACTATTACGTTGATCCTGGCGCTGTGCGTCGCTTATTGAAAAGGAGACTAAGGCACCCTATTGGGAGATTGACTAATTTAGATTTAGAGTTTAGGCTAGCGCAGTTAAATAGTAAGTACACACAGGGGAATCGCAGTTGCTATGGAGAATTGCTTTCTGCGCTTTGAGTATAGATTTAGGACTCAATATTATTGATTTAATGAGCTTCTTTTGCCTCGAGTGTCACGTGGCGCGTGACACTATCCTATTCCTCCGCCTTCTCCTTCTCACAAGTACATCTCCAGAACTTGGTCCATCCTCTTCCTCTCTATCTTCAGCTCCTTCCAGAAGATCCAGAAGCTCAGCTTCCCGCACTCTTCCAAAAAGACCAGCCTTAGCTTCTCAAGAAACTGCTTTTATCACTGCTAAATTTGCTCCAAAAGCTTCAAAATCAACCCCTAGGCTTCTAGACCGCGTCCAGGCGGCCCGGCCGACGTCGGGCGGCCCGCCCGCCTCACCAAACAGCCAAAATCAGGGCCAAAACCTCCAAAAATGGCCAGAAAATAGCCAAATTCATCCAGAAAACAATAACAACTCAACCCAACTACCTCCTACTGCTCCCAGAGCAATGCAATCCACCCTTCCAAAATCCAAAAACACCAAAATTTCCCAGATTTCTAAGAGAACTGCCAGAGAACCCCAAGAAGAAACCAGAACACCACACACTGCTCCACAACAACAACTTCATCCCCAACTAAGACAAAGAAACTACACCTCTCCTCTGTCAGCCAACTACTCTTCTGACAGTTCCATCTCTTCAAATTCTCCATCCAGAAAAGAGCAGTCTGCTTCCAAATCCCCCTCTACTGCTCCATCCTTTAACAACCCTGGTACTCCATCACCAGCACCTCCTCCAACTGAATCCAACAGAAATAACAACCACAACAACAACAACAATCTCACTGCTCCAACTAGGCCCCAGGAACCTCATCATCCCAGTTCACTTTCTCAGGATCCTTCAGAGGAAGACCATGAGAATCCATATCTTTCCCTAGTTGATCCACCCACTATGACCATTACAAAATCATCAGAGATCCAAATCCCAGCTGCTTACAGATTTGATGAGCTTCCAATCTGTAAGTACCAAATTCATTATTCCATTCCTTCAACAAAAATAATTACTGATCCAATTCTTCTTGTCTAGTTGGAACCCCTCCTCCTGAATCTATTATTGGAGTTGGCCAAACTCTTGTAAATTCTTTGACCCTGTATTATGGATACATGAAGAAACACCTAAGCACCATGTGTTCCAATATGCTAAAAGCCTTTGCCTTCCATGGACCCTTGAATGACTTTGAAAAATCCCTGAGAAAGCGCCTACTGGACGACCACTGGAAAATTTCTAGGATCATTAAACACACCCTCCAGCACTCCATTCCTGCCTCTTCTTCTTCCTCCTCTGAACTTCCCTCTAATCCAATCCCTATAATCTCTGCAGCAGTATGCACTTCAAAGAACACAGTGCTTCCCACAATCCCAACAAAAAACAAAAACGTCATCACAATCCGGACCAGCCTCCAGAAGCTTCATCATCCAGACAATGAGCTCCTGCAAAAAGATTAGAAACATAAAAATAATATAAAACAAATAATAATAAAAAACAATTTCAGAATTTTTTTTTTTTTTTTTACTACTAATATACTAAAATTAAAAATTAATAACTAAAATGAAATGAAATAAAATAAATGAAATAAAATAAAATATAAAAAAATAATACAAATGGTATCCCCCAGCCAATTGATGAGCTGATCCCCTGATACCTTACCCACATCCAAGTGCACCTTGATGTGGATACACAATTAATTGAAATAAATAATAATTAAAAATAAGAAAATAGCATTGCCCGGCCAATTGATGAGCCTTTCCCCACCAATGCTTGCCCACATCCAGGTGACCCTGATGTGGTAACACCCTATTTTTTTGATTTTATAATTTTAAACAACCCCCATAAAAAAATTAAAAGAAAAAAAGAGAAAAAAGAAAATAATCTAAAACTGCTATCTAGCAAAAACATAACTGCAAAATCAAAGAAAGTCCAGCTCCATAGATGGCCCAATAAGAGAAAGTCTGGTCCACAGAAATGATCACTGGGTGGGCTCCCTCCAATAAGTAAAAATGATGGGAGACCACCAGTGATCCACCACCAATCTGAAAGAACCAAAGATAAAGAAGCCAGTCCCAAACCAGTTTAAAGTCATAGCGGACTTAAAACCTGAATAATAAACAACAGAACTAGAATTCAACTAGGAAAAACAAAAGACTTGAGACAGACATTCTGGGGTAACTGTTCTACAGAGCAGCCAGATCATCAGTTACCCCCACACTTGCCAAAGTAAAATCTAGAAGCCCCCCTGGGTACCTTCTAACAAAAACACAACATTCAACACAAAAAACCAAAACCAATAAGAGTGAAGAGTCCGGCACTTAAACCAAAGGAAATTCCAGTTTAAAGTCATAGAGGACCAAAACCTGTGAAAATAAACCAATACTAGGGTTCAACCAAATTAAGAGAAAGGTTTGGAAACAGACAATCTGGGGTAACTGTTAATAGAGCAGCCAGCCCATCAGTCACCCCTACACTTGCCAAGATCAAATCTAGAAGCCCCACCCATGGGTATCCTCTAACAAAAGTTTCCAACAAACAGATGCATAGCATCAACACAAAAAAAAACAAAATTATAGAATGGTCCGTAGTTTATCCTCATTGTGGAGTCAATCTTCTTCATGCCTAGTGCCTCTGGGATAAAATCTCTTCACTTGGTCTGCAGCCACCCTCTTTTTCAAGACTGAACCATCCAACTCTTCCAAAACATAAGAACCTCCAGACGCCTGAGATCTGACTCTGTAAGGTCCATTCCATCTGTCAGCAAACATTTTGCCCCACTGACTCTCCAAAATTCTATTATACACCAAAACCAGACACCCAGGTTTCAAGGGATTCCTGAGTCTATGAGCTAACGTCTTGTCCCAGTACCTGACTGATTGATTCCTAATCTTCATCATTCTAGAGTATGCCTTCTCCTGACATTCTTCTCTACATTCCAACTGTTGCATCCTTGCACAGAGCAAATCTTCTGTTGAGTGCACGTCATCCCAATCAATTCCAAGATAAGAGACAGCTTCCAAGTCCACTGGCAGAACGGCTTTCTGACCAAACATTAACTCATAAGGAGAATAGCCAGTTGTCCTCTTCACAGTGACCCTATCAGCAAATAACACCAAGGGTAAATAATGCCTCCACTTTTCGGCACTATCTCCGCACATCTTCACCAAAGCATTCTTGATAACTTGATGGCCTCTTTCAACCATGCCTTCAGCTTCAGGATAATACGGTGTAGCCACTCTAACCTTAGAACCAACACTAGCTACAGCTTCTTTAAATTCGGCACCAAACTCTGACCCGCCATCAACAGTCACCAACTTCATCAACCCATACCTATAAATCCACTCCTTCTTCAAAAACTCTGCCACATTCTTGGCAGTCAAATTAACCAGAGGCACTGCCTCAACCCAACCAGACAAATCATCCCTAGCAACAATCAAGTATTTATACCTGCCCTATTTAATATGGACAGCATCCAGACTGACCCTTCCAAAAACAGTTGATTCACCAGTAGCACGGCCCACCTCTTTAGGTTTCAAGTGACTTCTTCTTTGACATTCTTCACGAGATTGAACCCAACCCTGCATAGCCAACTTCATACCTGGCCACCAAAATCTGTCTGCTACTCTTCTAAAGCCTCTATGACCAAGGTCTTCATGCAAAGACTTCAAAAATAATTCTTGACCCTTCTTCTGAGTTGCCACCACTTGAGGATTAGGATGTCTCCTTCTCATCAAGCGCCTTCCTGACACATAAAATCCAGGACTCTTCTTCTTGATTGCCAACCAAGTATCATCATCACAACTATCTGGCCTCTCCAAGATCAACAGATATTCCACCAAAATAAAATAAAACCCAGATTGACCCCAGGTCTCATCTTCAAAATCCAACAAAACAAAATCCAAGGGTACAACTCTGTCATCAAAATCACCAGTGTGAACATGAGCCAATTGAGCAGCCCAACCAGGACACCAATCCTTAAATTTTGGCATGTCCTTCTCTTTCCACTGAACCTTGTGAGAATCCAGTTCACTAACAAAAACACCCTTTTCCAATTTTGAGCTGTCCCAAACAACAACTCCATCTTCATCAACAAAAACATCCTGATCACCAGAATTAAGATCAGATCCAGCCAGTTTAACCTCTTGGGGGAGGTCAGAACAATCATCTAGTTTAGCCTCATGGGGGAGGAAAGAAAAATCCTCAGCACCCTTTGTGCTGGCCCTAATCACTGGAACATCTTTGTCAAACTCTTCAGAATCAGAATCCTCATCTGTAGGTGGCCTCCTTGATAACCCATCAGGCATAGTAAAAGTTTTACCTGGTTTGTGTACCAGGTCAAAAGAAAAATGTTGAATAAATGCCACCCACCTAGTCATTGGAGCATTTGGAAGACTAGGTGTATTGATCATCTGAACCAAAGATTTTGCATCCACCTGCAGCTCAAAATGCTGCCCCCACAAAACCGTCTGTAGCTTCTTTAAAATTTTAGCTACGCCGCACAATTCCAACTTAGGTTGAGAATACCTAGATTCCACCTCATTAAACACCACAGACTCATACCTTACTGGCCTGACCCTCCCAGTCTTATCCTCCTTAGACAAAACAGCACCGGCAGCAATATAACTTGAGTCCACTGCCAGATAAATCTTTCCAGCACCAACACCATAATCCAACTTGTGAAGAATTATATCTTCACCAACAGCCTTTTTCAGCTTCTGAAAAGCCTCTTCACACTCTTCCGTCCATTCCCAATCTGCATCTTTTCTGGTCAACCTTCTTAAAGGTGAAGCCAACAAAGAAAAATCCTTAATGAAAATCCTGACATATACACATACACCCAAAAATCCTCTGACTTCAGTGGTATTTTTAGGCCTTGGCCATGCCTGAATTTTATCAATCTTCTTCTTCGCCATAATCCTTCCCTCTTTACATACCTCATGACCCAGAATTTCCAAAGCGGGAACACAACAACAGAATTTTGACCCTGAAATGGTCAAACCAGCCTCTTCAATCCTAAACAACACTCTCTCTAGAGTTATTGCATATTCCCACACAAACCTCCTTATTCCAGGGTTCTCCGATAACACCTCATTACCATAATCAGTGGATGGTCCTTTAATTCCACCATCATCAATAAAAATACCAGCATGAGTAGGAACCTCATCCTGCAAAATCCAAGCCATCTGTGCTTGATAAACTGCCACTGAATTAGTTGCTCCTTGAGGCAACCTAGCGAGTTGAAATCTTCCCAAAGGAGTCTCAAAAGTTTTGAGAGGCCTTGAATCCGTATGTAGTTCCCTCTCATCATAACCACCCATAATATCACCCAAACCATAACACACCCTTCCAGCAAAAGCTTCAACAAAATCCTCTGCACTTGGCGGCATACCAGCGTCCTTGATAGTGACTCTATTCAAGGCTCTAAGATCATGAACCACCCTCAACTTTCCATTCTGCTTCTTTACACAGAACACCGGACTTGAGTAACTGGATGTTGATTGTTCATATAACCCAGTCCTGACTCTTTCCCTAACAATCTCTACAAAATCCTCTTGAATAGCAGCTGGAATCAGAATAGGTTTGATTTGCCAAGGTTCATGACAAACAACAGGAATCAAGTAAGGTTCCCCATAAGAGTGCTTCAATACACCCCTTTCTTCCTCAACAAATGCCACCGCTTTTTCCCTTAGCACAATAACGTGCAACAACAACTTCTTTTCTTCCTCAGACAACCACCCATCAGGACCAAAATTAACAACTTTCAATCTTTCCACGGTCACCCTCGCCGTCTCTACAAATTCTGGAGGATTCTTCACCAAAGGAGTACAGTACGGATCTCTTGACAATGGAGGTCTCTTCAAAGGTGGATTCAAAACCACAGGCATAGGCTCATTGACAGGCCTAATCTTCTGCGCAACCTTCTTATACTTTGCCGCTCCACCTTCAACTTGAGGGATCTTCAGGAAATCTTCACCACCAGACCTGGAACAAAATCCAAGGGTTTCCCCATTTCTCACATGCGTGGCCAAGGTAATGTTTTTGAAGGGTGTAGAAGAAACCCTAGCGGTGCACAATTGGGAGGATTTACTTTTAGACCCCAATCTCACCACTCCAAAACTTTTCCGCAATTCCACATCTTCATCCTCACTTCCATCTTCCAAATCTTTAAATCTTGATTCATCTTCTGAATCACATCTTCTAAAATTGTGCAGTTTATCCTCATGCTGCAGGTCCAAAAATAGATCTTGATGATCTTCACAAAAATATTTTGCATCTTCTTTCTTCATTATCTTCAGATTTATTTCTTGATTTTCATGAATTATCTTGAAATTTTTATCTTCTTTTCTTGAGTTTTCTTCTGTCCTACAAAAATAACCAGGGGTTTCCCCAATGCTCACAGGTGTGTCCCAGGTAATGTTTTTGAAAGGTGTAGAAGAAACCCTAGCGGTGCACAATTGGGAGGACTTACTTTTAGACCCCAATCTCACCGCCCCAAAACTTTTCCGCATATCTTTCAATAAAGATATATAACCAATCTTCTTCTTTAAACTTGAATTAAAAATAATTAAGAATCTTGAGAGAGAACAGAGACTTGATAAAAAACTTGATGAATACTTGCAGAGAAGAGAAACATTAAAAAGAGAAAGTTGAAAATCCACTTGGTATATCTCCAAGGGAGCTGACCTACTACAACCTGGGATTTCCTCATCTTGGGGAGAGGTTGTAGCACTAGGGTGATCAGCCCTCATTACTCTAAAAAAGACAGACTCTCAATAGAGCCTGAGCCGCACTCCAAAAAACCAGAGGCAGCACCCACTTCCTTCCTTCTCCTGCAGCAGTCCATGCACTGGCACATTGAAGATAAACCAGGCCTAGTCTCCCAACCATCCTCTCCAGGGGATGATAACCTCATGTGAAGCCTCCTTTCGTCTTCACCAGTCAACTCCAAACTGATTCCCAAATCAAATTGATAACCTATTCTTGCCTGAAAATCCATCAAGAATGGCCCACCCAAAACTGCTTTTACATTACCTTTAGCAATGTAAAAATGAACCTTCCCTGAGGCTCCTCCAACATCTAACTTCACAAACTCTGAAGTTCCAACCAATTCAGTGACATGGCCACCGATCCCTCTCAAATTCCCACCAATACCAGTTTTGATGGGGAGGCCCATATGAGTTGCCTCAAACAAAGAAATCAGGTTTATCTGAGAACCTGAATCCACCAATGCCCTTGCCTCCCTGCCATTCAGAGTGACATTGACATATCCCAGAGGAGAAGAAAAATGAGTTTCCAACCCCTCACCAAATTTTTCAGCAGAATCACAAATGTATTCTACCTCACCAGAAGAAACCCTTCTCCTGGTCAACAACTTCTTCTGCCTATCAGCCAACCCTGGACTGATAGCATAAAATTCCCCATAAGATAGGGAAACCTGACCCTGGTTCATCCTTTCCAGGACAGAGTCCATAAAATTAACTTGACCAGACACTACTGGCCTCTCAAAGTGAGCTCTTTGCTTCACCACCTTGGTCCTAGAAGATTCTTGAGGACCAGCACCACCAACAGATTTACCATTAACAGGAACCAAACCAGATCCCTCATCAGAACCTCTGACTCCAACAGGCTTTGGCAATGAAGCCAAAGGGACATCCTCCTCGGAGTCAGAATCCACCTCCATTGGCATTGGCTCACCATTCAGGTCCAATGCACCAAAACTAGGGGGGCCCATGTCAGCCATACCCTTCTGCATCTTGTACAGCTCCTCTTTGCTGTACCTCTTCCTAGCTGCACTCAGCTTAGGATCACCCTTTGAAGCATTTGGCTTTGGTTGGGCCTACCAACCTTCCCTTCTTCCACATCATAAACACCATCCAAGCATTCACCACTTGACTGTCCACCACAAGAATACAACTCCAAACCACCAAAGGAAGTAGAAAAAGAGACCTTATTGACCTCCTTCCCCTTTCCCTTGACGTCCTCATCTACCTTAACAGAAGACTACCCCTGATCAGGAATCTCCTCAAACCTTGGACTTCTTTGATTGAGACCACCCCTTCTCCTGACCAAATCAACAGGAGCCTGCCCTTCACTGGGCTTCACAAAAGAACCGTCAGGGAACTTAAAAACCCTGCCATCAAACTCCACTTTTTCTTCAGACACATCTCTGTTCAGTGCCCAACAATCATTGGACCTGTGCCCCCTCCTACTGCAATAAGAGCAAACCCAGGGATCACTCCTACCAGCCCTCCTTTCAAAATCTCTTGGCTGAGAAGGTGCCTTATTAAACTTCTTGGCCTCCTGGACAAAAATGTGCAGCTGTTTTGTCAGATCAGCCAGCTGCTCCACCATTGAGTCCCTCTCCTGTTTGGGAACCTGCACCAAATTTTTCTCCTTCTTCTTCTACCTAACTTCCTCTTCAGCCAAAGCCTCACTGACTTTGCTGACATACTTGGCACACCCCTCCTGATAGGTGTCCACAGCTAATAACTTCAAATGGGCCTCAACAGCCTCCTTCACCTTATCCAAGGCAGGCAACTTCTGATCCCCATTAGAAAGAGTCTTCATCAATTCCTTTCTTGACAACTCCTTCAACACATCCATCCTGACATCTCTAGCCAGGGCAGACCAAAAAACATCCTTGGCAGCATTTTCATGAGCCAGCTCTTCCACTTCCACCAAATATTCCACCACAGGATCAAACTGTAGCAGAAACTTCCTGTAACTATGTAAGTTACCAACACCACCATAAGATTTCCATTCACTGACAACCTTGTTCAGATCCACCATAGTGAACCTGACACCCCATCTATCCACCATTTCCCTACACAACAGTTTCCAATCCCTCTTCTTGTAGCCAGACATGGCCACAATCTCCTTCTCCACTGACCTATCACCAATGAAGAAGATAATCTGCTTCACCATGTCCAGGTAGGAAGCACCATCCACTCCAGCAGCAGTTTCATACTTCTCTAGAAACCACTTGACATCCTCCCCATTAAACTTGGTACCATGCCAAGTTTTAATTCTCACACACTCCCTAACCATCACAGAAGGAGGACCATCCCCCCCACTGACAGTCACCACAGGAATAGAGGAACCAGAAGCCATTCCTCCAGTCCAAAACACCAAAAAGAGCCAACCAAAGCAAACAGAGATTCCAAAGAACTAGCAAGTTCAACCCCACGTTGGGCGCCAGAAATGTAGACAATCCTATAGTACTAGCTATAGGCCTTGACCAAGGGAGTTGGAGAAAAACCAGAGAGAAAATCCCCTGTCCCTTTAGAAAAATAGAGTGAGATTTACTTGCTAAAGTAAGTTGGTTCCTGTTTTGCTAAAGCCCCTTTTTAACACACTTGACTTCTTGATGAGCCAAGAAAGTAGTCCCCAGATAGACTACCAGACCAAAGAACTGAAATGTAGAACAAAGTCCACACCAGAGACAGCAAAGATACTTGATGTAGGCTGCAAATCCACACCAGAGACAGCAATAATACTTGCTATAGCTTGCTAGACTATAACAGAGAAAACAGTTGCCAAAGTTAAGTTAAATGAAGAACTTACTTGCAACAAACACAGCCAATTGTGGCCAAAAAACAGTGAAAACTGAGTGAGGAACAATGAGATCACCTCCGGATGGTTGTATGATGATTAAGGTTGCCCCAAACTGTCTTATTCACTATGTACACACAGACCACTAACTAAGAGCCCATGCGCACCCACCAATCTGGCGCCTGTACCCGCCAAATTGCATAAAAAACCCTCCTGGAGTGCTCCCCAACCTCCTAAAACAGAGGCGGGCGGGCCGCCCGACGTTGGAGATGCCGCCTGAAGCGGCCCGGCCTCCCTGAAGCCAGAAAACCAATAAAAAACCACTAATCTACTTAGAAAAATTAGCTACAACTACTAAAACCTTTAAAACACGGAATTTCACTATAACAACATTGAGACATGAAATATAGAGAAAAATTAGCTCTATCAAATGGTACTAAGTACTTAACCCTAAGACTTAAGGTTAGCCCGTAAAACACAAAAAACAAAATTAAACAGCAATCTTTTATAAATGAAAAATGAGGAAATGACCCCTTAAAACTCAGAATATGAAAAATGTCTTCAAGACATAAAATATAGAGAAAAACCAGGGCTATCCAATGATAGTACTCACATACCCGCAGACCCAATATCCACAGAATAAAACCAGAAAAATACCAAATTCCTTAACAGATGTCAATTAAGACATGCACAAACAGCGCCAAATCACACAACAAAGGCCTCTGCCAATGTTGGAAGACCACAACACCAATTTGGTATTCCAAATCTGGTTGCAATTTCATGATGTTTTTGAAAGGCTTTATTTCAGAGTTTTCTAAGACAAAGAGCAAGAAAAAATTTAAAGGAAGTTAAAGCATCCCATTTTTGAAAATCATTATTGATTTCAACTTTAGTTAAATTTTTGAGAAAAGAATAGATGACTATATAATTAAAATTATTGAAATATATTAAAAATGAAAAAATAAAAATTATTAAACTTACCAAGAAAATAGTGTTTAACAAGTCCTGGTCTACATCCAAAACCAATCATGAAACCACCAAACAAATTCTTATTCCATATTGGTAAGTAAAACAAAGCCATTTGAAATAGTGTAGAGTTGCGATTAGATTGTTGATTAAAGGATTCATCTTCTATACAATGAAATAAATGATTTTTGTAAATAAATTAAGGTTTAAAAGTGTTACTGATTACTCCCTTAACTTCATTGCCTCCTAATTTGACTAGATATTTGATATCTTCAGGTAACTTCTTGTGATATTTATTTTTTTATTGACTTTAGTTTTTTAATACTTGATGTTTTAGATGTCGCCATATACAATATCCAAGTGAATTTTATTTTTTTTAAATCCTTGTATTTTGACAAGACCAATCATCATTTTTTATGTTTGAAGGTTTTGAAAAAGATTGAAATGAAGTAGCAATTGAAGAAAATGATAAAGAAGATAAAGATGAAGATAGACATGTAAGGCTTGAATCAGAAGAAACAGACAAAAATTTTTCTGAAAAAAAGTTTTTACTTGTCAAAAAAAAATCAAGAAAATCATTATAAAATTAAAAAAAAACTCACATAATATAAAATAAATAACCAAAATAAATTGTTGAAAAATTCTAGGAATAAGGTAAAGTTTCCTGGCCATTTGGATTAAAGAAGATAATCTTTTTTAAGATCAGAATCAGAATTGCAATCAGAGTCCAAGAAGAGATCAATAGCTATTAAAGTCAATGCTTGATGTAGCTTTTCATGATTTGAGAGTGAGAAAGATATGACTCTTATATGGTATAAAAATTTTAATGATGTAAAATTTTTTGAGATATAGAGTGTTATACTGCTAAGTACTGTGTATGAATGGGATGATGCTGAAAAATCAGTGAAATGAGATTTTATGTTGAAATCAAAACTTTTATTTGATAAAGTATGGATTTGAGTGAAATTAGTGACTTATTTCACTTTTGAAATCTACAATATTTGGGGCTAGTGTGTTTCAGAAATCCACACTTAGATAAGGGTTGGTTTGGTCAAACTTAAGTGTCAATTTTTATGTGCAGCTTTTCCATAACTGAACCCCCAAATGTATATGCTTTTTCCAAAAATCATAAAGTGAAAAATGGTGGTAAAATATTTTGTTCATTATCAGATGGTTAATAATCATGTTTAAAATTTTTCACTAAATTATACATAAATTTTCAATTTGAATAAAATAAATAATTGTAACATAAGGTATTTTAAGAAGTTTTAAAGCTCCATATTGAAATATAATTTTAAAAACTTAATCTAAAATATGTGATAATAATGTAATTTTTTTAAAAATAATTGATGGATTACTTTCATTTAAATTTTAGAATTGTTTAATTTCACTCTCAGTAACTATAAGAAAAGATTCAATTATATTTTTTAAGGAGCTAAATTTGATGTTTAATCCCTTTCCAGTACCTTCTCAGCATGAGTTGAGGCTGAATTCTATCTGAGTTCAATCTAAGTTCAAGTAGAGGGCTTTCTAGCAAGTCCCTCTAAATGTTTTGTGGTGTATGCTATCATTTTCTCATTGTATTTTTGGGTGGGAAAGTTTCAGCCTGGATATCTCCAGCACTGAGTTTAATAGGCATATAAAATATTCTAGACACATAAATTAGGCATTTTAACAAAAATTAAATGTATACAATATGTATACATAAGTGAAATAAGCCATATACTACAGTATATGCCATAAAAATACTTTGAATACATGCAAATACCCACTTTTCATAGGTCTTATGTAATTAATATTAAGGAAAAATTAATGGTTGTATTAACTACCTTAGAAACAAGGTTACATAATATTTATGTGGTCTTAAAGTTGTTTTTTACATTATTATGTTAAAATAACTGATAAATGTGCTTTAAATCACTTTAAAGCTGGATATATGCACTGTAAATTTAATTATATTAAATAGCACTTCCATAGATCAATTTTAACTATTCAGAGCAATTGATTTGGCTACTTAAATGTCTTAAAATAAGACTACTAAAAATTGATGTTTTTCATTACTAAGAAGTAATGTTGACTCTGTAGCTTTGTTTTTGTGTTGTTAAATACCTTTTAAATAATTAAAAATTTCTAACTTTGAAACCCCCTATTACTTCTTCCTCTTCTTCCTCCTCACACCATTTTTTCATCTGGCACAGTATTTTCTACCTTTATCTTTTGAAATGAGTCCAGGCACCTCTATTGATTAATGCCCTCTCATGAAACCATCACCATCACCAAGTCACCCAGTCACAGTGTGAAAAAAAGATGACTGGTAGGCAAGTTGTTTTGTGTCCCCCAGACTACCCTAAGAGTAACATCAGTAGTAACTCCAGTAGTTCCACAAGGAGTGTGAGACTCACTAAATTAATTTTCAAAATTTACTTAGACACATAGGAAGAAAGACTTTACCAGTATTTTACCTAAATTTGGTGTTTCATACAAGGGTAAAATAACTGTCTTGAATCCAATCACTTACAATCCCTGCTTCCCCCAACTGATCACTACTGTTTTCCTGTTTCTTCAATCTTCCAACACTTTATGCCTATTATATTGAGCTGAAAACCTCTCCTTTTAGTCTACATATGCTCTCCAATTTAACTCTGCACCCATGCACGGTGAATCCAGTTTAGAAACATAAGCTCCAAAAAAATTATAGGCAGATCAAACTTATTTAAATTTATTTTATTATTATTTTATTTTCTGAATTTAAAGGACATTAATTCAAGATTTAGATTAAACTAGATATTTTTGATTTTTTTAATTTTTTGATCCTTTGCTTTTTTTTAAAAAAAAATGGTAGTTTTAACTACTTTAAATATTGTTACTATCAATTTATTTTATAAATTTTACGTAATTTTTAAATGTCTGTTCAAACATCTCTCTTTTTTTTTCTTTACATTTCTTCTTTATCTTTTTTACACCCCCACTCTTAGGGTCATGTTCTGAAAAGATGCAGTGTCTTTTCAGCATGAGACCAGACATTAGGGGGTGTCAGCTCTTTAAAATCTGCACTTATCTAAGTGCGGATTTATGAGACACACTGGCCCCAACACTGGTGGATTTCAAAAGTTAAATAAGTCACTTATTCCACTCAAATATGCTCTTTCTCAACAAAAAGTTCTGTTTTCACCATTCCTCACATCTCACTGATTTTTCAGCATCATCTCATTAATTTGCAGCACTCTTCAGCATAAAAGTTCTCATTCACACACAGCACTCCACAGCATAACACTTCATATCTCTTAACATTGTGCATCATCTTCATTTTTCTACCATATAAGAGTCATGCCTTCCTCACTCTCAAATTGTGATAAGCTACATCAAGCAATGAATTTCATAGCTCCTGATCTTCTCATGGACTCTGATTGAAAATCTGATTGTGACCTTGAAGAATATTTTCTTTTTTTATCTAAAATGACAATGAAATGTTACCTTCTTCTTGAAAGCCTCAAGTACACTATCCAAATACTTCTAAACCTATCCGTACCCAATTTTAGACAGATTTTCAGGACTTCTCAGGAGTTTTTCCCTAAATTACTTCATCTTATTGAGGATCACCCTGTCTTTCACAATAATTCTCAAAAGCCACAACATGATCCATCAATTCAATTGGCCATCACACTATGTTGTTTGGGTTCCAATGGTAATGGAGCTGCCTTGAAATGTTTAGAAAATTTCTTTGATTTAGGCTATGGTTCTGTTAACATTTATACAAAAAGTGTCATCACTTCTATCAACTTGTTGGAATCTCAACTTCTCTTCTGGCCAACAAAAGAAGATCAACTTGAATAATATCAGGTTATGCAAGCAGAGGGCTTCCCAGGATGTATTGGTTTTGTTGATGGTATTACTATTCCTTTGAGTCAGAAACCTGCTCATTGTGGAAACAATTACTTTGACCATAAAAAGAGGTATCTTATTTTTAATTTTTTATATTCTTTTTCATACTAACACAAGCAGCTATATCTTCTCTATTGATATTCAATTCCTGTTCAGCTTATTTGTGATGTCAACAAAAAATCTATATCTTTCTTTGCTGGCTATCCTGGATCATGTCATGACTCCTATGTCTTTCAAAGAATAAGAATCTCAAAAGTGCCTGAACTTTTTTTTGATGAGGATCAGTATCTTCTGGCTAAATCAGCTTATGTAAATGGAAAATATGTACTTACTTGATTTTGTGGGGCAGCATCAGAAGACAGTCAAAATGCCAAGTTCAAAAATCATTTGGCAAAGTCAAGAGTCTGTCTTGAACATTCTATTGAAATCTTGAAAGGTCATTTTTCCAGTTTAATGGAATTAAGAAGTCCTTTTAGAGATAGTTCCGATATAAAGGCTGTCATCAACTGGATTCTGTGTTGCACAATACTTCATAACCTACTTTCTGACCTCAAAGATCAATGGTTAGAGTTCTTCAAAGATGAAGAAGTTGAAACACCTCCAACTATATCCAAAACTAAAGCTTCTCAAACCACTAGTATAAGGGAAAAAATTCTTCCAATCACACTATCATATTGGGAGTATTAGCTCTGATTTATTCTTAAAATTTTTTCTTCTCATTAGACTTTGTAATAGCATTATAATTTCTAAAAATAATTTACTAAATATACTTTTCTAATGATTTACATTCTTTTTAGTAATAATAATAGAATTGTTTCATGATTTTAGTATTATCATCTAAAATTGATGAAAGAAAGTTATCATGCAAAAATTACAGCTTTTCTTTTTCTTTCATAGAAATATAGTCTGACATATCTATATTTGGAATCAACATTTTTAAAATTTTAACAGAATTGGCTAATTTTTTACTTATCTAGATGGATGACCCAAGCCTTGAAAAATTTACAAAGTCTTTGACAGGTTTTGTTTGATGGTATAGCATATTAGCTGGCCATATAATAACCCATATTCCATCACACTTTTCAAACTAAACCATGTATTTCAATTGAGGAAATACAATATGACCTCCATTCTGCCTTGGCCTATTTCTGTCCCATGAGAATTTGTCAAAAAGTCCATCTAAAGTTGTTAGAAACCAGACACCTAAACTTAGTTCACCGTTTTCCAAATCCTTATGGTGAGAATTTGAGAACCCATCTGAATTCCATTTTAGATTTCACCCAAAAGCCTCCACCCCATCATAACAAGTAAGTTCTATTTCAGCTCCAAGCTCCAAAGATTACTCATAATAATTCTTTGCTAATAGTTTAAATAGATAAGAATAAAATGAAAATCTAAATCTAAGTGCCTCCCTCACTTCCCCATCATCTATTTTTAAATATTGGTAGAGACCTGAAGCATGATTCAGCTTTTTGAATTTGAAAATTTAAAATTTGTAACTTACTTATATCAAATAAATTTTGACTCCCTAACCTTTCTCCAGCAGAAAACATACTCCCCTCTCCCCCTGCTTCCAGATGAGCACCATTGGTTTTTCTCTGGTGTCTTAATAATTACATGTACCTGCAGAATTTCTTAGGATGCTCCAGTTTACCAAGTTCAGCCGATTCCTTTAGCTCGAATGACTTCAATATAACAGGATGTATATTTTGATTTTTAGGTTGAATAACCAAAGACCTTTCTGAGATATGTGCAATTTGGTAGGTGCCTGTGTTGTGTGATCCAGGATATGATGAGGGTATCGGCTAATTTGTTTCAAATACCTCCAGAAGTGGATACTACTTATACCAAACCTTTTCAAAGTCAGAACCAACATCATCCTTAAGACTTTCACCAGCCATTTTCATTTTAGAAGCTTTTTTTGGTCAACCATTGTGTTTTTTTCCACCCATTTAGATAATCTAGTTCTGAAATTAAAAATTAATTCAATTATATAGAAAATAAAAGAAAAAATCTGCAAATTTTTATGATTGCATTAGTTCTACAACTAATTAAACCAACATGCTCAGTATCTCAACAAAGTTTTATATTTAAAATCAATAAAAATTTGTCCTGGTTGGGTTTAATATAATTCTTAAATAAAGAAAAAATTAAATATAAGAAAAATAAAAATGAAATAAAAGAAAAGAAAAAAACAAAAAAATTGTCAGCAAATTTATATGATAGCATAAGGTCTACAACTAATTAAAACAACATGCAGAGTATCTTACAAAAATTTTGTAAAGGAATTCAAAATAATTTGGTCCTAGTTGTGTTTAGGAAAGATTCTTCAGAGTGCCTGGAAAAGGCCCACCTTTTATGCCTTCAGATTTTGTCAAAGCCTCATTTTTAAAAAAATTTTTGTTTCCCCAGCAGTTTTTTTAGTCAATTTTTTTTTGCTTTTTTGTCGCAGAAGACTCACTTCTGCTTGCACTTTATTTTTTTTTAGAATTTTTTATTGTTTTTTTATGGCCCCAGAAGACTTGCTTCTTCTGGGGAAACTTTTTATTTTTGAAAATAAAAAAATTATTAGCCCCATTTAAGCTTACCCCAGCAGAGATGAATCTTCTGGGGCAAAAAAATTACATGGTTGCCCCAGCAGACTTGCTTCTTCTAGGGCAACTACTTGGAAGAAGTTGCTTGCATTTGCAAGCAACTTGCAAAAAAAGTTCTTTCTTGAAAACTTTATGTCTCAAAGGAAAAAATGATGATGTGTGCTCTCACTTAACAAGACTTTATTTTTGTTCATTAGGTTTCATCTAGGCCTGGTAGTGGTATGGCTCCAGTAGAGGGAGAAAACCTTGCTAGTTATGGGCCAGATACCGCCCTCAAGTTTCTTCAAGAGCCGCAGTGGTCAAGAATGTCGTTTTTTAGTATTTTTTTTAATTTAAAATTTTTTTCTTTTCTTGCTTTTTTTTAATTATTCTTATGCTTGAAATATAATTTAAGTCATGTGCTGAAAGGATGCAGCATCTTTTCTGTTGCATGACTTTATTCCCATTTCTCTGGCTCAAAATGTTAGATGGACTACAGGAAAGTAAAATTGTGGTGAAACTAAATAAAAGAAATGTAATACTAACATCAAACTGCATCATTTTCAATGGTTTCACCAAAATCTTGTTCAATAATCAAGAATAGTCAGATAAAACTTGAAGTAGAATCTTGTATGGTCAATCAAAAAGGAGAAAAAAGAATTTAGTGTTAAGAAACAACAGGTCATGTGCTGAAAATACGCAGTGTCTTTTCTGCTCATTTGAAAGTTTTGCATTGCATCAGTAAGTTTGAAAGAAATTAAAGAGGTAGAATAGTGAGATAAAACTTGAGTTAGAATCTTTTATGGTCAATCAAAATGTAGAAAAAAAGAATGTAGTGTTAACAAACAACAGGTCACGTGCTGGAAAGATGAAGAATCTTTTCTGCTCAGTTGAAAGTTTTGAATTGCAACAGTAAATTTGAAAAAATTAATGAGGTCTAGCTGACAACTTGAACTACAGAAATTGAAATAAAGTCACATGATGGAAAAGACGCTGCATCTTTTCGGCACATGACTCAATCACAATTCAGGCATAAAAATAATCAAAAAATGTACAAAAAAATTTGTAAAAGACTACAAATGTGAAAAAATGTCACATTACCTGAAATAACAATTAATCAGTTAAATAAGTCAAATAATTTTTTAATGTCATAAGTTTGGCCATTTTTTATACATTCCGTAATAAATTCTTTTTTTTTAATTTTCTTTCTTTTTCAATTCATGACATGCCATTTTCTTTGAAATTCACGACCTTTTGATTTTTCTGAGTGAAGATGAACACTTTCCATCTCCTCTGCCTCAAATATGGTCTTTTCAAAATTAGATTGAAGCAAAAACAAATTTATCCTCAAAATCTAAGGCCCTTTGATCTTTCATTAGCATATGATCAAACTTCATCTTCTCAAAGTCAAGGCAGTTTTTCACAATACAGGATTTTGCTACCAAAATAGATATGAAAAAGAAAAAAAGTTATTGAATAAGATATATAGTGACTTATTCTTACTTATATCTTTTTTCTTGAAATAATTATAAAGGGAATCCAAAGAGCTGGATGAAGTATTGCCACATTTCAAAAGATGGTTCAAGTTTATTGATGTTGAGGCCCAATGCTTTAGTTTCGAAATTGAGCTAGAGGGTTCAGGAAGTTCATCTAAAGCAGCTTACAAAGTGTGATTCTCATTTTTGGGATTGATAATCTTTTTTGGAATTTGAGTTTGAGTAGGAGTAGGAGGAGACTAGAAAAGAAATAAAGAAATAAAGAAATAAAGAAATAAAGAGAAATTTAGAGAAGAATTTAAGAAAAAAGAAAAAGTAAACATAAATCAAATAATTGTGGCTCTGAGGACTCAGATCTGCTCCAAACTAATTGTTCTGCTTGAAAGTCAGGATCATCTTTGGCTGAACTATAGTGAGAGGCTTCAGGGGATTTATCTCCTTCAAGTAAAGGTGTGTTGGGAGAATTATAGGAGGGTTTGGATCCAGAGGGTATATCCTTAGTAGTATCGTGTAGAAACAAAGGGTTGGCATCAACTTGGGAACCAAAAAGAATATCCATTTCTTCATAGTAAGGACAAATGAAATTGAGCTTTTCGGAAACAGTAGTAATTCCAATCTCTAAATTCTCATCATCGACACCAAAGCCAGTGGAAGTGGAAGCAAAATGGGCCTTTTTATATTTTGATTGATAAATTTTGAACCTCTCCTTCATTTGCTTAGGAGTGATGTCAATTTTCCCTTTTGTTTTATTTATTACTTCATTTGCCATCAACAAGATGCCATTTACCTTTGATGAAGGTGGACATCCAATGCGGGTGAGCTTCTCACATCCAAAATTTGCATCATAATTTGATTTTATTTTGAGGAAGTTGTTGATGACAAGATAATCTTCCTTTTTTAGCTGTCCAGACTTTGATTTCTCAGGTGAGGAGCTAGCATTACAAAGAGACTTTTGTGATGAATAATTTCTTTGAGATGCCTTTTGAGTGTTTTATTTTGAGGAGGAATTATAAAACTAGTATGTTACAAGAAAAGATATTAAGAAAGAGGTTGAAAAAAATCAAGGGAAAAAACATGCCTAGTTAAAATGTTGCAATAAAATGTTTCAAATCTTAGTGAGGATGTAGGAGGGGATGGAGATCAGAGTGTGACATGTGACAGGGATGTTTTCAGCCTGGATATCCCCAGGAATGAGTAAAAAGTACTTGTAAGTTATGTTTAACACATGGACTATACATGGTAGCAATAAATTAGAGTACACAAATAGTATACATAAGTAAATTTATGATAAAATACAAAGTATGCCATTATAACACCTTATATACATGCATATATCCACCTTTTATAAATCTTATGTACTTAATATTAAGTGGAATATGCTAAGGTAATAATAAGAGCCTTAAATATAAGGCTACATAATTTTTAAGTAGACTTAAAGCTGTTGTTTTCATTGTTTTTAATTGAAATACAAGAAATGCACTTTAAATCACTTAAAGTTAACTATATGCGCTATAAATTTAATAATATTTAAAATTCACTCTGACAGATCAATATGTCTTAATTAGGGATATTGATTCGGCTACTCAAATGCATAAAAATAACTTTTTTCAAATTTGGTGTTTTTATGCCAGAAATGGCTTCTGTGTACTGGCCACATACTGCCTGCATTTTTCCTGTGTGAATAGCTTCATTTTTAGCAAAGTTAAATTTTTCACACTATAATTACCCCAAATTCTATGACCACTGTGGGAAAACACGCTAAAATAGGTGACAGGCTCTTATTTAGTGTCCTAGTTTAATTACAAATGCATTGATCCTTATTATATGCACTAACTGAATTAATAACCTCAAGCCTGGCGCTTTAATTCACTACTACACTTAAATTTGCCTAAATTAGTCAAGGATTTACCCATGAAAGTGCCTGCCAAGGACTGCATGTAGTTACCCCACATCTCACACCCTTTTTTGGGTTTTTAAGTGGTTTCTCAGTCAATTTTGGTTATTTTTGAATGGGTATTTCACATAGTGTAATGTCATGATTAGCCCCATAATTTCTACTGTTAATCCCCCTTAATATGAAGTAAGAATTAATTGTAATTTTCCCTTTTAGTCTTTTATTTTAAATGTATTACACGCATATACTCTCTTTTTTTCTTATTCCTTATTTTTGATGGATTATCCCTATTACTGCAGGATTTTGGCAGGTGATATCATTCTTATTATGTTATTTGTCACTCTTTATGTTGTTGAACAAGTCTATTAGTTGGAATGAGGCATCATTAATCATGTATAGAGTTGGTAAATAATGGGGGTCATTGGGGAAGTTATTGTGTATAAAACAAGGGGGTTTTTGGTTTTGCTTTCTAATTTCTTTATCATTACAATTCAAATATATAACCAATACAATTACAATACATATCAATGGCACATATAGAATCTGTGAATAGTATCTGAATTATTAAATCTATTTTTCTACCAACTATAAGATTGTAAGCCATATATATAATTAGTGAGATTTAAATTACTGAGACCCTTATATTGAGTTAAATTTTAACACTTATTGGATTTGTACTACAGTATTCATATAGGACAATTAAAATCTTCTAGACAACTGAACATTCAAGATAGTTCACATCTCTGTACTTGACCTTAGCCTGACAGATGATATGGGCAAGGATGGGATGATGTGGTCAACGTGTGGTTGTGAAAAAAAAACAACGAAAAGTAGTTATTTGAGGTCAGAACTGACGCCCATTTGTGAAATAAGTGACTTATTTGCAAAATTTAAGTGCTGGTTTGTAAGTGCTGATTTGGTTTGAAATCCGCACTTAAGCTAAGTGCGGATTTGCCAGAACTCACACCCCATAATGCATAATAAAAAAATGGAAAACTATAGCCAAGAAAGAATCAGGCCATATCACCACGCAATATAGGGGGAGGACTTGCTAGCAAGTCCGCAACTTGAAGTCAGATGGAAATCAGATGGAACTCAGACTGAAGTAATACTGAACTTTCACTTGAAGTATCACACAAATAACAATGGATCTATATTGAAAACATAGTGAAAGTGTGAGGATAACTGAATGGAAGCCAGAAAAAATCATTCCATGAGTCTACTCAATGCAAAGTATTTTTTGAAACAGCTTATTAAAATAATACTTTATTAAATTAATTTGATCAATAAAAATTGATTGACAATATTGCAATTCTTAAATACAATAATTTTATTAAAAAATTTCAGATTACATATAAAAAAAATCAGTGACTTTTTCTATTACTTACAACTGTTTTTACAGAATTGAAAACTATGTTTCAGCTAATATTTTATGGAAGTGAACTCTGTTCTTCGCCCGAAGAACAGAGTTCATCCTCCTATTTTCACACTCTGTTTGCACCAATCTCCATCCCTTTCAATTCTATCAACACATGCTTGTCTTCCCTTCCCATGCCTTTCGCTATCCTCCCAGCCCCATTGTATGCCATCCTCTTTTGATCCCCATTTCACCCCTCTCAACCTCTCCCAGACCCTTTTCTTCATTTAAAATGCCTCGGAACCCTTAATCTTCCCTTCCAACTCTTTCCCAACCTTTTCGCTACCCCATACACCCTTCCTCACCCCTCTCTCCAGCCTTTCCAGCCCTTGTAGCCCCATTTGTGTTCACATGAGCTTCAAGGTGTGTTCAAAGTAAATTCAATACTTCTTCATGATGGTTTCATCACTTCCTCAATGTGTGCTCAAAAAGATATGAATTAGGGTTCAAGGTTGCGGACTTGCTAGCAAGTCCGCCCCCCATATTGCGTGGTGTATGGTTTAAACTAAAAAAATTAAAGATCCAAGTTTTCCATTAAATGTATTTTTCAAAAAAAAAGTCACTGATTTTATTATATATTTTTTCTGAAAAAAATGATTAAAATCATCAGACAGTTTAAAAGTAATATTTTAGAAATAAAATCTATGATTTTCAGTCTTTCTACTGATTAATTGCAACTTAAAACTGAAATTTAACTGTGTTTTTTAAAACAATACTGTAAATTGATAAGACTCTTAAACTCCCCTTGATTGAGTTTCTATTAATTTACATTGAACTCTCAATATTATTTCAGATCAAAATCATTCCTCCTTGGTTAAGAGCTTAAGAGGATCTCAAAGTAAAGTTCAGTGCCAGTTCATTATAAGTTCAGTCTGAGTTCCATCTGACTTCAAGTTGAGGACTTGCTAGCAAGTCCCCCCCCCAAATATTGTGTAGTGATCCCCACAGATTGGTGTTTCAAATTAAAATTTAGCTACATGTATAAATTTTTGGGAAAAAATATTTTCTAAAATTAAATCAGAGCTTTAGTAAAATTGATAATTTTGTTTATTTTAAAGGTCTTTTCATTCAAAAATTTTTTTAATTGAGTTTTTGGTTACTCTGATTTCAAGGATGATACAAAAGCACTTGTGGACCTTTTCCTTGTACAGAGCTCAGAAACTCATTGTAATATTCCTTTGTGGTTACTTCATTGTCCACTCTAAGATTTCTAAAAAACAACTTGTCTACCAGTAATATTTTTTTTTCACCCTGTCACTACAAAAAACACCTGGAAACTGCTAGCAGGTGCCAATCCCTCAATCTATTTGTGACACAAGAATAACTCATATTTGATGCCACAGGAGCTAGCATTCTCAGTGTTTAGTGCGCAGTCTTTCCAGAAGAATCAAAGCTGAGCTAGAACTGAATCGAATCAAAGATAGGGATTGGCACCTGCAATCAAGAGCCCACATTTTTTTTCTGGTGTGTGTATTGGTTTAAAACACATGATAAAGTGAGAATAAAGTAAATTTCTTAATTTTACTTCTATTTCGAGTCTGAGTAGCTCAAAATATTTCTGGTTATTATATTAATCATCCTATATCTTGAAAAGATGATTGTATCTAAAAATTTGAATGAGATATTGCCCTTATTGGTGAAAAACACATGTTAAATTAAAATGTATTTGAATTTCTCATTTTTACTTTGATTTTAGGTAAGAATAGCTCATTAGATTTGGAATCATTATATCTATCATCAGAGAAAATTTTGGTTCCTGATAGGCACTCTCAATCCCTATCTTTAACTTGATTTAGCTTAAGTTCAGCTTCAATTCTTTTGAGAGGACTGTGCACTGAAAATTTTTTGAGTATTAAAATGATGATAAAAAATGGGAAAATGGGATAAGAAAAAATTTAGTAATAGTGAAATGTGATATTTCAGTATAGGATTAATATGACAAAGGGGCATATGAGATGAGGAAAAAGTTAGCAAATGATCAAATGTGTTATTTAAGTAAAAAATAATGATTGATTGAAAAAAGGCATTTTTAGGCCAATAAAAAAGTTGTGGATAAGGAAATGTGATATTTCAGTATCAGATTGTAACGGAAATGTATAAAATGATATGAGAAAGAACTTAGTCAACAATGAATTGTTATATTTGAGTACAAAATTATGATGGAAAATGGAAAAGTGAGATGAGGAAAAATAGAGTGAATGATCAAATGAGATATTTCAGTATAAAATTGATATGGAAAAGGGGCATATGACACAAGAAAGAAGTTAGTGAATTCTTATTTGGAACTTAATATAGAAATAGTCCCCTAATAAATTAATGTCCTTCTAAAACCAATATATCTACTAAAAACCCTAATAACCCTTACAAAAGGCTATCGCACCATTATTAATTAATTTAATTCCTATACCTCAATTTTTGGTTATGATTATGGATCCAACAAAAAAAAGGTCAAATTAAATTCAAACTTTGTTATTTCCCACATTTAATAAACCAATTATCGCCAAGCCCCCCTAATGTTTGAAGAATACTACTAAATCAAGTGGCAGAATCAGGTCGTGAATATGTTTTAATGACATGGAACTCAGTCCAGTATTTATTACGTCTAGCACTTGTTAAATGAAAAAGACCTGCACTTGACCCTTAGCGCTCAACATTCCTCATACTTCTTCAACTGTCACCATCTAGGCCAGTTACATCTCTACTCTAATTTTTTGTTATCATCACTGTATATAAAACTATGGTTTCTTAGAAAAATATCTTTCCTATCTTTAATACTTTGCTCCATTGCCTTCCCTTCCATCTTTAATGTCTTGTCTGTCCTTTACTCCCTGGATTGCACTTCCACCACTTTTTTCTAGCTGCTTCGAAGCAAATTGAATAGCTTGAGTCTCATACTCACTCATAGGATATTGGAGATGAGATATCATGCTACCAGTTCCACTGCATATCATATCACCAGGTAAGCAGACATCCATTGTTTTGGCTGCAAAATCATCAGGTATCTGAATCCCCAAGGCAGATGCTACCCCCTGTCCTTGTCCCTTTTGAAAAGAAAATGAAAGTCAAGCCAGAAAAAATACACTAGTTAGTTATTGGAAGTTTTTCGAAAACCTTACGAATATATTCAGGGGGAAATATAGCATACACCTCCAAAGTCATATGATTTTCCAGATTTAAAATAAGGATTTCCAAACAGGACAACGGCAGCTACTTGGCTAGCTGGTATTATGTTTTTGGTCAAGGTTTTAACGACTACCATGGCTCCTTCTGAATATCCAACAAAAACATAGGAGGATTTACAAGATGAGTGTCGCTGGTAAAAACTAGCAACGTCAGCTGCGCCTTGATCAGGACCATTCATATAATCTAATACGTGAACCACGAACCATTGTTAAACAATTATCAGTTTCAGGAACTTAGACATCTATTTTGGAAACGTATAAATTGAATTACTTACCGGTGGCTGCTGGATATTTAACCTCGTAATTCGTTCTATTAAAGTATAATGACTGTAAGCAGTGAGAAAAACCAATTATTGAGGTCGAAAATTTTAATCTGTTGCCGGCTTACCCTCCTGGGACAGCATTCAGTACTCCATTCACAAACCTGGGGAGTAGAGATATTAAAAAACCATATGCTCGGGAATTTATAGAAAGCATGGAGCAGCCTACTTTGCATTTCCCGTAGGATTTGTCTGACTTTCTCCTATTGTTTAACGATAAATGCGAAAATTAAGTATTGAAAATTACCTAAAAATCAATTCCTTAGTTTGCTTACCTGTTCCTCGAGCGCTAACCAGAAAATATTTGCCACAATTGCCACCCCCTTCTCCGCCTTCACCCTCCCCACCGCTGATTAGCCCCCCTTTACTCCCTCCCGTTCCGCCAGGTAACAAACCTCCAATTTGTCGTTTTTTTAAAGCCTTAATGGGCTCACTCTGAGTAACGCCAAAAATGTAATAGAGAGTAATCCACAAGAGCATTAGATTCCAAAAATTGTAATAAAGCATCATTTGAAGTACGAATTATTCAGTGAAGGGAAGTTATTTTGTAAGGTGAAAGCAGATGTTCAGGGTATAAGCCTATCAATGAAAGTACTTCGTTCATTTGTCTGCTCAGTTTTGAAATTAATCTAGACTTTTTAAGTGTATTCATAAAATGACTGACGTTTAATTGGAACCACTCAATAAAAGTATTAAATTTTATGATTTTCAAATGAAAGTGAAAAGTGGATGAGTTGAGCAAGTGAGTTGAGGACTACTATTATATTGTCAACAGTCGAATAGTGAGTGACGATGATCTGCATGGATTTATTTTTTATAACCAGAGGTCATCTGGCCCGACTTACTTCAACTATTGAAATTTTCGGAAAACATTGATGTCAATCTTACCCCCTTATTTCCTTGAAAAGAAATGGACATCACCACCATGATTCTATTGATATTCATAGAAAACCTTGCATCCCGGGTGAAATCGGAGCTGCGAGTGCGCTTATAGCGCAACTAAACTTAAAAAATTTAATATAATTGATCGCGACATCCCTCCTGATTCTGTTGATTCCAGTTACAAGTTACGAACAAAAAAATACAGTCCATTAAAGCATATTGCTCTCCTTAATTCTAAATAGTGAAGAATTAGAAATATAAGCGGAGCGCACGAAGAACATGTGTAGTTTCACAAATCAATGCCCCCTACACAATGTAGGAATGAGTGTGACGAAATTATCTCGCCACAAAATTGTGCAGTTCAAAATTATTATTAATAATAAGGGGATATCCAAGTTATAAATCTACCATTTGACAATCTCCTTTTTTCCGTCATTTCAGCCATGATTATTTTTTTTTCATGTATGACATATCTTGCACCATACAACCCTTTTACTGATAATTACATTTGAGTCTGTAGCTGTATCTTTGTGGTAAGAAATTGCTTTTAATTAAAGGGGTACTTCGATCTTTGTCACCTACTACTGTGGGATACCTAACGATTTTGGGTTTCAATGGTTGGTCATTTTTTGAAGGGCTTGGACTCCCTGCCTGTGTAATGCTCGTCACAATACATGAAATTGGCGGAGATTTTCGCTCTTCGGGGCGTTTGGGGGGTAACCTGTGCACTAGTTCTTCACAATACAACACATGTTTGTTTCGCCTTGACACTACAATAAATGTTCGTTTCGTCTTGGGGCGCAACAATGGCGCAATGATTACGCAACAGTTATCTAACAATTGTTTTTAGCACTTAAAGGTCAAAGGTCTTAAGACCCTCTTAAGACTCGTAAGTGCAAAAAACAATTGTTACATAAATGTTGCGTAATCATTGCGCCATTGTTGCGCCCCAAGACGAAATGAACATTTATTGTAGCGTCATGCATTTTGATGGTCAAAACATAGTTACAGCCATATCCACTACCACTACAGCACATACTCACTTCGCCATGGGGTGCAACAATCACGCAACACTTACGAAACAATTGTTTTTTGCATTTAAGACCTACTTAATAATGTACCGTAACCCGAAGTAGACCAGGTCAGTCTTGTCGGTCTAGTATCCGGAATGGTTTATGTATTACTTTACTAACCTATTGTACCGTAACCCGAAGTAGACCAGGTCAGTCTTGTTGGTCTAATATCCGGAATGGATGACGACCGACCGGGTACGGTATTACATCTATATACAAGTGTCGGCATTGTGCCCTAACCTAGTTTGTATGTATACTTAATAGTTATTTCCTAACACCCCCCACGCAATGTTGACCGTATATAGATGTAGATGTAGTTTTAAGTTAGAAAAATAATAAAAAAATCAATAAGAAAGAAAATCAAGTAACTAGCCCCCATGATTTGTTTATATTTTTTTATTTCATACAATCTCACCAAGAAAGGGGCATGAAGGACCAGACAAAGACATAAGTATATACATTTGGGTGATTACTAGTAGAGGAACAACTGGGCAATGAGCAGAAACTATATTAATGAGAGAGGAGTTTGGGAATTTAACATGTGAGGGGCAAATTATTTGTGAATCTTTTTGTGTTAAGTAAAAATTTTGCGACATCTAAGATAATGGGAGAATGAGAAAGTAGAGAGGAGGTGTTAAGAGGGACCTTGTGTTTAGTGGCAGCTTGGATAAGTGCGGGCCTGATGTCTGAGTGAGCTTGGCAAAGGAGAAGGAGGTGTTCCGGAGTATCTTTGCTGTTGGAGTCACAACTAGGGCATTTTGGTGATTCCACAATTTTGAAACGTGAAAGATAATTGTTAAGAGGGCAATGGCCTGAATAAACTTGAGCAAAGACTGTAGCTTGTGTGTGGGATAACCCAGACAGTAGTTTGAAGGTGGTGAGAGGGGCAAATCTACCTCTGAGTTTTCTCAAGACATCATGGTTGGGGGTAGTAAGTAGGATGGATTTGTAGTGAGATTTTAAGATTGATTTTAGTGAGGCAGAAGATGGGGAGCCCCAATGAATTGATTGCTTTTGTCATGTTGATGCTGTTCAGTGCTTTGGTCATGCAGTCCGCTAGTTGTCTAGAACCAGGGATCCATGCAAGAACTAGTTTCTTTTCATAAACCAATTGATTTAGGAAATAGAAATCACAGGTTGCATGTCTTGTGTCTTTGTTTGAAGGGCAATCATTACCAATATCTACTGCTGTACTATTATCACAGTTTAAAACTATGTTCGCCTTCTTACCCAAAAAATCTGAAATTAAATTTTTTACCCACAGTCCCGTTCTTGCTCCCATTCCTAGAGCCATATATTCTGCATGAGATGTCGCCAGTCCCACAGATTTTTGCCTTTTCTCCATCCAACTAACTGCCACCCCATTTACCAAAATAACATTAACATGACCTGCTCTCCATCCTTCACCTCTCCATGCCGCATCCGCAAATATTTGTACATCCAACAGTTTGTCTTTATCACACTACGCACCAAGTTAGATATCCCCGATGGGGATATTCATGCACAAGTTGAGGATATTGTAGGGAGTGACATAAGGACAGAAAATATGTGCAGAAAAAATATGTGTGAGAAAAATAAGTGTAAGAAAAATATCTTGAGACCATGGGAAATTTTAGTTTTTAATTTTAGTTTTTCAAAAAATGATTTTAATTTAATTTTTTACTTTTTTTAATTTTTTCCCTATTTTTTACAATTTTTTTTTTTTTGAAAAATATTCTCATGGTTGCAAATGATTTTCTTACACTTAATTTTCTTGCACTTACTTTTCTTACATTTATTTTTCTGGCCTCATGTCACTACACACCAAGTAAGATATCACTGATGGGGATTTAAAGTGCGAGTTGGATAAGGTCAGAAAAATCAATGTAAGAAACGCAAGTGCAAGAAAAGTAAGTGTAAGAAGAGAAAGTGTAAGAAAAATCATTTGTGACCATGAGATTTTTTTTTTCAAAAAAAAAAAAAAAAAAAAAAAAAAAGGTAAAAAAACAGAAAATGAAAAAAAATGAAAAAAAATCATTTATTTGAGAATTTTTTTTTTTAAAAATTCTTATGGTTGCAAGATATTTTTCTTACACTTATTTTTCCCACATTTTTTTTGCACATATTTTCCTTACACATATTTTTCTCACACATATCATTACAGCACATGTTTGTTTTGCCATGGGGTGCAACAATTATGCAAAAGTTGTGCAACAATTATGAAACAAATGTTTTAGGGCATCTACCTCCATGTTGGTAAAAAATAAGTATTTAATTGCATTTTACTTGGTCATTTCATAATGAATTTCAATATTTAACCGTCCTATGCAGTATCTTTTACTAATCACCACATTTAGTTAATATTCAACCCTGGGACTTTGGCAGTCATTAGGTAAACCTTGACTGCTAATTATTTATGCATGTCATTCAATGTTCTCAATGAATAACTTAATACAAATGAATAAGAGTATATTATTTCCTATGTGTTTAGAGAGCACATTTTCTAATGGTTGCTCAGCATATTTTAGTAATTGAGGCTTGGAGTGTGCAGCCAGTTGTATAAAATAGTGAAAATTGAAAAAACTTGATGATGAGTAGTGAGTATAGTGAATTAAAAAGATAATGTGTGAAAAAGTGGTGGAATCAAGGGTGTAATTAAGTATCTTGATGAGTAATGTAAAATGAAAAAAAATTAGCAGGGAGAGGTGTGAGTTAAGGACATGAAGTAAGTATCTGTAAGTATATATACTTACTTGTACCCAACATTTACTGAAATGAATAGCTAATGTGAGGTGTAAATGACACGGTGCCGGAATATGCATCAAAGTAATAGTTAAGTATGCATGGAGTGGGGTGTTACCTACATGGTGGTGGCTTGCCTTATGCACTTAAGATCCACTTAAGACCTTTAAGTGCTAAAAACAATTGTTACTTAACTGTTGCATAATTGTTGTGCCATTGTTGTGCCCCAAGACAAAAAAACATTTATTGTAGTGTATCTTTCTTACACAAATTTTTCCATCCTTATGTCCCTTCCTACAATATCCCAAACTTGCGCTGGATATCCCCATTAGGGGGTATCAAAGTTAGAAATATTCAATTTCAAAATACCTCTTTTTTCCACCAAATCAACCATGATTATTTTTTAAAATATGCCATATTGTGCCCCCAAAACATCTTTTTATGGAGAATTAATGTCAATTTTGTGGCTTTATCTGTGTGTTGTGAAATACCTTTTAAATATTTTCAAATTTCCTACTTTGATACCCCTTATTAGGGATATCTTTTTTGGTGCATAGTGTCAGGACAAATTTTAAATTTGAGATCTTTTGTTTTTGTGACATATGGTATCAGGTGGTTTAACGTGTACCAATGTTCTTCATTTGGGTGACTAGAAAATCGTGCAAGGAAGTTGAAGGCAAAATTTATGTCAGGTCTTGTACCTTGCACTACATCAGATAGTGTCCCTATCATGAGAAAAAATCTGTTGAATGTATGGCTGGTGATGATGTATTTGCTGTCTCAAGATTGCATTTTGCAGGTAGTGGAGTATTTGAAGGTTTGGAGGATGGGTTAAATTTTTTGATGATTTTTTGTATTAAGATATGTTGTGATAGTAATCATCCACCATCATTCTGCTCTACCCTAAGACCTACAATTTGACTGATGTCATCATCCCATTTTATATCCATAAAAGATTTCAAATTGGATTCTGATTTGCACAGTGCATTGATATAGTCACTAGCCACTACTCCATCATCAAAATGTAACCAGACGGCAGCTGAAGTTTTTGGAGTTTTCAGAATGTATACAGAAGAGACAAAGAAACTGGGCATTTAACCAATATCCTGTAATTTTTGCAATATGAATTTCCACCAAAACTTTCCCGCTTGCTTTTTACCATACAGAGCTTTTTTTATTTTACACACTAAATTGGTTCCTTTTTCAAAACCTTTAAGTTGTTTTACATAAACTTCTTTGTGTATTGGACTGTTAAGATAGGCTCCCACAACAATAAAAGATTTTACATGCCAGTTACGTTTTGACACAAGTACAAAGAGTAAGTGTAAGGAAGTAAAAGCAGCTGTTGGTGCAAAGGTATCACTGAATTTTTCCATATATTTTTGTTCAAAACCCTGAGAAAAGAAATGGGCTTTGTTTATTATGACCTCCCCCTGCATATTCTTTTTTAGAGAGAACACCCATTTTCTTCCAATGGCAGATTTCACATGAGGAAATGGTACTAAATTTTATACTTCTTTGATTTCCAGGTTATCAATTTTGGAAATACACACAAATTTCCATTTAGATGCATCATTTGATTTCATTTCCTGCTTGTAAGTTCTAGGTGTAGTTAGATCATCACCCAAGCATGTGTTATGTATGTCATCTGTTAATTTGTCCTGTTCTTTGATTATTTTGTCTAGGCTACAATCTCCAAGTTTTAATGAGTTAAGGATGTATGGTACTGAGACTTTCCATTGCATTCCATTTTATGTGGAAGGAGTTGTGTGTTGTTGTAATATAAGCTCTTTTTCTGACAGAAAAATTGCAGTTGCCAATTGTATGACACATTTTTTTTAATGTCCAAAAACAGCCACCCTTTTCCTCCTTCTAAATATCTAATCAAAAGACATCTAGATACCCTAGGAACCAGTTTTTGGAAAACTTCTTTGTGTATGTGAGCAAATGCCTCCTCTCCAAAAATTTTTAAAATGTCCAATTGAGGTTTCTTTTCAAACAGAGCCTGATATGGTGTTATCTATTGGTAATCTGTTGTGCAAGAACACCTCCCAAAGAAAGACAGAACCCCATAACTGTTTACCCATGCCACTGTCAAACAGAATTTTTCTCCCAATACCTGCCACCATTCTATTAAAAGCTTCTGCTACACCATTTTGTTCATGGTGATAAGGCATAGCATGTTTCCAACTAATTCCAAATCTAGTAAGGTAAAATTGAAATATGTTGTTCACATATTCACCTCCATTATCAGAGCATAATATTTTTATTTTATTTCCAGTTAATTGTTCTATTTTCAATTGATACCTGACAAATGCCTCTGACACCTGTGACTTTTATGTTAATAATTCACATACTGTATAGTTGGTAGAAACATCCCTGAAAGATACAAATAATAAGGCACCTTCAAATGTTGCTGATTCAAATGTTCCCATCAGATTGGATACATTTTTCTCCAATGGTTCTAATATCCTGTTTGTGCTATTGAGTGTTAATGAGCTCACACAATAATTCTATACAACATTGATCACATGAAACATCTCCAGGGGGCAAAGATTTTGGTAATCCATGGGCTGTGTTATTATTTATTAATATCCTTATTACTCTCATACTTACGTGCCCCAAAACTCTGTTCCAATGAATAAGAACAGGATTTTTCATATCCATTCACTCAGAATCAGGATTTCAAGGAGGTCAAGAGATAACAGTACTTGTGCACTTGGGACTGATAAAAAATGGAGAACAATCAATGTAGAATTGCATGTTATTAAGTTATGATTACTAACTACATTAACTTTCCACAACTTATTGCTTGTGAAAATGCCTTGAATTTTTTAATATATTTATATTATGACTCTCATCAAAAGCTAGTTGGGCTCCTGCTGTAGACACTCCTATAGTACTAGCTATAGGCCTTGACAAAGGAATTTGGAGAGAAACCAGAGAGAAAATTCCCTGTCCCTTTGAGAAATACCAAGTGTGATTAATTTGCTACAGCAAATGGGAGACTGTTACAATACCCCTTCTAGCACACTTCTTGACTGCTTAAAAATTCAAGACAGTAGCCCAGGTCACTAAAAACCAAAGAAAACCTGAAATCAAGAAAGATCCACACCAGAAAACCAAAACACTGTGCACATGTTGCACAGAAAACAGCAATAATACTTGATGCAGGTTGCAAAGCTACACCAGAGAAACCAGTTGAAAAAGTTGAGTTAAATGAAGAACATAACTTGCAACAAACACAGCCTATTTTGGCCAAAAAACAGTGAAAAAAGAGTAAAAAACAGTGATCTAATTACCAGATGGTTGTATGATGATTAAATTTGCCCCAAACTGTCTTATTCAGTATGTACACACAGACCCCCTATCTAAGAATCTAGGCAAATAAACTAATTTGACTTTTCTGCCAGAAAACTTGCATAAAAACCCTCTAGAAGTGCTCCTCAGCATGCTACGGTAGAGGTGGGCAGGCTTCCTTGAAGAAGCCTGGCCTCCTGAAGCCAGAAAACCACCAAAAACAACAGAAAACATATTAAACCATAAAATATGCTGAAAAATCAACAGGACATAAAATGTAGAGAGAAATAAGGGCTATTTAATGGTACTAGGCAATTAAACCTAAGACTTAAGGTTAGCCCAAAAAACGCAAAAAACAAAATTCAACAATTATAGCAAAAAAATGAAAAATGACCAAAAGAGCCCTTAAAACTTGGAATATAAAAATACCATCAAAACATAGAATATAAAGAAGAACCAGGGCTATCTAATAATAAAATCTTTTTCCCCATAGCTCCAATATTCAGCCCGTGTACCCAGAAAAATATCATAATAAAAATCATTACCATTTAAGACATCACCAAACAGTACCATACTACACAACAAAGGCCCCAGCCAATGTTGGATTACCACACCTCTTTAATAAAAGATTCAACTGATAAAAATTTTCCTGTTGGATTTGGACAATATAATATTTTTCATATATGAATGTCACTCTCCATACCCTGAACTGCTATTTCTCTGATACCTGTGAGGTAATCAGGAATATAATTTTCAGTTGCAACAATAAGTATAATTGGTTGTGTTAGTTCTGTAAGCCAAAAGAAGATATCTATACTTCTTCTCAAATTATAAATTTCACCAGTGTCAAATAAAGCTGTCGTAGTATACGAGTGCCAGGTCTTGGTGTCAATTTTTAAGGCTCTGGGAAGTGGTGGTCTGTTTCCCAGTTCATCTTCAATTTCAATGAAACCTGCCTTGACTTTTGCCTTGGGATAAACAGGTTGATAGTTATTGGATTGTGGTTTTTTGACAGGGTGAGCTCTTTTAGGCTGACTATTACATTAACAAGGATTTGAGTTACAGTAGAAGTTTACATTTAAAGGACTGGAATGATTTCCAAATGAGCTTCTCATTGATCTGTTGATAGTTGAACATTGAGCTTTCCAATGTCCTCTCTTCCCACAATGAAAGCCAAAAGCGCCTCTATAGTTTTTTAAAGCAGAATTAACAGTAATTTCCTCTTCTATTTACAGATCAGGCTCATCTTTGTCATAAGAGATAGTGTTAAATTTTATGGCCATAACCATAGCTGCATTGGATTGGGGTTTGGATAATTTTATAGACTTTTGAAAATTACTTGCTATTTGATCTATCTCTAATGTTTTAAGGTATAGTTTTAAAATTTGAATATTATTGTCTATGCTGTTGATCAAATCAGTTGATAATTTAAGCATTGTATCCATAGATAGAAATAGGAAAAGATTTTGAAATGTATATTTTGTTAGAGTGAAATTGTTTTCATAAAGCTTGTCAATTTTATTTTGCAATAATGCCACATATTCTGCTTATATCATGTTGTCCAGATTGAATTTAAAGATAAGCATGTCTTTCAAGGAGCTTCATTTGAACTCATTTATTTGAGGTTGAATGGACCATGAATGAATTTGTATGCTGCATTTTCCGGTTGAATTATTTAGATATGATCTTTATGTACATTGTCCACAGAACTGTATATAGCAACATGTGACCATTTGTACATGTCTTGGTGAAGACGTTGTAGAAAATCCTATAGTACTAGCTATAGGCCTTGACCAAGGGAGTTGGAGAAAACCAGAGAGAAAATCCCCTGTCCCTTTGAGAAATACCAGGTGAGATTAATTTAATACAGAAAATTGGAGACTGTTACTATACCCCTTATAAAAACTTCTTGACTACTTAACAAGTCAAGACAGTAGCCTAGATAGACTAAAGACCAAAGAAAAACTGAAATGCAGAAAGATCTAAACCAGAAAACCAAAACACTGTGAATTTTTTACACAGAAAACAGAAATAATACTTGATGCAGGTTGCAAAGCTACACCAGAGAAATCAGTTTCCAAAGTTGAGTTAAATGAAAAACTAAAATTTCAACAAACACAGCCAATTGTGGCCAAAAAACAGTGAAAACAGAGTAAGGATCAGTGATCTAATTACCAGATGGCTGTATGATAATTAAAGTTGCCCCAAACTGTCTTATTCAGTATGTACACACAGACCCCCATCTAAATTGTCAGCCTGTATATCCCCAGGACTGAGTAAAAAGTGCTTATAAGTTATGTTAAACACATGAACTATACATGGTAACAATAAATGAGAGTACACAAACAGTATACATAAGTAAAATTATGATAATACACATAAAATGCCATTATAACACCTTATATACACGCATATATCCACCTTTTATAAGTCTTATGTACTTAATATTAAGTTGGAATATGTTAGGGTAATCTTAAGAACCTTAAGTATAAGGCTACATAATTTTTAAGTACACTTAAAGCTGTTATATTCATTGTTTTACACAAAAAACAAGAAATGTGCTTTATTTCACTTAAAAGTTGACTATATGCGCTATAAAATTGAGAATATCAAAATTGCGCTTTGACAGATCAATTAAGCTCATTTAGAACTATTGATTTGGCTATTTAAATGCATAAAAATAACACTTTTCAAATTTGGTGTTTTTTATGCCAGAAATGGCTTCTGTGTACTGGCTACATACTGCCTGCTTTTTTCCTGTGTGAATAGCTTCATTTTTAGCAAAGTTAGATTTTTCACACTATAATTACCCCACATTCTACACCCACTGTGGGGAAACACACTAAAATAGGCAACAGGCGCTTATTTAGTGTCCTAGCTTAATTAATAATGCATTGACCTTGTTTATATGCACTAATTTCATTAATAACCTCACTCTTGGCACTTTATTTCATCACCACGCTTAAATTCGCCTAATTTTGGTCAAGGATTTACCCGTGCAAGCGCCTGCCAAGGAGTGCATGTAGTTACCCCACATCTCACGCTCTTTTTTAAGTTTTTGGGTGGTTTCTCAGTCAATTTTGGTTATTTTTGAATGGGAATTTCACGTAGTATAATGTCAGGATTAGCCCCATTATTTCTACAGTGAATCCTCCTTATTATTAAGCTATAATTAACCTTAAAAAGTCTCCTTTAACCTTGTTATAATATTGTTTTCCACGCATATACTCTCTTTTTGTCTTTTCTTTAATTTTGATGGATCTCCCTTATTATTAATAGGATTTTAGTGGTTGTTGTTTGTTTAATTATGTTATTGGTCACTAGGGGCGTTGATGGAAAGGTCTATTACTTGTTTGAAGGCGTCATTAACATTGTATTGGATGGTACTTCAAGGTGTTTATTGGGGAACTTAGTGGGTATAAAAGGAGGGGGTTTTTGGTCTTGTTTTCTACATTCAATTTATCATTTTTTACAATTACAATTACAATATATAACCAATACAATTTATCTTACATTTCATTAGTACTTTAGAGAGTCTTTGAATAGTATTTTAAATATATTACATCTATTTTTCTGCACAACAATAAGCCTTGTAATACCAATTATAATAAGTGAGAGTAAATTACTGAGCCTTATAATTGATTTTATTCTACTACTTGCTTGTTTTACACCATTGTATTCATTTGTGACCTTTTGTAAATCTTCTAGACACTAGACCAGCAAGCTATTCATGTCTCTGGACTTGGACTTAGCCTGAAAACTGGGAGCCTTTCCTCATGAATTCAAGTGGTTATTCAAGTAAGTAAAAATAAAAATTAATTTAGGCTTGAGTAATTAGAAATCCTTATATATAATATCTGGATTATAATTACAAAGGGTTGGGTCACTAAAAATTTAGTGATTTCAGAAAAAGAAGCCCAGTTATATATATAATAAAATTGTGATATTGAATCAACAATTTTACCACTAATTGAACAAAAACGTGTTCTTAGTGGGAGTCTGTCAATAGACCAATTAAAATTGTGTTCTTTGCAGATAATAATTAACCAATAAATTAAAACTGATTAATTAATTCTCTGTTTACAGGACTTCTAATCCCTTTTTCTGGTTTGTTCATTAGAATTTTTTTTGATTTTGAAAAGACTATTACTGACAAATTTTCTTTTTAAAAATACAAAAACACGGCTACATATTGTAGACCACTCCAATTAAGTGACCACATAAAAGCATATTTGACTTTTTGCACTTATTTTATCCACTTAAAACCTACTAGTAAGCAATTTAATTGCCTTAAGTAGAGTTTTAACATACTGATAAAACTCTTTTGTAGTTTGAATCACATTTCTCAAACCTCTGGTCCAACTTTCACTGATAAAAATGAGTGACAACGTTGACATTGTAAGTAATAAGGCAAAACCTTATGACTTAAGACCAAGAACTAATAAATTTGTTGCAGGACTTCACCATGGAGGACACCTCCCCCAGCAACACTCCTCATATGAGTCTGGAAGAGAAAGAAAGGCTTCTCAACCTTGTAAAGATCAAAAAATCAAAAAATACCCTTCAAGAACAAATTCACTCCCTATCTCAATTACACAACAGCTTGACAGTAAAGGTCAACAAGATGGAAGAGGAGATTATGAATTTAGAGAAAAGGGTAGGCCAAACTTTCATGGAGGTCAACCAACAAATAACGGACCTAAGGGCACAGGTGAAACCAGTAACAACTCCCCCAAACAATCAACCAGCTCCTTCTCAAGCTCCAGGAGAAGAGCATATGATAACTGTAAGCAAATGGAAATGGGACTGGTATGCCCAGAACTACAACAGCAACCCTCATCAAGAGTCCAGCCATCACCCTTACAGGGGAAAAGGAAAAAGGGGAAGAGGAAGTGGAATAAGACCTTGGTAAGTCATCCACCTTCTAATGTTCAACAATATAATACTGACAATGAATTACTTATAGGTGATAATGAGGTATTAAGATTGATTGGTAATGATATTCAGGATTATTCATTTGATAATAGTGATTTGAATTTATCTTTAAAGGATGACATTGTGCATAGCTTTATTGATAATGGTGATAATAAAAATATAAAAATTGAAACAAATGAATCAAATCTTGAACCATATAATCTTGATAGCACTTCTGAGTTTGAAATTAATGGTTTTATGAAAGAAAACCCTATTATATCTTCTATAATAAATAGATTGTTATTAAGAATTGAAAAGTTAGAAGAATATTCCAAGGAGTCTTCAACTGACATGGAGGAGGTAATACTAAACCTCACTAAATCTTTAACTCACACAGCCAATAAAGTTAAGATCATTGAAAAGTCAAATGATGATTTGTTAAATGAAAATATCAAATTAAAATCTGATATTGGGCAGTTACACAGTAAGCTGGATCAATCTCAGAATACTATGGCTATTATTGAGGGACGGGTAAAATTGTCTTTTTCCAATTTAAATGATACTCTTTCACATGTACCTGCTTTGAAAAATAGATTGCAGATACTAGAAATAGAAGTAGCTACCATATTGAAAAATAATGACAGTAAGCACGTAAACACCTCTTATAAAAACCATACACCAGTAAATAAGAGAGAATCATTTGATAAATCATTAATTGAGAAAGAACATAGTGGTATAAGTTCTGAGAGTCACAAATCAGTAAAGGATGAGATAAATGATCATCTGTCAAAAGTAAGTGAATTAATTAATATTCCTCAGGTTAAGGAAGTAAAAACTAACCAGAAAAACTGGCCTAAGTTAGATCAGTACCCTACCTTTGATGGGGATTCAAAATCTGATTGGCAACAATTCATACAAAGAATTGGTAATTTGAAATTTTCATACAAGTTACCTGATGAAGAAATTACATCAAAACTTATATCTTTATTTACAGATGTGGCCTTATTATGGCTTGAATCTGTATTGAGTGAGGGGATTAATTACTCTTGGAATGAATGGAAGGCACGAATTGAAAGACAATTTGGTGGTCCAAAATTCAGAATCACTCAACAAAGATTATATGAAAAATCAAGATATACTCCAAGTAATGGAGAAAAACCAATGGTCTTTTTAATGGGTTTGATAAAAATCATGAAAGCCATGGATCCAAAAATGGATTTTGATGTGTGGAAAGAAAAAATAATATATAAATTGTCTATATCAGTCAGAGACATTATTGTAGCTAGAACTGAAACCATTAGAGATACTTCTGGTTTTATCAATATATGCAATGAAATATTATTAAACCACAGATATGAGACAAGGTACAACACTTATAAGCAAAATATTGAGGTAGTAAAACCTACTACAAGTAAGTTACCAGCAGAAAGGAAAAAACCTATTGCTCCTCTTGTTCCAAAGAAACAAGAAAGTAACACTTGCTATAAATGTAATGAACCTTGGGTTAAAGGTCATTCCTGTAAGAAAAGAATAAATGTTATTGAAAACTCACAAGATTCTGAACCCAGTAATCATGAAGATGAAAAGGATGAGTCTAGTGAGGATTGTAAAAGTAACATTTCTTACAGTGATGAAGAGAATGAAGTATTGGTATTAGAACAGGATATTATGTTCCTGAATGATACAATATCTTCCAATGATACATCTTTAACTTCCATTGAGGAAGCTGAAATAATTAAAGATGTAGATCATGATACTTACAAAATCAAGCCTATTAGAGCACCTGTTATAATATGTGGAAAAGAAATGAATGTCATTCTTGAAACTGGGGCTGCTGTTAGTGTAGTTTCTGTTAATACATTAATGAAACTGGATAGTAAGTACAAAGAAAAACTAGAACCTGTACAGACAAAGAACTGGAGAGGTTTTGGTTCAGTATTAAGTCCAATTGGCAAATACAAAACTGCTGTTTTCTTCAAATATCATAATGGATTTGTAAGAGCAGTATGTGATTTTGTAGTCATGGATAATATTAATTGTAGTGATTGGTTTATCATTGGTAATGACTTATTGACCAAATTTGGTATTAAACTAGATCCTGCGAATAGTTGCTTCACCATTGGAGTTAATGGGAAAAGAAAATTCAAGATTTGCTCTGAAAATTCTGTTTATACCATTGCTCCAAAGGAAGAACAAAAAAGTGGAAGACCCACTTCTGAGATGCTTGAGTTGGAAAATGAAATCCAAAAAGCCTCATTTAGTCCTCAACTCTCAAATATTGAAGTAGACAATATATTGAGATTGATAAAATCTTATCCTAGGGCATTTGCACACGGTTCAAATGAGCTAGGATTGGTCAAAGACCATGAAATGAAAATATCTTTAAGTTGTGACCTGGATAATATTCCTGGCAGCTTAAAAAAGAAACCTTACCCAGCTTCTCCTGCAAAAAGGAAAGACATTGAAGACAACATTAAAATGTTTTTGGAAATGGGTATTGTTGAGAAAGTAGACACAACTCCTAAATATTGTGTAATTTCACCAGTTTTAATCTCTTATGAAAAAGATAAGGCAAGGTTATGTGGTGATTATAGAGCTCTAAATACATTCACAGTGGATGATATTTACCCTCTTCCCAGGATAGCTTCTATCCATGCTACCTTACAAGGAGCTAAATATATTTCATGTCTGGATTGAAACAAAGGTTACCACCAGATTCCAGTAGAGAAGAGTTCTCATAATTACTTACTAATCACCACACATATGGGGATATATAAGTATGTGAGAATGCCTTTTGGACCTAAAAATTCCCCTTCAGTCTTCCAAAAATTGATGGATAGTGTTTTTCATCAGGAAATGGTTGAAGGATGGCTCTTAGTGTATATTGATGACATCATAGTGTTTTCAAAAACATATGATGAGCATCTAAATCACCTGAAAAGAGTATTTCAAAAGATGGATGAAATTAACATGACAATAGCATTGAAAATATGTAAGTTTGGATTTCAATCCTTGAAATTACTTGGACATGTTGTATCTGGCTTACAAATTTGTGTGGATAAAGACAAGGTGGCAGCAATAAAAAATATTGATATACCTAAAAATGTAAAAGATATACAAAGCTTTCTGGGTATGTGCGGATATTATAGACAGTATATCAAGAACTACCAAACAATTGCAGCCCCTTTAACAACATTAATCAGGAAGAATGAAGCTTTCATTTGGAATAATGAAAGACAACAGGCCTTTGATAAATTAATGGAATGTTAAATTTCAGCTCCAATCTTGGGACTGCCAGATTTTAGCCACCCTTTTATCTTGTATACTTATGCAAGCTTTACAGGGTTAGGTTCTGCTTTACAGCAGAAGCAGATAATTGGTGGTAAATTATCTGAAGTAGTTATCTGTTATATATCCAGAACCTTAAGGAAAACTGAATTAAGGTATGGTGCTACACAACTGGAATGTTTAGCCGTTGTGTGGGCCTTGGAAAAACTTCATTATTATCTGGAAGACCAGAAGTTTGAGTTAATAACAGATTGCAGTGCAGTGAAATCATTATTAAACATGAAAACACCTAATAGACACATGTTTAGATGGCAACTAGCTGTACAAGAGTACAGAGGAAGAATGACAATCACTCATAGAGCAGGTACATTGCATTCTAATGTGGATTTGTTATCTAGAAGCCCTTTGCCAAATGATACTGACAACCCAGCTTATGTGCCTGAGAATGAGGTAATACATATATATGGGATTTATATAGTGGATTTAGAAGATGAGTTTATGCAAACAATATTAGATAATTATTCATATGATAAAGACTTGTCTAATTTTTCAACCATCTTAAATAATCCAACAAATGCCTCAATGAGTGCATTAATAAAAACTTTACCTCCAAAGTATAAGAATGCGTTGGAAAAAGGTAAATTTTCAATTGAAGATGGATACATATATTACAGGAAAAAGCTAAGTAATGTAATAGTTATACCTCCATCTATGAAAGAGTTAATGTTAAGTACTTGTCATGATGATATCTTAGCTGGTCATTTTGATTACAATAAAACATTAACTAGAGTTAAAAACACAGCCTGGTGGATAAACATGAAGGATGATGTACAAAAATACATTGACACATGTGACTCTTGCCAAAAATCTAAAAGATTGACAGGTAAGAGAGCTGGGTTGTTACAACAAATAGAGCAACCAAAAGCTCCATGGGAAATTATAAACATGGACTTTGTTACTGGTTTGCCATTAGCAGGAAAAGAAAGTTTCAATTCTTGCTGGGTAATAGTGGATAGACTTACAAAAATGTGTAAATTTATTCAAACCAATAAAGAGGTATCTGCAAAAGACTTGGCCTTAATTTGGTGGACTCAAATGATGAACACTGCTGGGTTCCCCAAAGCCATTATATCTGACAGAGACCCTAAATTTACTTCAGAATTCTGGACATCCTTAATGGAGGTTTCAGGGTGTCAGTTGAAATTGTCTACAGCACACCATCCACAGACTGATGGACTGGCTGAGAGAATGATACAGACTCTGGAGGACATGATCAGAAGATATTGTGCCTTTGGTTTAGAATACAAAGACAATGAGAAATTCACACATGACTGGGTAACTTTGATTCCTGGCTTAGAATTTGCTTATAATAGCACAACTCATTCTGTAACAGAGAGAAAACCTTTTGAGCTCTGACTGGGGTATGTTCCAAATACACCAGTGAATCTTTTAAATAAATTGCCAAGTTTGGACATACACCCTGGTACCAAATCCTTTATTCATATGCAACAAATGTGTAGAAAGCATGCAGAAGAATGTATACAAAAAGCATTTGAATATGAAAAGAAAAGGTGGGACAAATCTCATAAAGAATTTGAATTCAAAAAGGGAGATGAAGTCCTCATATCAACACTACATTTTAACTTACAAGGTAATGTTAAATTAAAGGATCCCTTTGTAGGACCTTTTGTAGTAAACAAAATGGTTGGTAATAATGCAGTGGAAGTCATATTATATGCTCCATATGATAGGAAACATCCAGTTTTCCCTATCTCATTATTAAAACCTTACCATGCAAATGATCCTGACTTATTTCCAAAAAGAAGGGGAAGGCCTAAAAAGCAACCTGAAGAAATTGTGGAAAAAGCAGAGATTGAAAAAATACTCAAGAAAAGAATCTTTACTAAAGAAAAAGGAACTGAGTATTTACTAAGATTAAAAGGGAAATCAAATGAATTTGACAAATGGATACCTGAAAAAGAAATTTCTAATTTATCCACCCTTCTTAAAAAATTTAAACAGAAATAAATTTCTGTTCAACCAGCTGAGGGGTTAAAAACTAGTACTCATAATATTTTATTATGTTTTATTTCTTTAAAGTTTAATCTTTAATGCTACAGAATTATTCTGAATACCTGAAAATTACAAATAAATAAATAAAATGTATAACTTATCTTTTTTTTATTGTTTTTTTGGGTGGGAGAGTGTCAGCCTGTATATCCCCAGGACTGAGTAAAAAGTTCTTATAAGTTATGTTAAACACATGAACTATACATGGGAACAATAAATGAGAGTACACAAACAGTATACATAAGTAAAATTATGATAATACACATAAAATGCCATTATAACACCTTATATACACGCATGTATCCACCTTTTATAAGTCTTATGTACTTAATATTAAGTTGGAATATGTTAGGGTAATCTTAAGAACCTTAAGTATAAGGCTACATAATTTTTAAGTACACTTAAAGCTGTTATATTCATTGTTTTACACAAAAAACAAGAAATGTGCTTTATTTCACTTAAAAGTTGACTATATGCGCTATAAAATTGAGAATATCAAAATTGCGCTTTGACAGATCAATTGGGCTCATTTAGAACTATTGATTTGGCTATTTAGATGCATAAAAATAACACTTTTCAAATTTGGTGTTTTTTATGCCAGAAATGGCTTCTGTGTACTGGCTACATACTGCCTGCTTTTTTCCTGTGTGAATAGCTTCATTTTTAGCAAAGTTAGATTTTTCACACTATAATTACCCCACATTCTACACCCACTGTGGGGAAACACACTAAAATAGACAACAGGCGCTTATTTAGTGTCCTAGCTTAATTAATAATGCATTGACCTTGTTTATATGCACTAATTTCATTAATAACCTCACTCTTGGCACTTTATTTCATCACCACGCTTAAATTCGCCTAATTTTGGTCAAGGATTTACCCGTGCAAGCGCCTGCCAAGGACTGCATGTAGTTACCCCACATCTCACGCTCTTTTTTAAGTTTTTGGGTGGTTTCTCAGTCAATTTTGGTTATTTTTGAATGGGAATTTCACGTAGTATAATGTCAGGATTAGCCCCATTATTTCTACAGTGAATCCTCCTTATTATTAAGCTATAATTAACCTTAAAAAGTCTCCTTTAACCTTGTTATAATATTGTTTTCCACGCATATACTCTCTTTTTGTCTTTTCTTTAATTTTGATGGATCTCCCTTATTATTAATAGGATTTTAGTGGTTGTTGTTTGTTTAATTATGTTATTGGTCACTAGGGGCGTTAATGGAAAGGTCTATTACTTGTTTGAAGGCGTCATTAACATTGTATTGGATGGTACTTCAAGGTGTTTATTGGGGAACTTAGTGGGTATAAAAGGAGGGGGTTTTTGGTCTTGTTTTCTACATTCAATTTATCATTTTTTACAATTACAATTACAATATATAACCAATACAATTTATCTTACATTTCATTAGTACTTTAGAGAGTCTTTGAATAGTATTTTAAATATATTACATCTATTTTTCTGCACAACAATAAGCCTTGTAATACCAATTATAATAAGTGAGAGTAAATTACTGAGCCTTATAATTGATTTTATTCTACTACTTGCTTGTTTTACACCATTGTATTCATTTGTGACCTTTTGTAAATCTTCTAGACACTAGACCAGCAAGCTATTCACGTCTCTGGACTTGGACTTAGCCTGACATAAATATCTATGCTACAGCAACTAATTTGACTTTTCAGCCAGCCAAATTGCTTAAAAAACCCTCTATAAGTTCTCCCCATAATTCTAAAGCAGAGAAGTCCTTCCCAAAATGGTATTGCCCCCTGGAGCCATGCAACTACTAAAAGTAAACTAAAAAACTATAAAACAACAGAAAACACCTTAAATCTCAAAATATGCTAAAAAATCTTCAAGACATAAAAAATAGAGAAAAACCAGGGCTATCCAATAATAATAGCCTCATCTCTGTAGCTTCAATATTCAGCCCATTTTAGAAAGAAAAATTTCTATAATACTAATCTATAGACACATTCCAAGATATGTTGGTTCTCCTTTATAAAATTAATTTAAGAAGAAGCGCCTGTCACTCTAATTTTAAAGACAGTTAAAGTACATATTGTAAGTGTGATTATCTATATTTGTGGAGAAGAAAATAGAATAACTTTGTAGAGATTTGAGAAAGAGTAATATATTTTAATATAAGTAATAAATCTGTTCGCTAAATCTTTTCTCAGTAAGCACTAGTAATCTAAGTCAATCCCTCTTGAAGCGCTCTATTCAATACTATCCTTACTGTAGCAATAAATTAACTCTACAGTGCTACTTCTGGTATGCACACCATTTATGTACAAAAAATGAAATATATCTATTTCTCTTATTTCTAAATCAAAATATCTACTGCTTTTTCTTCACACCCACTTAAACAAACTTTTTAAAAAATGTGTGCTGTTTTTATATACCTGTACGGTCAGCACCCTACCCCTGTGCTCTTTTCCCCTACTGGCTTTCCTACAAAACTTTAGCGCTAACACAAAATATCAAATGGTAACTAAGTATCTCAAAAAGATATTTAAATTGGTTAGCATAATTCTTGGTTCTAATAGTGCCTGAAAAATTTAGACAAGAACAGCTATTAATGCCTGACTCTCTGCTTTCCTGGACATACCCTACATTTTATGAGATTCCTGACTTAATAATAGGTACTGTACCGCCTTTATACCTATTGTATAGCCCACACTCACAACATGAGTCCCTACTAATAGTGAAACTGTCTGCGCTAAGTAAATGGATTCCCTATTTCAGATCTTACCTTCTTATCCCCTTCTTTGAGTTCTACTTGCAACCTATTTGTCTTCCTAGTGCTACCTTCTTTCTTTGACATGTTTTTCCTCTTGATGGGAGGACACATCTTTACCTAAAAGACATCACCCTTATCTAAGTGTGATTTTTTGTATCATTGCTTGTTGTTACTTCCTTAGTCCATATTATGCATCTAGAGCTGTCCCTTACTCTGCAAGTACATACCATATTTTCTTATCCAATAGTCCATTATGTACTTCCACCTTTTCTCCAATCATCACTTCAAGTATATCCATACTGCCCCTAAAAAAGTGTATGTGGGGATTTTACTTTTTTTGCACTTCTGAAAAACCTTTTCATGTGCTTCTTTAGCCATTCTACCTGGCAAACCCTTTGTTGCGCTTTCTGAAAACTGCCAAATTTCTGCATTACTGCAAGATGTGTACCACAGTCTCCCTCTACTTGCAACTGTCCCCAGGAGCTATAAAACCAGATGCATATCTCACACTTTTCCTCATTCCTCCTTTTTCTCTTCATCTTTCTTCTATCTTACTCTAGTTTGTTTTCTTATATTCATCTTTATTATGAAAACCGACAACAAAATTTTCAAAGCTATTTGTCATTTTGCTGACACTCAAAAAACTTTCATCGCTAACACGCCTACTTTCAAATCAGTCTTGACTGGAGCCAAGTGTTGTCAGATCTGTACCAAGAACAGCATTACCCCATGTCACTTCTCAAAAGCTTGCTGTGGTAATAGCTTCTTCAATGTAAAATCCATTTTCCTTCTCTTTTCTTCTTATATATTTGGCACTGATCCCCTTTTTTTCCTTTTTGTTAGTCTTGCAACTTCTGCAAAATTTGAAAAAAGAAATGCAGTCTCAATGGTCCCCCTAACATTACTGCCCCTGCTGCTACTACCGCCGTTGATCTGAACCCATCAACATCAAACTTAATGAGAAAAATTGGCCATGAAGTGCCCTGCTCCCATTATCCCTACTCCTTCTCCTAAGAGAGCTAAACAAACCCATTGCTTTCCAACTCCAAGTACTTTGTCAAACAAGACTCTTTTTTCACTCTTCTTTGAAGAGTTAATTCATACTGTAAGTTGATCCTCTCTTTTATTTCTTTTTTAATAAATTTTTCTTCTCTTTCTTCTTTTCCTACTTAGGACATTTCTAAAACTTCCTACACTCCTACGCCTCCTACTCCATGTGTCAAAATCATCATCCCAGGCCTCAAAGAAGACCCCTTCTGGGCTGCCACCCCTGGAGTCATCTTTTCACCCATCATTGAGAATACTATTGCCTGGCCTGAACCAGAGGCCACTCCTCCACAATTCAGGCCCAATGACTGTTTTTCAACACCTCCTACATCAGCCTTTAATTTTGAGGAAGAAGATCCTTGCATCCACCTCCCTTTCCCTGAAGACTGGAAAGTCCTCAATCAAGTTGTCACTGCCCCTTACTACCAGATGATTGAACAAGTCAATACTGCCTTTGATGCAGTATTAACCTATCTTAAAAAACTCTGGCTCTTGACAAGAAGGATGTTCAAAACCAAGTTTCCCTAGTCAAAACCCTTAATTTGACTTACAATAATATCTACAACAAATGGGAGTACACTTATCTTGATAGGAAATAAAGTGAGTCCCATCCTTTCCTTTATCCTTTCCCATAATACTAACTTCTTTTCCATTTCTTCATTCCCCTCAGAGTTTCTTTTTCTACTTTCCTGACTCTCTAATTTTTACTCCTCAGTAAAAAAAAATTTATATAGTAAGTATTATTTCCCTTGTAATAATAAAAGAATTATTTTCCCAAAAAAAATTTCCATTGCCAAATAGTTTCCATTACTTTTGTGTGAGAGTGAGAGAATCCTATTAATTCTTAAGGAAAATATAATTCCTCCTGAAAACTCCTCTCTAACTCCTTCTGGAATAACCCTGAGACAATAAAAAATTTTCCCTTCCTGATATAACTTTTTAGCACCTCATCTACCTTATCCTCATATTCTTGAAGTAAGTTCAGATCTTCACAAGATCTTGAGCTCCTTTGTACTATCCTTCTCCTCCCTTAAACCTTGTTAAACTATATTCTTCTGCTGATTAGTATCCCCACCTGGATACTATTACGTGATTGCTTTTTTTTGTTTCCTCACAGCACCTGAATATCATAAATAGGCCTATAATCCACTCTTCTACCTTATCCAGTCCATTAAACTTCACAAGTTCTAGTTCTCCATGACCATATACCATATTTTACCTAGAGATAAGTCTTGTTATTTTTGCCATCCTAAGCTTGCCATTAGGTTTTTTAATAAAGAATACTGGACTTGAATAACTTGATGATTATTGTTCATATAATCCACTTCAAAATCTTTCTCTAATGAAATCAATATTATCTTCTTTTAAAGCGGTGGGTATAGGAATTTGTTTCTGTTGCCATGGTTCATGTAAAACAGCTGGAAGCTTGTAGGACTCCCCATAAGAATGCTTTAAAAAACCTCTCTCCTCTTCTAAAAATGAAATGGCCTTCTCCCTCTTAACCATTACATCCAAAAACAACATTTTTTCTTCACCTGAAAGCCATCATCCTTAGGTACAAAATTAACAACCTGTAATCTCTTGACAGTGATCCTAGAATTTTCAAAAAATTCTGGCGGGTTCTTGACTAAAGTACAGTCATATGGATCTCTTGATAAAATTTGTCTTCTCAAAGGCCGATTTAATTCAGCTGGTAAAGGTTCATTAATTGCCCTGATTTTGTTTGCTACCTTTTTATATTTTGCCACACCAACATCCACTTTTACTTGAGATACTTGATTCAATATAATTTGACATTATGTAATTTTTCATAAAAATTTTCTTCATCTTAACTACCAGAATCAGAAATAGAGTAAGTTGAGACATAATTTTTATTTTCAAAATTTTCATTTTTATTACTTCCACCCCTTTTTACTTTGTCTACTTTATCACATAATTCTTCAACACATATTTCCTTTTCATCTTCCTTCACTGAATCACCAGTAAATAAGGTTGGCAGTTTAACCTCTTGCTGGAGGAAAGAAACAAAATCATCACAAATATTATTTTTTTGAGAATTAATTATACAAAGAATTTTTTGTTAATTTTGATGTTATAATTGCAGTTTATCCTGTTGATGGAGGCACAAATTATGCAGATTATCCTAATGCTGGAGGCCATAAAATAATCTACCACTGATTTCATCATACTTAACCAAATTTCCTTTCTAATTTTTATCCAAAATAATATACCCCATCTTTCCCTTTTAACCATTTTTAAATTTTATAGAATAATTTGATAAAGTGAATAGACATATAGAAAAACCCAACACATAATGACATTCAAATCAAATATCAACAGAAAATAATTGAGAATCCACTTGAATTATCTCCAAGTGAGCTGACCTATTTCAATCCAGGATCTCTTCTTGAGGAGAGATTGCAACATTAGAGCAATCAGCCCTTACTACCCCAAAAAATGAGATTAATCAACTTATCTTTTTCAATTAATTCACCAGAAGCTGACCTTTTTATTTGCCTCTTCTTGGTGCATGAACAACACTGACACATAGTGGTAAGACCAGGTGCTGTTTCCCAGCCATTGTCTCCTGGAGGTGCCAATTGTAAATGAGGCCTTCTCAAATAGTCACCAGTTATCTCTAAACTAATTCCCATACCACTCTGGTAGCCTATCCTTGCTTCAAAATACATCAAAAAGGGCCCACCAAGAACTGTTTTTACTGATCCCCTGGCCACATAAAAGTGCACTCTTCCACAATATCCACCAAACCATAAATTGACACGCTCTACTGTACCCATAAGTTCAGCAGCATGCACACCTATACCTCTTAAATTAACAACAGTACCAGTTTTAATTGGAAAGCCATAATAGTTTCTTGCTTTAAAGAAATTAAATTAATTTGTGAACCTAAATCCACCAGGGCCTTCACCTTTTTACCATTAAAAATCACCATTAAATACCCTAAAGGAGCAGAAAAATGAGTTTCTGTCATGCTTTACTTGACACTCGAAGAAAAATCAGCTCATTAAATCAATAAAACAGAGGTCTAAATCCATACTTGAAGCGCAGAAAGCAATTCTACATAGCAACGGTGACTTCCCTTTGTGTACTCACTATTCAACTGCACTAATATAAACTTTAAATCTAAATTAGTCAATCTCTCAAAAGTGTGTTTAGTCTTTTCTTCAATAAGCAACACACAGTGAAATAGTCAATGCAATATTCACCTAGAAGGTTTATTAAGTATCTGTGGGTTATTAACAGGGGTAGTGAGCATGGACGGGATAGTTAGTGGAGGATTAAAGGGTTAACGGATGTTAGTGAGAAGGGTCCAGGTGTAACAGTGTAGACAATCCTATAGTACTAGCTATAGGCCTTGATCAAGGGAGTTAAAGAAAAACCAGAAAGAAAATCCCCTGTCCCTTTAGAAAAATAAGTGAGATTTACCTGCTACAGTAAATTGGTTCCTGTTTACCAAAAGCACCTTTTCCAATACACTTGACTGCTTGATGAGCCAAGAAAGTAGTCACCAGACAGACTACCAGACCAAAGAACTGAAATGTAGACCAATGTCCACACCAGAGACAGCAAAGATACTTGATGTAGGCTGCAAATCTACACCAGAGACAGCAATAATACTTGCTATAGCTTGCAAGACTATAACAGAGAAAACAGTTGCCAAAGTTAAGTTAAATGAAGAACTCACTTGCAACAAACACAGCCAAATTGTGGCCAGAAAACAGTGAAAACTGAGTGAGGAACAATGATATCACCTCCTGATGGTTGTATGATAATTAAGGTCTCCCCAAACTGTCTTATTCACTATCTACACACAGACCACCATCTAAGAGCCCATGCACACCCACAAATCTGGCCCCTGTACCCGCCAAATTGAATAAAAACCCTCCAGAAGTGCTCCCCAACCTTCTAAAACAGAGGCGGGCGGGCTGCTCAACGTCGGAGGTGCCGCCTGAAGCGGCCCAGCCTCCCTGAAGCCAGAAAACCAATAAAAACAACTAATCTACTTAGAAAAATTAGCTATAACTACTAAAACCTTTAAAACACAGAATTTCACTATAACAACATTGAGACATGAAATATAGAGAAAAATTAGCCCTATCCAATGGTACTAAGCACTTAACCCTAAGACTTAAGGTTAGCCCATAAAACACGAAAAACAAAATTAAACAGCTATCTTTATAAATGAAAAATGAGGAGATGACCCCTTAAAACTTAGAATATGAAAAATGTCTACAAGACATAAAATATAAAGAAAACCCAGGGCTATCCAATGATAGTACCCGCATACCCGCAGACCCAATATCCACGGAATAAAACCAGAAAAATACTCAATTCCTTAACAGATGTAGATTAAGACATGCAAAAGCAGTTCCAAATCACACAAAAAAGGCCCCTGCCAATGTTGGAAGACCACAACGGGTGTAATTTTGGATGTCTGTGGTGTGTGGAATGATAGATGGGTATGAGGTCAATGCAAGGAGGAGTAATGGATATAAAAGGGGTTGGATTTTGGTTCAATATCTCTTTAGAATTAAATTATAAAACGTATCTATAATTAATAGTGGTAAAGATTCAAGTTAAAATCATTATTATTGTACATTTCCATATTTTCTCAGTAATCATTTCTAAACTTAAATCTTTGATTGTTGAGTTTACAACCCTTTGTGAGATCCTAAGAATATTAGTATTACCTTAAATTATATTAAGATTCTTATCAAACATATCTCAAAGCAGTAGCTCTTCCTTCAAGTCATATTTGAGTCACTTCCTCAAACATTCCCTCTGTGCTTCAAAGAAGTTTCCAAACTCCTCCCTTCATCTCACTTCCAGGAACACCCTTGACCTTGTGTGTAGGTCGTCTGGTGACAGTTTCTGCTTCCTCTCCAAACTTCTCAACATTTTCACATTTATACTCCACCTCTCTAACTGATACTCTTCTCCTTTTAAGATGCTTCTTTTGCTTCTCTGCAAGGGCAGGACTAATTGTAAATAACTCTCCTAAAGATAAAGAAATCAGGAGTTAATTCACTCTACCCAAAACTGTTTCCATAGCATTTTCTTGACCAGATACTACTGGCCTTTCATATTGAGCTTTAGCTTTAACAACCTTGGCCCTGGGCACCTCTTGAGGACCCACATTCCCATCTTCACCCCCCATGCTGACATATTCATCTGCCATAACCCTAGCTCTATCACCAGCTTCTTTCACCAATTTAGATCCATCACTGGTTCTCCTTACCCCTTCCATAGGAGTAGGACTAGCAAAACTTTGTCTGGGAAGAGACATTAATGGTAAATCTTCCTCAGAATCATATTATTCATCCAAAGGCATTGGCTCTCCATTTAAATCAAATTTTCCATAACTGGGAAGCCCTATATCCCCCATTCCCTTCTTCATTTTAAAAATTTTGTCCCTTGTGTAAAGTTTCTTCTTAATTTCAGCCTTGCCCGGTTTAGCCCTAAGTTGGCTCTGAATGCCACTTTTAGCTTTAGGAGAAGCTGCTCTCCTAGCATCATCAACATCACATTCACCAATTATACAGTTTCCATCTACCCTAGCAACCGTTCTCGACTCTAATCTACCATATGAAGTTGTAAAAGTGGCCTTACTGACCTCCTTTTCTTTACCCTTATCTAATTTTCCACCATCAGTACCACCATTTTTTTTCACCTTTAGTATTATCATCATCATCACCAGTTGATTCCTCAAATCTGGCTCTCCTTTCAACCATATTATTCCTCCTAACTAAACCCAAAGGTGCTTAGCTGTCACTGGGTTTGATGAAAGATCCTTCTGAAAATTTATAAACCTTTCCATCAAATTTTACTCTACCAGCCTGGAAGTCCTTGCCAAAAAAACAATCTACTGCTTTGTGCCCCCTCTTATTACAATAGGAGCAGACCTTAGGATTTACATAACCACCTCTATAACAATTTCCACCATTCCCATTTCCATGACTACCATCATTACCATTTCCATTAAAACATCTACCATTTCCATTAAAGCCATAGTTCCTCCTCTCATAACCCCTAGATTGATAAGAAGAAGAAGTAGAAGATGAAGACACAGGCCCTCTGTTGGCCTTCTGAGTTTCTTGAACAAATATTTTGAGCTGCTTATTTAAGTCAGCTAAATGATCCACCATTTTATTATCAAAATTCCCCTCAACTTTGGAAACAGGTTGACCCAACTGAACCTTCTTTGCCTCTTGAGCCTTGACCATAATTTCATTATTTTTGGCCAAAACTTCACTAAACTTGCTAACATATTGAGTACAAGATTCTTGATACTTGTCCAAAGCAATTGATTTCAAATACGCCTGAATACTGTCTTTATGACCTTTAAAGCAGGTAGTTTCTGCTCTCCATTTGGCATCTCCTTTATCTTGTTGTTCCTAGAAAGTTCCTTCAAAACCTTCATTCTAATCTCACTACTAAAAGCTGACCAAAAAAATCCTTTTCCTGGTTTTCATGAGGAATCTCCTCCATCAGAACTAGATAATCCACCACTTCAGTAAGCTGCCTACATAGCTTCTTGAAGTAAACAATATTAGAAACACCACCTTTAGCTTTCCATTCAGTGAAAATTTTGTTGAGGTCCACAATAGTATACCTGATCCTGCATCTATCAACAATCTGTTTAGACAATTTTAACCAATCCCACCTTTTATAACCTTCTATCTCAATAACCTCCAATTCCACCTCTCTATCAACAATAAAAAATAACCTGCTTCACCATTTATAAATGTGAAGCCCCATCAACAGAAGCAGAAGCAGCTTCATATTGATTTAAAAACCATTTAACTTCTTCCCCATTAAACTTGGATCTATCCCAAGAAAAAATCCTGACTGAAGCGCCTACAGGAAGATAAGCATCAGATCCATCAGCAGAAAACATCCCAAAAGTATAAGATTAAACCATTAAAAAGTATATAAGCATTTTTTAAATAAGCCTCTTGTAGGCTAAGATAGTCCAGATATCAAGTAAGATTGATTAAAAACAAGAAAATTTGAACCCTAAATTGGGTGCTACCAATGTAGAAAGACTCTTAAAGTTACCTTGCTGTAAGAAGAATCCATGGGAGTTGGATAAACTGAAGAGAACCCAGTCCCTTTAAGTAAATAAAGAGTTGAAAATTATTTAAGCTATAACCTCTACTTGATAAGTAAATGAAAAATACACTATTTCTTATTAACAGTGTTGAGATGTAGAATCAGTGTTTTTTATAATGAGGGTAAGAAACACAACAATAAAGCTGTATTGAGAAAAGTTATATAAATGATTGAATAATATATTTATATGAAGCTTTTATTTCTATTATATTTAGTTGTTAAAATCATATCCATGGTGATTAGACCTTTAAAATGGCACCTTATAAGTTAATATTAATGCTGATGAGTGAATTTAATATATTTTTATGTAAAAGTTCTATATTTATAAGGGTATTACAATTTTATAATTTTTTATGAAAAATACTTAATTCTTATTAAAATATTTGTTGTTGGTTAGTTGTTGTATGATATTAGTTGTTTTTTAGATGGATATATATCTAATTTTGAGTCTACAGGCTTTATATGCATAGTATTTCATGTGCCCAACTTTCCCTAAGCAGAGCATTCCGGAGATCTTCTGGATCTTGTCTGGAGATCTCTGAATTTTTTATGAAGCTTGTCCAGAGTATTCTAGAGCTTTTACATACTTCTGGACTCAATTATAACCTTTAAAATACTAATAAAAAATATAGAAAAATTAAAGATGATAAAGCTACTTCTCCTTTATATTCAATTGCAGTTTTTGTAGCCTGAAAAGCCCTATTCAACTAGTAAAAATTATCAAAGTTAAGCAAATTATGAAAAATAAAAAATAATCAAAAATACCTTATAAAATTATTAAAAATATTAGAAAAATAGTGAAAATTCCAGAAAAATTCTAAAAGGTTCTTGAGACTCCTGAACTTGATTTCCATTCATTTTTAAACCTATAATTCCATTTCCTGCCTGGTAATTATTTGTTAAATATTGACCTTCAAAATCAACCCTTTTTAGCCACTTTTAACACTTAATTTATTTAATATAACCATTTTAAAATTAGATTGGGCTTTCCAATCTCAAAAGTAATTTCCCAAAAATCTAATGTTAATAAAATTAAGTGCCATACTAATCTTTAGAATACCACACCAGTTATTAGTTTTACGTCTTCACAGACATTGTTCATTAGTTTTATGTCTTTTCAGAAAACCTTTTTCTTATTGCTAAACCTCTGATAAAAATAATCTATCCCATATATCCACCTTTTATCTTCTTCAAATTTTTCCCCCTCAGAATCCTCTTCACAAAATGGCTTTCTAGATAAAGAATCTGGAATGGTGAGGGATTTTCATGTTTTATTGACTAAATTAAAAGAAAATAAATTAATCTGTGCCACCTATCTAGTCATTGGTGCATCTGGTAAACTTGTACTACTATTCATTTGCACCAAAGATAGCACACCACCTTGCAACTTAAAATGTTTCCCCCAAAACATCCATTGAAACTTCTTCAAAATATTTGCAACCCCACACAATTCTAACTTGTATTGAGAGTACCTAGACTTCATCTTTGTAACATTATTTGACTCATAAAGGACAAGCATATCATTTCCTTCCTCATCCTATTGCATTAAAACTGCACCTACTGTAGACACACTTGAATCTACTGCTGGAGTAATCTTTCCAGTGCCTGGCCCATATTCAAGTTTCTTTAAAAGAATATCTTTTCCTACAATAACTTTTAACACCTTAAAAGATTCTTTACATTCCTCTGTCCAATCCCATACTACATCCTTTCTTGTCAAGTGCCTCAACAGAGAAAATAACAAGGAAAAATCTCAAATAAAAAATCTTACATATGTAAAAATACCTAAAGAACCTCTAACTACTGTAGTGTTTCTTGGTCTCGGCCACGTAATTACCTTGTTTTTCTGTTTTCATGTGATGATTCTTCCCTTCCTACATACAACATGACCAAAATATCTAGTGCTGGCATGCAACAAGAAAAGTTTGTCCCTGAGACCATCAAACCAGCCTCTTCTATCCTAAAAGTACCCTTTCAAGAGTAAGTGCATATTCCCAAATAAACCTCCTAATGTTTGGGTTCTCATCTATAACCTCTCCATCATAATCAGTAACAGGTTCTTTATACCGCTTTCATAAATACAAATTCCTACATCTTCTGGAATTTCATCTTGTAATATCCACATCATCTGCACCTGATACACTGCCACTAATTTCTTAGTGCCCTGCAGTAACTTTGTTAACCTAAAGTTCCCCAACAGAGTTTTAAACATAGTCATTGGCCTTGACAAAATAGCTAAATCATTCTCATTGTATCTTCCCATTATATCTCCTAATCCATAAGATTATTTACCTGAAAAAGATTCCAAAAATTCCTCTGGAATTGGTGGTAATCCTGCATCCTTAACCATAACCTTGTTCATCTCTCTTAAATCATGAACAGCCCTTAACTTTCCATTATCCTTGAAAAGACAAAATACTGGTCTTGAGTAGCTCAATGTTGATTGTTCATACAAGCCAGACCTTAGACTTTCAGCAATTGATTCCCTATATTCTTCTCTTATAGCAGCTGGTATAGGAAATGCTTTTTTTTGCCAGGGCGCATGAGGTATAACTGGAGCAATATAAGTTTTCCCATAAGAGTGCTTTAGTAAACCTCTTTCTTCTTCTGAAAACGCAATAGCTTTTTCCATAATCACCATAACATGTAACAGTAAATTCTTTTCCTGCTGCAACAACCAATCCTCCAGTCCAAAATTAACCATTTGAATTATTTCTGAAGTTAACCTATTAGTAGTCTTGAATTTGGGTGGAAACTTTGTTAAAGGTGTGTCATAAGGATTTCTTGATAGCCCCAGCCTCTGCAATGGAGGGTTTGAATCCAGCATTGGTACATTTACTGGTTTATACTTTGATGCTAGACAGCACCAGCTGCAGCCTTCATTAATTAATATTAGAACTTTTATAATATAACTCCAAGTCGTACCTACATCATATTTGTCTTTTCTTTCTAATTTAAGAATAAAAAAATTCATAATAAAAGAAATTAAACAGTCAAGCCACAATACACTGTATAGTAGTATTACCAAGACACCTATGAAGCCCCACTTTATGCATCCCTTCTTGGACTGACTGAACACTATTGGGGTTCCTCTCATCTTGGGAGATAGTAATACCTAGAATGCCAGCCCCTAATGAAAAGATTGGTGCCACCCTGGCAGTCCCACATTCTCTTAATCCTCATAAAAATATCTTTCCTTCTCTAGACTCACAGATCCAATTGACTTAGTTTCCCGGCCACCATCCTTAGGCACTACTAGAACTCCTGTTACTGGAATACCAACATCACCCATAATCCTGATTAATATAGTCTTATTCATACAATAAAATATTGTTGCTGAATAATCCATCAAAAATGGTGTTCCCAAAACTGGTTTCACTACACCAATAGGAGCAAAAAATTTTAGATCTCTTGCAGCTCCTGAAACTCACCTTTTAGAAAGAATCTTACAGTCACCTTGCTGTAAGCAGAATCAAAGGGAGTTGGATAAACCAAAGAAAACCCTGTCCCTTTAAGTAAATAAAGAGTTCACAATTATCTAAGCTATAACTACTACTTGATAAGAAATATCAGTAAAATATTTGTTATTAACAGTTTTGAGATGTAGAGTTAGTGTTCTTTATAATGAGGTTGAAAAAAAAAACAGTGAAGCTATATTTAGAAATTTTATATAAATGATTGAATAATATATTTTTATAAGATTTAGGTTTTAAAAGCTGATCTCTTGTTATGATACCTTTAAAACGTACCCTATATTTTAATATTAATGATGAGGAGTGAATTTAATATATTGTTATGTAAAAGTGTTATATTTATAAGGGTATTACAATTTTTATAATTTGTTATTAAAAATAATTAATGATTATTAAAATATGCATTGTAGTTGTTGGTTGTTGTATGACGATTGTTCTCTGATATGATTTTATATGCTGTCTAATTTTGAGTCTACAGGCTTTATATGCATAGTAAGTCACGTGCCTTACTTTCCCTAACTGGAGCATTCCAGAGCTCATACAGACTTACAGACTCCATTAGAACCTTTAAAATATTATTAAAAAATCTAGAAGAACTATATATGATAGAGATACTTCTTCTTTGTAGTTCATTCTAATTTTTGTAGCCTGAATAGCCCTATTCACCTAGTAAAAAATTATCAAATTTAAGCAAATTATGAAAAATCAAAAATAACCAAAAATACTTTATAAAATTATTAAAAATAGTAAAAAAATATTAAAAACTCCAGAAAAAAGTCCCAAAGGTTTTTTAAACTGCTGAAATTTATTTCCATGAGTTTTTAAACCTATACTTGCATTTCCTGCCTGGTAATTATTCATTAAATCTTTCCCTGTAAAATCAACCCTTTTTAACCACTTTTAATACTTAATATATTTGATTAAACCATTTTAAAATTATATTGAGCTTTCCAATCTCAACAATCATTCACCAAAAATACTTAATAATTAACTTGAGTTCCATACTAAACTTTTGAGTACCACATCTTCCCTCCAATGAAGAATGTCCCCATTCTTTTAAATTTGCATAATTGATTGAAAAAATATTCATCCTCTTTTCATCCTCTTTAATCATTTTCCTTAACTATTCCTGAAAAATTTCATTTTTTATTTAAAAATAAATATCAGCATCAATTTTCATCAAAAGACCTTGCTTTCCCATGTGAAATTTGTGCCAAATACCAGGTTCCTTGTCCAATTTCTAACCCTAGTCTTTCTGGACAAACTACCTGTAATCTTTGCGGGCTTAATAAAATTAAGTGTAATTGTCCAATTAAACCTTCCAGAACTAATTTCTATACTGGACCAGCTGCTTTTCCTGATCGTACTGTTCTAAAAACAGATTATCAAAAATTCCCGCCTTCTTTTGTAATATAAAGGACAAAAATATTCTTCTTCTAAAAATCCCAATCCTGAGCTTCCTCCTATATCTCAAGATCCCAATCCTATTATTCCAGTTTCTCCATTCAGTTTTTCTGAAAAATTATTTCCTGGCTCAAAAAGCTAGTCTTTTAACTTTAATTTAATAATTCTCTTACTAATTACAAATCCAACTACTATATCTTCCGACCCCTAAGCTATTGAAATCACCAATACAGATGATGTTGGCAAGGTGCAGAATGATTACATAAATCATTATCCCAAATTTCATAGATATCTCTTTCTTGACTTTTTTGATGATATGAAGCATAAATTTTTAACTTATTTTCAGGAAACTCCTGCTAATAATACTGAAGATTTATTGAAGAGAAGACTTTTAATGCAAAGATTTGATACTGATGTTGAAATATTCCAAAGGGATTATTAATTTTGAATGTCTTCTCTTCTTTAAAACTTTAAAACTTTGATTCTTTTTATTCTTTTAGCGCTGGTGATAATTATTTTCTGGTTGACTTTAATTTCCAAATTGGTCATATGTTTTGAAGTAAACATTTCTAACCGTATTTGCCTTGTGATGATTCCAATACTGAGAGCAAGGTTTGAATCCCTTCAGAATTCCCTCTACCAGTCTCCATTTTTCTTCACAGCATGAGAGAGAGGGCCTCCCTAATGAGCCAAATACTTTTGATTCCATTCACATTGGGCTTCCCCCTGAGCTGAATACTACAATTCAATTCTTTCCATAAGGTTCTCCAAGCTTCTTCCTAAATATTCTACCAAAGAAATCCACTAAATCCAAATCCTATCCTTTTATTGTTGATTAACTTATGCATAACTTGAGATCAATTGAGGTTCATTTTTGGACCAATCTGAGAATAAATGTAAATCTAAATCTAATTTACTTATGTTTATAAAGTATTCATAAATCTGAAATAATGAAGGGACACTGTAAAGTTCAGGAGAGGGGATTTCTAGAAGTTCACCCCTAGTTTTCCCATTGTGAATGGTATGGTTTTATAATAGAAATAGGGAATAATTGATGTTTTCTATTATATGGCACATACAATATGACTTCAACAGCATTTTTACCAAACATCTTTTAATAAAAATGGTCCAATGAATAGTTCTTTCAACTTAACATTACCATTAAAATTGAAATGTAGTGTAGAAATAAGGACTCCATCACCCTCTTTAAACATTTGTTCTTTATGGCCTTTATCCCATCTTTTCTTTTCATACTAAAATGCCTTATAAATACATTTTTGAGAATGCTTTATGCATAATTGTTGCTTTTGGTGAAAGTATTTTGTACCTGGATGGATATCCAATCTTGGTAATTGATTAAGTGTTTTAGCAAAGGTATTAGGTACATAACCCAACCATAACTCAGATGTCTTTTTTCTAGTGACAGAATGTACTGTACTATTGTTTAAAAATTCTAAACCAGGGATAAGGGTTACCCAATCATGAGTGAATTTATCATTTTCTTTTAAGTTAAGACCAAAAGAACAATATCTTATTATCTTATCATCTAAATTTTGTATCATTGTTTCTGCCAGCCCATCAGTTTTTGGATTGTGTTCTGTAGAAATTTTTGAATGACAACCTGAAACATTCATAAGTGATGTCCAGAAATCAGAAGTAAATTTTGGATCTCTATCTGAAACTATTGCTTTAGGGAACCCAGCTATGTTTAACATCTGTTTTCACCATAAGAAAGCTAAGTCCTTAGCAGAGACCTCTTTGTGTGTTGGAATAAGTTTACATATGTTTGTAAACCTATCCACAATTACCCAGCAGGAGTTATAACCCTTATACCCTGCTATTGGAAATCAAGGTTCAAAGTCCATGTTAACAACTTCTCATGGAGCATTCAGTTGCTCAATTTTTTGTAACAAACCAGCTTTTTTTCCTGTCAATATTTCAAATTTTTGACAAAAATAACATGTTTTAACATATTTCTGAATGTCATCAGACATGTTAATCCACCAAGCTGTGTTTTTTACTCTGTTTAACGTTTTATGGAAGTCAAAATGATCTGCCAATATATCATAATGACATATTATTAACATTGAATCCTTCATTAATGGGGATTAACAATTACATAACTTAATTTTTTCCTGTAATATATAAAACCATCCTCAATGGAAAATTTTCCTTTTTCCAATTCTTCTCTGTACCTTTGTGAAAATATTTTTATCAAAGCACTCATTTAAGCATTAGATGGATCATTTAATATTGTAGTAATATTATTCAAGTCAGGATCTGAGGCATAATTATCAAGAATTGATTGCATTAATTCATCCTCAAGGTCTACAATATAGATGCCAAAAATATTAATAATCTCTGTGTCAGTAAAATAAGCAGAATTATCAGCATTATTAGGTAGAGGTACTCTAGATAAAAAATCTACAATAGAGTGTAAGGTTCCTGCTCTATGTGTAATAGTAATCCTTCCTCTGTACTCATGTACATCTAATTGCCATCTAAACATGTGCCTATTAGGATTTTTCATGTTCAAGAGTGACTAAGCTTCACTAAAGTCAGTTATCAACTCAAATTTTTGGTCCTCAAGGTAATAATGCTGCTTCTCAAGAGCCCATACTACTTCCAAACACTCAAGTTGAGTTGAACCATATTTCAATTCACTGTTTCTTAAAATTTTTTTAATATAACATATGACTACTTTTGACATTTTACCTTCAATAATTTGTATTTGATGCAAGGCAGCACCCAAACCAATAAAAATAGCATCAGTATACAAGAAAAATGGTAGTGAGAAATCTGGTAATCCCAATATGAGAGCTGTCATCAGGTATTTTTTCAACTTATCAAAAGCTTGTTGTTTTTCATTATTCCAAATATAAGCTTCTGATTTCTTTATCAGTGTGTTCAAGGATGCAGCCATTAATTACTAGTTTTTTATATATTTTCTATAATAACCAATCATACCAAGAAAAGATTGTACATCCTTAACATTTTGAGGAATTCAAATATTCTTAATTGAAGAAATTCTCTTTTGTCAACACATATTTGTAAGCCAGATAAAATATGACCAAGCACCCTTAGAGACTCAAACCCAAATTTACATTTTTTTAATTTAAGGGTCATTTTTATTCCATTTGTTTTTTGAAATAACTTCTTTAAATAGATTAAGTGCTCATCATATGTTTTACATATTTTAAATTCCCATATGTGTGGTTATCAACAAAAAATTCTATGAGTTCTTCTCTATAGGAATTTGATGGTACTCTTTTTTTCCAACTAAGCAACTTATATACTTAGAATTATTCAGGGTAGAATTTTTAGAGGCAATCTTTGGAAAGGGGTAGATATCATCCACTGAAAATTTATTTAATGCTCTATAATCACCACACAGTCTTATCTTATATTTCTCATAAGAAAGAAGAAATGGTGATATCACACAATATTTTGATGTAGTTTCTACCTTTACAACAATGTTCATGTTCAAAAAACCTTTGAATATTCTCCTCTTTGTACTTTCCCTTCATTAATGAAGCAGGGTATAGTCTCTTCTCAAGGCTAGAAGGAATATTATTTATTTCAAAGGTTAAACTAAATCTCATTTCATGATATTTTACAAGGCCAAGTACATTAGTCCCATGTGTAAAGCCATTGGAAATGCCTTAATTAAATCTAAAATATTTTTTCTCGCTTTCATTTATCTAAGTGCAAAATGATGCCTTGGAAATTTCTGTTTCCAGAAGTTCCATCTCACTAGTTTCTCTTCCTCTGCAAGGAATTTGTACTTCTGACTCAATATTCAAGAAGGTGTTATAAGAATTTATTTTAATTTTTTTTTTAAATTCAGGCCAATCGTGAAACAATTGATAGAAAGGTCTAATTTTACACCAAACATTGTCAAAATGAGATTACCAATGATAAAACAGCTACTTCAATTAGTATTACCCATTACTAAAAAGTCACAAATTACTCTTACGTAACCATTTTGAATTATGAATAAAATAGAAGCTTTATATTTACCAATAGGTTGTAGTACTGACCGAAACCCTCTCTAATTTTTTCTCTGAAGGGGTTCAAGCTTTGACTTATACTGAATATCAATTTTCTGTAATGTATATGCAGAAACAACAGAGCCAGAAGCTCATGTGTCTAAAACTATATGATTAGTTTCTACAAAAATTATTGCTGGAACCGTGATTGGTATCATTATTAAGCTATCAGCTTGTATAAATTTAATGATCTCAGCATCCTCTAAATTCATTAAGGAGATATTTTAGTCCATAATTAATATTGGATTGTAAAAGATGGAAAAATAATCTTTCAAAATATAGACTTCATTTTCATCACTGTATGAAATATTATTGTCACAATCACTTGAATCTTTATCTTTTTCTGTCTCATGTTCAGATACTTGCTGATTTAAAACAATATTTATATTTTTCTGACACTTGTGAACTTTGACCCAAGGCTTATGACACTTATAAAAAGTATTTTTCTCATACTTCTTTGTCCCTACAGGAGAAGTAGGGGTTTTCTGCTTTTACTGGAGTGTTTTTAAATTTCAAATTTTTATAGGTTCATTATTCTGTTTATAAGTGGTGTACTTTGCTTCATACTTATAGTTTAATAGTATTTCATTAAAAATATTAATAAATTAAGAATATTAATTAACCATAATTTTTCTAGCTACAACAATGTATCTGATAGATATAGGTAATAGGGGGTATCAATGTTAGAAATCTTCCATTTCAAAATACCTCTTTTTTCCACCAAATCAAACATAATTATTTTTTAAGGTATGCCATCTTGTGCCCCAAAAAAATCTTTTTACTGTGAATCAATGTCATGCTTGTGGCTTTCTTTTTGTGCTGTGAAATACCTTTTAAATAATTACAAATTTCTAACTTTGATACCCCTAATTTGTATATTATTTTAACTTTCCATAAGATTAAATCCAAGTTTGTTTTGATGGAGTATAATATTTTATTTAAATTTATTAAAAATACCGTTGGTTTGTTGCCATTCAATATATTATACCTTGTTTTTTCATATAATCTTTGCTGAGTTAGTCTAAATTTAGAACCTCCAAATTGTTTTTCAATTAGTTTAATCCATTCAGCCCAAGAGTAATATTTACCCTCACTTAAAAAAACTTAAAACCATAATAATGAAACATCCTTAAATCATAAAATTAGTTTTGATGTTATCTATTCATCTGGTAACTTATATGAAAATTTTAAATTTTCAATTCTTTGAATAAAATTTTGCCAATCAGAGCTGGCTTCCTCATCATAAGTTGGGTACTGGCCAATTTTTGGACAATTTTTCTGATTGTATTTAATATCACAAATCCTTGGAAAATTTATATCTAATTTAATTTAGATAAATGTTATTTTATTTCCTCCTGTAAATATTTGTTACTCACATTTGTTCTTTTATATTTGACACTTCCACCAGAAATTTTTTTAGGTGGTAATGGGAGTGATTGAGATTAATTTTTGCAAATGAAAGGATTATTAATGTGCTGGGTGTTCTTTTGATTATCATGGTCCATTAGTAAATTAGAAGTTTAAATCTCCACTTTAGTTAAACTTTGTAACAAATCTGAGACAGTTTAATTTTTTTGTTAAAAATATAATTTTGTTCTTAATTCATATTTTAATAAATGTGCTTCAAACAATTTTTCTAACTCTCTGAATTTGTTTGATAGTTCACCATGTTTATTACTTAAAGAATAACATTTAAGGGTTAGAGCCAAGTTTTCTTTCTCTAATCCCTTTTTTCTTGTTTCTAATTGATATGTATTCAATGTTAAGGACAAAATGGTTTCACTAATTATTTAATTGCTTGTTCCTCATATTCAATCATTCTACTTCATATTTCTGAGACAATTCTATGAAAAATTAGGGTTTTTTATTAAAATACTTAAAATCTTCTTTTTCACACTCTTCACTGTTTGATGAAGGTCTCATCTCACATTTGTGTGGTGGAAATTGAGGTTTAACTGTAATATTATCATAAAAAGTACTATTTTTATTGACAAAAGACTGATCAGGTGCATCTACATCAAAACCTAATTTTCTTAAGTCCTCCTCAATTTTTGTATGGATTTTTGATCAATTAAATTACCTGTGTCTTAATAATTAGTATTTTTTACAAACTCAAAAGGTGATTTAATTACCAAGGGATGGTAGAAAGCCCTGATTTTTTGTACTTTACCTTTGGCTTGTAAGGATGATTGGAAGTTGTCTGATGAGGAGCTGGAACCTCAATGATATTTTGACTGGCCCACTGTTGGTGAAACCAATCCCACTTCTATTTTTCCACAAATATCTTGTCCTGGGAAGGACCTGATCCTCTTGGGGTAGGATTTAAATATTTCTCATGAATTTCATTCAGTTCTTCCAAATTTTGCTTCAATTTCAGGAATCCTAACCTGTAAATATTCTCTAATCTCTCCACCTTCTTGTGATGGAAGACTTGGATTCCTCAAACTTCAGATCTTTTTTGGCCAAGTGTAAAAGTTGAACCTGAAGAGGAGGTGAATTCTTCTTTATAGTTATTTTTCTTAGGAGGGTGTCCTATTTTCTGTGGTTAATTTTTCTGATTGAGGGTAGGATTGTCTTGGTACATTGTCATTAGCTTTAGACCTGGTATTAAAGACAGTTTTATCACTTAAATTGTCCTATGGAGAGCTCATGATGTTTTAATTAACTTATAAATACACATACAAAAAGGAAAACCTGTATGGTATTCAGTAGAAAAAAATATTAGAAATTTTTATACTAATATAAGCAATGGAGCTTACCCTTTATTTATTTAAAATATAATTAAAATTCAAAAAAATCTGTCAAAATTTATATAAAAAGTTTAACTAGACCTTTAGAATAGTGAGTTATTAGCTTACCAAGCTTAGAATAAATAAAAATTTAATTGGGTGTTATATTGGTGGACAAATACCAAGTAAAATTTGGATTTATATAGGGTACAGTTACTAATGTAAATACTTAATTTTTATTAAATAGAAATTAGTAAAATTATTAAAAGTCTTTTTTCTACAATAACTTACTTATCATGACCTACTAATGTGCTTCAGACCTAAATATTTAGTCTATATAAGCGATAATATAATAAAAATCATGTCCTAAGGTCATACTAAAATAATAAGTAGTAAATAAGGAAAGACCCCCAATTGTTAGTGTATGATAGTAAATAAGTATGATTTAAGAGTAAATATTAATGGTAAAACTACTTAATAAGAAATTATTTATGGATTAAACCTCAGAGAAAGACTAATAAAACTGTTCTACTCAATTGTTAACTCACAATTTTTGGATTTGTGCATGCTAGTGGTGGAAAATAGACTAATAAAATATAGATATAGCTAGTATAAAGATAAAATAAACTTATAAGGGATTTATAGTATATTTTTATATGATAATAATTGTGTGTAATTGTTTTATTTATTTTTATTAAATGATGTCCAATAACTGGCCAAATCCCCCTTTACTCATACCAAAATTTACTAAAGTGGACAGACCCTCAGTCCAAATGATTCCACTGCTATCCCAGGAAATTACATAACTGTGAGGCCTCATCACCTCCCCATGGTATTAAATTCAAGAAGCTTCATCACCCAGACCTTCAGTTTGCTCCCTCCATCACAAATAATGATATCATACATCTATACCAAAAAAAGAAGAAACAGATAAAAGCAGAAACCATAAAGGGAACAAGTAAAATAACTCATCCAAAGAGAATAAAATGAAACTCAAAAGATAAAAATTAAAAAAAGAACCCAAGCTCCCAGAACATTCCCAAGCCTCCAAATCAGCCCAGTTATCATATCTCAACTCATAAATATGTGAAAATCCATTGAAGGAAGCAGATTTGGTTGTCCAAACTGGATATATGCTTGTGTAGGTGTGGTGAATCCATTGAATACTTGCATATGACCTAAAATGGGGGGATAAATAAAGCATTTAGCTATTTAGAGGGTTAAACCTGTATATAGTCTGATATATGCATGGTATAACTGCATATTTCACTAAATATGAAGTTTATACATACATATAAGTTTTTTTTATGTTTCTAATTACTCAATATCACTTAAAATAAGTATATTATTACCACACCAGAGCCTTAACAAGTATTATGGGGCTACAGACAAGCTATTTAAACTAATATAAGTCCATTAATAGTATATTTAACATATATATAAGTATCATAACCATATATTTAATTTATAAGCTTAATTAAGCTAACATTATCTTACTTTAAACATAATAAATATTCATTCCTGTGGGTACCTAGCCTGACAATACATATATATATTGTTATTATACTTATATATATATCTATTATACTATTATATGGACTTAAATAAGTTTAAATAGCTTATCTGTGGCCCCATAGTACTTATTAAGCTGCTAGTGTGGTCATAATATACTTATCTAAAGTGATATTAGGTAATATATACATAGATAACATTTTATGTATGTATAAACTTCATGTTCAGTGAAATATGCAGTTATACTATACTTATATAGGACTGTATGCAGTTTTAACCCTCTAAATAGCATATATGCTTTATTTTCTGCTAATTTTAGGTCATTTTCAAGTATTCAATGGATTCACCAAGCATAAAAAAGCATGCACTCTTTTTAAACACATATATATTCAGTTTGGACATCTTAATCTGCTTCCTTCAATGGATTTTTATACACCACACAATATCTGGGGGGGACTTGCTAGCAAGTCCTCAACTTGAAGTCAGATGAAACTCAGCTAGAACTCAGACTGAAGTGATGCTGAACTTTCACTTGAAACAAGCTTGAGACCTCAAAGAAACAAGAATGAATCTTTATTGAAAAAATAGTAAAACTGTCATGATAAATGAATGGAAACCAGAAAAACTCATTCCAAGAATCTATGCAATTCACTGTATTTGTTGATTAATCTTATATGAATAACACTTTATTAACTTAAGTTGATCAATGAAAAGACATAAAATCATATTATTTCCTTCTACAGTTTCACATTTGTTAAATATAGTAATGTTGTTAAAACTTTCAGGTAACATTCAAAAAACAATCAGTGACATTTTGTATTACATAAAAATATTATTACAGAATTGAAAAATTGTAATTTTTTAATTAATACAATGTAAACTGAACTCTTCTTTTTTGTATTTCTTGAATTTCCAGATTACTCAATGATATATCACAATCTATTGAATTATTTAAATAAAAACATGTAATCAACAGAAACCTTAAATTTATTTACTATAGCATACTCTGAAAAACATGGAACACTTAAATTTAAAGTACAGTAATTATTTTAAAAGCTTTTTAGCTAAATGAAGCACTTTCACAACTTTGTTACACTAATCACTTGTAATTGAAAAATATTTGATTATATATTAAAAATGGCATATTTCTTTAGGTTTTAGACTTCAATGCATTTTTTGGGAAAAGCAAATGCAAGAAAAGGAAAAAAAATCAAAGAAATATTTTTCTCTATTCAAAATTATACCAACTCCTCAGCTACTAAGACAATATATATAATATATCATGAATAAATAAAATATCTATCTAGATTCTATAGTATCATTTCAATTGGTTTCATAAATATTCTTTTGGAATACTTTCAGTTGGTGAAGTGATCTGAAGAGCTCAAGAAAAATTACCACTCAGTGAAATATTTTTGTAAAAAATACAGATAAAATGTGCCTCAAGCTATGAAAATATGTTTAGAGTAAATAAATGGATATATATTGAAACTTTAAGTTGAATATTATATTGTAGATAATGTTGATATTTGAGATAAAAATACTGTTTCCCTGGAGATTCACTTCAAAATTTTAACTTTGTTCCCATGTAAGAATAGGTGCTTAAGATGAAGTTTTTGGTGTTTTTAACATTCAATTAATCTATCAAAGAGGTAGAACTGATATTTTTCATCATTCAATCATTTTATTCATACAATAACTTCTATATAACATTTTTTAAGAAGGATACAATAGATAATTTAGTCATGAAATCATAAAACCTTACCATTATATCAATCAATTTTTGCTTAGTATATTGTTACTAAAATACTTTAAAATTTGTGGTAAATATTTTAGTTTTTTGTATTCTAGTTTGATAAAATAAAATTTCAGAGGCTCATATTCTTGTTTGGTGAGATAAAAAATTCACAAGATAAATTTAAAGCTCTAAGTTTGATCATTATTCTCAATTTAGAAATATAAGTTAATGGGTTTTCAATACTTTATTTAAAATACAATTGTAAAAAATATGGGTAAAAATCAATTATTTTAGACATTGAATGAGTCAATATATTTTCTATTTTCATTAAAAAGAAATACTATATTAATCTGCTTATATATTCCAAGTATCAAAATTCATTACATGAATAAAGAATTTTTTTATTTAAATTAATTTAAACTGATAATATTATAAATTTCCAGTGAGTAATTAACAAGAAAAACAACTTCATAAGTTATATTTAATTTAAATTGAAATTTTTGAAAAATATTTTTTCTTTCTATTTTAAATATTTAAATTTTTATGCATTGGTGTTATTTGAACTTAAAAATATAAATATATATAAAAGAATGTGTTACCAAGAAGTACCTGAATTTTTTTTATTAAAAAGAGATATTTTCTTTGATTAAAATATATTGAATGTAAATAGGAACTCTTGAACTTGTTTATATATTTTATAGGACTATATACATAACTGTAGTATTTTTTTCAGTCTATCATTTGAAAGAAAAATCATACTATAATAATTGAAGATAAAATGACATCTATTAAATTTTTTTTGAAAAAAGACTTTACAATGTTTTCTATTTATTCCCATGACTCCATATCATATAACAAAAATATTTTTGATAAAAAAATATACTTAAATTTAAATTATAATATATTCTTTTAAATTTTAAGAATTCTAAAAGACTTCTTGCAGATTAAATAAGCTTGAACCAAAGTCAGGCATAGGTTGTCATTGAGAGTTCAATCTATGTTCTTTCAAAGCAAAGATATTTAATTTTATAAAATTGTATGTATTTATTTCCATAAAAGATTTTTGGAAAGAAAGAGAGTTCATAGAGTTGTTTCTTTTATTGATTAAATAATAATATACATACTAATAAATATTATAAGTGTTATTTATATGAGTGTTTATTTATTATATGTATTTATTAATGTATATACAGTAATCAGAAATTAAGATATTAAGATAAAATTTTAGTTATATTGATAGATCTTGAGTTAAATTTTCATTTGAAGCACATGATTAATGAAAAATATTTTTTTCACCTCACCAACAGCACTCACATATAAATTCAAAACTATGTAATTTTACCTGATGAGGCCTATGAAAATGGGTAAAGAATTAATCAAGTTTTTTGTTGCAAATTATTTTCTAAAATACATTTTTTTTCAACATATATATAATTATAAACCACATTACATAAAATTGTTTTAAAGAAGAATTAACTACAATGAAATTGGGTTTTCTTATATTCTATTGCTTCTAATTCTTAATATTTTAATATATATATAAATAATAATCAATACATTTTTATATCGAATAAGTGAGAATTAATAAAAATTCATACAACATAATTCTAAAGTTCTTTACATGATAGCATAAATAAAGATCTGTTGTTTTCTATTTAAAATTCTGATGTATGTCTAAAACTACCTCAGATTTAATTTTGGTACCTTAGAGATTTCATGTTTCAAGTAACATTTTATGTCAGTGTACTCTGTTCTTTTCCTGAAGAACAGATTCCATCTTCATTTTTTCACAAATAGTTTTTACCAATCCCCACCCCATTAAATGAAATAAACAAATTCTTTTATGCCCTCCCCACCCCATTGTAATCCCTCCCCTTTTGCTCCCTATTCACCCCTCCCTACTCCTCCCAAACCCTTTTCTACACTAAAAAATCATTGGAAACTCTTTTTCTGCCCTTAAAACTCTTGCCTAACCTTCTTTATACACCACATAACCTTACTCACCCCTCTTGATAGCCTCCCAAACCCTTCTATACCTATTGATTTAACACCCTATTTCTTCCCTTTACCTCACTTCCCCAACCTTTGAACTCCATCTCACTCAATTCCAATCCAGTCCCTATTTATATCTATAGAAATAAAGTGCTAGGGAGGAGTGGGGAGATAAGCAAACTGGATGAAGAGAAGTTTAGAGGGGTTCAGAAGGGTGGAGAGCGAGAGAAGAAGGTGGAAAGGGATGGAAACGAATGAAGTGGGGAGTGTAAAGGGTGGGTAGAAAGATGAGAGGAGAGGAAGGATTGTGGTATTCTTGAAAGGGAGTACACAAAGATGGTAAAAGAAGATAGTGATACAAAATAAATATCCAAAGAACATCAAATATACAAAATATTTTACAAAGAAAGGAACAGTAATTACCTGATTCCTTTAAACCCACAATTCATATACTTATTGTTTCTTCATTTAATTAAATCAAATAAAAATCTAAATTTTAATGTTTTGAATTTTAGAAGATGAAGGGACATAAATTTTAATAAATATTAGTATGAAAATGTTTTTATTTACTAGTAAAATATGGTATGTATATTAATTTTGCAAATTAAATGTCTAAGTAAATTCTTTTTAGCATAAAATTTAAAATTTTTGAGCCATTTTCGAATATTTTGATGATTTATAAGATTCAATACTATCTAATCACACAATTAGTATATAATTTTTTCAATCATTGAAAAGTTTACAATAAATAATATCAATGCAAAAAATATTTTTTATGAAAAAGTTCATATATTATATATTATAATTTCTCCATTTATTGTTGGACAAAGAAACTTATTTAATTAATTCAGATGGTTTCTTATTAACTCTATACTTTGGTTTTTTTTTGAAACTGTGCAAATAAACTCCTTAATTATTTTAAAAAATATGTCTTTCTCAGAATAATTTGGGTGTGGTCTGCACTTAACTCACATTTCTATACAAAATATCATACTTCATATTTTAGGATTTTCTCAAATATTATTAACTATGCTTCATTAAATGTTCAAGTTAGATTCAGATTGAATTCACCAAAATTTTAACCTTTTTTTTGGTGGTTTCATCACCACCTCAATGTGGGCCCATATTTTATATGAATTAGGGTTCAAGGTTGTGGACTTGCTAGCAAGTCTGTCACCCATATTGTGTGGGGATAGATTTATGGGTTGGTATAAGATTAATGGGTCAATGTGGAGGCTTCAAAATATACTGGAATTTAGGATATTTCACTTTTTTCCTTTTTATCTTTTGGGTTTCATTTTATTCTCTTTGTATGAGTTATTTTACTTGTTTCTTTATGATATCCACTTTTATCTGGCTCTTCTATTTTTGGTATAGTTGTATGATATCATTAATTGTGATGGAGGGATGAAAGTGGAGGTCTGAGTGATGAAAATTCTTGAATTGGAAACCATGGGAAGTTGATGAGTCCTCACAGTTATGTAATCTCCAGGGATAGCAATGGAATCATTTGGGCTGAGTACCTGTCCACTTCAGTGGATTTTGGTATAAGTAAAGAGGGATTTGACCAGTTATTGGACATCACTTACTACACATCAATCAAATAATAACACAAAATTATTATAGTATAAAAATATTTTTAAATACTTAACAAGTTGATTTTATCTTTACACTAGCTATATCTATATTTTATTATTCTATTTTCCACCACTGGAAGAAACCAATCCAAAAATTGTGAGTTAAAAATTGAGTATAACAGTTTTATTAGTCTTTAGCTGAGGTTTAATCCAGAAATAATTTATTATTAAGTAGTCTTACCATTAATATCCACTATTAAATCATACTTATTTACTAGTATACACTGACAATAATCCTGGTAAAACTTTTATTATGCCTCATGGATTATCAACAAGACCACACACTGATGATGATTCAGACTAAGAAGAATATAATAGGGGGTGTCAGTTCTGGCAAATCCGCACTTAAATTAAGTGCGGATTTCAAACCAAATCAGCACTTAAATTTTGCAAAAAAGTCACTTATTTCAAAAAAGGGTGTCAGTTATGACCTCAAATCAGCACTTTTTTCCCGTTTTTTTTCACAACCACATTTTGGCCACAAAACATCCCTTCCTTTCTTACCCCATCCCTGTAACATGTGACACACTGACCTTCCTCGCTACCTACCCATCAATCCTCGGCACACACCCCTTCCTGACATTTTCAATATTTTGACCAGGCATGTTTACATTCTTTTTTACTTATTTCTTCTACTTTTTAATCTTTTTTCTTGTTATGTGCCAGTTTCATAATGCCTCCCAGACATTCCAAATCTCAAAAGGTAACTCAAAAATCTGCTTCATCACAAAAGTCTCCTCGTAAAGCAAGCCCTACACCTGAAAAATCAAAGGCAGGTTCAGGTCAGCTTAAAAAGGATGATTATCTCATCATAATCAACTTCCTTAAAATAAAATCAAATTTTGAAGCATGTTTATGATGTGAAAAGTCCACTCGTATTGGACGTCCACCTTCTTCAAAGGTTAATGGCTACTTGTTGATGGCCAATGAAGTAAGGAAGAAAACAAGGGGGAGAATTGATATCAATCCTAAGCAAATGAAGGAGAGATTTAAGAGTTACCATTCAAAATATAAAAAGACTCATCATGCTGTAAATGAAACTGGCTTTGGTATTGACGATGATGATTTGGAGATTGGAATTACTACTGTTTCCGAAAAGCTCAATGTCATGTGTCCTTTCTATGAGGAAATGGATAATCTTTTTGGCACCCGAGTTGATGTAAACCCTTGGTTTCTACACGATACTACTAAGCATATACCTTCTGGATCCAAACCTTCCTATAATCCTCCCAACACACCTTTACTTGAAGAAGATCAATCCCCTCCACCTTCTAACCATAGTTCAGCTGAAGATGATCCCAACTATCAAGCAGAACAATTATATCGCAGAAGATCTGAATCCTCAGAGGCCCAAAATTTAAATGTATGTTTACTTTTTGTTTTTTCTTCAATTCTTCTCTGAATTTCTCTTTCTTTCTAGTCTCCTCCTACTCAAACTCAATCTCCATTAAATAATCTCAATTCTGGAAATGTGAATACCTCTTTAGAAGCTGCTTTAGAAGATCTTCCTGAAGCCTCTTGTTCAAACTCCAAACTAAAGCGTCGAGCCTCAACTTCAATGAACTTGAACCATCTATTAAAACGTGGTAATACTTCAACAAGCTCATTTGGCTCCCTTGAGGATTATTTTGAAAAAAAAGATATAAGTAAGTTTTGTTTACTATATATCTTAATCATTAACTCATTTATTTATTTATTTCAATTTAATTTTCTCAGCGAAATCAACTATTGCAAATAATGCCCTTGACTTTGAGAAGATGAAGTTTGATCATATGCTAAGGAAAGATCAGCAAGCCTTAGATTTGGAAGAAAGAAAATTTGAGGTAGAGCAGATGGAAAGAGTAAATGACCGTCAATTTCAAAGAGAAATGGCTACTTGTGAATTGGAAAAACAAGAGAGTTTTAAAAAAAAAGATTTCATTATGGAATGTGTTAAAAATGGCCAATCTTATGAGGACATTAAAAAATTACTTGACCTTTTCAATTGATAATTTGTTTTTCTAGTTAATTTAATTTTGTTTGATTTCTTTTTGGTAATATTTTCTTATATGCTGACTTATAAAAGGAAAAGAATATAGTACGTTATTTTTGACAAAAATTTGAATGTATAATAAAAATTTTCTATCTTTACTTTCTAGTCAATAAGTTTGCTTATCTAAATTTTTCTAAGTCATCAATTTCACATGTCAGATTTAAAAAATTGGCAATGCCCTCCCCTGCATTTTATTGAAACAAGGGGTGGGTACCACCAAATTTTTCTAAGTCATCAATTTCACATGTCAGATTTAAAAAATTGGCAATACCCTCCCCTGCATTTTATTGAAACAAGGGGTGGGTACCACCAAATTTTTCTAAGTCATCAATTTCACATGTCAGATTTAAAAAATTGGCAATACCCTCCCCTGCATTTTATTGAAGTAAAGGGTGAAAGTCATCAAAATTTAATATAATTACATAAATTAATTAATATATAAATAAGATATGTCAAGTATACTACTTTTAAAGTAATGACAATTCCTTAAGCCAAAATGCAGATCAAGTCTAGAAACTAGGTTTGGGACTTTCCACAGGTATAGGCTAGAGGAACCCCATGAAACAAATTAATGTTATCATGATTACCATTTATACAACACAAGGTCGTGGGCCCATTACTTTAATTTCATAAATTGAAATATCATATTTATTTATTTAAAATTTATGGAAGAATATTAAATATTTGGTGACTCTACTAATCCCCATACTTTTTAGATCTACCTAAAGAATGTTTAAATTTATTACCTTTTTCTTCTTTTTTTAACTTGTTTATTCGTTGGATTAACTTTTGACTGATCTGGAAAGAGCAACCAAAATGCGTGAAGTCTTGACAAGATTCCAAACCTGGAGGAGCCTTTGTGGTTTGGTGATTATCGTAAGAAGAATTCCAAACTGTTTCGATGATTCCATTTCCTAATCCAAAATTGATTATACATCTATGATCCGGGAAATATAATCCATGTCCTTTAATTTTAGCAGGTGATGGAATAGGTTGTCCAGTAATAGGATGAATATATGTGAAAATTCCATAAGTGAGGTAATTGGCATCATTTGAGTCGGTGTGAATTCGATTATGAAATCCAGAATGAGTGATTATAACATTTGAAAACATTAGATAATCACTGCTAATATCTTCCCATTCAGAGTCGCACCAGTTTGGTATTCCAAATCTCGTAGCAACTTCATGATTTTTTTCAAAAGCTTTATTGAAGAGTTTTTTAAGTCGAAGAGCAATAAATGAATTAAATGAAGGTAAAGTATTCCATTTTCGAAAATCATTATCTAATTCAGCCTTAGATAAAGATCTGAGTAAAGAATATATGCCTATTTGAATTAAATTCAGTAAAATGATATTAAAAAATCCAGAAAAATCTTTAAACATACCAAGAGAAAAACCTTTAACAAATCCTGGTCTCCATCCAATTCCAATCATGATTCCACCCAACAAATTCTTATTCCTTAAAGATAAGCGAACCAAAGCCATTTGATAGAGTGTTATGATGAGATCGCAGAGTTGATTAAATGAATCATCTTTTAAACCATTAAAAGAATGGTTTTCGTAAATAAATTGAGGTTTGAAAGTATTATTAATAACAGCTTTAACTTCATCACCTCCAGTTTCAGTTAAATAATGTATATTTTAAGGTAACGTTTTCGAATATTTTTTTTTTCTTTCAACTTTAGTTTTATAGTACTTGATTTTTGAAATATGGCCAAATAATTGATCCAAGTGAATTCTTATTTTATAATTTCTTTTATTTCGATACTGTTCATTTTTTGACAATGTTTTAGATGATGATTGAAAAGAAGCTGAATTTAAAGATGATGAGAGTGAGGTAAGTGGGGAATCTGAAGTTAAAGTCATGTATTTTTCTACTTAAAAATTTGTTACTTTTCAAACACCCGAAATTTATACATTAAAAAAAACTCACTTAATTTAAATTAAAAAATAAAAATTCCTCAAAAGACTAATGAGAATTTTTTTTATTTCACTTGAACTTAATGAATATTTTTCTCTAAAATTAAAAAAAAAAATCAAAAAACAAAAAAAAAATCAATAAACTGTTAAATTTTTTATAACACTTCCCCATTCCCCTAAATTCCCCTCTCCAAAGCCCTCTCCCACCTCCCAAAAACCCTAGGAAAACCCCCCCTCCACCCCCCACCAAATCCCCCAAATCCCCCCTTCAAAACCACCTCCAAATCCCCCTCCAAATCCCCCTCCAAACCCCCCTGCAAATCACCCTCCAAACCCCCTGCAACCCCCCCAAACACCCCCTTCAATCCACCTCCTTTCACCCCCTCCAAACTCCCTCTAACCCCCCTCCAAATCCCCCTTGAAACCCCCCCAATACGTCCCTCTAAACCCCCCTAACCTCTCCTCCAACTTACTTAACGATTCGTTAGCGAATCGTTAAGTTAATGAACGATAGCTGCTAATCGTTCATTAACTTAATGATTCGCTAATGAATCGTCAAGTTAATGAACGATTAGCTGCAATCGTTCAATAACTTAACGATTCGTTAAAGAATCGTTAAGTGAAGGTTAAGGGGGGGTAGGAGGGATATGAGGGAGGATTTGGGGGAGTTTTGAGGGGGATAGGAGGGGGGTTTGGAGGGGGGGTTTGGAGGGGGGGTTAGAGGCGGGTTTGGTGGGGATTTGGAGGGAGGATTTGGGGGGTGGAGTGGAATGAGGGGAAGATATGAGGAGACCAAGAAGGGGGAGAAAGGGAGAGATGAGACCAAAGAGGGAGAAAAGGGAGGTTAGAGTGAGCCAAGGAGGGGGGAATAAGGCAGCCAAAGGGGGGAAAAGGGGGATGTATCCATTCCAAGGAGAGGGTAAAGGTGGGAAAAAGACCAGGCCAAGGGGGGATAAAGAGAGAAAAGAGGGAGAGAAAGAGAGAGAAAAAAAAAGGGTTAATTTTACCTATAAATTTAAAAACAACCACTTACAAAAAAAAAAAACAAAAAAAAAAAACCAAAAAACCAAAAAAAAAAAAAAAAATTAGCAAAAAATTAGCAAAAAATAAAGTAAAAAGAATAAAATGACTTACCTGGAGAGATGAGTTGAGAAAAAAGAAATATAAGTGAAATTGATTGAGTGATGTAGGAAGAGAGGAGAAAACGGATATGAGTGAAGAAAAAAAAGAGAGTGACTGAAAAAATATGCGTTTCACCACGCAATATGGGGGGCGGACTTGCTAGCAAGTCCGCAACCTTGAACCCTAATTCATATCTTTTTGAGCACACATTGAGGAAGTGATGAAACCATCATGAAGAAGTATTGAATTTACTTTGAACACACCTTGAAGCTCATGTGAACACAAATGGGGCTACAAGGGCTGGAAAGGCTGGAGAGAGGGGTGAGGAAGGGTGTATGGGGTAGCGAAAAGGTTGGGAAAGAGTTGGAAGGGAAGATTAAGGGTTCCAAGGCATTTTAAATGAAGAAAAGGGTCTGGGAGAGGTTGAGAGGGGTGAAATGGGGATCAAAAGAGGATGGCATACAATGGGGCTGGGAGGATAGCGAAAGGCATGGGAAGGGAAGACAAGCATGTGTTGATAGAATTGAAAGGGATGGAGATTGGTGCAAACAGAGTGTGAAAATAGGAGGATGAACTCTGCTCTTCGGGCGAAGAACAGAGTTCACTTCCATAAAATATTAGCTGAAACATACACCACAGAAAATTTGGGGGGTTATTGCTAGCAATACCCCTCATTTAAAAATTTTGGGAAGTGGTTGGAAAGCTGTTGGAAGGCTGTTGGGAGTTCATTGTGAAACCAGATTTAAATTAATTGGACAAAGATTTGGTAATCAGTTAGACCTAGGTTCAAACAAACTCAATCACAGGTTTCTTGGAGCTTGGTGATTACTTTGATTTTGAGCTGAGCACAGATTGAGCAAAGCTTGAACATATCACTTAACATATCATAATATTCACTTTCCCATCTTGTGGAAAGCAAAATTTGATATTCGTTCTAAGAATATCTACATATATTTTCTTGCCAAGTTGGTAACAGAAGGTTAAACTGTAGTATCTCAATTATTACACTAGACTACATAGATATTTGATAAAACATACAATTCAAATCAATTTTAATATTATTGAGATCACCATAAGTGTCTTTCCAAAGACTTACAAAAAGTATGTTAGTATCAAGATATCGTTCTAGGTAGTAGTTTCAATTTGTATTTTGAACTGACATCTAAAGCATTTTACTATTAGACAGAAACATAAATAAGTTTAATAAGAGTGAAATTATTCTATTTTGTGATTATAATGTAACAATAATGCACATTTTTATTAAGAAAATTTTTCTTCCTCCACAAACCAAAATTTACTCTATAGGCTCAAGATTTATTTTTAAGACATATTATTCATTTCAGTTATCATTGATTTACTTCCAATATTTATTAAAAAGATAATAATAATACATGTGAAAGAATTATGAGCTTAGCATAGCATATGCTAAAAAGTTATTTTGTTGTTTTATTCAAAACTGATTCTTCATTTTTTGCTTCAATTCATCTTTTAACAACCACTATCTTCAGATACTATTCTTACTTAATATGTCAAGTCTCAGATGTGTTGGACAGTTCTCAATAACAATCAATCAAATTTATATGAATGTAATTTCAAGATTTCAAAACTCACCGACCCCCACAATTTTACAGCGAGGCCATTCGAATGTTCATATTTTTGGACTATTTGAAGAAAGAAAACCAACCCTTGTTGGTAATCTTTCTCAAGTGCAGAGTCAGCACATTGGACCACTATTGGGTGAAATTGGCTCTGGATCTCACCATTTAAACCAAAGAAGTGCCTTGAATCCTATGAAGCCTTTCTATTTTCATGCTTACTTGGTTCCAGTTTTTGGTAATCAGTATCAACTTTGGGGATGCCTCTTTTCTTCAAGTACACTAATCAGTCTTGCTAAAGAAGCATTTTCTTCTGCACAAATCGATTTATGTCCAATCCTGAACTACGACTCCACTATCTTTTTTAATATCCCGCATGTAATTTTTGAAGGCTCTTTCCAAATATCTCAGAGTACTCAAGATTGGAAAGCTGATCAACTTATCCGAGGAATCAAAACAGTTCTCAAAACACATCAACTTCAAGCAATAAATTTTATGATTGACAATGAACGAATGTTAAAGGAAAAGTTGGATATCATGTGGAGGCACCAGGACAACCATTGGCTTAGAACTGGATTCGATGACTATAAAGATCAGTTTCCTAACAATCAATTGCCACCTGAAGGAAACGGTGTGGTAGCCTAAAGTTTAGTACGGCACCTAAATATGTAAATGGAGTTATTACGGCGTGCAAGATTGGCGTTATTATTTTTTTATAAAAGGGTTTTATTTAATTTATTGGAGTTTAAAATATGAAGAAATTGGTCACGAGCGAATGCCTACACAAATACAATTTATTTTACGGAGAAAACTTATTTTTACGGTCTGAAAAATTTATAAGTATTAAGTCGAGTCACTCAAGAACCTTGGGAAATTTTCCCAGAATTTTTACTATTTTTCTTATATTTTTAAATGAATTTTAAAGTTTTATAGAAATATTTACGTTTTCAAAAATTACTTAACTTTGATGAATTTTCACGGGGTAATTAGAGCTGCGCAGACTACGAAAATTAGTTTGGTAGGTAAAGGGGAAGTAGCTCTATTATGTGTAATTTTTCTAGATTTTTTATTATGGTTTTAAGGTTCTAAATTGAGTCCGGAAGTCCGGACGGACTCCGTTTCGACTCCGTACGGACTCCGTACGGGCTCCGGATTGACTCTGGAAGAGCTCTGGAGGGGAAAACTTAGGCACGTGACTAGGAATACTTAAGCGCTTCTCAAACTCGAAATTGAGAGGGGGGGAAAACATCATACAGCTTAATCATTAACCACCACGGTCTCATTTTTTATTACTCAACAAATTAAATAAATTTGTAATACCCTTATAACTTTATATTTTATATAACATTTTAGAAATACTACTCAACAATTTAAATCACACTTCATACAGGGTATCTTTAGAAAGGTCTTCATCGCTGGGACTTGATTATTTCTGTCTCATATAAATTTAAATTATTATAAAAACATAAAAGTCAATCTTTTCAGATCTTTCACTGGTACACCTTAATTTTTGTTATCAGTATTTCTTTCTCAACAGCCACTTTCATCAAATCTCAATAAGCGTTAATTATTTTAGAGTTTCATTATTTTATAAATCAGATCCAAGTAGATTGGTTAGCTTAGTGATTTAGAATTCCTATTTTGATATTTTTTTTTGTTGGAAGGACGGGGTTTTCGGCTAAATCCACATATCTCCTCCGGATTCTGCTTACAGCAAGGCGACTGTAAGAGTTTACCTTACCATAACGGGTCAATACTTGCTGATGATATGGGTTTGGGAAAGACACTTTCAACTCTTTCTCTTATAAGTGCAACTCAAGGTGAAGCAAGACAATTCCAGGTATCAGAAAATCAAGAAGGTATTAATCGGAGTTCAGCCACACTGATTATATGCCCCCTGGCAACACTATCAAATTGGATCAATGAAATAAGTGTGCACTTTGAAGATAATGCACTTCCTTTCAAGGTTCTTTATGGGAAGGATTGTCAAAATACTAATGTCAATGAGCTACAGGACACTGCTATTGTTTTAACGACCTATGAAATAGCTAGCCCAACGATGTCAAAAAATCAAAGCCAAAAAAAGATACCGGTGACTCAAATGCTCTTTTGGTATAGAGTTGTTTTAGATGAAGCTCAGTTAGTGCCCATTTCTATATCTAAAACTTAAAACTTAATTTTTATAATCAATTTTTATAAATATTATTTTAGTTACATTAAAAATCCTTACTCGCAGAGGGCTCAAACAATATTTGACTTGAAATCCCAACACCGACTATGCTTGACTGGAACTCCACTTCAGAACAGGCCCACTGACCTTCAAAGTCTCATATTTTTTCTTAGAATCGAAAAGTGGCAAGAAGACTGGTTATGGAAGAATTTCCTTTTTCCAGGTTTGCAAAAAGGAAAGGCTAATTCTATTAAATCAATCAATCACTTAATGAAAGTCATAAGCCTACGTAGAACAAAGGATGCAATTTTGTCTCTTCCAAAAAAGATTCAAAGGGGGATATCGGTTCAATTAGCAGATCCATGGAGGTCTAAACTTGATGTGCTTCAAGAAGGATTCACTGAGCGATATGGGCCCTCCAGAAGCACTGACTTCCCTTGGGACTCATCTGAGTTTCTAAGAGAGCTGATGATTTTAAGAAAATTCTGCAACCATCCAATCTACGAAAATCTGGATGAAACTCCAACTTTTGATTTCACTTGGCAGCATTCCGCAAAGATTTTTCATCTTATAGGCCACTTAAAAAACTTTTTGTCTGGTGAAAGGGATATAAATTTTCCAAAAGCTGTTATATTCTCCAACTTTGCAGACTTTTTGCAGATGTAAGTGATTCTATAATGAATTGTTTTACAAAATTGTGTTGGCTTATTAAAAACAATTTTCTAATATTTCAAAATAGAATAAAAATGGCTTTAGATGACCACAATATTAGGTATACCCAGCTTACGGGTGAACTCAGCTGGACAAAGCAAGACAAAAATATGCATGAATTCCATTTTAATAAAAATTGCCAAGTTTTGGTTGGAACAATTCAGGCTGCAGGAGTGGGTATAGATCTCAGGTGTGCTCAAAATGTATATATAATGGTGAGCTCAATGTCTTTTATTTCATATTAAGAACAAAAATATTAAATTTTTTATATGTTCAATGTTGAAATAGGAGCCAAATTGGAATCCAGCAGTTGAGCAACAGGCTGTTGATCGGCTGTATAGAATGGGGCAGCAAAATGAAGTAAATGTTTTGAATTATTTTGTACAAGGAAGTATAGAATTCAGCATGTATAAGATTCAAAGGAAAAAAATGGAGCTAACAATGTAATCCAAATTTCATTTCTATAAATTTTAATGATAATAGTAATCATTAAAATTATGTTTTTGTTTTCAAGGCTAAGTGTCCCAAACAGTGGAAATGAGGAGTATGAGTGTGCAAACCTATTATTAAGGGAGTTTGTCAATCACTCACATTAGAGGAAGAAAGAATTTCAAGGAGAGCAGGTAAATTTATGGTATTTTGAGGATTTAAAAGTCTGAGTTGTTGAGGATTTAGAGATGCAAGATATAAGGGAGAATAACAGTCATTCGGCAAACCCCGGGGGACATGAGAAGGATTAAGGTTAGGGGATAATGTTGAAACCAAACTGATTCTTTTGTACAAGGCCAAGTCCTTTAGCACACTGCCAGAGTAGGTTGAATTATCTCAAATATCAAAGTGTTGTTGGTCAAGATATTGTGCAACTTTAGAAAAATCTTCAGACCTCCATTGCATTAAGATACGTCTTAACGATCCATCATTATCAATTTCGGTGTCTGAACAACATTTGATGTTTGTGAAAAGGTTGTGATAAGTTTCACAATGTGGAAGTTGTTTAAGAAGTTTAGTTCGGTTAACTGAATTCTAAGAATCTTTGTTATTTGAAATAAAGGTCATAAATAAAAACGGTTGAAAAAAAGGGATTTTCATACTTTTTTTTTTATTCTATATTTATGCTTTCTCACTTTGATTATTTCTTGAGAGCTATGAGAATCCTTCCCAAGTCTTAATCTATCAGCATGACCTAAAAACCAACGGTGAAGAACTCCTATTTGATTTGAGAAGCTAATTTGAGTTGAGTCAATTGGATATGCAATCAAATTATTGGTTTTTAAGGCATTGTCCCAGTGTTTAATGAGAATATTTGCCAAGACCTGGTTCCATTTGTCAAACCAATCTAGGTTCCAAGCGAAAGTTGATCCTGGGAAACCACACATGCGAAGGTGCTCAATAAAAGATTCACGGAAAATTGGTGGAAACTTTTCTGAAACCGCTGAATTTGATTCTGGATGAGGTAGTTCAAAGGCAATGTTGCAAGAATTCATGTCGAATGATGAAAATCTGTCTAATTGCTCTTCAGTAGGGTTTTGTTTCCATCCATTTGATTCTGGTGACATATCCAAAAGTGAACGACAAAAATTGTGTATAGATCTACAAAAGTGAGAATTGAATGGAGGCAAAGTCTCATTAAAAATTCTATTAAGTGTTCTTGTGTTTGTGGGCAGGTTTCCATGAGGAAAGTAAGAGCTACTAGGGTTCATAAATAATTAGATTAAGAAAGTGTTCAATTAAATTAAACAAAGAGGAAGGATAAATTGTTGAGCTCCAAAACTTTATGATCAAAGTTGATTTAAGGAGAAATATCACAAAAATTAAGAATAAGAAATATTTCGACTTTATGGAATTATAATATGCATAAATTATATTTTTATATGCAACTTGAACTCAAAAGGAATGGTATAAAATAAAGAGAATTATTATGTGATAAAAGCAGACTCATTTAAGAAACGGATTTTTTTTTCTTTTCAAAAAATTCTTCCACAAAAATAATTTGTTAAATGTGAGGCTATGTTCATTTTTTGATTACCAAAAAATTATTTTTGGTCCAATATGATAGTAATACATATTCTTTTGAGTAATTTTTTTCAACCTGAATAAATAGACTAGAGTGTCACTTCATCACATTTATGTATGAAAAGTTATACAAGGATTCAGCTTTTATGTAATTCTTTAAGGTTTACACTTTTGTAGCATCTATTATTTGAGTATTTTTGATTTTTTCTTTATAGAAAATTCTACCTAGTACAGACCAATTTTCAAATTGAAAGAAATATGTTTGTGATTGTTTTTTACAAAATATTAAACTTATTTTTGGGTTTAACTTTGATTTTTGGGGTAATTTTTTAAATAATTATGTTAAAAATATGGATTACTTTTCTTATAGTCCATAACTAAGAATTTTTATCAAAATCAAATAATTATAGGGTAGTTAGATATAACTCAGAAGGCATTTGATAGAAAAATAATTAAGATGCTTGTGCGTACAACAGAATTTTTTCTATGATAGAAAATATTCTGATAAACATGCATGCATTGTTGTAAAAATGCAGAGAGTATACAGAATACAAATAAAGTAGACTGCATAACTTTAAATTAATATATAATTTATCTGATTAAAAATTAAACATTTAAACTTAAATAATTTCAACACATATTCCATCATATTCTTTTGATAAAAAAATTTAGCTTATATTAGCTAGTGCCTTTCAAAAAAAGGAATACCTTCAATCGGTAACTTCGAATAGCTAACTTATTCCTACAATTATCACAATTACAATGCCTCCATTTTTTCATGTATGTCAATGTCAAGATCTTGGATGTGTCAATAGAAAGTATCAAACTTCTTCTGGGTCCTTTGAAGTTGGTATGGCTTTCAAAAGCTCTAATTCTAATGCAAAACATCAAGAGGAAAGAAATAGGAAGGCCCAGATGGTTATTTCTTCCAACAATCCACTTAACATTGGAAGTTCCCGCTCCACAGAAACAGTAAGCTGTATATCTATAGTTCAATGTGAGAATTAAAGTCTTTATGATGTTTCAATGATTTATTACATAGGGGCAGTTGCTATTGGGGGCAGAAGTATCTTCAACAGTCTCTAGAAACTCAAATCTTGGGGAACGGTATAGCCAAATAATTATGTGGCAGGCAGCAAAGCTTTCTCTGATTCATCATTTGAGCAAAGAAGGTTGTACTCAATTTTTGGATGAAGAAATTAAGAAGCTCAAACTTCTAGGTGATAGTGGAATACTGGATTCTGATAGCATTGTCCGCCTGGTCCCACGCTCGATAGATACAGTTTTTAGTCGATTAAAGCTCAATCAATCATTTTTCACTAAAACATGCTGTCCTAAATGCTTTGCTCTTTATGAGTATAACTCTGCATCTCAACCATCTATACTATGTTGCAATCAACCGTTTCTTTCATCATCAAAGCGCTATTTAAAAATGTTTTGAGCAGGACAAATTGCAGTTAAATGTGATGAAAGGCTGTATTTGATGGAGGAACATCAAGAACATGTAAAATACTTATCTCTTAAAACATTTCATCACCATTCTTTTATCGACTGGCTTAAGGAAAAGATCAAACTGTTCAAATTTGAGCTTCTGATTGAGAAGAAAACCCCTGTGGCAGAACGTGTAGAGTGTGATTTGATGAAGGATGTTTGTGATGGTTCAATTTGGAAAAACTTTCCCATAACCACTCCAGCTCTGGATAGCAATGATGATGAATATACGATAACTTCAGGCAACTTAATGTTTACTTTATATGTCGACTGGTTTAGGCCTGGTGGAAATAGGATTGGAGGTCATCAGAAGTCTGTAGGCAATATTATGATGGTGTGTATGAACCTACCTCAAGAAGATAGATACAAAATGGAAAATCTTTTTTTGTATTCTATTATACCCGGACCAACAGAACCCACAAGTGAACAGCTTAATCACCTTCTAAAACCACTGGTTAATGATCTACAAACTCTATGGGATGGTATATTGATTGAAAAGACACATCTTTATCCACGAGGCCGGAAATTAAGAGTTGCATTGTTCTCTTTGATAGGTGACATTCCTGCAATACGAAAATTGGCTGGCTTTTCGAGTCACTCTGCAAAAATGTTCTGCTCTTTCTGTAATATCTCTAAATATGAAATTAGTGAAAAGAATGTGGGAAATTTTTCATTACGGAATCATGAGGATCATATGTGCTGGGCAACAAAGTGGAAAAATTCTAAGTCACATTGGGAGCGTGTATCAATTTTTCAAAATCATGGGGTACGATGGAGTGAGTTGAATAACCTTGAATATTGGCGTCCAACTGAATATTGCTCAATTGATGTTATGCATTCACATATGCTTGGCAACCTAAAAGATCACAGTCTAAGCTATTTTCAAATCCAAAATGCAGCAAAAGATCTAGAAAGAAAGCTGGAAAAGGATAAAAATTGGCATGTAAGAGAAGAAGATGATGATTTCTTTTCTGATACTTCACTGCACAAACATTCGAAAAAACGTAGAAGTAGCTTAAGCACCACGAATAATGATGATGATGATACAGGACACACGAGACAGCACAAGCGGCAAAGACGTACGAGTTCAAGACAGTCATCAAGTCATCATGGACTAGATAATGAAGGATTGGGAACAAATCGATCAAGAAGCCAGAGTAGGTCATCCAGCTCCAAATTTATTCCTCCATATAGCGATGTGGCCTCAATACAGTCTCACAGCAGTGACAGTAGGAATTCATTGTATAACTTAAGGCAAAGAAGCATTAGCATATCACAGAGTGAAGGATCTCACTCATCAAATGAGACAGCTAGAGATGAAGAAAATAAAAGGAAAGGTAAGGAGAAAGAAAATGAAGGTAGTAGTAATCCACGAATCACAGCAGCAGAGCTACAGGTTGTATGGAAGATGATTGATCAAGTAAGAAGACCTTCCTGGCTAACACGAGTTCCAAAATCAGTAGGATCTAAAAAGGCAGGATCCCTCAAGGCAGCAGAATGGCACATGCTGTATACTCTCTACTTCCCTTTGTCACTTATACCCCTTTGGTTTGAAAAATTTAAAGAATCTGAATCTTCAGCTTCCTCAGCTGATAAACCAAGAGAATATTATCTTCTCAAGTCACTTGTAACATTATGCTCGATCACCAATTTTTTGACATTAAAAAATATACAGACTAATGAGCTTAAAGATCTAGATCAATTTCTGTTAGAGTATCGTGAGTGCCTTGAAGAGGGTTGGAAGAATATTAATGCAAAGCCAAATCTGCATATCACTCAACATTATCCTGAAATGATAAAGCGTCTTGGTCCACCATCAGGTACAGCTACTTGGTCTGGAGAGCGGGTGAATCATATATTATCTGAAATTCCAAACAATCACCATCCACGTATGTAATGTTTGTAAGCAATGATTTAAAAACTCAGCTGTGCTAATTTATTAATATTTACCACAGGAGAGATACCTCTAACAATGCTCAAACATTGGTATCGGAAGTCTAGGGTATTAGATCTTGGTGAAGCTGAAGATAATGATCAATGTGAGACTAAAAAAATCCATATTGATCTCGATAAACAAAACAAATGGATCCATCTAAGTATGGCATTATTTACTAAATGGGTAAGGGCACGAATGGGAAAAGAAACTTCAAGACGGGCTTTGACACCATCGGAGAAAAGTGGGGATCGGGTAGATGAAAATGTAGCAAGCATATTGATACATGGAAAGAGGTTTACTAGTTACCATCGACACATTGCTAATTCAACAATTGAATTCTACTATGGAAAAGATAGCCAGTTTGGGAAAATTGATGATCTTTTCAGATCAAAGGAAGAGATTGATCAAATATATTTAATAGTAAGTCTTTTCAAAGAGCTCCGTCCAGAAGAAACATCAAAGGATCCCTATGAGCTTTTCCCACAAGTGCATTGTCGGTTAGTAAGAGTAGCCAAAGCAACTCAAATTGTGATTAAGAAAGATGCAATAATTGGACATGCAGCTACTGTCGAGCACAAAAAAGGAATGTTTGGAATCAAAGATGAGGTTGTCACTGCCATTGGACTGCAGACAGTAGTGAGTGAAAAAATTAATCAAATTTATTTTCTGTTGACTAACATCTTTGTGTTAATTTGGGATTGGGGAAATTTGTAGGATTGGTGATATTTGTAAATGGTGAAAGAAATAATTCAATGCTCGATTAAAAAATGCAATGCATCCAACTTACCTTATCATAAACCAGTGAACAATTACTTTGGTTGCTTTTATTGTGAGAGAACCCATGCTTTCAATGAGTCATTTTTATCTTAAATGTAAGAATGAAAGAAATAAAATCATGATAATGAGAAATATGATAAAATTTTTACTTAATGAATGATCTTCTTGCTCATTCATCTACTATAAATAGTTTGACCTTCCAACTTTAGCTGATAGCTATATATTATTCACTTTATTTTTCGACAAGAGAACATACACGTTTACAAGACTATATACATAGTATCTTTTTTTACTTTAGCTTTGATAGGTATAAATTTTAACAACTGATTATTTTTATTTTATTTTATTTTATTACAGTTCATTATGGATGATAATTTTGAAGGGATGTCTGTTGACCCAACCGATTCTGATTGTTTTCCGCCTCAACATACTAATACTGGAAATACTCCTCCACCACCCTCTGCTGATCCACCTCCAGATGCATCTCAATCTGTACCATCTAATCCCAATCCAGGCCAAGAGTCTCATTCAGAACCGAGAAATTTTAATCCCAATCATCCTTCTGCTTCTGAAAGTGCTGATCAGCAAGCTGATCAGCTAGGAAGAGATTGGGCTAGTGAAGTATTGAGGGAATTTTTCAGAGACCAATCATCATCTGCTCAGCCTAACCAAGGAGCAAGCACAAGTGGAGCAGGTAAGTCAAATTTGTAGTGTATTCTTTTATTGAAAAATAACCAATTTAATTAACTTATTTGAATTGTTAGTGAATCCCTCAATCATTATGGGTATCAGTGATTACCACAGACTCAATTCAGCAGAGTCTCATGAGCGAGAACGGGGGTTAAGGGCTGTAAGAGGCTTAGTTAGAAGGAATGATGTTCCCAGGAGCTCGGACAGTCTAAATAGAAATATTTACCACTTTCTGAAGTATTGTCTTGGGGGACCAACACAAATATCAAAATATCCTGCGAGCCCAACACCTTTGGAGATTGAAAATTGGAAAGATTGGAGCCAATTCAAACTAAAAACCAATCAAACTGTCCTAACCCAAGTCCAATCTTCTAACCATGCCAATTCTGCAGCTGATCGACAATTTCTGATAACCAATTCTATAGCCTTCTTGCGATCCAAAATTCGACTACCCGAATTTTTTCCAGCACCTGAGCCTCGAGGACTAAAAGGAGGAGCACCGATCCCACTTTCTGTCAAAAGAAACTTAGAGCGTGAATTGCAAGAAAAAGGTTTTCGGAAATTCGCGTTTGATTGGACTTGCCGTGATTTTTCAGAATCAACTTGGAATCAAGTCATGGGAAGCATAGTATGCGACCACTGTACCAGATGGCTCACCACCTTGAATACAATCGATCAGTCAAAGCTTCAGTTCACTCAATGTGTTATTGAGAAATGGGTAGTTAATAAGGGGAAGGAGATGATAAGGTTGTTTGGGCAAGAAGAGGAAAGGGTAGCAAGAGAAAAGATTGAAAAGAGATCAAGGGCACAAGTAAAACGTTATCGGACCAAGGTAAGTTTTTTATTTTACTTTGCTTTTTGTTATTATGAAGCTGATTTAGTTGGAATTCAGATTGCTAGTGCACGCTACAAGTTAGCAAGAGATCTCTGCAGTGATGTGCCAGGTTTTGTTGTGCTTTTTCATGATACTAGGTGCATCTCTGATATCGAGGAAGGCCCAGCACCAGCCCCAACTGCACCTATCCGAGCTATTCCTGGATGGCGAAATCCTGAACTCAATGATTTGTTTAAAAAAATGGATAAGATGACAAAGGACTTAGCCCATACACCAGCTCAAAAAAAATCAGCATTAAAAACATATTCACGGTCATCAGAAAGGAAAGTTGCACAAAATGGTATATTCAATGTTCCCAAATACCTCCCCAAGAATTGCTATTCAGCAACATTTTTGCAAGGATTATCTGTGAATGAACGTGAGTCACTTGGGGTTGGAGCTGATATTGATCTGGTAAAGATTCGGGAATCAATTAATAGAGCATCAACATCATCATAACTTAGGTATAACGGTGATCTTCTGTGTAATATAGCTATCTTATATTGAATTTTATGTATTCTGTTTTTTTTCAAAGCAGCTTGGTAAATGTTATAAATTGATATTGAGAGAGAGTAACATTTTATTTAAGAAAAACAAATAATGTATGAGATATAAAAATGTATTTTCAACAAATTGATGGTCCATACCTCTTTATGTCACATTTATGTATCCATATTAATTTCAATTGAATTTAATGTTGACCAATACATAGTGAATACACGCTATGCCACTTATACTTGCCAGGCATTGCTACCATTAAATATGCCAGTATCAAAAATTAATTTCAATCGAAATTAATGAGCATGATAATCATGAATTTCTGGAGTCAACTGCTTATTTTTATGCATGGTGCCTTGCCAACATTAATTTCGATCAAAATTACTTTTGATACTGGCATATTGCATGGTGTCTATTCCTGGAAAGTGTAAGTGGCATAGTGTGTATTCATTACGTATTGGTCAACATTAATTTCAATAGAATTTAATATTGACATTTTCATATTGAACCCAAACCAGCAAACGACCCAAAAAATTCTTCATAAAACTGCTCATTAATTTTGATCGAAGTTAGTGAGCACCATATACATATTGAATGGTAGTTATATCTGGTGTGTGTAAGTTGTAAAGCTTGTGTTCAATGTTTATTGGTCAACATTAATTTTGATTGAAATTAATATTAATGTGTAAATGATATTTACATGCTCAATATGCATTGTAATGTGTTTACTTAACAATAGAGTGCCCTACTTTTCATCTTACATAAAAATGCTTGGTAGCATGTCAAATTCAATTTTTATTAAAATTAATGTTGACATGTTACCATGCATAACAGTAAGCAACTGACTGAATAAATTGATGATAATCATGAACCTTAATTTCGATCGAAATTAATGTTGCCAAGTGCAGATTGAAAAAAAGCTATGCCACTTACACTAGCCAGGCATATTTACTATTTATTATGTATTGGTCAACATTAATTTTTATAGAAATTAATATGGATATGTAAATTTTATATTTACCCTCAACATGTATAGTAAATTTCAATACTTAAAAATACTTGCCGTCCTTTACATGTCATGCAAAAAAGCATTATATCATTTCAACATTAATTTTGATCAAAATTAATGTTGGAATGCCATTATGCATTGAAACAACTAACTGACTGAAAAAGTTCATGATCAAAATGCTCATTAATTTTGATCAAAATTAATGTTGACCAATACATATTGAATATAAGTAATCTCCACTTACTCAGACCAGATATAACTACCATTCAATATGTATATGGTCAGCCTTAATTTCAATCGAAATTAATGGGAAGTTTTATGAAGAATCTTCTGGGTTGTTTTCTGGCTTGGGTTCAATATGCAAATGTCAACATTAAATTCGATCGAAATTAATGTTGACCAATACATAATGAATACACACTATGCCACTTACACTTTCCAGGCATATATACATGCAATATGCCAGTATCAAAAGTAATTTCGATCGAAATTAATGTTGGCAAGGCACCATGCATAAAAATAAGCAGTTGACTCCAGAAATTCATGATTATCATGCTCATTAATTTCGATCGAAATTAATTTTTGATACTGGCATATTTAATGGTAGCTATGCCTGGCAAGTGTAAGTGGCATAGCATGTATTCATTATGTATTAGTCAACATTAATTTCGATTGATATTAATATGGACATGGACTATGCATAAAATTTCTATAAGTATAGGTAAGCTAAGCAGTTAGATAAACTGGTTTGATCAAGTACACCATATAAAAATTGATGTTTTAATGCCTTGGTTAATTTCGATCAAAATTAATATTAAGCCATGCATGTTGAATTTTATCTATGTCTGTGTAGTCCATGTGAAATGGCTTGTATTCAATATGCAGGGGTCTATATTAATTTCGATCGAAATTATGAGGTTCATTGCCTCATAAATTTGATGGTTTCTGTCAGTGTTTCATGCATGGTGCCATCTGATACTTGTTGATTCCTATCAAAATTAATTTCAACACCAATATATTGAATACAAACCATGGCACTTACAGTACTTGGTCATAGCTAAAATTCAATATGCTAGTCTCAAAATTAATTTCGATAGAAATTAATCAGGATCCATGAAGTTTATCAATAGTGTATGAGTTAAGTTTCAAGTCATATGTTTCATCATTTTCTTGCACCCATTTCTAGGTTATCTCAACAATTTTTTTCAAGTTTTATTATATTAATCAAAACTGTGGTAAGTTGTGAAAAATTAGCTAATCCAAATCTCAAATTGAATATTAATATTTTAATAATTTTGAATGTTGCTTAAGGTATTTAATTGGGTGATTCATAATAATATTTTATCAACTTAGTAGTCCTATAACTTTTGAAAAGTAACAATTTTGGTATAGTTAGGGACAACAATGCAATATCTTGTGCAGACTAAGATATATTGCAAAATAAAACTATTCAATTTTTTTTTTCCCTTAGTTGTATCCAAGTTTATCAAAGGTTTGGTCACGGTGCCCACACCCTAGCCTGACACTCCTCCTGTCACTTAAAAAACAAATTCTTATCTTAAATTCTAATGTTACCAATTTTATATTTATAATTCATTTCTTGTTTTATGAGGCATATCAGTATATATGTGAATCTCGCATTGTCATCTGAAATTAAATTTAACAAATATTCATAAAGGATTATCCTTTTTTTTCATATAATATACTAATTAACTGTATCTCCATTGTTTAGGAGTAAATTCTAATTTAAAAAATTTTGTATTTACCCATGGCAATTTGAATATGGGATATAAATTTGTTATTATTTGTTTTTCACACTAAAAGTCCCCAAAGAATTACTAGTATTTTCTGTTAGCTACATCAAATTTCGCTTCAATATAAACGGATTGTGATTTAGCATGTTACTCAGTTTACCCCACTATGAATAATACATGTTAAAAAAAGCTCAAATAATATAAAATCCCCCTCTTTATGTTTTCTGTTTCTTTCATCCTCACTTTAATTTTAATCTTATTCAATTTTTTATCCTATTAAAATATCAACTTCAATTTTCTAGAATAGAGTTTCTTATAATTATTCATCATATTACATCATAATTTTTTGATATCGAATACTTTTTTTTAATATTCATTAATCAATATGTCTAGTATACAAAATCCTACACCTCCACTTTGTATGTATATCATGTTCCTCTCTCTTAATTTATATATTTCACTTATGTTCTATATCTTTTTTTTTCAAAAATTTGATTTTCCAGCACCCAAATGTGTTTCATCCCACTCTCTGATTGATACTCGCTTTGAAGCTTTTGAGCTTGCACCATGTCTGCCACATGGCATGGCACCTAACCCTCCTGTACTTAGCGATGAGAGGCAGGAAATAACAAGAGTTCAGTATCGCAATTTACTTGAATTGGCTAGAGATAAAACAGAAGAGCTTGTCAAGATCCTTAACAATAATCCTTCTCCTTCATATTTATCTAACCCTTGTAATGAATTACTCCAATATGTGAAAAGCCTTGAAAAATGTATGTTCATCACCTTTTTTGTCTCCTTTTAAATTAGTAGATAAGATTATTAATATTTTTTTTCTTCATATATATTTGTAGCTTATGAGGAGGGTATGATTCCTCCTGATGAAGTCATTGTCATTAGGGATGATGATGAGACAGATGAACCATCAGCTTCAACTCATGCTTCAACTTCTAAGGAAAATCTTGAAACACCTGTTATCCGCTCCAAGAAAAAGAGATTATCCCAAGGCTCCTCTTTTGTTCGACGTATTAAACCGGCTTCTGCTAATGAATTTTCTGATGTATCAAATAATAAATCTCAAAAAAAAAGCAAAGGTTTTGATAATGAGTATATTCTTGTTTCCTTTTTTTTTATTGTTATTCTTTTATCTTTAAAATTCAATCATATATCTCTTTTATTGCTTACATATTGTACTTTTTATCTTTCTTTTGATATTTTGTACCAGAAACTCACCTGCTGTAGATTGTTCCATCCATAAACGCCCTCTCCCTGATGAAGATGATGAAAAGAGCAATGAAAATAGCGATGATCAACTATCAGAATATGAAGCTATGCTTGTTCATCAAAAAAAGCAAAGTTTAAAATCTTCTTCAAGACATGTTGATATGTTTGATAAAGATGATGATTCAAACAGCTCATCACCAAATTCCTTCATTTCTAAGAAGCAATACCCATCACCTCCTAAATTACCTACTTTGACCTCTTTGAAAGCTTCTCTACCAATGAAATCAACTCCAATCAAGATATCGAAAAAACCTCTAACTTATTCACCCTCAGTTCTAAAAGAATCTGATTTGCAGGAGGAATTCTGTAAAATTCATAATTTTTATAAAGGTAGAATCAGCACGGCAAAGGTCCTCAGGTCGTGGTTGGAAATTGTTACTCTCCTCGAATTACGCTCTTCTACTTCTTCCCAAGAACCCATGTCAAATATTCCAATGTTTACTTTTCATTGGGAAAAATCTTGTGGAGAAGATTGGCTTTCAAAACTTACTGAGTTATGTAAGTTACCATAATTTTTAGTCTTGACTTTTGTTCTTTTACTTATTTTTTTTTTCCTTTTGTAGCAAATATTTTTTTAGAGATTGATAGCTCACAGCTATGGGTACTCGATAATATTGATTTCAAAAAAATGGAAGATTTATGTGATCCTGATGGTTTAAATACTGAAATTCTTTCCTCAACAAAGAAAACAGATCACCCTGAATCCAATCTTATCCGAATGCTCATGAGATTAATGATCCCAAGTGACCACTGCCGTTCTTCATGGGTATCTCTTATATCATCTTCACTTTATCTGACCGCACATGAATTCAGCCAGCTTCCATCACATCAAAACATTAACTCAGATTGTCCAATTGAACGTGGTCTTCAGCTTCTAGCTCACCTTTCAAATCTGAAGAGTCCGATTTCTGATGGCTTAGAAGTTGGTCCCACTGCACTTCAAACCCGTGATATATCAATGTCAACTCTTCTTCAAATCAGCAATATTATCATTGATATAATTATGTCAATTATCATTCTTAAATCAAAATATTGTGCTGCAACAATATCAAGTGGCAAGACTAGTGAAGCTCAACAATCAAGTGAGAAAAACAAAAATACTGAACTGACTATAATGAGAGAGAAACAAAAGGCTGCACTAAACAAAATAAATTCTGAATACTCCCACCACCGATATCAATCTTTCACATTCTATATAATTGATGGTGTCCGTGGTTTATTTCTGAGCTCTCAAGATCATAGATTGGCTTCAGCAGCTGATTGCTTGGAGGTAATATCAGAAGTTAAGTTTCTTAATTTACATGAAAAAAAAAATCATTTGATGGAAGAAATAATTTGGAAAAATTTAAATAACTATATTTTAACATTAATAAAACCTTTTATAGGCAAGTGTGATCCATTTCCTTTAAAATTTGATACCCCAAGTCCTCCGGGAATTGCTAGGGCTATTTCTGCAGATTTTCTTAATCACTGGAGCTCCATTCAGCCAGTATCACCTTTTTTTGCTAAACATAGCCTTTCAATAAATTAATATTCCAACATGTAAATAGATAAAGTTCTGTCTATATGATATATCTTGTATAATTCAAGTTATTTTCCTTCAAATACGTCAAAAATGTGACCATCTTTGAAATTTATTAAGTAACCTTTGACATGATTTTCTAAATTAATTATTAAAAAAAATTATTGTAAGTCCAGCAATAACAAAGATTTTAAAATCTACTTATATGATTTCAAATACTTGTATTAAATTCTTAAATATTTTATTGTTTATATAAAAATATGATAACTGCTCTAGTTTTGTTACTTTACCTTTAATATTATATAATCTATTAATTATTACAAATATTTCCGTTGATTGTAACATTTTTAATCAGAAGTAGAACAATTTAAATAATTAAATGAGTACATTCTTAAAAAAATACAATTTAATCTATTATTGATTCAAAATTCTTTCTTCAACTCTTTATTATTACCTTTTTTATTAATAAGCCTGTTTGACCTAAAATACTATACAGTTAATTTGGTAGCATTAAAAGCACATTTTTATGGCTAATATATTTCAAATTCTTTATTATAGTTTTTTTATTTTAGAACCTTTGCTACCAATTTAATAAAAATGACATTTAAAGATTTCACAACTTATATATTTCCTCAAAAGTAAATCAAATTTTCTTATAATATTATGAAAAAAAATTATTTTATTTCACAAATAAAAAAAATAGATAATACTATAATTATCAAAACTGAAAATGTTACAGCTACTCCCAGTATTTATCATGTTTAAATTTGCATTAAGTTGTGTATATATAATATAAATTTTTAATATTTATATATCTAGATTTTTTAGATTTGTCTTAACATTAGATAAATAATACTTTGCTGATTCTATTTCTTCCTCTATTAAGTCATCTCTTTTCAAAAAAACTCTCAAAGCACTAATCAAATATTCTAACCTAAATTTTTCTTTTTTAATTTCTAAGTATTCTGAAATATCAATATCAAAAACATTAAGCTTTTCTATAGCATGAAAAAGTCTAGTGCTGATTTGAATAGAAGAACCTATCCTAGTGAAGCCAGGAATTTCATGACATCTTGAGGTAAAATGCCTTAGTTGATTGGCAGGCCATAATGTCACTTTTATTCCATTAGTTGCTTCAAAGTTGATTTTACTTCGAATTTCGGGAAACATAAGTTCTCCACCTATTTGTCGTGGTTGGGTCTTATCATACTTCATATGAATGGTGTTTTTTTCTGTATCTTTAGGAAAAAATATTCCTAAAGTATACTCACTTGCATCCTTATTGAGATGAACCTCATTAGAGAACCCATTACCATTCCCTCCAGATGTCCAAGTTAAATTACTAGCAAACGGTACACCCTCTTCTTCACTAGAAACTTTGGAAAATCCAGGAATACCAAGTTTTGCGCAAAGATTAGTTGCCTCATTGTACTTTACATATGATATTTTTTTAAAAAAATATTCAAAGTACATTGCAATCCTCTTCATTCGTTTTTTATATTCATCCGTTTTTACAATATCATCAGTGTATTCATCTGCAAGGAAAAGCATTCAAAAATTCAGTATTTAAATTAAAAAGAGTGATACTTACGAATATGTAAAGATTTCTTTCTATCTAAAATAAAGCCACCACCAAACATTTTTCCAAAACCACCAGCTCTTTGATGATAACCATTATTTTTAATTTCATGTTTGCAGTAAGAAAGATCCTTAATGCATCGCACCGTAGCTTCTAACATATCTAGTTCTTTGAGCTCATGAATTTCAAAAGTCTGCACAAGAACATTAGGTATTAAGACACCTTTTGGTTTATAAATACTACATCCAGGAAAAAAATTGTAATAATTATTGCAATCTGTCATATTATTTGCATAAGATTGTGCATAGAAATGTGGCTTCTTCCAGTTTGTATCCATTCCAAGAGCGTTTACAAGTTTCATTCCAGTAGCAATGTCTTTCGCCCACCTATTGTTAGAGTTCTTCCCTGGCCGTTTTTTTTTTCAAATCGTTACTCATTGATGGTTCAATCCTAAGAGAATTCAATTTTGATTTAAAATAGAAAAAAATCAAAAATTAGAAAATAGTAACATAATTTCAATTATCAGTCAATGATACCTTTAACTTTATCATATCTTCAATATTAGAAATAAAAAAGTTAGCATATCTACATATTAGTAAATTTATATACTTTTTCTTTATTTCAAATATTAAGAAAGCGTTTCAAAGGTATACTTTATTAAATTATACATATAAAGAGTATAGCTTTATCCTGTATGCATTCAGCAAGTACAAGATTTGGCTCTACACTTAATATTAATAATATAATGAAAGTATAACTCCAATACACTAGTAATATTAAAAAATTTACGGAATTATGATATCCACATATATAAAATGAAAAATCTTGCTCTGATCAATATATTGACTTAGAAAGTTATACTTCAATAAATTATTAATTTTTAAATTGTAGCATTGTCCTGTATGCTTTCAGCAAGTACGAGACTTTGAAACAACTTAAAAATCAATAAATTAAAGGTAAAGTACAAACAATCTAATTATTATTATGAAAAGCAAAACATTATCCTGTATGCTTTCAGCAAGTACGAGATGATGTTTTACTTTTCATATTAATAATATAATGGTTGAGAAAGTATTAAAGAAATATAGAAAAATGATAAGCAAAACATGAACTTACATGTCTATAAAATCTTCTTCCATTTGTAGCTGATTGATCAAAATTAATTATAAAGTTTATTTTATAATCACTGTTTTAAAAAATAAATGGTTAGATAAATAAATTGAACATTTTTGATAAGGAATAAAGAAAAGTAAATTGACAAACAAATAAAAAAACTTTAAGTTAACTGAAAAAGAATTATTTTATAATGAATCAAAAGGGTACAGTAAAAGATACCATAAAAATAAATTCAGAATTAGAATCATTAGATTAACTTGTCAAAAGTGTAAAAAAGTGTAACAAACCAAAATGATATGAAATGCAATAGCAAGAAAAATTTGCTTACCGGTAATCAGATAAGGTCAAGAAAATAGTACCAATAATTCAAAATGATAAAGCAAAAATATGATTGATAATTTTTGAAAAAGGTAAGTGAGAAAGAGAAAGGAAAAATAAATTGGGTGGCAAACAGATGTATATATCATGAATTTTCACTGATCACATTTTCAAAAAAATGCAGCTCTCCAAGTCATATGATAAACTTCATCTAAACTCCAAGAATGATGTTGCCAAGGCACTGTACACAGCATGATCATTTTTTCCTATGCATATACTAATTCCAGCTAGAATTTACTTGGCTGCATGTTGTACAGATGCACATTTGTGGAACACTGAATTTCACATCTAAAAAAAATTGACGCCACATAATTCTAGCTACCATGTTTCACGTAGCTAAAAAACATACACTCATCACATTTAAATTTACATTGCGCCAAAATTAATTCATTTTTGAATTTTTTTAAAGGAAACTATAATGTGCACCACCTATTTCTAAAATATGAACCTCCGCACCATATTAAATTGGGAGACTTTTAATTATGCAATTTTTTTGCCGTGACCTTTTTCCTGATCTTACTTGGTTCAAAATATTGAAACATGGCCAATGTTGATGAAAGAAACATTTGATTTTGTTTCTATGTGTAACAATGGAAGGCTGTTTCTTACTGGCTGAAGAGTGTTGTATATTTTATTTGAACAAATTTTTATTTTTTTATGTATTTTATTTAAAAAATTTACTTTTTATTGCAGCCAGATTTATACTGGCTGCTTTTTAGAAACCTTAATTTATGACCCAAGCCTTTGAAATTGGCTTGGGTCCCTTACATTGCAATTTAGTACTTCCAGCCAGGTTTCCCCTGGCTGGAAGTGTCTCTTTCAAGCAATCGAAGTCGCTAAAAGCGACTTCGATTGCTTGCTGTAATGTTTGCCACCCTCCCAGCTAATTTACTAGGCTGGGAGGTGGCCAAATCAGTGTGCAATGCGCGTTGCACAATCGCTACCATATTTCATGCAGCTGATATCAAGTCAGCTGCATGAGATATGCGCAGCATGTGCAACGCGCATTTCTGCTGCATGCAATGCGCATTACTTGCAGCAGCGATGCGTGTTGCATGTGCTGCATGCAGTGCATTGCACAGCCAGTTTTTTTCTGGCTGTGCAATGCACACAGAGAAACCAAAGTCCCTGAAAGGGACTTTGGTCTCTAAAATGGAAGCGACTTTCCCTACCAGGTGCAATCTGGTGGGAAAGTGAGAGAAACGTTAGACCGAAGTTGTTTGAAAGCAACTTCGGTCTTAAAAACATTAAAAATCATTAAAAAAAAATGAGAAATGTAGAAAAAAAAAATTAAAAATTAAAATGTGAGTATAAGAAAAAAAATAAGTTCTAGTGATACCAAAAATCCAAGCCAATTTCATTTGGCTTGGTTATTTAATAATTATTTTTTAATACATTAAATTTAAAATTCAAACACCATAAAATATATGAATTATTTTATATGAATATTATAAATTTAATCTACCTCTTTCTCATAATTATATTTATAATTTTGTTTTTTTAATTTTTGACATTTAAGTTTATTTTTTGGAAATACAAAATTAAATTTTCAACTAAATTTTTTAGTAAGGTAAAATAAATTATAAATTTGACATTTTGTAATTGAATAATGAAAAAAATTTTAAATTTATTTAAAAAATATTTTTGTTAGAAGAATACAAATATTTTAAGGGTAGAAATATGGTGCAAATTGTAAGTAAAAAAAATTATATTTTTTTTTGTGAGGGGTTATTTCTATTTTTAAAAATATTTTTCAAAAACATTCATTAAATACTGAATTAAATTACTTTGAAACTCAAATTTTTTGTAAAATAATTAAAAATGAAATAATAATATTGTTGTATTTGATATAAAATTTGAATTGGTAATATTAATGTCTCTTTAAGTAAATTTGAAAATCATTTAAAAAGACCATGTTGATAAGTACTTCATTTTTGATATACAATGGTTATATATATATCTTATATATATTTCTTGAGTGTTATTTTTATATACATTCAATAAAATTTGTAATATAAAATGCCATTTAATAATTAATTAATGTTCAACTTAGTTATAACAACTTCATATTTAATACCAGCCACTAGTATTTACTTTTTAATTTAAAACTCCAATATAATATGAGAGTATCCTTATTTTGTCTGTATGTAATGAACAACAATAACAGACCATAAATGAGTGGGTAGTTAATTACAATAAATAGTTGAAGAATAACCTATAAGAAATGATAAGTTTATCAAAAAGAGTACATTAAAAAAATATACTTTTGAATTTTTTTTGATATAATTTGGGTAGTTAAATGAAAATTTAAATTATCAGACATCAAAATGGATAAAATCTAAAAGTAGTGTTTATATAATAAGCCCCATATAAAAAAAGGATAAAAAATCTACTATGTAACTAAATTATTAAATATTAAGGTATTATTAAAATTATTGAAAAACTTATTTTACAGTTATAATGAAATCTAAATGTGAAAATAATGGTGGGATAATAGTAAGACTATGTGGAAACACTTTAATTTATACATACTTTCAACTATGTTCAGATAAAAAAATTGTTAAAATTGTATAATAACATCTATTTAATAGTGATGCAATTTTATTTAGATCAAGAATAAATTTTTCTGAGGAAAAACTAATTAAATTGAGATATGGCCATCTCCTTTCAAGAGATAGAATAATAATAAAAATTTAAAAAATTATAATAAGTATTCTTAATCACCATTTTTGAAAAGTCTCTAGTAAAATTCATTATAATATATCATTCATTGATTAAATTATATGGAGTTTCATCTTGAAGTAGTGATGTGCAGCTTTGAACTTATGTTATGAAAAACAAAAAAGTTAAAAAATATATAGTTATACTAATGAAAAAGCCAAAAATAAAAATACTATTATAAATTAAAAAAATAAAACTACATAAATTTTATTCTGCTCTAATGATGGAAGGGTACTATGTATGAATTTCCACATGTTAAATCCAAACCTGCTTTAAGGCTAGTTTACAGGTAGAGCTATTAAGTTTCCTTAAATTCTAAAAATAACTTATGCATTTTACTAATTATTTTTTTCTTGTTTCTTTCCAAAGTTGTTAGAGTTGCTTAATTAATACTGTTATCTTGATTGTAAGATATATAATTTTTTTTGAATACATGATTTATTGTTTCAAAAATTATATTATAAATTTAAATCATTTATTTCATTTTCTAAAGCTTCATTGTCAAAGACACAACTCCATTTTCTATTACTTAACAAATATATAAAATGTGATAGTAAAATTTGAGGAATTTTCTTTTTGAGAGGGTCAAACTATATTGTGAAGATTTTTATCTAGAAATTCTTGTACTCTAAAACCAAATAATTTTCTCCCTTAAGTAAGCCATTTCAAAAATATGAGAATATAAACAAGAATATTAACTTATCTTATTTTTATTTTCTTTACTGAAAGTTTTAGTTCAATCCCTTTTTTTATATGACATTAGTATAAAAACATGGTTAAATGCTACTATATAATTAATTTTTATTATATATATATATATATATATATATATATATATATATATGAAATATTTAGAACGTCATCCTTTTTTATTTACTTGAATAAATGGCTCAATTATAATACCCAACACTTATTAATGTTTCCCAAACTCAATAACAAATTTCTCATATGAAATATTAGCTTCTAATATAAGAAGTTTATCTATAGATGATATTCAACATGTGATTTTACTTTTTAGATTCAGCTAAAATTAAACAAAAGGAGAAATCATGCATATGTGTATAAATGGTAACCATATGTTACTTAGAGGATTGTGAAATTCACTCATCAGAATGGTTTAATTATTAAAATAAATTGAGGTCATTATTTTCTAGTATTTGAAACTAATTAGGAAATTATTCTAAAAATATATTTTAATGTGTATCATGTTTAAAAAGTTGGAAATATGATTTTTGAAAATTGTGAGTTTCTTATGAGATACCAAGCTTTAGTTTACATTGTTTCAAGTAGAATAGAATTTTAGTATTAGAAATTGAAAGCAATGTACCATTATCAGATTTTAACTGTGTTCTACTTATAGAATGATTACATAACATTAAACATTATTTAAATCAAAAAGGTTTAAAAGATATTTAGAATTTTACCAAATTTCACCATTTATTAATCTTTGATTTGAAAACAAACTATGATGTACACTCACTAGAAATAAGCAATCCCAATTTTAACATAATTTATCAATCCAAAAATAATGAGTCAATTAACATGAAAATATATATTATTTCAAAACCAAATCTCTAGATTTAAAATATGATGCTTTAATGAAAAATTATTACAAAACTTTAATGCAATGAAGTCTCTTAAAAAATTCAAAAATAGAATATCAAAACAAGTAATTTCTGCAAAAAAAACTACTAACTATTGTAGATAAAGCATAAAAATAAGTCATATTTTTTAAAAAAATGATCTAACAATATTTATTTTTGTTAAAAAAATCAAAACATTGTTAAGTTTGCTTGTTATAATAATGTTAAAATCCACTAAACATTATCTAAAGGTGGTAAAATATGTTAAAAATAAGTTGAATTTTATGAGATAAAAATCAACAATTTTGTATCATTTCCTGTTGTGCTATGACTTTATTCCACCCTTTTTATCTGATTCTTCCAGTATTACTTTGCTATGATCACTAGTTTTCAAGTTAAAATTTACAAATGTTCATTATACTTGATAATATGAAAAATAACTCAAACTTTTATAACTACAAAATAAGATTTTGTAACTCCTTCTTTCAATCAATATTTGAAGAAATTTTAGTTTATTTGAGTAATGATTTTAAGAATAACAAAAAATTTGAAATTCACAAGGAATTATTTCCAGAGACTATAATTATTTACTTGTGTAATGCATGAGCTACTTATCAATGATGTAAAACATCAGAAAAGTAAGTTATAGTTATAAATCTACAGATTATACTGTTTCTGGTATATATATCTTCAATAAATCTTTTAAACTTATCTTAGCCTACATACCACACAATAGAATATCATTATATTAAAAAAGGAAAAAATTCTATGATAATATCATAAAGAATGATAACCATGGATTAATATTCCATAAAAATGGTTAATAATATTTTAAGAGAACCTAAATCAGTATTCTTTCATCAAAATATATCCTTTTTGTCTTTGTAATTTATTCCAAACAAATTTTTTGAAAGTTGAATCTATATATCTAATGCCAAAACCACTATTAAGTTCCCTCTTAGACTTTTTAAGAAATTATATATATATATATATGTATATATATATATTATTTATCAAAAATTGAAATAAAGAATAAAAACATAATTTTATTTACCTTTAATTATTTAAATATAGAGTATTTTCAGAATGCATTGTGGTTACTTGTGAAGGTTAGAAGATTTGAAGTTGGATTTATGAGTTTTTAGAAGGGCAAATATTGTAAAATTCTTTCATAAATATTTATTTCATAGTTTCAAATGTTGAAATCCACAAACTAATGGGATTTAAAATTATATTGAGATTTAAAATCTGTTTTCTACTCAAGTAAAATAAAATAAAATGATGATATCAAAATTGAAATTAAGTTTAAACTTTTGATATGCTCTATCTTCAATTTTATTGATAGTGCATCAAAAATTTAATAATATTTTTTTCCTTCATCACTTTTTACATAAAAGATAGTTTTATCATTTTATGAATTAAAGATTGCTTATATAAATTTAACATCTATGTCAACTGTTTATGACTATTAATCTATATAATAAATTTTTTAGAAGAAAAAATAACATCAGTATATACTGACTTTGAAATTATTCAATTTAAAATAGTTTACAGGTAGATAATGAAGGGTGATTTCATTTTTGAATATGAACTATAGAAGTCTTATTTTATCAATTTTAATTCTTTTTGAGCTCAAATGTATCCACCGCAACTTAAGTAAGAATAAAAATTATTTTTATTGAAATTTACATGAGAAAGTATGCCTATTATTCAAAATCAAACTTGCTCTAATGGTGTTTTTCAATCATTAGGGGGTGTCAGTTCTGGCAAATCCGCACTTACAAATCCGCACTTAAATTTGACCAAATCCGCACTTAAATAAGTGCGGATTTCCAAAACACACTAGCCCCAATACTGGTGGATTTCAAAATGAAATAAGTCACTTATTTCACTCAAATCCGCACTTTCTCAACCAAAAGTGCTGATTTCACCATCAAGTCCCATTTCACTGATTTGTCAGCATCATCCCATTCATACGCAGCACTCCGCAGAATAACACTTCATAACTCAAAACATCGTACATCACTTACATCCTCATATCATATCATATAAGAGTCATGCCTTCCTCACTTTCAAATCGTGATAAATTACATAAAGCAATGACTTTCATGGCGCTTGAACTGCTCTTGGACTTTGATTCCGATTCTGATCTAGAAGAAGATTTTGTCGTTTTATCAAAAATGGCCAGGAAACGTTACCTTCTTCCCATAAAGCCTCAAGTACTTCATACCCCCAAGTACACCATCCAAACACTTCTTAACCTATCTACACCCAGTTTTAGACAGCTGTTCAGGACTTCTCAGGAATTTTTCCTTAAATTGCTTGAGCTTATTCAGGATCATCCCATATTTCACAATAATTCTCAAAAAGAACAACGACATCCTTCAATTCAATTAGCCATCACACTATGCCGTTTGGGTTCAAATGGTAATGGAGCCGCTTTGAAACGTTTAGAAAATGTCTTTGATTTAGGGTATGGTTCAGTTAACACTTATACCAAACGATGTATCACTGCCATCAACTCCTTGGAATAATCCCCCTTTTCCCCCCTTTGGCTGCCTCATTCACCCCTCCTTGGCTCACTCTAACCTCCCTTTTCTCCCTCTTTGGTCTCATCTCTCCCTTTCTCCCCCTTCTTGGTCTCCTCATATCTTCCCCTCATTCCACTCCACCCCCCACCAAATCCCCCAAATCCTCCCTCCAAATCCCCACCAAACCCGCCTCTAACCCCCCCTCCAAACCCCCCCTCCAAACCCCCCTCCTATCCCCCTCAAAACTCCCCCAAATCCTCCCTCATATCCCTCCTACCCCCCCTTAACCTTCACTTAACGATTCGTTAACGAATTGTTAAGTTATTGAACGATTGCAGCTAATCGTTCATTAACACCATGCAATATGGGGGGCGGACTTGCTAGCAAGTCGGCTGAGAGGTTGAGAGGGGTGAAATGGGGATCAAAAGAGGATGGCATACAATGGGGCTGGGAGGATATCGAAAGGCATGGGGAGGGAAGACAAGCATGTGTTGATAGAATTGAAAGGGATGGAGATTGGTGCAAACAGAGTGTGAAAATAGGAGGATGAACTCTGTTCTTCGGGCAAAGAACAGAGTTCACTTCCATTCACTTATATTTCTTTTTTCTCAACTCATCTCTCCAGGTAAGTCATTTTATTCTTTTTAAACAGAGTGTGAAAATAGGAGGATGAACTCTGTTCTTTGGGCGAAGAACAGAGTTCACATCCATTCACTTATATTTCTTTTTTCTAAACTCATCTCTCCAGGTAAGTCATTTTATTCTTTTTAAACAGAGTGTGAAAATAGGAGGATGAACTCTGTTCTTCGGGCAAAGAACAGAGTTCACTTCCATAAAATATTAGCTGAAACATAGTTTTAAATTCTGTAAAAACAGTTGTAAGTAATAGAAAAAGTCACTGATTTTTTTTATATGTAATCTGAAATTTTTTAATAAAATTATTGTATTTAAGAATTGCAATATTGTCAATCAATCTTTATTGATCAACTTAATTTAATAAAGTATTATTTAAATAAGTTGCTTCAAAAAATACTTTGCATTGAACCTAGTTTCTAGACTTGATCTGCATTTTGGCTTAAGGAATTGTCATTACTTTAAAAGTAGTATACTTGACATATCTTATTTATATATTAATTAATTTATGTGATTATATTGTATTTTGATGACTTTCACCCTTTACTTCAATAAAATGCAGGGGAGGGTATTGCCAATTTTTTAAATCTGACATGTGAAATTGATGACTTAGAAAAATTTGGTGGTACCCACCCCTTGTTTCAATAAAATGCAGGGGAGGGCATTGCCAATTTTTTAAATCTGACATGTGAAATTGATGACTTAGATAAATTTAGATAAGCAAACTTATTGACTAGAAAGTAAAGATAGAAAATTTTTATTATACATTCAAATTTTTGTCAAAAATAACGTACTATATTCTTTTCCTTTTATAAGTCAGCATATAAGAAAATATTACCAAAATTAAATTAACTAGAAAAACAATTTATCAATTGAAAAGGTCAAGTAATTTTTTAATGTCCTCATAAGATTGGCCATTTTTAACACATTCCATAATGAAATCTTTTTTTTTAAAACTCTCTTGTTTTTCCAATTCACAAGTAGCCATTTCTCTTTGAAATTGACGGTCATTTACTCTTTCCATCTGCTCTACCTCAAATTTTTTTTCTTCCAAATCTAAGGCTTGCTGATCTTTCCTTAGCATATGATCAAACTTCATCTTCTCAAAGTCAAGGGCATTATTTGCAATAGTTGATTTCGCTGAGAAAATTAAATTGAAATAAATAAATAAATGAGTTAATGATTAAGATATATAGTAAACAAAACTTACTTATATCTTTTTTTTCAAAATAATCCTCAAGGGAGCCAAATGAGCTTGTTGAAGTATTACCACGTTTTAATAGATGGTTCAAGTTCATTGAAGTTGAGGCTCGACGCTTTAGTTTGGAGTTTGAACAAGAGGCTTCAGGAAGATCTTCTAAAGCAGCTTCTAAAGAGGTATTCACATTTCCAGAATTGAGATTATTTAATGGAGATTGAGTTTGAGTAGGAGGAGACTAGAAAGAAAGAGAAATTCAGAGAAGAATTGAAGAAAAAACAAAAAGTAAACATACATTTAAATTTTGGGCCTCTGAGGATTCAGATCTTCTGCGATATAATTGTTCTGCTTGATAGTTGGGATCATCTTCAGCTGAACTATGGTTAGAAGGTGGAGGGGATTGATCTTCTTCAAGTAAAGGTGTGTTGGGAGGATTATAGGAAGGTTTGGATCCAGAGGGTATATGCTTAGTAGTATCGTGTAGAAACCAAGGGTTTACATCAACTCGGGTGCCAAAAAGATTATCCATTTCCTCATAGAAAGGACACATGACATTGAGCTTTTCGGAAACAGTAGTAATTCCAATCTCCAAATCATCATCGTCAATACCAAAGCCAGTTTCATTTACAGCATGATGAGTCTTTTTATATTTTGAATGGTAACTCTTAAATCTCTCCTTCATTTGTTTAGGATTGATATCGATTCTCCCCCTTGTTTTCTTCCCTACTTCATTGGCCATCAACAAGTAGCCATTAACCTTTGAAGAAGGTGGACGTCCAATACGAGTGGACTTTTCACATCCAAAACATGCTTCAAAATTTGATTTTATTTTAAGGAAGTTGATTATGATGAGATAATCATCCTTTTTAAGCTGACCTGAACCTGCCTTTGATTTTTCAGGTGTAGGGCTTGCTTTACGAGGAGACTTTTGTGACGAAGCAGATTTTTGAGTTACCTTTTGAGATTTGGAATGTCTGGGAGGCATTATGAAACTGGCACATAACAAGAAAAAAGATTAAGAGGTAGAAGAAATAAGTAAAAAAGAATGTAAACATGCCTGGTCAAAATATTGAAAATGTCAGGAAGGGGTGTGTGCCAAGGATTGATGGGTAGGTAGCGAGGAAGGTCAGTGTGTCACATGTTACAGGGATGGGGTAAGAAAGGAAGGGATGTTTTGTGGCCAAAATGTGGTTGTAAAAAAAACCGGGAAAAAAGTGCTGATTTGAGGTCATAACTGACACCCTTTTTTGAAATAAGTGACTTTTTTGCAAAATTTAAGTGCTGATTTGTAAGTGCTGATTTGGTTTGAAATCCGCACTTAATTTAAGTGCGGATTTGCCAGAACTGACACCCCCTATTATTTCCATTCATAACAATAAAAAACATTTCAATTTGCTGATGTTTTAGTTTTTGATATCCCCAAGTTTATATCTCAGGTGTACTATTCACAAAATTATTAAAAATATAATTTTCGAAATACATGATAAACTTGAAAGTGAGGGGGCATTAAATTTTTAAAAATGAATTCTAAATTCAGGATGGATAGTATTTTTTCTATTTTCACAAATGAACAATTTTTTGTTTCAATTAATCCAGAAAGAAAATTTTGTTGTAAGCATATTATATTATATTTATTATGATTTTAAATACTATATTTTCAAGATTTGTGTTTAATATTTCCTGTGAAAGTTAATGTTAATGTGAATTTAAAGTAAGCTTGAAGAAATTTAATCAATAGGCATATTGGATATTTAAAATAATATTTTGCTCCAATCTTGAATCATCCTGGGCTAAAAAATATCCCAAATAAGGTTTTTGTGGGTCAATTTGGATTTAAGTAGGATTAAGTGAGGTTTAATAAAGGACAGATAAAAGGCTAAATTCATTACTAGTGACTTTTTTCTCAAAATAGTTATAAAATATGTATCATTCTGGAATCAAGCTTCAATAAAGTTGAATTGAAACAGAGATAATTTCTAGCAGCACAACACCATATTTAAAAAGGTGTAAAATACCTCAAATATTACTCATAATATTGGAAGGCAAGGAATCTACAAAATTCACATTTCAAACGAGGATTTATATTTTGAATTTGAAATTGAGAAATGGAATATTATTTTCCAATTTAAATATCTATTAGTCATTTTAACAAAAGTTTTCAGTAATCAGATTGAATTTTGATGGTATTTTGTTGTAGATTAATCATTTTGATGAGACATTTACTCAAAATTACTGGTTTCGTTTCTAATATTCCATGTGAAATTCATTACGAATCTTTTTGAAAGTGAATAGTTGACATATTGGATATGCAAAAGCTTATGTTAGATCAAAGTGAGATCAAAGGGAGCTTAACTGATGATCAAATTAGGATTTTACAAGATCAAACGGTGATCATTGTAGGTTCATCTTGAGCTCAATTTGTGACAAATCTCTGACTAAATGTAAGGCCAAACAATTTCCTACATGGTGATGATGTGTGCATAATTCAAACATAGATTTGTGGCTCAACGGAGCTCAAGCAAGGGGTATTGCTAGCAATACCCCCCCATTTTTTCTGTGGTGATAGTTTTCAATTCTGTAAAAACAGTTGTAAGTAATAGAAAAAGTCACTGATTTTTTTTATATGTAATCTGAAATTTTTTAATAAAATTATTGTATTTAAGAATTGCAATATTGTCAATCAATTTTTATTGATCAAATTAATTTAATAAAGTATTATTTTAATAAGCTGTTTCAAAAAATACTTTGCATTGAGTAGACTCATGGAATGATTTTTTCTGGCTTCCATTCAGTTATCCTCACACTTTCACTATGTTTTCAATATAGATCCATTGTTATTTGTGTGATACTTCAAGTGAAAGTTCAGTATTACTTCAGTCTGAGTTCCATCTGATTTCCATCTGACTTCAAGTTGCGGACTTGCTAGCAAGTCCTCCCCCTATATTGTGTGGTGTTTGCTGAAAATATGTGATTTCATGTTGAGTTGATGAAAGAAAACACAGAGAGAAAAAAAAATAAGACTTTAACAGCAAATTCAAAAACCAAAAAAATATGAAAAAAAATTTACCATTCTCAGTGAATAATACATGCAAATTGATAATTTGAAGAGAAAGAGAAAAAAATTAAAATTGCGTTGAAAAATGTTGGAGTGTTATTGGAAGGATTTTCGCCCTTATACTAGTTGATTGAGAAATAGAAGTGTTGGATATAGTCGGAGGTGAATCAACTTTTTCATCTTCATACAGCTCTAACCATTGATCTTTGAGGTCAGCAAGTAGGTTATGAAGTATAGTGCAACACAGAATCCAGTTGATCACCGCCTCCATTTCAGATTTATTTCTAAGAGGACTTCTTAATTCCCTTAAACTAGAAAAACGGCCTTTCAAGATTCCAATAGAATGTTCAATACGGACTCTTGACTTTGCCAAATGATTGTTGAATTTGGCATTTTGACTGTCTTCTGAAGCTGCTCCCCGAAAAGCAGGAAGTACATACTTTCCATTCACATAAGCAGAATCTGCAAGAAGATACTGATTTTCATCAAAGAATTTTTCAGGTTCATTTGAAATATGCATTCTTTGGAAGACGTAGGAGTCATGACATGAGCCAGGATAGCCAGCGAAGAATGATATAAATTTTTTGTTTACGTCACATATAAGCTGAACGTTAATTGAATATCTATAAAGAAGATATATTTGTTTGTGTTAGTTTCAAGGAGGATGAAAGGAGTTAAAAATAATCTACCTCTTTTTACGGTCAAAGTAATTGTTTCCACCTTGAGCAGGTTTCTGGCTCAAAGGAATAGTAGTACCATCAACAAAACCAATACATCCTGGAAAGCCCTCTGCTTGCATAACCTGAGATGATTCAAGTCGCTCTTCTTTTGTTGGCCAGGTGAGAAGTTGAGATTCCAAGGAGTTGATGGCAGTGATACATCATTTGGTATAAGTGTTAACTGAACCATACCCTAAATCAAAGACATTTTCTAAACGTTTCAAAGCGGCTCCATTACCATTTGAACCCAAACGACATAGTGTGATGGCCAATTGAATTGAAGGATGTCATTGTTCTTTTTGAGAATTATTGTGAAATATGGGATGATCCTGAATAAGCTCAAGCAATTTAAGGAAACATTCCTGAGAAGTCCTGAACAGCTGTCTAAAACTGGGTGTAGATAGGTTAAGAAGTGTTTGGATGGTGTACTTGGGGGTATGAAGTACTTGAGGCTTTCTGGGAAGAAGGTAACGTTTCCTGGCCATTTTTGATAAAACGACAAAATCTTCTTCTAGATCAGAATCGGAATCAGAGTCCAAGAGCAGTTCAAGCGCCATGAAAGTCATTGCTTTATGTAATTTATCATGATTTGAAAGTGAGGAAGGCATGACTCTTATATGATATGATATTAAGATGTAAGTGATGTACGATGTTTTGAGTTATGAAGTGTTATGCTGCGGAGTGCTGCGTATGAATGGGATGATGCTGACAAATCAGTGAAATGGGACTTGATGGTGAAATCAGCACTTTTGGTTGAGAAAGTGCGGATTTGAGTGAAATAAGTGACTTATTTCATTTTGAAATCCACCAGTATTGGGGCTAGTGTGTTTTGGAAATCCGCACTTATTTAAGTGCGGATTTGGTCAAATTTAAGTGCGGATTTGTAAGTGCGGATTTGCCAGAACTGACACCCCCTAATGAAGATATACCTGCTATTAAGGCCAGGACAAATTTTTTTTTATATTTTTCTTACCTCCCCCATGAGCTTAAACTTTCAGAATTTTTATACATGAATAAAAATGAAGAGATGGTAAATTATGTGTTTGGGAAAATGTTGTAGGAAAATTTGGTAAAAAATTGAATGTAGATGTAGAGGTATTTTATGATGAATATGGTATAGTTGTGTGGGATAATAGGACATTGGAGAGATAAATTTGGTTAAGGAGAGGTTGGGAGTATATGAAAATTTGGTTAAAAGGAGGTTGAATTCAATTAGTGTGGTAGAAGAAGATGTTTCAAAGTATTTTTAAAGAAGGTTTTCAAGGTTGAATGAGATTAATTTTCATAATTTTAACAAGAAAAACAAAGGTAAAAAAATTACTGTCTCACTCAAGTGTAGGTGATTTAGCTTATAGGGAAATGCCAATTGATGTGGTTATGATGTATTTTAAAGGTGAAGTCTGGGGTCAGAAACGACTTTATTATATGTTGGTTGAATATTTTTTAACTCTGGAAAGGCCAGAGAATTGTTATGATAATGGTTGAGTGCAAATCAAAGGGAAGTTCCCAAATTTTTCTTTATCAGGTAGATGGTTGATGAAGAGGAGGTATCCAAGTTTTCAGTCTATGCTATTATTTAAGTATGATTTAATAGTAAATATTAATGGTTCTAATACTTAATATTAAATTATTTATGGATTAAACCTCAGGGAAAGACTAATAAAATAGTTATGCTCAATGTCAACTCACATACTTGGATTGGTGCAGGCTAGTGGTGGAAAATAGTCTAATAAAATATAGTTATAGCTAATATAAAGATAATATCAATTATAAAGGCTTTAAAATATATTTTTATATGCTAATAATTATTTTATAATGTTAATTTGAGTTTTAGTAAGTAAGTGATGTCCAATAACCCATCAAATCCTCCTTTACTTATACCAAAATCCACTGGAGTGCACAGACCTTCAATCCAGATGATGTCACTGCAATCCCCAGCTATTAAAGAACTTTGAGGGCTCATAACCTCCCCATTGCATCCACTTAAACAATTTTTAACACCCAGACCTACAGTAAGGACCCTGCATCATAATTAATGATATCATACATTCATACCATAAATAGAGAAAACAGGTAAAAGTGCATACCATAAAGAAACAGGTAAAACAACTCATCCAAAGAGAATTAAATGAAACCAAATCATATAAAGCAACTAAATAAACTTTCCAAGCCCTCAAAAACATCTCCAAGTATCAACATTAACACAGTAATCATATCCCAACCCATAAATCCTTGAAAATTTATTAAAGGAAGCAGATTAAGTTGTCCAAACTGGATATGTGCACCTGAAAAGGGTGTATATGCTTGTTTAGGCATGGTGAGTCCATTTAATATGTCCATATGAACTAAAATAAGCAAAAAAATAAAGCTTATAGGCTATTTTGAGGGTTAAACCCACCTATAGACCTATATATACATAATATAACTAGATATTTTACTTAATATGAGGTTTATGCATACATATAAGCTTATGTATGTCTATAATTATTTAATATCACTTAAGATTAGTATATTATGACTTCTTTACCACCTTAATAAGTGTTATAGGGCTATTGATAAGATATTTAAACTACTATAAGTCATACAATGGTGTAATAATTATATATATAAGCATAATAACCATATATATAAGTATTTTAACCTTAATTTTAACTTATAAGCTTAATTCAATTAAGATTATCCTAATTTAAATGTAAAAAATAATCAGTCATGGGGATATTAAGGCTGACACAAATACTCAAGTTGTTTTAACTCAGAGAAAAGGGCAAGATTTGATTTTAAAATCACTACATGAATATCTTGGGCATAGAGGCATAGGTGAACCATATAGGAGGATTTTTCATAGATTTTGGTGTCCTGGAATGAAGATGGAGGTTAAAAAATAGGTTCAGTCATGTGAAGAATGTCAAAGAAGAAGCTATATAAGTCTAAAGGAACCATCCATCAGGAAATTTATAAATCTTTCCTGCAATTTTAACTTATCCAGCATTCAAGTTCCTACCCAGATAAAAACAATCATCAGCTCTCTGCCCCCTCCTATCACAAGAAGAGCACATCTTGGGCTCATCATATCCACCTCTATATTAATTACCATCATTATAGCCCTTTCCACCATTTCAATTTCCATTTTTAGGAAATCGCTTATTGTTCCCATTACTACAAAAAATTATAATTCCTCCTCTGATAACCCTTATATTGATAAGATGAAGATGTAGAAGATAAGTAAACAGGTGCCTCATTGACAGTTTGAGACTCTTGCACAAATATTTTAAGCTAATTTTTTAAGTCAACCAACTGATCCACCATCTTTTTTTCCCAAACTCTCATCCACTTTATAAACCAGTTTTCCCATCTGAGCATTCTTGGCCTCTTGAGCTTAAATAATTATATAATTATTTTTTACCAATACTTCACTGATCTTTCAGACATATTGAGTACAAGATTCATGGTAGATTTCCAGTGCCCTAATTTTGAGATATTCTTAAACATTCTTTATAATAATTGAAATAGCAGGAATCTTCAGCTCTCCATTACTTGAAGTCTTCATCAGAATTTTCCTAGAAAACTTATTTAACAAATACATCCTAACACCTCCTGTAAAAAGCAGACAAAAAGATATCCTTATCCAGATTTTCACAAGAAACTTCATCTTCCAGGAACAGATATTTCACCACTTCATAAAACTTTCCAAGGAGTTTCCTATAATCCACCAACAAAGCAACACCACCTTTCTCTTTCCACACACTGACAATCATGTTCAATTCTACCATAGAATACCTAAAACCTGATCTGTTTATTATCTCTTTTAAAAACTTTATCTAATCCCACTTTTTAGAGCCATCCATAGCAGCTAGCTCTTTTTCCAACTCTCTTTCAACAATAAAAAGCCTGATTTGCTTCACAATATGTATATGAAAAGCCCTATCTACAGCAGCAGAAGATTAATACCTGCTTAAAAACTATTTAAACTTCTTACCATTAAGCTTTAACATGTCCCGAGTTTGAATCTTAACTGATGCCATAGCAGGAGCACCAGTACCAGTAACACCAGATCCAGAAGAAGAAGATGTACAAAAAGTAAAAGATCAACCATTAAAATGTGTTTCAAAAAGTGATACTCTTGAAGGATAAGATAGTCCAATTACCAAGTATTATGTTAAAAGCTAGATAATTCAAACCCCATTTTGGGCTCCACCAATGTAGAAATACTCTTAAAGTTGCCTTGCTGTAAGCAAAATCCAAGGTAGCTGGATAAAAATAAGAAAAACCTGTCCCTTTGATTAGAAAAGGAGCTCTAGATAATCTAAGCTGAAAAGTCTACTTTATAAGAAAAGACTTGTTTACCAGTGGTTGCTGAGGCTTTTAAGATGTTGGAATGGGTGTTCAAGGAAAAATATATAGAAATACAACAAAAAGTTGTACAAGTGTAAAATTATTTAAATTATAGTATTATATTTTTTAAAATGTTTTTTATTTTATAGAAATAATATTTTTTGAGTCCCTTAGGTTGAAAAATTTCTAATGGTACCCTATATGTATATCTTTATGAAGTTTTTTGTAAAATATTTATTAGGGGGTGTCAGTTCTGGCAAATCCGCACTTACAAATCCGCACTTAAATTTGACCAAATCCGCACTTAAATAAGTGCGGATTTCCAAAACACACTAGCCCCAATACTAGTGGATTTCAAAATGAAATAAGTCACTTATTTCACTCAAATCCGCACTTTCTCAACCAAAAGTGCTGATTTCACCATCAAGTCCCATTTCACTGATTTGTCAGCATCATCCCATTCATACGCAGCACTCCGCAGAATAACACTTCATAACTCAAAACATCGTACATCACTTACATCTTCATATCATATCATATAAGAGTCATGCCTTCCTCACTTTCAAATCGTGATAAATTACATAAAGCAATGACTTTCATGGCGCTTGAACTGCTCTTGGACTCTGATTCCGATTCTGATCTAGAAGAAGATTTTGTCGTTTTATCAAAAATGGCCAGGAAACGTTACCTTCTTCCCATAAAGCCTCAAGTACTTCATACCCCCAAGTACACCATCCAAACACTTCTTAACCTATCTACACCCAGTTTTAGACAGCTGTTCAGGACTTCTCAGGAATTTTTCCTTAAATTGCTTGAGCTTATTCAGGATCATCCCATATTTCACAATAATTCTCAAAAAGAACAACGACATCCTTCAATTCAATTGGCCATCACACTATGCCGTTTGGGTTCAAATGGTAATGGAGCCGCTTTGAAACGTTTAGAAAATGTCTTTGATTTAGGGTATGGTTCAGTTAACACTTATACCAAACGATGTATCACTGCCATCAACTCCTTGGAATCATCCCCCTTTTCCCCCCTTTGGCTGCCTCATTCACCCCTCCTTGGCTCACTCTAACCTCCCTTTTCTCCCTCTTTGGTCTCATCTCTCCCTTTCTCCCCCTTCTTGGTCTCCTCATATCTTCCCCTCATTCCACTCAACCCCCCACCAAATCCCCCAAATCCTCCCTCCAAATCCCCACCAAACCCGCCTCTAACCCCCTCTGTTCTTCGGGCAAAGAACAGAGTTCACTTCCATTCACTTATATTTCTTTTTTCTCAACTCATCTCTCCAGGTAAGTCATTTTATTCTTTTTAAACAGAGTGTGAAAATAGGAGGATGAACTCTGTTCTTCGGGCGAAGAACAGAGTTCACTTCCATTCACTTATATTTCTTTTTTCTCAACTCATCTCTCCAGGTAAGTCATTTTATTCTTTTTAAACAGAGTGTGAAAATAGGAGGATGAACTCTGTTCTTCGGGCGAAGAACAGAGTTCACTTCCATTCACTTATATTTCTTTTTTCTAAACTCATCTCTCCAGGTAATTCATTTTATTCTTTTTAAACAGAGTGTGAAAATAGGAGGATGAACTCTGTTCTTCGGGCAAAGAACAGAGTTCACTTCCATAAAATATTAGCTGAAACATAGTTTTCAATTCTGTAAAAACAGTTGTAAGTAATAGAAAAAGTCACTGATTTTTTTTATATGTAATCTGAAATTTTTTAATAAAATTATTGTATTTAAGAATTGCAATATTGTCAATCAATCTTTATTGATCAACTTAATTTAATAAAGTATTATTTAAATAAGTTGCTTCAAAAAATACTTTGCATTGAACCTAGTTTCTAGACTTGATCTGCATTTTGGCTTAAGGAATTGTCATTACTTTAAAAGTAGTATACTTGACATATCTTATTTATATATTAATTAATTTATGTAATTATATTGTATTTTGATGACTTTCACCCTTTACTTCAATAAAATGCAGGGGAGGGTATTGCCAATTTTTTAAATCTGACATGTGAAATTGATGACTTAGAAAAATTTGGTGGTACCCACCCCTTGTTTCAATAAAATGCAGGGGAGGGCATTGCCAATTTTTTAAATCTGACATGTGAAATTGATGACTTAGATAAATTTAGATAAGCAAACTTATTGACTAGAAAGTAAAGATAGAAAATTTTTATTATACATTCAAATTTTTGTCAAAAATAACGTACTATATTCTTTTCCTTTTATAAGTCAGCATATAAGAAAATATTACCAAAATTAAATTAACTAGAAAAAAAATTTATCAATTGAAAAGGTCAAGTAATTTTTTAATGTCCTCATAAGATTGGCCATTTTTAACACATTCCATAATGAAATCTTTTTTTTTAAAACTCTCTTGTTTTTCCAATTCACAAGTAGCCATTTCTCTTTGAAATTGACGGTCATTTACTCTTTCCATCTGCTCTACCTCAAATTTTTTTTCTTCCAAATCTAAGGCTTGCTGATCTTTCCTTAGCATATGATCAAACTTCATCTTCTCAAAGTCAAGGGCATTATTTGCAATAGTTGATTTCGCTGAGAAAATTAAATTGAAATAAATAAATAAATGAGTTAATGATTAAGATATATAGTAAACAAAACTTACTTATATCTTTTTTTTCAAAATAATCCTCAAGGGAGCCAAATGAGCTTGTTGAAGTATTACCACGTTTTAATAGATGGTTCAAGTTCATTGAAGTTGAGGCTCGACGCTTTAGTTTGGAGTTTGAACAAGAGGCTTCAGGAAGTTCTTCTAAAGCAGCTTCTAAAGAGGTATTCACATTTCCAGAATTGAGATTATTTAATGGAGATTGAGTTTGAGTAGGAGGAGACTAGAAAGAAAGAGAAATTCAGAGAAGAATTGAAGAAAAAACAAAAAGTAAACATACATTTAAATTTTGGGCCTCTGAGGATTCAGATCTTCTGCGATATAATTGTTCTGCTTGATAGTTGGGATCATCTTCAGCTGAACTATGGTTAGAAGGTGGAGGGGATTGATCTTCTTCAAGTAAAGGTGTTAAAAAAGAATGTAAACATGCCTGGTCAAAATATTGAAAATGTCAGGAAGGGGTGTGTGCCGAGGATTGATGGGTAGGTAGCGAGGAAGGTCAGTGTGTCACATGTGACAGGGATGGGGTAAGAAAGGAAGGGATGTTTTGTGGCCAAAATGTGGTTGTGAAAAAAAACGGGAAAAAAGTGCTGATTTGAGGTCATAACTGACACCCTTTTTTGAAATAAGTGACTTTTTTGCAAAATTTAAGTGCTGATTTGTAAGTGCTGATTTGGTTTGAAATCCGCACTTAATTTAAGTGCGGATTTGCCAGAACTGACACCCCCTATTATAATTACTAAAATGTTTAAATATAAGGGTGCTGTTATATATGTAATATTATGTTATAATGGTAAAATTATGTGTTATTGGTTGTTATTTATTTGTTTCTGTTGTGTTTTATGCCTCAACTGTTGTACCTACATCCAAATATATGCATATAGTGGTCACATGTCCCCCTTTCACCTGCTGAATGTGTCTTGGAGTTTGTCCAGACTTCTGGACTGAATTGAAATCTAAAAACTACTCTAAAGAATCTATTAAGATTCTGAAAGATAGCCACACCTCTGTTTAATAATTTAAAGCATTTTTTGTAGCCTGATAAGCCAATACACTGAACTAAAATCATAAAAGTTAAGTAAATTCTGAAAATCCAAAAATTCATGTAATCACTAAGTAAAATGATGAAAAATATATAAAAAATCAAGAAAAATTCCAGAAATATATTGAGCACCTGATTTTTTTTTTCCATTTATTTTTGACACTTGAAAAAAATTTCTGTTAATAAAATAGCCATTTTAATCTAAGCATTTTATAACAAGCTTTTATGCTTTAAATAACCAATTTTATCCATTATAAATTCAACGTAGAAAAAAATGAAGCTCATTAAATTACTAAATAAGTGTCCTAAAATGTTTCCAATACCATTCAAGTGCTATATTAAAATTTATTCTACCACAGTGTCAGTTACAGAGCTCTGGGAAGAATTGGAGCAAGTCAGAAGCACTCACTACAGTCTATAAACAAGGATCATGTGGTAGCTAAGTACATAAATGTATAAGTAAATAACATGTAAAGTGGGTGGCTAATAATCATCAACTCTTTTCATTTTAACCTTCCTTGCTAAATTTCCACTCGACATTCATATGACCTACTATTTTCTCACTCATGCAACCACATAGGTTTCATTTCTCTCAATTAAAAAATGATATGACAATTTTTTTTATAATTTTTTTTTTTAAAAAAAAGTAAATTTTAAATTGGAAACAAAGAAGCTTCCAAATATTTCCTTTTTACCAATAAATAACATAAGATTAAAGAAATATTTGAGCAAAAAAATTTTTGAAAAAAAATATACCTGGTTTAACCAACAGGTGGATCTTCCAGCTGCTTTAACAACAGCCTCCATCCTGGAAGGCATTGATGCAATCAAGTTGTCAAGAATATTGTTTGTTAAGTCATCCCAAGCCTTTTTGATTGCTTCTGGAATTCGATTTATTGATTTTTTTGATATATGGTTGAGCTTATATCCTTGAGATCCTTCCATACATTCTCAATAAGATTGAGATTGGGCAAATGGGCTGGCCTGTTGATCATTATTTTCAGGTTGAAAACACTTCAGAAATCTTTATAAAGTTGGAAAGTGTGTATGGGTGCATTATCTTCCATTAAGGGAAGTTGGTGGCTGTTTTCTTGTTTGGCTAAACAGGGGATTAGTTCACAAATGTACACATTTTAAATGAATTCCTTTGTTGATCGCTGTTTTGGATTTAAAAATACAAGAGGGCATTTAACATTACCATTGAAGTCCCCCCACACCGTTACCAAAGAATTCCCACTCTTAAAAGTGGGTGTCAAACATTCTTTAAGATACTTTTTATTTTTTTAGACACCAGACCATTTTCCCCCTATTCAGCTTCACAATTTCAAAGCTAGACTTTTCAGACCAAAGGACAAGCTTCCATTGGTCTTCTGTCCAATGTAGATGGTCCTTAGAAAACTTGAGGTGGATTTCTTGATGTGAGGTGTTCAAAAAATGCTTATTAACACCTGTTCATGAGTTGAAACCAAGTTTATGTGCATGTCAATGAAGTTTTTGCGGAGATATTTCAGAGTTAAGGGTGTCCTAAATTTCTGCTACTGATCTTTTATGACCCTTGCTAATGTTTTGAGTGATATCTTGCATGTCAAAGTTGGAAGAAATTGATGGATGGCAGGTTGTTTGGGTGTCTAAAACAACTCAATCTTTTAGATGTAAAAATGAAACAGATGTTAATAAACGATCTGCCCTAAGAAGTGGTCTTTGCCGCTGTTACCTTTTAGATGTAAAAATGAAACAGACGTTAATAAACGATCTGCCCTAAGAAGTGGTCTTTGCCGCTGTTACCTAAAGATAAAATAATATAATTATTGAGCGAGAAGAAAAAGACCGGATGTAACAAAGATAACAGCTAAATACAATTCTAACCTTTTAGATGTAAAAATGAAACAGACGTTAATTAACGATCTGCCCTAAGAAGTGGTCTTTGCCGCTGTTACCTATGTACATGAAATGAATAGAAAATTAATAACAAAAGAGTAATCATTCATAAATAGCTAGACCTGACCTAAAGATAAAATAATATAATTATTGAGCGAGAAGAAAAAGACGGGCAAAAAGGAACAACAAGGCCCAGTATTTAAGTTAGTGTCTCGCTCAATACAGACAGGGATGAGTGAATAGCATACTATAAGAGCAACACAAGAATCGTGAGAAAAATATAAGATAAATAAATAACAACATAAAAACGTGATGGCACTTCTATGAGAGTTGAACCAATATCTACCCTTATAACCATAAAATGATAAAAATAAAGAATAAATGAAATATGAATTAACTAGTTGTTCTTACAGTGTCTCCACTGTACCATGAATATCATGACACTTGATAACATCACAGAAATCGGCACAAGGAACATCCAAATAACAGGAAATTTCATATGGATTTGCACCCCAGATTGACATGCCAACCATTTTGGCTTTGATTTCTGTGGTCAATTGTGGTTTGCAAGCTGGAGTCCAGGCCATGTGATGAGTTTTCAAGCAAAAATGAAGGCCTGAGTTTGAGAGCTTAATAATGGAAGAAAACAAAGAGGAATAAATATATATATATATATTAGCAAATAATGAAAGAAAAAAATTGTATTGACCTTGAGGTGGGAGCAGTGCTGGTGGTGGTAAGAGGATGAAATGAAAAATGGGGAAAAAATTATTCTTCTGGAGGTGATAGTTATTGGCTAGGCACCGCACAGCTGTTTTACACATTCTAGTGACCTTAACCAGCTACCAGAACAATAGCGCTAACTTAAAAGATGACGAAAAGTGATGGTGTCCTAACACTAACTTCAAGGATGTTAAAAAGCAATGGCAACCTTAGGCTAACCTCTATGGAATGAAATAGTGATAGAAATCTAACACTAACCTTCACAGAAAGAAAATGTGACATAATCTAACACTATCATCAGTGGAGGAGGGCAGCCGCAAGCGACAGATACTGCTACAGCTAGATTGAAAATGATTGGTGCAGTTCTCCACAGTTCTGCCTAACTTACCCAGCATTTTCCCTCATTATTTCATCCCGCTAGCCTGTTGCCCACCCAAAAATGCTGGGTATATTGAGCAAAATTTTGAAAAGCTGCACCAACCTTTTTCAATTTAGCTGTAACTTAATAGGGCGAAAACACCATAAATCAAAAGATGCTCCGTTTAAGGCCTCCCAAAATAAAAGGGCAAACGCATAATTTGACTGAAAAAAATGAATTAATCCATTAATACAAGGATAAATACATTATTTGACTTGAAAAAAAAGTATGATGCAAATTTTCCAAAGTTAGAGTATGTCTGTTGTGTATGGTGTGTCCGACTAGCTTTTCCCTAATTTCATGCATAGAAATGACAAACACGTCATTCTCCATTCTAAAGTTGGAAAGCCCTACTTAATAACATTAAAACTTTGGCTGAGATATGGTGATTAATTTAAGCTAGGTAGGGGTATTTGTAATGGAACTGGTATCAGTTCTATCATCAGTATCAACCTAGGCACAAAAAATTGATTCCCCAATCCCGACGGAAACCAAGGCTTATTACTGACGGTTCTCAATGCTGAGGAAAATAGGGTTTAGGAATGCTATTTAGAAAAATTGGATTTTGTAGGGATTGATTATGTAGTCGTTACAAATGAAAGTATAAAAGTTCTATGTTTTTTTGGTTTTTTTTTACGAAATACCCTTCAAATTTTAAATGTATAATATCAGCTTTAGAATCACTCAACTTACTCGCACCTTGACGTCACATAATTCGTAACAATTTTTCTCTTACTAGGAGCCTGTGTTCAAATATAAAAAGCTAGAAGTTATTAATAATTTCAAAAAGACATTAGTCACTTCAGAGAAGAGCTAAAGAACCTTTTACTTACTTACAAAAAGATAAAATAAAGAAAAAAAAACCTTCGTATACCGGTCTATATCTAAAAACTAGGGGGCATCCTCCGTTTTGTTAACCAATTTTTATTATCTGCTGAAGCAGTTTCACTATTTTTAATGTTTAATTACAATTTTCAAATCCTTTTTTTCTTGTGGATGTCTATCTATCCGGTGCTTTGCGCCGCTCAGCTTGAAGGAATGCAAGTTTTGAAAAAACGACAAGCTGGTAGAGGGGGCGGAGGATCTGGGGGAGGAGGATCTGGGTGTGGAAAGTATTTTTTGGTTAGTGCTCGAGGAACAGGTAAACGACAACGGGTTAATTTTTCCGACGAAGTTTTTCAGTCCTAATTCTATGATTCATTTTTTGAACGATAGGGGAAAACCAGAGGAATCCACAAGGAAATGCAAAGTAAGTCACTGAGTGATAACTTAGTAAATATCAAATTTCCTAATGTAGAACTTCATATTTGCTTTTTATAGGTTTGTGAAAGGCGTCATGAACGCTGTTCCAGGAGGGTAAGTTTGCAGCCGTTTCAACATTTTGAAACTAAGGCATTGACTTTAAGCACTGTTTATTTCGATTTTTTATTTACAGAAGGCATTACGAAGTTGTTTATCCAGCAACTGTAGGTAACTAAATTTGTTCACTTTCAGAAACAAGGAGAGATCTTCCAGTACCCAACATGGGTTTTTGTTTACACTTAATTTTGCCACTTTTGTAGATTATATGAATGGTCCCAATCAAGGCGCAAGTGATGTGGCCAAGTTTCATCAGAGAAATGCAGCATGTAAGTCGCCATATGTGTTTATTGGTTATTCCGAAGGTGCCATGGTGGTCGTCAGAGCCATGGCCAAGAAGATAATACCTCCCAATCAAGTAGCCGCGATTGTATTATATGGAAACCCTTTTTTTCGTGCCGGGAAACCGTACAACACTGGTGGAGTAAGTGCTGATTGGCTTGAATGCACTCTGGCTTTAGCATAGTTCTTAAAAGCAAAGTCTTTTTCATAATTTTATTTATTTATTTAATAGGGGACAGGGAGAGGTATAGGTGCTGCTGCAGGTGTTTCCCTTCCTGCAGATTATGATTCAAAAACCATGGATATATGCTTTCAGGGAGATATGATATGTACTGGGAGAGGTGGGATGGGGGCGCATCTAAAATATCCCGGCTCGTCGTATGAAACTAAAGCTATCAAGTTTGCGGCAAACTTACTGAACAAGTCACCGGGTCAAGGCGGTGAGCAAGGAGGTCAAGGAGACAAAGAAGGACAGCAAAAAAAGGCAGGACAAGAGGGACAGGAAGGGAAGGAAGGACAAGAAGGGAGGGGAGCACAGGGAGAAAGGAAAAGAGCTGGAGGAATGGGAGGAATGGGAGGACAAGGAGGACAAGGAGGACTGGGAGGACTACTGGGAGGACTGGGAGGGATGAAAGGACTAGGAAAAATGGGGGGATTAGGAGGGATGGGAGGACTGGGAGGGGGTGAGCTCGGCAGAAAAAAATAAAATCAAAAGATTCTATCAGGTTCGTGGAAAATTTAAAAATCCTAAAAAAATATAAATGGTGGATTTAAATCTACAATTACCGCAAACATTAGAACACAAAATCCGAGCGCGTTGCAGTTTTGTTCGTGGCGAATACTGCCCTGAAACCGGCCAAATGATATATAGATGTAATTTGTGCCCCGTTCCTGATCAAATACTATGAAAAATTAAGACCATTGCTTGAAAACTTCTCAACAGAGAATGGAAATTTCACTCACCATCAAAAAAAAGTCCTATATGCAAACAAATAGATGTGGTATTACTTTTTTGTTCGCGTAATTGTGTTCACTACAAGACCTTTTTCACCTAAGATTTTCCCTGTCACCAGGGGAAAAAGGGGGCGTGATTTGCTGGACCCTTTCCGCTACCATTCACTACACAGAAAGTGCGATGAACCCAACAGGTGTATTCACGGATGAGTTATATATATTTTAAAACCTTTATTTCCTGTGCAGCAAGTATTTATTTTATTCCTAGGATCACCCGCCCGTATGGGCTTGAAACTACTCAGGATGTTAGGTAGCGCGCAATCATGGTACTAGTAACTAAGTTGACTTAGGCGATGAGAAAGATGAGAGAAAGAGTAAAAGAGGAGAAGAAGGAGGAAAAGCAATAACAAAACCAAGAAAAAGTAGGGTAAGGAAAAGGGAGTAAGAAATGTCAATGTTTGATTATTATTCTACCTGTATTCACTATTACTCAGTTGACTACTTATATTCATCTATATATATATATATATATATACTTTATCTTATACCATAATATTTAGTTTCCATTACATTTCCTTTCCTTTTACTTGACCTAACCTAACCTAGGTATAGAGCACTTCTATATATGAGTGATGAACCGAGTGTAGTTCTTCATTCACTTTTCTTATCTATTTCTTTTATTTATTTATACGTTATACTCAACTTCTGTTGTCATTCATATACTATCTCAAAAGCCCTTTCTTCCTCTGTCCCAGTCCGAGTCCTAGTTGTCCATTCGTCCACCTAGTCCATTTGAGCCATAAATCTAATACTACTTTTATTCATCAGGTAACTTCCCTTTCTTCCTCTGTCCCAGTCCGAGTCCTAGTTGTCCATTCGTCCACCTAGTCCATTTGAGCCATAAATCTAATACTACTTTTATTCATCAAGAAAAAGGGGTAAAAATAGCGTAGGGTCATCAGAACTAAATATTACTAGGTATCAAAGTACCCCCTTCCGACTTTAGGGATCCCCTCTTTTTTTTGCCCGGATTTGATATTATTAATTGTGCATTGATTAACATATTCCCCTCCATTATCACACTGCAATAAATGTTTGTTTCGTCTTGGTGCGCAACAGTGGCGTGGCGAATACGCGACGGTTATGTAACAATTGTTTTTAGCAGTTAAAGGTCTTAAGGGAGTCTTATGTGCAAAAAAAAATTGTTTCGTAACTGCTGCACAACTGTTGCGTAAATGTTGCGCTCCATGGCGAAACAAAAATCTGTTGTAGTGTCAGAACATGTACAATCGTCCATCAAATCAGCCGTATTGTGCAATTTTTTTGCATTAATTGGCCATTTTTGCTCCAATCAAAAATTTGGCTAATGACCATCAAAAAATTATCTTTATAAATACAAATTGCATAATTGACGATAATGGAGGATAATTGAGAACCATATCATCTCAACACTATGCAACATAAGTTTCTAAAGTATTTTACAACCACTTTTTTCAACTTAATCACCAGAAAAAAACATTGGCACCTGATAGCAGGTGCCAATCCCCATCTTTGACTTAACTCAATTTCAGCTCAGCTGTAATTCTTCTGGAAAGACTCCGCACTGAACAATGAGCACATTCGCTCGCGCAACATCAAATCAAATTGACTCTCATATCAAAACTGAATATAGGGATAGGCACCTGCTAGCAGGTGTCACTTGATTTTTTGCGGTGAATGTTATTTTATATCTATTTTCACACATTTAATATCCACCTGTCAATGTGACACATTTCACTTTGTTTTTCCCATAGTCCATTCTTTCCTGTATATCATTTCTCCCACTTTCATCTGTACCAGATATTAGGCAGTATCCGAGTTAGAAATTTGTGATTCTTTAAAAGGTATTTCATGAAACCAAAAGAAACCTACAAAGTTGAAACTATTTCTCTGTAAAAGATGTTTTTGGGGCACAATACCCCATATATGGAAAACTAATCATGGTTGATTTGGTGGAAAAAAGAGGTATTTTAATATGGAAGATTTCTAACTTTGATACCCGGCATATTATGCCCCAAAAAGATCTTTTTACTAAAAAATAATGTTGACTCTGTAGTTTGTTTTTGTGTTGTTAAATACCTTTTAAATAATTAAAATTTTCTAACTTTGATACCCCCTATTATTTCTTTCTCTTCTTCCTCCTCACACAGTTTTTTCATCCTGCACACTATTTTCTACCTTTATCTTTTGAAATGAGTCCAGACAGCTCTATTGACTTATCCCCTCTCACGCAACCATCACCATCACCAAGTCACCAAGTCAAAGTGTGAAAATAAGATGACTGGTAGGCAAGTTGTTTTTTGTCCCCCAGACTACCCTCAGAGTACCCTCAGTAGTAACTCCAGTAGTTGCACAAGGAGTGTAAGACTCACTAAAGTAATTTTCAAAATTTACTTAGACACATTTGAAGAAAGACTTTACCAGTATTTTTGTCAGGCAGAGGTCAAGTACAAAGACGTGAACTAGCTTGAATGGTCAGATGTCTAGAAGATTTTAATGGTCCTATATGAATACTGTAGTACAAATCCAATAAGTATTAAAATATAACTCAAAATAAGGGTCTCAGTAATTCTAATCTCACTAATTATATATGGCTTACAATCTTTATAGTTGGTAGAGAAATAGATTTAATAAATTCAGATACTATTCAAAGACTTTATAAGTACTATTGATATGTATTGTAATTGCATTGGTTATATGTTTAAATTGTAAAGATAAAGAATGAAGAAAATAAGACCAAAAATATCGGCAGGTCGTCTAGAAGAAGGAGGAGGAGAAGAGGAAAAAGGGACAGGAGGAGGGGAAACTATAAGATATTATAAATATGAGTAATAATAATATAATATTTGTAGTTTGAGAAGAGAGGACAATGAGGGAATTTGAAGAGTTGACAAAATTGTAAAGAATTTTTTAAATTGTAATATATTATAATTAATAGTTATATTCAATGCGCGACAGTCAATGATAGTATTATTAGACTTAAAGCAACCTATAGCTATTTATTTAGTATTTAAAATAGATATGTAGAACTAATAAAAATAATAAATAAAGTAGTATATTAAAAAGATGTTTAAGTGAGTGTATAATAAGTAATTTGTTACCAGAGAAATTTCCAAACCCCTTTTATAGGCAAGAGGACCTTCTGGAGTGTTCCAATAGTAATTACAAAAAGGTAAAATTATGTGAAAGAAATAAAAAGAATTTAATTAAAAAAATAAACCCATTATTAATCAACTATTTTTTTTTCCATCAGAAATTTCTAAAAAGGAATAAAATTAATATAACAAATAACTACATGAGTATGTAAAATGAGAACTATGAGAAAGAAATCTAAAGAAGGAATACAAATATCTAAAAAGGTATAATTAAAATAAAAGGAATTATTTTTACACTTTTAAATAATCTTAATTCAGTATAAGCAATGGTAATTTAATTATATTAACTATTTCAAGTAATTTAATTATTAAATTAATTGAAACAACTAATTAATTTAATTATTAAATTAATTGAAACAACTAATTAATTTAATAAAGAAACTTATTTAACATGAGAAATTAAATTTAATCATATCAAATAAATTTTTTTAATTATTTTAGTAATTTTAGTGACACAATTAAGGGTCAAGGAAGCGCCCAATATTTATGGATACTATTATATGATTAGTTGTATTTAGTTTATATAAATTTTATTATTGAAATTATAATTACAGTGTAAGTTAAATTTACACTTATAATATAACTTTAAATAATTAATTTATACATACAAATTACGCCATGATATTATAGAATATTATATTTGTTTATGTAATAAAATTAAGTATAGTAATTATTTTATTTATTCATAAAATATTTTTAATTTTATTTTAATAATTTTTTGTAATTAAATAATGTTATTCCTTTATATGATTGCAGTAATTTATTGTATAAATTACTGGACTCCTGAGATAGCCTGGCTGACACTCCCTCACTCTAAAAAAAACAATAAAAAAAATGTTAAGATTTTTTCTTTTTATACTTTTTTAACAGAGTAGAGAGATTTTAAATTTCTTTTCCAGGTATCCATGCATCATGTTCAGATGACTTATTCTTATATCTCAATAAATATTCAATTCCTCTTTCAGAAGTGATAATTCTATCATTGAGAATTTTACCAATTTCTGCAGTTTCTGTGACTTCCTGAGGGTTTTTCTTAGGTCTTCCCCTTCTTTTTGGAAATAAGTCACTGTTGGAAGTATAAGGTTTAAGCAAAGAAGTAGGAAAAACAGGATTTTTTCTATCATATGGAGAATACAATACAACTTCTACTGCATTATCACCAACCATTCCTTTAACAACAAATGGTCCTACAAAAGGATCTTTTAATTTGTTGTTACCTTGTAAATTGAAATGGACAGTAGATATAAACACTTCGTCACCCTTTTTAAATGTGTATTCTTTATGGGGTTTATCCCATCTTTTCTTTTCATATTCAAATGCTTTATCAATACAGCTTTGAGCATGTTTTCTGCATAGCTGTTGCATTTGCATAAAAGATTTTACACCAGGATGTAGTTCCAACTTAGGTAATTTATTATTGAGAATCTGAGCAGGAGTGTTTGGGACATAAACTAACCAAAGCTCAAAAGGCTTTTTCTCAGTGACAGAATGAACAGTGCTATTATATGCAAATTCAAGACCAGGCAATATAGTGACCCAGTCATGAGTAAATCTGTAATTGTCTTTATATTCTAAACCAAAGGCACAATACCTTCTAATCATATCTTCCAGAGTTTGAATCATTCTTTCAGCTAGACCATCAGTCTGAGGATGATGAGCTGTAGATAAATCTAACTCACAGCCACAAATATCCATTAAAGAGGTCTAAAACTCAGAAGTAAATTTTGGATCCCTATCAGAGATAATGGCTTTTGGAAAACCAATAATATTAAACAAGTAAGACCACCATAAGAAAGCTAATTCTTTTGTGGATACATCTGTGGGTAGGAATAAATTTGCACATTTTTGTGAATCTATCTACTATTACCCAACAAGAGTTATAACTGTCTTTACCTGCTACAGGAAGACCAGTGACAAAATCCATGTTAATTATTTGCCAAGGAGCATTAGGTGCTTCAATATGTTGTAGTAAACCTGCTCTCTTACCTGTCAACCTTTTAGATTTCTGGCAGGAATCACAAGATTCAACATATAATTTTGTATCTTCAGACATATTAGCCCACCAAGCAGTGTTTTTGATTCTAATCAATATTTTCTCTAGATCAAAATGACCAGCTAATATGTCATCATGACAAAGTTTGAGGATAGTTTCTTTCATAGAAGGGGGAATTACAATTACATTAGTAAGCTTTCTTCTATAATAAATATAACCATCTTCAATATAAAACTTTCCTTTCATCAAAGCACTTTGATATTTTGCAGGAAGAGTTTTAATCAATGCTTGAATTGAAGCATTCTTAGGATCATTTAAGATAGAAACTAATTTATTTAAATCAGAATTCTTATCATATGAATCCAGTATTAATTGTAATAACTCCTCTTCCATATCAACTATAAATATACCATGGATATGAACAGTATCATCTTCAGGTACATAAGCAGGATTGGAGTCATTATTTGGCAGAGGCAGTCTGGACAGCATATCAACATTGGAGTGAACATTTCCAGCCCTATGGATAATTTTCATCTGTCCTCTGTACTCTTGAACAGAAAGTTGCCACCTGAACATATGTCTATTAGGTGTTTTCAGGTTTAAGAGGGACTTTACAGCACTACAGTTAGTTACCAATTCAAACTTTTGGTCATCTAGATAGTAATGAAGCTTCTCAAGAGCCTAAACAACTGCTAAGCACTCTAATTGAGTGGAACCATATTTCAATTCACTATTTCTCAAGGTTCTTGAAATATAACAAATTACAACTTCTGAGGATTTATCATTAATAATTTGTTTCTGGTGAAGGGCAGCACCCAGACCAACAAAGTTAGCATCTGTATACAGGACAAATGGTTTGTTAAAATCTGGAACAGCTAAGATAGGGGCTGTCATTAAGCAACTTTTTAAGGTATTAAAAGCTTTTTGACAGTCACTATTCCAGATGAATGCAACATCTTTCCTAGTGAGTTTGGTAAGAGGTAAGGCTATGACCTGATGATTTTTAATATATTGCCTGTAATAGCCACACATACCCAAAAAACTTTGGATTTCTCTTACAGAAGTTGGTGCTTTCACATTTTGAATTGCAGCAACTTTGTTTTGGTCTACACAAACTTGTAGGCCTGACACAACATGGCCAAGGACCTTCAAAGATTGAAAACCAAATTTACACTTTTTCAAGGACAATGTCATATTGATTTCATCCATTTTTTGAAAAACTCTATTCAAGTGAGCCATATGTTCATCAAAAGTATTAGAAAAAATTATGATATCATCAAAATACACCATGAGCTATCCTTCAATGATTTCCTGATGGAAAGTGTTATCCATGACTTTCTGGAAAACTGAAGAGGAATTTTCGGGGCCAAATGGCATTCTAACATACTTATATATTCCCATATGAGTAGCAATAAGCAAAAAATTCTGAAAATTTTTCTCAACTGGAACTTGATGATACCCTTTGTTACCATTCAGACAACTAATAAATTTTGCACCTTGCAAGGTAGCATGAATTGATTTAATTCTGGGTAAAGGGTAAAAATAATCAACAGTATAATTGTTTAATGCTCTGTAATCTCCACATAATCTAGCCTTATCTTTCTCATTAGAAATCATGACTGGGGAGATGACACAATATTGGGGGGTGACATCCACTTTCTCAATAATGTTCATTTTTAATAATGTGGTAATATTATCTTCAATATCCTTTCTTTTTGTTGGAGAAGCAGGATATGGTTTTTTCCTAAGACTAGGAGGAATATTATTCAAGTTACAGGATAAGGTAATTTTCATTTCTTCCTGAACACTTCCCAAGACATGAGAACCATGAGAAAAAGACATAGGGAAAGAAGTAATTTAGGCAATAATAGAATCCTTTTGTTCAATAGTTAAATTATCACCAAAAGAAGCAGTATTTATTTCATTTAATAAATCATCCATTTCAATTGTTGGTCTGCCTTTACACTGGATCAGTGAGTTACAAGACTTTAACAGATGCCCAGAAGGTTTTCTAGGGGAGGAAATTTTGAATTTTCTTTTTCCATTCAATCCCAAGGTGAAGCAATTATTTGCTGGGTCCAATTTCACACCAAACATGGTCAAAATATCATTACCCATAATAAACCAATTGCTTAAATTATCATTTTTCATGACAACAAACTCACAAATAGCTCTGACAAAACCACCATTATATTTGAAGAATACAGAGGTTTTATATTTTCCAATAGGAATTAAGGTAGAACCATACCCTCTCCATTTTTCAGAAGTTATAGGTAATAATTTACTCAAATAATCCTTATCTACTGAAGCTAAAGCTTTTTCAGACACTACACTTCCTCCAGCACCAGAATCAAGAACTACATCAACAATTTTACCATTAATGATAACAGGTGCCTTCAAAGGGAATATGGCTATAGGATTGTTAGTAATATCTTTAATTATCTCAGCATTTTCTAATGAAGATAATTCCAATAAAAATTCTTCAGATATATTATCCAAATAATGGACATCCTGTTCCAACATTAAAAACATCTTTACCGGATTCATTGTCATAGGAGATATTACTTTCACAGTCACTAGAAGAATTATTGACCTCCATTTCAGCCTCATCAGTGTCCTCATTGTGTTCAACAAGATTAATTTTATTGTCACAAACATTACCCTTTTTCCATGGTTTTTTACATTTATAACAAGTATTTGTTGAATATTTTTTAGGTGCAACTGGGGCAGAGGGTCTACCAGATTTTTCTAAGAGCTTTGTAGAGGGTTTATTCTGATCATTATAAGGTTTACCAAGGTAATTCTTAGGTTCATATCTATGGTTGAGTAGTACCTCATTACAAATATTAATGAAAGAAGAATGTTCCCTCACAGGCTCAGTTCTAGCTACAATTAAATCTCTAAGAGAATTTGGCAACTTATACAAGATTTTATCTCTCCAAATATCATAATCCATCTTTGGATCAACTGCTCTTAGGATTTTTTTTACTTTCATCAGAAAAACAATGGGTTTTTCAACAGAGGAGGATACATATCTAGTATTCTCATACAGTCTTTGCTGAGCCAACCTGAATTTTGAACCACCAAATTGATTCTCAATCAAGGATTTCCACTCATTCCATGTATAATGGTTATTATCTAATAGAACAGATTCATACCACAACAAGGCTACATTGGAAAAAAAAGAAATTAGCTTAGAAACAATTTCCTCATAAGGTAGTTTATAAAATCTCTTTAAATTATCAATCCTTTGTATAAAGTGTTAATAATCAGATGAAGAATCACCATCAAAGATAGGATATTGATCCAACTTAGGCCAATTTTTCTGGCTACTGGGATGTTCCATCCTATGGTTTGAATTATTCAAGGTTATCGGTTCTTGAAGCCTTGAAAGGTGTTCAGATATTTCATTATTCACAGAGGCAGCTGGCTCATGGTGAGCATTAAATTTCTTTCTGTTTGATGCAATAGATTTTTCAGAATGAAGTTCAGCTGGTAAAATTGGTACATTACAAGGGAGATAAGAACTATTCTGTTCAGGCTGTTTATTATTATGATTAACAGCAGTATGAGCAATATTTTTTAATTCATGGTAATGAGTAGCCTGGACAGCTTGTAATGCAGAAAATAATTTCTCAAGGTCAGATGATTTATTTCTCAAATCAGGAGTATAAGATAGTTGATCATTAATCCTAGAAATAGATAAAACATTTCTGTCCTCATCTACAGAGCATTTGTTACTTAAATTCTGAGAATCAATTTTCAATTTTCTTAATTCACTGTGAAAAAGCATATTGTCATTCTTTAAAGCAGTATTTTCATCTTTTAGATTATCAACAATTAAGCGTAGGTGACTATATTTATCTGAAAGTGATCTGTGGTCAGCTTTAATAGACTTTTGTTGAGACAGGAATTTATTTAATGTGTCTTTCAATTTGAAATAACAGTGTCTTGAACAGAAGAACTCACTTTTCAATGTAAATGCAAATTATTTAATCTATCACTCTCATGTATTAACAAATATCTCAAATTTTTATCTTTCACAACATTAAAATCAAGGGTATCTTTCAATATTTCTTCAGAAGTTTTCTCAAGTAAAGTGTAAACTTCAGGGGAAACAGAATCATTCTTGATTGCAAGAGAAGGGTTAATTAAAGAAGTAGAAGTCAAATGTAAAGGTTCATCAAATGATAATTTGCTAATTACATTAATGGGGCTACTTATTAAAGGAAGTTGTTTCTTCAAGGGTTTAACTGTTCTTTCAGGGTCCACATTATTACCTGAAGAAGATTTGTTATTATATATACCAACATGCTTATCAAACAAATTACTTACCATGGAAAGTGAGGAAACTTCCACTGTGCTTTCTTTCTTCTGCCCCCCTGATAAGGATGGTGCTGAAGAGATGGATTGTAGTTTGGTGTCCTGGATGGGCCAGGGTGTTGAGCTGGTTGTTATACATTCTGTTGGTAGTGAGTCATCAAGTAATCCCATTTCCATTTCTCCACTTGCAGAATGCCTTGATTGTGGTTGAGGGAGCTGGGTGCTTGATTGGGCTGAGGTTGAGGCGGAGGCTGGGAAGCTGGGAAATGAGGAGGTTGACCCTGTTTGGGATTTAAAAGCTCCTGCATCTTCTTCCAGAGTGAGTCTACCTTTGCCTTGTACTTCATGCTTTCTGCTCTCAGTTCCTTTATATGGCATGACAGATTGTTTACCTGCTGTGTTAGAGGAATCTTTTTTATTTTTATACCTCTGAGTGGATTGTCCTTATGTACTTGAGGTTTTACTTCCTTCAGAGTTGTTAGGTGAGAGGGGTTTTCCACTTCTCCTGAAATTTCCACGTCCTGAAGGTTTTTTATCTGCTGAAAAATTTTTGTAAGTTACTTTAGAAGAACCTACAGATTCAGTGTCAACATCCACTTCAGTCTCATCCACATGTAAGTTATCCATGCTTTTAGCCAAACTACTGGACATTTAAACTGTAAAAAAAAAGAGAATCAAAATTAAACAATGATTCAATTTGTTATTTCAAAATAAAATATAATCAATTGTATTTTTAAAAAAAAACTTTAAATTTTTTATTAGAAAAAAAAATCAATTAATTAAAAAATGTAATACAAATAAACGTAATTCAAATGTTTATTAAGAATTAACTATAATTAAAATGGGACCAACCAATAAAGTTTTAAGAAGTCAACCAAAATAATTAATACCAAAATTTATATAATGGTCAAATTGGGACTAAGTACTGAGTACTATTATGGTCAACCAATATACAAAAAATAATAATAAAATTAATTTAATACTTTATTAAATATTAATTGTCTTCTAGGACTAAGAGTTCTACTCTATTATGGTCAACTAGGAAAAAAATAATTTAATATAATGAAAACTTACACTCAGTGAGTCAGAAATTAAGCCACAAACACTGTTATTGCAGTAAAAATATAATACTATGAGTGAGAGGTGCAAAGGTGAACTTACTATAGTGATCATAAAATCACTTCAAAATATATATAATTTAATATAATATAAACCTAAACAATTGAACCCTAGTTCGAAACACAGTGGCAGCAAAAAGTTTACTTTTTGGCTCGGGTGGTCCGTGCGCTTTGTTGTTTGTTGCAAGTTTTCGTCGTCATTGTTTGGAAAGGACCTCAATTATTGGCCAGTAGTCTAGAAGAAGGAGGAGGAGAAGAGGAAAAAGGGACAGGAGGAGGGGAAACTATAAGATATTATAAAAATGAGTAACAATAATATAATATTTGTAGTTTGAGAAGAGAGGACAACGAGGGAATTTGAAGAGTTGACAAAATTGTAAAGAATTTTTTAAATTGTAATATATTATAATTAATGGTTATATTCAATGCGCGACAGTCAATGATAGTACTATTAGACATAAAGCAACCTATAGTTATTTATTTAGTATTTAAATTAGATATGTAGAACTAATAAAAATAATAAATAAAGTAGTATATTAAAATGATGTTTAAGTGAGTGTATAGTAAGTAATGTGTTACCAGAGAAATTTCCAAACCCCTTTTATAGGCAAGAGGACCTTCTGGAGTGTTCCAATAGTAATTACAAAAAGGTAAAATTATGTGAAAGAAATAAAAAGAATTTAATTAAAAAAATAAACCCATTATTAATCAACTATTTTTTTTTCCATCAGAAATTTCTAAAAAGGAATAAAATTAATATAAAAAATAACTAAGTGAGTATGGAAAATGAGAACTATGAGAAAGAAATCTAAAGAAGGAATACAAATATCTAAAAAGGTAAAATTAAAATAAAAGGAATTATTTTTACACTTTTAAATAATCTTAATTCAGTATAAGCAATGGTAATTTAATTATATTAACTATTTCAAGTAATTTAATTATTAAATTAATTGAAACAACTAATTAATTTAATTATTAAATTAATTGAAACAACTAATTAATTTAATAAAGAAACTTATTTAACATGAGAAATTAAATTTAATCATATCAAATAAATTTTTTTAATTATTTTAGTAATTTTAGTGACACAATTAAGGGTCAAGGAAGCGCCCAATATTTATGGATACTATTATATGATTAGTTGTATTTAGTTTATATAAATTTTATTATTGAAATTATAATTACAGTGTAAGTTAAATTTACACTTATAATATAACTTTAAATAATTAATTTATACATACAAATTACGCCATGATATTATAGAATATTATATTTGTTTATGTAATAAAATTAAGTATAGTAATTATTTTATTTATTCATAAAATATTTTTAATTTTATTTTAATAATTTTTTGTAATTACATAATGTTATTCCGCTATATGATTGCAGTAATTTATTGTATAAATTACTGGACTCCTGAGATAGCCTGGCTGACAAAAAACCTCCTCCTTTTATACACAATTACTTTTACAATGACCTCTATGATTTAACAGCTCAATACAAAGTTAATGACGCCTCATTCTAGCCAATAGACATGTTCAGAACCAAAAAGAGTGACTAGTAACATTATTAGAATGATATCACCCGCCAAAATCCTGTAGTAATAGGGCTAATCCATCAAAAATAAAGAATAAGCAAAAAAGAGAGTATATGCGTATTATACATTAATATAAAAGGGCAAAAGGGGAAAATTAACACTAATTAATACTTAATAATAAGGGGTATTAACTGTAGAAATGTTGGGGCTAATCCTGACATTATACTACGTGAAATCCCCATTCAAAAAAACCAAAATTGACTGAGTAAACAGCAAAAACCCCAAAAAAGGGTGTGAGATGTGGGGTAACTACATGCAGTCCTTGGCAGGTGCTTGCACAGGTAAATCCTTGACTAATTTAGGCGAATTTAAGCATGGTAGTGAATTAAAGCGCCAAGAATGAAATTATTAATGAAGTTAGTGCATATAAAGAGGGTCAATGCATTTATAATTAAGCTGGGACACTAAATAAGCGCCTGTCGCCTATTTTAGTGTGTTTCCCCACAGTGGGTGTAGAATGTGGGGTAATTATAGTGTGAAAAAGCTAACTTTGCTAAAAATGAAGCTATTCACACGGAAAAATGCAGGCAGTATGTGGCCAGTACACAGAAGCCATTTCTGGCATAAAAAACACCAAATTTGAAAAGTGTTATTTTTATGCATTTGAGTAGCCAAATCAATATTCCTAATTAAGACAAATTTATCTGTCAAAGCACATTTTTAATATTATTAAATTTGTAGCGCATATAATCAACTTTTAAGTGATTTAAAGCACATTTCTTGTTTTTACATAAAACAATGAAAATAACAGCTTTAAGTGTACTTAAAAATTATGTAGCCTTATATTTAAGGTTCTTAAGATTATCCTAACATATTCCAACTTAATATTAATTACATAAGACTTATAAAAGGTGGATATATGCATGTATATAAGGTGTTATAATGGTATATTTTGTATATTATCATAAGTTTACTTATGTATACTATTTGTGTACTCTAATTTATTGCTCCCATGTATAGTCCATGTGTTTAACATAACTTATAAGTACTTTTTACTCAGCCCTGGGAATATCCATGCTGAAACTTGCCCACCTAAAAAAATCAATAAAAAAAATGATAAGTTATACACTTTTTTTATTTTTTATTATTTTTCAGGTATTCAGAAAATTCTGTAGCATTAAAGATTAATTCTTTAAAGAAATAAAACATAAAAAAATATTATGAGTACTTTTTTTTAACCACTCAGCTGGTTTAACAGATATATATTTCTGTTTAAATTTTTTAAGAAGGGAGGATAGATTTGAAATTTCTTTTTCAGGTATCCATTTATCAAATTCATTTGATTTCCCCTTAAATCTTAATAAATACTCAGTTTGTTTCTCTTTAATAAGAATTATTTTCTTGAGTATTTTTCAATCTCTGCCTTTTCCACAATTTTTTCAGGTTGCTTTTTAGGCCTTCCTCTTCTTTTCGGAAATAAGTCAGGATCATTTGCATGGTAAGGTTTTAATAATTAGATAGGTAAAACTGGATGTTTCCTATCATATGGGGCATATAATATGACTTCCACAGCATTATTACCAACCATTTTGCGTACTAAAAAAGGTCTTACAAGTGATCCTTTAATTTAACATTACCTTGTAAGTTAAAATGTAGTGTTGAAATTAGGACTTCATCTCCTTTTTTGAATTCAAATTCTTTATGAGATTTATACCACCTTTTCTTTTCATATTCAAATGCTTTTTGGATGCATTCCTCTGCATTATTTCTACACATTAGTTGAATATGAATAAAGCATTTAGTACCAGGGTGTATATCTAACCTTGGTAATTTGTTTAAATGATTTACTAGGGTATTTGGTACATATCCCAGCCAGAGTTCAAATGGTTTTTTCTCTGTTACAGAATGAGTTGTGCTTTTATAAGCAAATTCAATTCCAGGAATTAATGTTACCCAGTCATGTGTGAATTTCTAATTGTATTTGTATTCTAATCCAAAGGCACAATATCTTCTGATCATATCTTCTAGATTCTGTATCATTCTCTAAGCCAGCCCATCAGTTTATGGATTGTGTGCTGTAGACAATTTCAATTGACAACCTGATACTTCCATCAAGGATGTTCAGAACTCTGAGGTCAATTTAGGGTCTCTTTCAGATATTATGGCTTTGGGGAACTCAGAAGTATTCATCATTTGAGTCTACCATAGTAATGCCAATTCTTTTGCAGATACCTCTTTATGGGTAGGGATAAATTTACACATTTTTGTTAATCTATCCACAATGATCCAGCAAGAATTGAAACTTTCTTTTCCTGCTAATGGTAAGCCAGTGACAAAATCCATGTTTATAATTTCCCATGAAGCTTTTGGCTGCTCTCTTTGTTGTAACAACCCAGCTCTCTTCCCAGTTAATCTTTTAGATTTCTGACAAGAGTCACATGTTTCAATGTATTTTTGTACACCTTCTTTCATGTTTATCCACCAGGCTGTATTTTTAACTCTGGTTAATGTTTTGTTAAAATCAAAATGACCAGCTAAGATGTCATTATGAAAAGCACTCAACATTAACTCTTTCATAGAAGGTGGTATAACTATTACATTACTTAGCTTTTTTATGTAATATATATATCCATCTTCAATTGACAGTTAACCCTTTTCCAACACATTTTTATACTTTGGAGGCAAGGTTTTAATTAATGCACTCATGGAGGCATTAGTTGGATAATTAAAAATGGTAGATAATTTATCCAAATCCTTATCAGATGAATAATTTTCCAATATAGTTTGCATAAACTCTTCCTCTAAATCCACTATATAAATCCCAAATATATGTATAACCTCATTTTCAGGTACATAAGCTGGGTTGTCAGCATCATTTGGAAGAGGACTTCTGGATAATAAATCCACATTAGAATGCAATTTTCCTGCTCTATGAGTGATTGTCATTCTTCCTCTGTAATCTTGTACAGCTAGTTGACATCTAAACATGTGCCTATTAGGTGTTTTCATGTTTAGTAATGATTTTACTGCACTGAAATCTGTTATTAATTCAAAATTCTGGTCTTCCAGATAGTAATGAAGTTTCTACAAGGCCCACACAATGGCTAAATATTCAAGTTGGGTGGTACCATACCTTAATTCTGTCTTTCTTAAGGTTCTGGATATATAACAGATAACTACTTCAGATAATTTTCCATTTACTATCTGTTTTTTCTGTAAGGCAGAACCTAACCCTATGAAGCTTGCATCAGTGTACAAGATAAAAGGTATGTTGAAATCTGGCAGTCCCAATATTGGATCTGGCATTAAACATTCCTTCAATTAATCAAATGCATGTTGTCTTTCATTATTCCAAATGAAAGCTTCATTTTTCCTGATTAATGTTGTTAAAGGGGCTGTAAATAATTGGTAGTTTTTTATATACTGCCTATAATATCCACACATACCTAAAAAACTTTTAACATCTTTCACTTTCTTAGGTATACTAATGTTTTTTTGCTGCCACTTTGTTCTGTTCAACACAAATTTGTAATCCAGATACAACATGTCCAAGTACTTTCAAGGATTGAAATCCAAACTTACATTTTTTCAATGCAATTGTCATATTAATTTCATCCATCTTTTGAAATACTCTTTTCAGGTGATTTAAATGTTCATCATATGTTTTTGAGAACACTATGATTTCATCAATATAAACTAAAAGACATCCTTCAATAATTTCCTGATTAAAAATACTATCCATCAATTTTTGGAAGACTGAAGGCGCATTTTTTGGGCCAAAAGGCATTCTCACATATTTATATATCCCCATGTGTGTGGTTATGAGTAAGAAATTCTGAGAATTGTTTTCCACAGGAATCTGGTGGTAAACTTTGTTTCCATCCAGACAGGAAATATATTTTGCTCCTTGTAAGGCAGCATGGATAGAAGCTATCCTTGGTAGAGGGTAAATATCATCCACAGTGAATGTATTCAGAGCTCTGTAATCACCACATAATCTTGCCTTATCTTTTTCATAAGAGATTAAAACTGGTGAAATAACACAATACTTAGGTGTTGTGTCTACTTTCTCAACAATGCCCATTTCTAACAACATTTTAATGTTGTATTCCATGTCTTTCCTTTTTGCAGGAGAAGCTGGGTAAGGTTTCTTTTTCAAGCTGCCAGGAATATTATCCAAATCACAAGTTAAATATATTTTCATCTCATGGTCTTTGACCAACCCTAGTTCATTTGAGCCATGAGAAAATGCCATAGGATAAGATTTTATCAATCTCAAAATATTGTTTTCTTCAATTTTTGAGGGTTGAGGACTTAAAGAGGCTTTTTGGATTTCATTTTCCAATTCCACCACTTCAGAGGTGGTTCTTCCACCTTGCAGTTGTTCTTCGTTAGGAGCAATGGAATAAATTAAATTTTCAAAGCAAATCTTAAATTTTCTTTTCCCATTTACGCCTATAGTGAAGCAACTATTTTCATGATCTAGTTTGATGCCAAATTTGGTCAATAATTCATTGCCAATAATAAACCAATCACTACAATTATTATTATCCATTACTACTATTTCACACATTACTCTTACATATCCATTATGATATTTAAAGAATACAGCTGTTTTGTATTTGCCAATTGGATTTAATACTGAACCAAAACGCCTCCAGTTCTTTGTCTGTACAGGTTCTAGTTTTTCCTTATACTTACTATCTATTTTCATTAAAGTATTAATAGAAGCTACACTACCTGCAGCCCCAGTTTCAAGAATGGCATTCATTTCTTTTCCACATAAAATAACAGGCGCTCTAATAGGTGTTATTTTGTAAGTATCATCAGATACATCTTTGATAATTTCAGCTTCTTCGATGGAAGTTAAAGATGTAACTGTATAAGGTATTGCATCATTCAGGAACATAATATCCTGTTCTAATACATATTTTTCATATTCATTATCACTGTAAGAAATTTTACTTTTACAATCCTTACTAGATTCCTCCTTTTCATCTTTGTGAATACTTTTTTCAGAATCTTGTGAGTTTTCAATAACATTTATTCTTTTCTTAAATGTATGACCTTTAGCCCAAGGTTCATTACATTTGTAGCAAGTGTTATTTTCTTGTCTTTTAGGGACAAGGGGAGCTGAAGGTTTTTTCTTCTCCACTGGTAACCTATCTGTAGTAGGTTTTATTACCTCAACACTTTGCTTGTAGTTATTATACCTGGTTTCATATTTGTGGTTCAATAATATTTCATTGCATATATTAATAAACCCAGAGGTATCTCTGATGGTTTCAGTTCTAGCTACAATAATATCTCTGACTGATATAGGAAATTTATATATTATTTTTTCTTTCCACTCATCATTATCCATTTTTTGATCCATGGCTTTCATGATTTTTATTAAATTCATTAAAAATACCATGGGTTTATCCCCAGCATTTGGATTATATCTGGCTTTCTCATACAATCTTTGTTGAGTGATTCTAAATTTTGGGCCACCAAATTGCCTTTCAATTAGTGCCTTCCATTCATTCCAGGAGTAGTTGATTCCCTCATTCAATACAGATTCAAACCATAATAAGGCCACATCTGTAAATAAAGATATCAATTTTGATGTAATTTCTTCATCAGGTAATTTTTATGAAATTTATAAGTTATCAATTCTTTGAATGAATTGTTGCCAATCAGATTTTGAATCCCTGTCAAAAGAAGGGTACTGATCTAACTTAGGCCAGTTATTTTGGCTAGTTTTTGCTTCCCTAACCTATAGAATATTGAGAAATTCACTTACTTTAGAAAGATGATCATTTATTTCATCTTTTACTGATTTTTTATTCTCAGAGCCCATGAAACTATTCTCATGTTCAATCATTGGTTTATCATCTGAGTGTTTCATAAAAACTGGTACTCTTTCCACATAGGAGGTATTATCTTTTACTTTTTCAGTATTTTTCAAAATGTTAGCAATTTCAATTTCTACTCTTTGTAACCTATCTTTTATTACAGGTACATGAGTTAAGGTATTATTCACATTTGAAAAAGACAATTTTACATGTCCCTCTATGGTAGCCATAATATTCTGAGAATGTTCCAATTTATTTTCTAAATTTTTAATCTCAGAATTTAATCTTTTGTTTTCATTGTTTAATTTATTATTTGAATTCTCAATCATTTTTAACCTATTGGCTGTTGTACTCAATTATTGTGTGAGGTTTAATAATACACTTTCTGTATTATTTTTTGACTCTTTAAAGAATTCTTCCAATTTTTCAATTCTTAATAATAATTTACTAGTTATTTTTGATTCCATTGGATTTTCTTTTAGAAAATATCCATTTTTTCCTGTGTCCAATTCAGAAGACTCATCATCAGGTTCAAGATTTAATTCATTTGGTTCCATTTTTATATTTATAGCATTATCCTGGTGGTAAATAAAACTATGTACATTGTCCTCATTTAAAGACAAGTATAACATGTCATTTTCAAATGAATAATTTTTTAAATCCTTATCAATTATATCCAATAACTCTCTATCAATTTCATTACCTGTAAGTAATTCATTGTTAGGATTATATAATTGATCCTGAGAAGATGGATGACTTACCAAGGTCTTATTCCATTTTCCCTGTTTCTCCTTGGCTTTCCCCTGTAAGGGTGACTTCTGGAGCCCTGCTGTTGAGGGTTGTTGTAGTTTTGGGCGTACCAATCCCACTTCCATTTGCTTACAGTAATTTTTTGGTCCTCCTCTTGGGCTGGAGGTGTTGCTATGGAGTTGTTGGGTGCTACTGTTGGTGGTTGAGCCTTTATTCCTACTAGAGCTTGATTGACTTCTACAAAATCATGAGTTTCTCTTTTCTCCAGATTGTTTATCTGGTCCACTATATTGTTGACTCTTATTGTCAGTGTATCTAGTATATAAGTATGATTTAATAGTATTTATTAATGGTCCTACTACTTATTAATAGATTATTTAGTGATTAAACCTCAGGGGAAGACTAATAAAATAGTTATTCTCAAATAAAACTCACAATACTTGGATTTAAATGCGTGCTAGTGGTGGAAAATAGATGAATATAATATAGTTATAGCCTATATAAAGATAATCTCAATTTATTATGGCTTTATAATATATCTTTGAATAATAATAATTGTGTTATAATGTTTATTTGAATTTTAGTAAGTAAGTGATGTCTAATAACCGCCAAAATCCTCCCTTACTTATACCAAAATCCACTGGACTGCACAGACCTTCAATCCAGATGATGTCACTGCTATCCCCGGCAATTACAGCACTGTGAGGGCCCATCACCTCCCCATGGCATTTACTTTAAGCAGATTCAACACCCAGACCTCTAGTAAGGACCCTCCATCACAATTAATGATAACACAGACCCATGCCATAAATAGAAAATCCAGATAAAAGCGGATACCATAATGGAACAGGTAAAATAACTCATCCAAAGAGAACATAATGAAACCTAAAGAATGTAAAGGAAAAAAATTAAATGTCCAAGCCCCCAATAACATCCCCAAGCATCCATATCAACCCATAAATGACCTCCCAACTCATAAATCCGTGAATATTCATCCAAAGAAGCAGATTAAGTTGTCCAGACTGAGTGTATGCGCCAGAAATAGATGTTTATGCTTCTGTACGCATTGTTAGTCAACTGGATACGTCCATATGACCTAAATTAAGCAGAAAAACAAAGGTTATAGGCTATTAAGAGGCTGAAACCCACTTACATACCTAAATGTACATAATATACTGCATATTTCACTGAATATGAGATTTATGTATACATATAAGCTTATGTATGTCAATAATTACTTAATTTAACTTAAGATAAGTATATTTTGACTCCATTAACACCTTAATAAGTATTATTAGGCTATGGATAAGCTATTTAAACTACTATAATTTATATAATAGAGTAATAATTATATATATATGTAATATAATCATATATATTATTTTTAACCTTATTTTTAAGATAGAAGCTTAATGTACTTAAGGTTATCTTATTTTAAGTATAAGAAATACTCAGTCCTAGGGATATCTAGGCTGAAACTTATTGTCAAGGTGTTCAGTAGAGTGGAGAGGGAATGAATTTTCTCTTGTAAGGTATATCTTGTTTTCTTTATTGATACCTGTTTTAATAATTTTTCCCTTTCCTCTAGAGACATTTGTGGAGTGACAATGTTTGTGGGGGAATCCTGGCCCTCCATTTGAATGTCCTGTAACAGGTTTTTCAGCTCTATGTCTTAAGCTATAAGGTTTTGCCTTATTACTCACAATATCATTGTTGTCACACATTTTTACATGGAATTTAATCAAAGAATTAAAATTTGAGATCTTAAAACTTCAAAAGGAGTTTTATCAGTATTTATCAATACCACTGAAGAAAATTTTATTGCTTACTTGTAGGTATGAAGTGAATATATAAGTGCCAAAAGTCAAATATGCTTTTATGTGGTCACTTGATCTAACTGGCCTACAATATGTAGCCGTGTTTTTATTTAAAAAAAGAAAATCTGTCAGTAAGATTCTTTCTAAATATTAAATAAATTTTAAAAACTAATAAAAATGGATTAAGGGTCCTTTTAAAAGAAAACAATTAATCTGTTTAATTGGAGTATCATCTGCAAAGATCACAAATTCAATTGGTCTATTGACAGACTCCCAATAATAACAATTTTATGTTAAATTAGTGGTAAAAATTTTTATCTGAAAAGATCACAAAATTAATTGGTCTATTGACAGACTCCCACTAATAACAATTATATGTTAAATTAGTGGTAAAATTGTTCATTCAATATCACAATTTTATTATATAACAGGGCTTCATTTTCTGAAATCACTATATAAGTGACCCCAACCTGTTGTAATTATCCAAATATTTCTATAGGGATTTTATTTACTTGTAGCCTCTTTTTTTTGAATTTTTTACTTACTGGAAGATAACCAACAGAATTCTTGAGGAAAGGTCCCCAATTGTCAGGCTGAGGTCAAGTAAAAAGACGTGAACTAGCTTGAATGGTCAGTTTTCTAGAAGATTTTAATGGTCCTATATGAATACTGTAGTACAAATCCAGTAAGTATTAAAATATAACTCAAAATAAGGGTCTCAGTAATTCTAATCTCACTAATTATATACATCTTACAATCTTTATAGTTGGTAGAAAAATAGATTTAATAAATTCAGATACTATTCAAAGACTTTATAAGTACCATTGATATGTATTGTAATTGTATTGGTTAAATTCTTAAACTTTAATGATAAAGAGTGAAGAAATTAAGACCAAAAACCTCCTCCTTTTATACATAATTACTTCCCCAATGACCCCTATGATTTAAAAGCTCAATACACAGTTAATGACGCCTCATTCAAGCCAATAGACATGTTCAGAACCAAAAAGAGTGACTAGTAACATTATTAGAATGATATCACCTGCCAAAATTATGTAGTAATAGGGATAATCCATCAAAAATAAAGAATAAGCAAAAAAGAGAGTATATGCGTATTATACATTAATATCAAAAGCCAAAAAGGGAAAATTATAACTAATTAATACTTAATAATAAGGGGGACTAACTGTAGAAATGTTGGGGCTAATCCTTACATTAAAAAATATGTGAGATCCTCATTCAAAAATAATCAAAATTGACTGAGAAACCACCAAAAAACTCCAAAAAGGGCGTGAGATGTGGGGCAACTACATGCAGTCCTTGGAAGGCGCTTGCACAGGTAAATCCTTGACTAATTTAGGCCAATTTAAGCATGGTAGTGAATTAAAGCACCAAGAATGAAATTATTAATGAAATTAGTGCATATAAAGAGGGTCAATGCATTTATAATTAAGCTAGGACACTAAATAAGCGCCTGTCGCCTATTTTAGTGTGTTTCCGCACAGTGGGCGTAGAATGTGGGGTAATTATAGTGTGAAAAAGCTAACTTTGCTAAAAATGAAGCTATTCACATGGGAAAAATGCAGGCAGTATGTGGCCAGTACACAGAGGCCATTTCTGGCATAAAAAACACCAAATTTGAAAAGTGTTATTTTTATGCATTTGAGTAGCCAAATCAATAGTCCTTATTAAGACACATTGATCTGTCAAAGTGCATTTTTAATATTATTAAATTTATAGCGCATATAATCAACTTTTAAGTGATTTAAAGCACATTTCTTGTTTTTTACATAAAACAATGAAAATAACAGCTTTAAGTGTACTTAAAAATTATGTAGCCTTATATTTAAGGTTCTTAAGACTACCCTAACATATTACAACTTAATATTAATTACATAAGGCTTATAAAAGATGGATATATGCATATATATAAGGTGTTATAATGCATACTTTGTATATTATCATAATTTTACTTATGTATACTATTTGTGTACTCTAATTTATTGCTCCCATGTATAGTCCATGTGTTTAACATGACTTATAAGTGCTTTTTACTAAGTCCTGGGAATATCCAGGCTGACAATTTTACCTAACTTTGGTGCTTCATAAAAGGGTAGGATCACTGTCTTGAATCAAATCACTTACAATCCCTGCTGCCCCCCAAACTGATCACTCTTGTTTTCCTGTTTCTTCAATCTTCCAACTCTTTATACTCATTATCTTGAGCTGAAACCCTCTCCTATTAATCTACATATGCTCTTCAATTTAACTCTGCACCCATGCACTATGTCTCCCATTTAAAAACATAAGCTCCAAAAAAATTATAGGCAGATTTAGCTTATTTAAATATATATTTTTTTATTTGATGAATTTAAAAGACATTAATTTGGAATTTAGATTAACCTAGATTTTTTTAATTTTTTAATTTTTTGATCCTTTGCTTATTTTTTTAAAAATTTTTTGCTTTTAACTACTTTAGATATTGTTACTATCAATTTATTTTATAAATGTTATGGAATTTTTAACTGTCTGTTCAAACATCTCTCTGTTTTTTTTCTTTGTTTCTTTACATTTCTTATGTATCTTTTTTACACCCCCACTCTCAGGGTCATGTTCTGATAAGATGCAGTGTCTTTTCAGGATGAGACTTGACATTGGAGGAATGAGTTCTTGGGTCAAATGAATATAAGGTCTTAGAAAAATTTGATTCATTTTAATTAAAGGTGTAGAGGAGAAATCTACAATGTCACATTCTGGAAATATGCAGTGTCATTTCTGGTACATTACCAGAAAGCAAAAGGGTGAAAGAGGAGGGGAGTATGAGAAGTGAGGAGAATTTGAAGTGTACTAAAGAATATATGAGTATTAATCTGGAGCCATTAGAGTGAAACAAAGATCAGGAAATATTGGGTGAAGAAAATGGCTGAGTAGAGCCCATGAGAAGCTATGTGGGGAAAATGGGAACACAAAAGAAATACACAAAGTAAACTTTAAATTCTATTTGGAGAAACCAGGAAGGCACAAGTAGGGTACCCCTGGGGTTCAAAAAAGGGCTTCAGAGTTGAAACAGCAAGGCTTTTAACAAGTTTTCACATATAAATTCCTTTTCTAATATTTGAAGGGCTACATTACATGATGAAATTATTGGAAAATAATTTCAATCCACATAGCTTAATTTACTGAATTTACTTGTAATTTGATAACATATTACAGGTCTTAGAATATTCAATAATTAGTTATTAAAATGAAAATCAGTTACAAAAAAAACCAATGTAATTTGACTCTTTCTTCTTCATTGTAACATGAATTCTGTGTCTTTCAGAAGAAACTTCATTCTTATTAGGTACATGGAACCGTGGATTAACAAGTGCTATAGAGGAAAAAATAATTGGCCTACCTGCAGAACTAAGAGAGGCATTAGAACACAATATTTCAAGAATTTTGTGAATAAGATAGAGGAAAAAAAAATATTATATATAATACATCAAACACTTGATACACAGCTTTCAGACCACTTTATATATAATAATTACATTAATATTAAATATGTGAAGTTTTTAAAATGGAGACAGAACCCAACAAGCAAAAAAGCCTTTGAAGATATGAATGGAAGCCTTTATCAACATTGAAAATTATTAGATAAATCAACCATCATAATATATAATAGAGTATTTTATTTAAGTGATAATTATCTTTATATAGCTCCAAACAACATGCCCTCATTATACATTTTTAATAACTTAATCACTTAATTTATACTTGACTAGCATTAATGCAAATCAAGTGTAAAATTATCTCAATGGTTCTAAAATTGAGCCCAAATCACAAGAAACCAAAATAAAGTTTCAATACTGAAAATAATTCAATAATATTTAAGAATAAAAACAATACTTAGAAAAGACCATGGCACAGGTAGATCAAATACCACCAACCAAAAGTAAATTTCAATATTGAAAATACTTCTTTAATTTAAAAAATAATATTAAATTATAGGCACCAGCCATAATTTTGCACTTCTGGTTTCCTCTGCCCAAAAATAAATGCACACAGTATCTTTTTATTGCTTGACCTTATCTTTTATTGCCTATAGTACTATTTGAGAGTAAAAATTCATGAAGGCAATTGTATTTTTTGGTTTGCCAGTCATATTCATGACCAAACAAGAATTCATCTAAAATATATGTATATTATGCATATTTTAATCATATCACATTTAATATAAGTTGCATATTGAATATGCACATTTTTTTAACATTGCATATGTATATTTTTTATTTCATAGTCATTTTTTTGCATTTTACATATGCATATTCTATTCATACTGCACATACATATGTTGGGCAAATTAAATATGCATATTTAATTTGCATATTCTATGTGTATTGTTTATTTATATTTGATGCGTATTGCATGTGCATATTTGGTGCATTTTTAATTAATATTGAATAAGGATTATGCATCTATATTTAATATGCAATAGAAATTTAAAATAAATATGCATTATGCATGTATATTGAATATTCAATAAAGAATATGATAGCCTGGATATTCCCAGGACTGATTAAAAATAGCTTTTAAATTTTGTTAAACACATGTGGTACACATGGGAACAATAAATAAAGGTATACAAGTTGTATACATAAGTGAAATCAATGATTAAACACAATATATGCCATTATAATACCTTATATACATGCATATTTCCACCTTTTTTAAGTCTTATGTACTTTATATTAATTTGGAATTTTTCAGGGTAATCTTATGGGCCTTAAACATAAAGCTACATAATTTTTAAGAAGACTACAAGGTATTTTTTTCTTTGTTTTATGAAAAAACAAGAAATGCGCTTTAAGTCACTTAAATGTTGAATATATGCACTATAAATTTAATAATATTTGAAATGAGACTTGACAGATCAATTTTTCATCATTAGAACTATTGATTTGGCTATCAAATGCAAAAATATAAAACTTTTCATATTTAATATTTTTTATGCCAAAAATTGCTTCTGAGTACTGGCCACATACTGCCTGCATTTCCCGACATGAATAGCTCATTTTTAGCAAAAGTAGCAATTTAAAACTATAATTACCCAAATTTTATTCCCAATATGGGTAAACAGGATAAAATTAGAAACAGGTGCTTATTAAGTGTCCTAATTTGATTATTAGTGCATTGACCTCATTATATGCACTAATTGCATTAACAACCTCAAGATTGGAACCTATAATTCACTTCCAGGCTTGAAATCACCTAATTAGTCAAGGAGTTACCTATGAAAGCGCCTGCAAAGAGACTTCATTCAGTTACACCACATTTCATGTCTTATTTTGGGTTTCTCAGTGGTTTCTCAGTCAATATTGGCCATATTTGGATGAGTATTTCACGTAGTAACTTAGAATAATTAGCCCTTTAATCTCTACTGTTAATACTCCTTAATTATATGTTTTATTTAGTATTATTATTCATATTTTTAGTCTTTCATTTTAAGGGACAACATGCATATACTCTCTATTTTGCTTATTCTTTTATTTTGATGGATTATACCTATTATTCTAGGATTTTGGTGGGTGATTTCATTCTAATTGTGTAATTGGCCATAGATTATGTTGATGGGCAGGTGTATTAGCTAGATTGAGGCTTCATTGGCGGCATATAGGATTGGTAAACCAGGGGAACATATTGGAGAATTATTGGGTATAAAAGGAGGGGGTTTTTGGTCTTATTTTCTACATTCTTTGTCATTAAAAATAAACCATATAACCGTTTCAATTATAACACATTTCATTTTTAATTGCAGAGTCTTTCAATATTTTTTGGATTATAATGTTTATTTTTCTACCAAACATAAATTTTAAACCATTTATCATTAGTGATATTAAATTACTGAGACCCTTATTTTGAGTTATATTTTAGTTCTTTTTAGATTTGTAATACAGCACTCATATAGGACCATTAAAATCTTCTAGATAACTGAATAATCAAGCTATTCATGTCTCTGTACTTGAGATCAGCCTGAAAATTGGGGACCTTTCCTCAAGAATTCTGTTGGTTATCTTCTAGTAAGTCAAAATTTAAGGAGGTTACAATTAAATAAATACCTATAGAAATATTTGTATTAATTACAAAGGGTAGGAGTCACTTCAGATAGTGATTTCAGAAAAATAATCCCATATATATATTAAAATTGAGATATTGAATCAACAATTTTACTACTAATTGAACACAATTAATTATTCTTAGTAAACCTCTGTCAATAGACCAATTAAATTTGTAATATTTGCAGATAATAAACCAAATAATTAAAACTGATTAATAGGGGGTTTCAGTTCTGGAAAATCCACACTTACAAATCTGCACTAAAATTTGACCAAATATGCACTTATTTAAGTGCATATTTCTGAAACACACTAGCCCCAAAACAGGTGGATTTCAAAATGAAATAAGTCACTTATTTCACTCAAATCTGCACTTTTTCAACAAAAAGTGCTGATTTCACCATAACATCCCATTTCACTGATTTTTTGGCATCATCCCATTTATAAACAGCACTCCTCAGCATAACACTTCATAACTCAAAACATTGTACATCATTTTCATTTTTATACTGTTAAAGAGTCATGCCTTCCTCACTCTCAAATTGTGATAATCTACATCAAGCAATGACTTTCATAGCTCTCTATCTCCTCTTTGACTCCGATTGGAATTCTGATTTGTATTTTGAAGAAGATTTTCTTTTTTTATCAAAAATTTCCAGGAAATTTTACCTTCTCCCTAGAAGGTCTCAAGTACTTCATACCCCCAAGTAAACCATTCAAACCCTTTATAACCTATCTCGCCACACAATATGTGGGGCAGACTTGCTAGCAAGTCCACAAACTTGGACCCAAACTCACCAAAGATTGAACACACATTAAGATATTGAAAAAGGGACCATAAATTCAGGGACTAAAACCACTCAGCAGATTCAGTTTTGTGTGTGTGTTGAAGTAGAGTTCAGTATGGGTTCAGTCTGAGTTCCATCTGTGTTCAGGTTGGGGACTTGCTAGCAATTCCACCCCCTATATAGTGTAGTGTCTGTACCCAGTTTTAGACAGTTGTTCAGGAATTCTCAGGAATATTTCCTTAAATTTCTTGAGCTTATTCAAAACCACCCCATCTTTTAAAATAATTCTCAAAAACCACAACTTGATCCTTCAATTCAATTGGCCATCACACTATGCCATTTGGGTTCCAACAGTAATGGAGCTGCCCTGAAATGTTTGGAAAATATCTTTGATTTAGGGTACAGCTCTTTTAACACTTATAAAAAACAATGCATCACTACTATCAACTCCTTTGAATCTAAACTTCTTACCTAGACAACTGAAGAAGAGCATTTTAAATCATTTTAAGTTATGCAAGCAGAGGGCTTTGTAGGCTTTATTGGTTTTGTTTATGGTACTACTATTCCTTTGAGTCAGAAACCTGCTCAAGGTGGAAACAATTACTTTGAACTTAAAAAAAGGTTGATTATTTTTAATTCCATTCTTTCTTTTTTTTCATAATATCACAAGCAACTATATCTTCTATATAGACATTCAATTTCCATTCATCTTATATGTGATGTGAACAAAAAATTTAAATCCTTCTTTTCTGCATATCTTGTTTCATGTCATGACTCCTACATCTTTCATAGAATGAAAATTTCAAAAGAACCTGAAAAATTTGTTGATGAAGATCAGTATCTTAATTCAAACTCTTCTTATGTATGTGAATAAAAAGTATTTACTTCCTGCTTTTTGGGGAGCAGCATCTGAAGACAGTAAAAATTCAACAATCATTTGGAAAAGTCAAGAGTCTATATTGAACATTCTATTGGAATATTAGAAGGTCATTTTTCAAGTTTAAGGGAACTAAGAAATTGTCTTAGAAATAGGTCCAAAGTGAAGGTAGTGATCAACTGGATTCTGTGTTTCACTATACTTCATAACCTACTTGCTGACCTCTAAGATCTTTGGTTAGAGTTGTATGAAGATGAACAAGTTGGAACAGCTCCCTCTATATCCAACACTTCTATTTCTCAAACCACTAGCATATGGGAAAAAATTCTTCCAATAACACTAAAACATTGGGAGATTTAGTGATTTGTTCTTAAATTATTGCAATTTTCATTTCATTTTTATCTAGTATTAATTTTTCTTCTCACTGGGATACACTCCATCATTATTCAAATAATACTTCCAATTTTCTCAATAAAACCCTTTTAATTTTTTTTCATACTCTTAAAATGATCAAGTTGCATGTATTATTCTCTTTTTTTTGTAATTTTATTTTTGCATATTCATATTGACTTTTGTTTTGAATTTTCAGTGAAATTTTTGTTTTCCCTGTCTCTTTTGTTTTTGGTCACCACCTCAACATAAAATTGCATATTTTCAGCTATCACATAAATTTTCAGTCATTCCTTTTTTTCATTAATTCTTTATATGCTTAGACTCTTCTCCTCAATCATCCCTCAAAAATTTTGGTTTCATTTATTCTCTCATCTCATCCCTCCAGGTAAGTCATTTTATTCATTTCTTTTGATTTTTTGATTTCTAATTATAATTTTTTTTGTTTTTTCTTTTTTTCTTTATTTTTTTTAGGTGGTTCTTTTTCTGGTTTTCAAGGTTAAATTAACTCTTTTTATTTATTTCTTTCTCTGCCTTTTTCCTCTTTTTTTTAATCTCCACCATCCCCTGTTTATCCCTCCTTGGCCTGGTCATTATCCCACCTTTCCACCCTCCTTGATGTCCTCATTCCCATCATTACCTTCTCTTTTGCTGCCTCTAAACCCCCTTTCCTTCCTCCTTGCCCGCCTCAAACCCCTCTTTTCTCCCCCCTATTACTCCCTCAACACCCCCTTTACACCCGCTTCAAACCTCCCCTATAACCACCTCAAATCCCCCCTCAAACCACCTCTATAAACCCCTCATATCTTACCCTCATATTTCCCTCTCATATCTCCCCCTCATATCTCCCCTTCAAATCCTCACTACACCCACTTCCATTCCCCCCTTACCCCCTCCTCCCTATTTAATTATTAACAAAAAATTGATAAAAATCACTCATTAACTAACAAACAATTTATAAAAATTGTTTGTTATAAAATGAACAGGTTGGGGGAGGGGTTAAAGGAGGGTTCTGAAGAGGGTCTATGGGAGGTTTTAGGGGGGGTTTAAGGGGGTTTAGAGGGGTTTCAGGAGGGGTTTTGAAGAGGTTTGGGGGTTTTTAAAGCGGGTGTAGAGGGAGATTGAGGGGGTTATTCAAGGTGGTTATAGGAGGGAATTGAGGGGGTTTTGGAGAGGGTTTGGAGTGGTCTTTTTCAGTGGTTTGGAGAGGGTTTTGGGGGATTTTGGAGAGGGTTTGGGGGTGTGTTAGGGGTGTTTTGGTGAGGATTTGGGGTGGTTTGGAGAGATTTTGAAATGGGCTTTGGAGAATCTTGACATGAGGAGAAAGGGGAATAATGAGAGAGCAATGAAAACATTAAAAAAAAGTATTACAGGGACCAACGAGGGAGAAATTAATAAATTGACAGAAAAGTATTATTATCATTTAATTTTTTTTATTTTTTTAGCCCAGAATTAGCCAAAAAAACTTTTCAAATTAAATTAACATAAAAATTAATCTTATTAATTATTTGAAAAAAATCTTTTAAGCTATTTAATTTCAATTGTTTGAGTTTTTAATTATTTTTTAAAAAAAAGTTTGACATTTTTTTGACCAGTAAAAACATTTTTCAGAAAAAAAATGTCTGTTTATCCTGATTCAAGCCTTACACCTCTATCATCATCATCTTCTTCTTTATCATCTTCTTTGATATCTACATCATTTCAATCTACAAAAAAAAATTCAGAAAAATTGTCAAAAAATAAAAAAATTTCAAAAAAAATTTCTGAAAAAAAAATTTGTTTCTTCTAGCTCAAGCCTTACACCTTTATCTTCATTTTTATCTTCTTTATAATATTATTCAATTTCTACTTCAATTCAATCTTCTTAAGATACTTCAAAAAAAATTGTTGATTGATCTTATCAAAATAAAAGAGTTTTTAAAAAAATATACTTGAATATTTTATTTGGGCATATATCAACCATCAAGTATTTTAAAAAAAATTTGATAAAAAAATAAATATCCCAAGAATTTACCTGAATATATCAAATAACTCACCAAATTTGGAGGTGATAAAGTTGAGGCTGTAATCAGTAATACTTTCAAACCTCACTTTATTTACAAAAATTGTTCATTTGATGGACTTAAAGATAAATCCTTTATTCAACTTCCTGATCTTATTATGACACTATATCAAATGGTCTTGGTTTGCTTACCAATAAGGAATAAGAAATTGCTTGGTGGTATCATGATTGGTTTTGGATGGAGACCAGAATATATGAAAGGATATTCTCTTGGTAAGTATCATAATTTTTATTGATTCATTCGTAATATAGTTCACTCATTTTAATTATATAGGAATCTATTCTTTTCTAAGAAATTTATCTAAAGCAGAAACTGACAATAATTTTCAAAACTGGGACTCTTTACCTTCTTTTAATTCTTTTCTTGTTCCTTGAATTAAAAAACTCTGTAATAAAGCTTTCAAAAAATCACAAACTTGAAACCCAAGTTGGAATTCCAAATTGGTGTGACTCAGAATGGGAAGAAACTAGCAATTAGTATCTATTTTTTTCAAATGTTATAATTACTCATTCTGGACTTCATAACAAGATACATACCAAGTTGAATGATGCATATTATCTTACTTTGGGGATCTACTCTTATATCAATCCTATTACTGGACAAAATACTCCTTCACCTTCTAAAATAAAAGGACACTGTTTATGTTTCCCAGATAATAGGTCTATAATTGATTTTGGATTAGGAAATGGAATCATTGAATCAATTTGGAACTCTTTTCACAAAAATCACTAAGCAAAAAAATCTCCTCTAGGTTTGGAATCTTGTCATGACTTTTCTAATTTTGGCTGCTCATACCAAATAAGTCAAAAAATAATCCAAAGGATAAAGAAGTTAAAAAAAGAAGATAAAAGTAATAAATTAAATATAACTTTAGGTAGATCAAAAAGTATCAGTATTTTTAAAGTCATCAAATATTTTTTATTCTTTTATAAATTTTTAATAAATAAATCTGATATTTCAATTTACTAAACTAAATTAATGATCCAACAACCATGTGTTGCATAAATGGTAATCATGATAACATTAAACTTTTTCATGGAATTCATCTTGCCTATACCTGTGGAAAGTCCCAAACTTAGTTTCTAGACTTTGTCCACATTTTGGCTTGAGGAATTGTCATTACTTTAAAAGTAGTTAGTTTGATTTATCTTATTTATTAATTTAATAATTTATGGAATTATAATAAATTTTGGTAATTTTCACCCCTTACTTCAATAAAATTCAGGGGAGGGTATTGCCAAATTTTCAAATCTGACATGGAAAATTTTTCAAACAGACATAGAGTTTCAATGACTTAGCTCTTTTTATAAATTCAAATTTGTGGTGATATGATAAAATTATGTTGGTGATGTGGATTTTGGCTCAAGTGTTAGTATTATTTTACCATCTGTAAGTATGTTATTTAAGAAGATATATAGTGACTGAATCTAACTTATATATTTTTTCTCAAAATAATCATCAAGGGAGGATAAAGAGGTGGTTGAAGTATTACCACATGTTAAAAGATGGTTCAAAATTGTTGAAGTTGAAGTCCAAAGCTTTAGTTTGGAGTTTGAGCTAGAGTGTTCAGAGACTTCATCTAAAGAAGCTTGTAAAGCAGGATTGTCATTTCTGAAATTGTTAATATTTTTAAAATTTTGAGTTTGAGCTGTAAGAGACTAGAAAAGAATGAATGAGAAATTTAGCAAAGAATTGAAGAAAAAATAGAAAGTAAAATTTCATTTAAATTTTGGGGCTCTGAGGACTCAGATCTACTCCAAAATCATTTTTCTGCTTGATAGTCGGGATCATCTTCAAGTGAACTATGGTAAGAAGCTGGAGGGGATTTATGTCCTTGAGTTTCAGGTGTGTTGGGAGGCTATTGTCTTGTTGAGGTCCAGAGGTCATATCTTCAGTATTATTGTGTATAGCCCAAGGGTTGACATCAACTCAGGAACCAAAAAGATTATCCATTTCCTCATAGAAAGGACACATGACATTGAGCTTTTTGGAAACAGTAGTAATTCCAATATCCAAATCATCATCATCAATACCAAAGCCAGTGATTGGAAGCAAATTGAACCTTTTCATATTTGTATTGATAAATTTTGAACCTCTCCTACATTTTCTTACAATTGATGTCCATTCTCTTTTTTTTTCTTTTTTACTTCATTTGCCATAAATAAGAAGCCATTGAACTTTGATGAAGGTGGATTTTTGATTCAGGTGGACTTATCACATCCTAAACGTGCATCATAATTTGATTTAGTTTTGAGGTAGTTGATGATGATGAGAAAATCTTCCTTTTTTAGATGTACAGACTTTTTTTTCTCTGTTGAGGGGCTTGCATTACTAGAAGACCTTTGTGATGTGGCATTTTTTTGAGTTACTTTTTGATTTTTGAACTTTCTGGGAGCCATTATGAAATTGGTATTTTACAAGAAAAGAGGTTAAGAGGTTTAAAATATTAAAAAAGAAGGAAAAAAACATGCCTGGTTAAAATTTTGCAATAAAACGTTTCAAATCTCAGTGAGGAGTGTGTGCCAAGGATTGATGAGGGGATAGAGGTCTGCATGTCTTATGTGACAGAAATTGGATGGGTAAAGAAGGGAGGATTTGGCCAACATGTGGTTGTGAAAAAAAAAATTGGGAAAAAGTGCTTATTTAAAGTCATAACTGACACCCATTTTTGAAATAAGTGACTTTTTTACAAAATTTAAGTGCTGATTTGCTTTGAAATCCGCACTTAAGTTAAGTGTGTATTTTACAGAACTGAAACCCTGTAATTGATTACTTTTAACAGGACTTTTAATCCTTTTTTATATTTTTATACAACTCATTCAATATTTAAAAAGAATATTCTGAATTTTTTTTAAATATAAAAACACAGCTAAATTTTGTAGACCTCTTGTAAAAAGTGATCTCATAAAAGGATATTTGACTTTTTGTAATTTATAGATTCACTATAAAACCTACAAGTAAGCAATTTATTGATTTAAGTGGTATTACATTATACTAATGAAACTCTTTTTTTGAAGAATTAATACTCATATATGAATTTTTTGATTCAATTCCACTTGCAACATGTCTGACAACATTGACACTGTGAGTAATAGGATAAAGCCTTATAATTTTAAAACTTAGAGCTGATAGACCTGTTACAAAACATTAAAAAGGAGGGACAGTTATCTCCCAAAAACAGCAGCACTTAACAGATGACTCTGGAGGAAAGGGAAAGTCTCTTAAAGTAAATAAAAGTAAAAAAATCAATAAATAACTTACAATAACAAGTTCATCCCCTTTCAAAATTTGTAAAGACTCTCACTGTAAAACTCAACAACATGGTGGACCAGATAAAAAATCTGGAAAAGAGAACAGCTCAGGGGTTTATAGAAGTAAATCAAGCACTTGTAGGCCTCATAGTTGAACCTACCACAGTAGTCAATAGCCCTTCCATGGATTTTCCAGAAGTACCTCCAGCTCTAAATCAAGAAGAGGAACATAAATTAAAGTAATAAAATGTAAATGGGACTAGTGCTCTCAAAATTAAAATTATCCTCCTCACCAGGGTTCCAGAAGTCACCCTTACAGGTGAAAGGGAAAGAAAGGCAGGGGAAGTTGAATGAGACCTTTGTAATTCATCCATCTTCTCATGAAAAATTATAAGATGCTAATAATGAATTATTAATAGGTAATGAAACTGATAAGGATGTAATGATTATAATTGATAATGATCATAAGGATAATTAATTTGAACATAGCATTTTACTTTTATTTTTAAATGATAATAGTGTACATAGTTATATTCAAAACAAGGATAATACTAGGAACATTAAAGTTGAACAAAATGAATTGAATCTTGAGTCAAATAATAATTATGAGTCTTCTGAGTTGGACACAGATAAAATTGAATATTTCTTGAAAAAAATCCAATGGAATCAAAAATAATTAGCAAATTATTATTAATAATTAAAAAATAAGAAGAATTCTCTAGAAATTCTAACATTAATACAGAAAGTGTATTATAAAACTTACAAAATCATTGAGTACTACTGTCAATAAGTTGAAGGTAATTGAAAACTCAAATAATGAATTGACCAATGAAAATGAAAAATTAAACTATGAAATCAAGAATTTATACAGTAAATTAGGAAATTCTCAGAATATAATGGCTACAATTGAGGAATGGGTAAAATTGTAATTTTCAAATAAAAATGATAGTTTATCATATGTACCTGTAATAAAAGATAGAGTACAGATATTGAAATTTGAAGTAGCTAATATTTTGAAAAATACTTACAAAATAAATTACCATGCCTCTTATATGAAAAGTAAACCACCTCATATGAAAAATTCATATGAAAAACCAATTATTAAAAAAGAAAGTAGTGTCATGGACTCTGAGAGTAAAAAATTAATAAAATATTGAATACATGATCATCTATCAAAATTGAGTGAATTATTAAATATTCCTCAGGTTAGGGAATTCAGAACTAACCAAAAGAACTGGCCTAAAATAGATAAGTATCCTTCTTTTGATGGGGATTCTAAATCTTATTGAAAACAATTCATACAAAGAATTGATAACTTATAATTTTCATACAAATTACCTGATAAAGAAATAACATCAAAATTAATATCATTTTTTACAGATGTGGTATTTTTTTGGTTTGAATCTTTATTAAGTGAGGGAATTAATTACTCCTGGGTTGAATTGAAGGCACTAATTGTAAGACAATTTGGTGGCCCAAAATTTATAGTCAATAAAAAAAGATTGTATGAAAAGACCAGATATAATCCAACTGCTGGGGATAAACCAATGGTATTTTTAATGAATTTAATAAAAATCATGAAAGCCATGGATCTAAAAATGGATTAAAATGAGTTGAAAGAAAAATAATATATAAGTTGCCTATATCAGTTAGATTCATTATTGTAGCTAGAACTAAAACTATCAGAGATAATTCTTGATTTACTAACACCAGGGGAAAAAAATGTGAACTAGACTTCTAGTTCATTTTTGGGACCCTATTACATTTACAGGTGCATTTCTGTGACAAAACATGGAATTCCACTTTTTGGGCAAAGGGAATGACTCAAGAGGTAGCCATTTTAGGGCCCTTGATTCTTTTGTTTGTCTAAAGTTGTAGAAAGACTCTTAGAGTTGCCTTGGTGTAAGCAGAATCCAAGGGAGTTGGATAAAACAAATATAACCCTATTCCTTTAAGTAAAATACGAGTTCTCAATTAACTAAACTATAACCTCTAATTTTCATGAAATGACCACTAAACTATTTATTTTAAGTGTTTTTGAGATGTAGAATCAGTTTTCTTAACAAAGAGGGTAAGAGACACAACAGTGAAGCTTTCTTTAGAAAAGTTATTTAAATGATTGAATATGATAAATTTTATGAAGCTTTTATTTTTATATGATTTAGTTGTTAAATTTAGATCCCTGGGGATGAGATCTTTAAAATGGTACCCTATAAGTTATTATATGTGATGATAAGTGAAATTTATAAAATGTTATGTAAAAGTGTTATATTTATAAGGGTTTTAAAATTTTATAATTTGTTATGTGAAATAATAATGATTATTGTTAATATGTATTGTTGTGTTTAATGATTAAGTTGGTAGATTTTCTCTGTTAGATTTTTTATCTTCTCTAATTTCAAGTCTGAAGACTTTATATGCATAGTATCTCATGTGCCCTATTTTCCCTAGCCAGAGCATCCTGGAGCTTGTATGGAGCTTGTCTGGAGCATTCAGGAGCTCATGCAAACTTTCAGTCTCAATTAGAACCTTAAAATACTTCAAAAATTTAGAATATTTACAGAAAAAAGAGCTACTTCTCCTTTACAATAAATTTCAATTTTTGTAGTCTGCGCAGCCCTATTCACCTAGTAAACAATTATCAAAGTTAAGTAAACTATTAAAAATAAAAAGTAATTAAAAATATTTTATAAAATTATTAAAAATAGTAGAAAAATAATAAAAATTCAATAAAAATTCCCAAAGGTTCTTGAGACTCCTGCCTTTAATTTTCATTTACTTCTAGACCTATACTTGCATTTTCTGACTGTTAATTATTCATTTAATCCTGAATTAAAAAATTACCTCTTTTAAACCCTTTTATATAGTCATTTTCTTAAATATAACCATTTTAAAATTAGATTGGCTTTTCCAATATCACTAATCATCTCCAAGAATCCTTTTATAATAAAATTCAGTGCCATACTAAAATTTAGACTGCCACATCCTCCCTCCAATGAATAATTTCCCCATTCTTTAAAATTTGCATCATTGATTGAACACATATTCACCCTCTCTTCATTCTCTTCACCCAACTACCTTAAAAAATACTTAACTTTTTCTCTTTATTTTTAAATCAATATCATCATCATTATGTCATCAAAAGACCTTGCTGTCCCATTTGAACTTTGTGCCAAATACATGGTTCCTTGTCTGATTTCAAACCCTAGTCTTCCTGGAAGATCTGCCTGTAATCTTTTTAGGCTTGAGAAAATAAAGTGTAATTGTCCAATTATACCTTCCAGAACTAACATCTATACTAGGCCAGCTACTCTTCCTGATCCAACTATTCCCAAAAAGAGATTATCAAAAATTCCCACCATTTGTAATATAAAATCCAGAACAGCTTCTTCTTCTAAAAAACCCAATCCTGAGCTTCCTCATCCATCTCAAGATCCTAATTCTATTATGCAAGTCTATCCATTCAGTTTTGCTAAATTTCTATTTCCTGGCTCAAAAAGTTAGTCTTTTACTTTAGTTTAATATTCATCCTACTAATTCCAAATCCAACTACTATCTCTTCCAACTCCTAAGCTATTGAAATCACCAATACAGATGATTCTGGCCTGGTTCAGAATGATTAAATTAATAATTATCCTAATTTTAATAGATATCTCTTTCTTTATTTTTGTGATGAGATGAAGCATGAATTTTTAACTTATTTTCAGGAAAATCCTGCTAATAATACTGAATATTTAATGAAGAGAATAATTTTAATTCAAAGCTTAGATAATGATGTTGAAAGATTTCAAAGAGATTATTTATTTTGATTGTCTTCTCTTCTTTTTAGATTTAATACTTTGATTCTTTAAATTCTTTTTGGTGCTGATAACTTTTATTTTCTGGTTGATTTTAATTATTTTTAAATAGTCATATAATTGTCATATTTTGAAATAAATTTTCAATAAACCTTTTTTACCTTGTAATAATTCCACTACTGAGAGCAAGGTTTGAATCCCTTCAGACTCTCCTCTACAAGTCTCTACCTTTTTTACAGCATGAGAGAGCCAGCCTCCCTAATGAGCCATATACATTTGATTCCATTCCCATTGGACTTCCCCCTGAGCCAAATGCTCAGATTCCATTCTTTCCATAAGTTCCTCCAAGACTCTCCTAAAATAGTCTACCAATGAGACCCACAAAATCCAGATCCTATCCTTCTTCTATGATTCAGCATCACAACATTTAAATAAATTTCCAACCCTTTAAAATCACTCCTAAATTTTATCATAAATCAAGATTTTTCAGACATTCTTGAAACCTTTATTTTTAGCTTTTAACAATCTGCATCAAAAGCCTTCAAAATCTTCATCTTTCTTTAATCCTAAAAAAATCAATTTAGCGACATCTTCATTCACTAAAGCTAGCTGCACTGTTTTCATTAATGAATTAGTTTTTCAAATGAGTGAGTACAGGTTTGAGTACTGATGAACCAGTTATAAATAAAAAATGACAGAATTGAATATCTAACATAATAATGATTTCCTCCTAATATTCTTGAAAACCAAACTTTTAATCAATTACCATTTTATAGTCTTGGTGGACAAAAGAGAAAGTAATTTGCCAGATTAAGGTCATAGGGTAACAATGATTGACATTTTGATGTTTTTTTCTAGTTTAAAGACATAGAAGACCAAGTCCTTAAAGTTCATTTCCAGTTTAAAGACATAGTGGACCAAAACTTTGATTTGATTGTATAATCATGAAATCTTCTTCTTTAATACTCAGTTTTATGTTATGATGGACTAACAGATCCCGTAGAATTAGGAATTCTTAATAAGTATTTAGTTTATAGTCTTGAAGGACTAAAAAATCCAAAAGCATTAATCAAAAGTCTTGAAAAATTCTTAAAAAGTAGCCAGTTTAAAGTCTTGGAGGACTAACAGCATATCCTGAGATAGAATCTAACAGATATTGCACTCCATTAGACCCTGTTCCATAAAAAAATTATAATAATGAATATAAAAGAAAAAAACTAAAATTATAGAGAAAATATAAATTTAAAAAAAATTTTATTTTATTTTATTTTTATTATTTTTTATTTTTTTAATTTTTTAATTTTTTAAGTTTTTAATTTTTTGATTTTTTAATTTTTAATTTTTTGATTTTTTAATTTTTAATTTTTTAATTTTTTAATTTTTTAATTTTTTAATTTTTTAATTTTTTAATTTTTTAATTTTTTAATTTTTTAATTTTTTAATTTTTTAATTTTTTAATTTTTTAATTTTTTAATTTTTTTAATTTTTTAATTTTTTAATTTTTTAATTTTTTAATTTTTTAATTTTTTAATTTTTTAATTTTTAATTTTTTAATTTTTTAATTTTTTAATTTTTTAATTTTTTAATTTTTTAATTTTTTAATTTTTTAATTTTTTAATTTTTTAATTTTTTAATTTTTTAATTTTTTAATTTTTTAATTTTTTAATTTTTTAATTTTTTAATTTTTTAATTTTTTAATTTTTTAATTTTTTAATTTTTTAATTTTTTAATTTTTTAATTTTTTAATTTTTTAATTTTTTAATTTTTTAATTTTTTAATTTTTTAATTTTTTAATTTTTTAATTTTTTAATTTTTTAAATTTTTAAATTTTTAAATTTTTAAATTTTTAAATTTTTAAATTTTTAAATTTTTAAATTTTTAAATTTTTAAATTTTTAAATTTTTAAATTTTTAAATTTTTAAATTTTTAAATTTTTAAATTTTTAAATTTTTAAATTTTTAAATTTTTAAATTTTTAAATTTTTAAATTTTTAAATTTTTTAATTTTTTAATTTTTTAATTTTTTAATTTTTTAATTTTTTAATTTTTTAATTTTTTAATTTTTTAATTTTTTAATTTTTTAATTTTTTAATTTTTTAATTTTTTAATTTTTTAATTTTTTAATTTTTTAATTTTTTAATTTTTTAATTTTTTAATTTTTTAATTTTTTAATTTTTTAATTTTTTAATTTTTTAATTTTTTAATTTTTTAATTTTTTAATTTTTTAATTTTTTAATTTTTTAATTTTTTAATTTTTTAATTTTTTAATTTTTTAATTTTTTAATTTTTTAATTTTTTAATTTTTTAATTTTTTAATTTTTTAATTTTTTAATTTTTTAATTTTTTAATTTTTTAATTTTTTAATTTTTTAATTTTTTAATTTTTTAATTTTTTAATTTTTTAATTTTTTAATTTTTTAATTTTTTAAAAAAGATGCCCCCCAGAAATTTGATTAGCCATAGCCCTGACATCATACCCACACCCAAGTGCACCTTGATATGGGATACACAAGAAAATAAATTGAAAATAAACATAAATGATTTTTTTTAAAAAAATTTGAAAAAGATATTATTCAAAAATAGAGATTATCACTGGGTGGGATCCCTCCAATTTGTAAAAATGATTGGAGACCACCAGTGATCATTATCTCTGAGTAACTTGATTATTAATAAATTTTAAATGAAAATAAAATAAAATGAAAAAAATCAAACATAAATTTCATAAATCAAAAAAAACATAAAAAAAATCCTTGAATCCAGCTTTGAATGAGCGTAATCAATTGATGTTGTGTTGATCCAGTTTATAGTCTTAGTGGACTTCCTATATAGCATAAAAAACAAAGCCAGTATTCAAGTAGAAACAGGGAAAATATGGTAACAAAAATTGTGGGGTTATTGAGTATAGAGCAGCCATCCCATCAGTTACACTTAAACTTACCAATATTAAATTTAGAAAGTTCCCCTGTGAACACTTCTACCAAAAATGATTTTATTCCTACACAATTTTTACCGTAAACTTTTAACATTCAAATTTAATGATTGAAAATTTTTAAAATAGTTTTTAGTTTAAACTCTATTGTGGGGTAAATCTTCTTTAAGCAATATTAAATTATTTTATCCTCATTTTGGAGGAATCTTCATAAATGACAGTAGGTTGTTTATCCTCATTTTTGAGTTAGACTTTGGCCCTCCTAGTGCCCCTAGGATAAAACTGCTTGACCTGATCAGAAGCTACATTTTTCTTCAAAACAACTCCATCCAGCCCCTCTAATACTTATGAACCACCAGATACTTGATCTGTAACTGTGCATGGTCCATTCCACATATCTGCAAACATTATTCCACATTGACTTTCCAAACTCCTATTATATACCAAAACCATATCTATAGTTTTCAAAGGACTCCTAACCTATGAGCCAACCTCTTATCCCAATACCTAACTGACTAATTTATAATTTTTATCATTTTAAAATATGCCTTTTCTAGAGTTTCTTCTTTCTTTTCTAACTGAACCATTCTTGCACATAATAATTCTTCAGTAGTTTTGACTGTGTCACAGTTTACTCCAATATATGATTTGGCCTCTAGATCAATGAGTAAAACTTCTTTCTGTCCAAGAATAGTTCTTATGATAAATATCTAGTTGTCCTTTTGTCAGTGATTCTGTCATCAAATGAACCTAATGGTAAATAGTGCCTCTATTTTTCAGCACCTGCTCCACAAATTTTAACTAAAGCATCCTTTATAACTTAATTTTCTCTTTCTACCATTCCTTCAGCTTTGGTATTATATGAGGTTTCTCCCCTAACCTTTGATCAAAATTTCAATATAGCCTCTCTAAACTCTGTCCCAAATTCAGGACCTCCATCAACCGTTAACAAATTCATAGTTCCATACCCATACACCCAATTTTTCATTAAAAAATCTGCCAATTCCTAGAATTCAAATTAATAAGAGGCTCTGATTTTACACAACCAGATAAATCATCTTTGACCACCATCAAATATTTATATCTCCCCTCCTATATATGAACAGCATCTAAAATAACCCTAGCTAAAAGAGTATTTTCACCAGTTGCATGTACAGATTCCTTTTACCTTAAATAACTTCTCCTTTGAAATTCTTTGCATGACTGAATCAATTTTTTAACAGCCAGCTTCATACCAGGACACCAAAATCTATCAGCAAGTTTTCTATAAGTTTCAGAAACTCCTCTACTCCCAAGATCTTCTTGAAGTGATTTCATAACAAATTCTTGATTATCCTTTTGAGTTATAACTAATTGAGGATTCCGATACCTCCTCCTCATTAATATTATTCTGGAGAAATGAATTTCTGGTGACTTCCTTCTGATAGCCACCCATTCATCATTATGCTATTTATTTAGCCATTCTAATGTTAATAAGTATTTTACTATTTTATAACAAAATTCTGTCTGTCCCCAGACATCATCTTGAAAATCCATTAATATCATATCTACAGGCACTTCATTATCTCCTAGATCACCTGCACATGAATAAGCCAATAATTTCAATCCTAGACTTTGCCTATTTATTGTTAAAGATTTTGAATTTTCCATACTTTAAACTTTCAACCTTTAAATAACCAAATTTTCTTCTTTTCAGCATCATCATCATCATCTTTGTCCAAACTCCTTTTTACCAATTTTTATTATCACCCAACATCTCTTTAACTGAATTTTCAAAAACTCCAACATATACACCATTCACCAAATTTCTACTATCCCACACAATATCACCATCCTTGTCAATATACATTGCATCTTTAACCTCTTTTTTACCTAATTTATCTACACCTTATTCTAACTCCCCAAGCACATAGTTTACCATACTTTTATTATTTTCCAGTTTATTCTCATGATTGAGGTCTTCATCTTAACTATCTACACATATTAATCCTTCCAGTTTAAACTCATGAGGGAGGTAATTGTCATCTTTATCCACATATATTAATTACTCCAGTTTAACCTTAATTGTTGAGATAAGGAAAGTCTTCAGCACCTTTTGTACTAGCCTTAATTAAAGTTATATCTTCATTGAACTCTTCTGACTCAGAATCCTCTTCAGTAGGTGATCTTCTTGACAAGCCATTTGGAATAGTAAAAATATTTCCAGGCTTATGAACTAAATCAAAAGAAAAATTCCAAATAAAAGCTACACATATAGCCATGGGCCCATTCAGTAAACTAGGGGAATCGATGATTTAAATTAAAGATTTACCATTGATATTTAATTCAAAGTGTTGTCCCCATAAAATATTTTGAATTTTCTTTAAGATTTCTTCCACACCACAAAGTTCCAACTTTGGTTGAGAGTATCTTGATTACACATCAGTAAACACCAAAGATTCATACCTGACTGATCTTATATAACCATATTTTTCCATTTGAGACAGAATCTTCCCAGCAGCAATTTGACTTGAATCCACTGCTAAATAATTCTGGCCTGCATCTTTCCCATAATCTAACTTGTGCAGGATAATAACTTCTCCAACCACCTTCTTCAAAAGTACAAGAAGGCAGCGCAGAAGATTAGGCCTGTCAATGAGCCTATGCCTGTGGGTTTGAATCCTCCTTTGAAGAGACCTCCGTTGTCAAGAGATCCGTACTTTACTCCTCTGGTGAAGAATCCTCCTGATTTTGTGGAAACCGCTTGTTTGACTGTGGAGAGGTTGAAAGTTATTAATTTTGGTCCTGATGGGTGGTTGTCTGATGTGGAAAATAATTTATTGTTGCACGTTATTGTGCTCAGAGAGAAAGCAGTGGCATTTGTTGAAGAGGAAAGGGGTGTGTTGAAACATCCTTATGGGGAACCTTACTTGATTCCTGTGGTTTATCATGAGCCTTGGCAAATCAAACCTATTTCAATTCCAGCTGATATTAGGGATGATTTTGTGGAGATTGTTAGGGAAAGAGTCAGGACAGGATTGTATGAACAATCAACTTCTAGTTACTCAAGTCGGGTTTTCTGTGTTAAGAAACAGAATGGGAAGTTGAGGGTGGTGCATGATCTTAGGGCCTTGAATAGAGTCACCATCAAGGATGCGGGGATGCCGCCAAGTGCAGAGGACTTTGTGGAAGCTTTTTCTGGAAGTATGTGTTATGGTTTGGGTGATATTATGGGTGGTTATGATGAAAGGGAACTTCACACTGATTCACGGCCACTCACAACCTTTGAGACTCCTCTGGGAAGATTTCAGCTCACTAGGTTGCCTCAAGGAGCAACTAATTCAGTTGCAGTATATCAAGCTCAAATGGCTTGGATTTTACAGGATGAGGTTCTGGCTCATGGTGGTATTTTTATTGATGAAGGTGGAATTAAAGGACCCTCCACTGATTATGGAAATGAAATGCTGAAGGAGAACCCAAGAATAAGGAGATTTGTTTGGGAATATGCAATTACTCTATAGAGAGTATTGCTCAGAAGTGATGAGGCTGGTTTGACCATTTCCGGGTCAAAGTTTTGTTGTTGTGTTCCTGCTCTAGAAATTCTTGGTCATGTTGTATGTAAGGAGGGAAGGATTATGGCAAAGAAGAAAGTTAATAAAATTCAGTCATGGCCAAGGCCCAAATATACTACTGAAGTTAGGGGATTTTTGGGAGTTTGTGTGTACATCAGGATTTTTATTAAAGATTTTTCTTTGTTGGCTTCACCCTTGAGAAGGTTGACCATGAAAAATGCAGAGTTTGAAGAGGCTGTTCAGAAATTGAAGAAGGTGGTAGGTGAAGATATTATTCTTCACAAGTTGGATTATGGAAGGGAAGCTGGAAAAATATATCTGGCGGTGGACTCAAGTTATATTGCTGCTGGTGCTGTTTTGTCTCAGGAAGATAAAGCTGGGAAGGTCAGGCCAGTAAGGTACAAGTCTGTAGTCTTTAATGAGGTGGAATCTAGGTATTCTCAGCCAAAGTTGGAATTGTGTGGTGTAGCAAAAATTTTGAAGAAGATACAAACTGTTTTGTGGGGCAGCATTTTGAGCTGCAGGTGGATGCTAAATCTCTGGTTCAAATGAGCAATACACCTAGTCTTCCAAATGCTCCAATGACAAGATGGGTGGCATTAATTCAACATTTTTCTTTTGACCTGGTGCACAAGCCTGGTAAGACTTTTACGATGCCTGATGGATTATCAAGAAGACCACCCACAGATGAAGATTCTTATTCTGATGAATTTGATGAAGATGTGCCAGTGATTAGGGCCAGCGCAAAGGGTGAAGAAGATTGTTCTCTCCTCCCCCAAGAGGCTAAATTGGATTATTTTTCTCTCCTCCCCCAAGAGGCTAAACTGGATGATTGTTCTCTCCTCCCCCAAGAGGCTAAATTGGATGATTGTTCTCTCCTCCCCCAAGAGGCTAAACTGGATTATTGTTCTCTCCTCCCCCAAGAGGCTAAACTGGATGATTGTTCTCTCCTCCCCCAAGAGGCTAAACAGGATGATTGTTCTCTCCTCCACCAAAAGGTTAAACTGGATGGTTCTGATATTGATTCTGATGATCAGGATGTCTTTTTTGATGAAGATGAGGCTGTTGTTTGGGATGGCTCAAAATTGGAGAATGGTGTTTTTGTTGGTGAACTAGATTTTTTTAAGATTCCACGGAAGAAAAAGGAGGTGCCAAAGCTTAGGGATTGGTGTCCTGGATGGGCCATTCCTGTTGCTCATGTGTATACTGGAGATTTTGATTACAGGGTTGTACCCTTGGATTTTGAAGATGAGACCTGGGGTTATATTGGGTTTTATTTTATTACGTTTAAATAGCTGTTAAATTTAGAGAGGCAAGATACTTGTGATGATGATACTTGGGTGGCAATAAAGAAGAAGAGTCCTGGTATTTATGTGTCAGGAAGGAGGTTGATGAGGAGGAGACATCCGAATCCTCAAGTGGCAGTGACTCAGAATAAGGGTCAAGAATTGTTTTTGAAGTCTTTGCATGAAGACCTTGGTCATAGAGGCTTTGGGGAGACTTATAGAAGAGTAGCAGATAGATTTTCATGGCCAGGTATGAAGTTGGCTGTGCAGGGTTGGGTTCAATCTTGTGAAGAATTTCAAAGAAGAAGTCACTTTAAACCTAAAGAGGTTGGCCATGCTACTGGTGAAACAACTGTGTTTGGAAGATTCAGTTTGGATGCTGTCCATATCAAAGAGGGCAGGTATAAATACTTGATTGTTGCCAGGGATGATTTGTCTGGTTGGGTTGAGGCAGTTCCTCTGGTGAATTTGAATTCCAAAAATGTGGCAGAATTTTTGAAGAAGGAATGGGTGTTTAGGTATGGGTTAATGAATTTGGTGACTGTTGATGGGGGGCCAGAATTTGGAGCTGAATTTAAAGAAGCTGTGGCAAGTATTGGCTCTAAAGTCAGAGTGTCTAAACCTTATTATCCTGAAGCCAAAGGCATGGTTGAAAGAGGCCATCAAGTTATCAAAAATTCTTTGGTGAAAATGTGTGGAGATAGTGCTGAAAAATGGAGGCATTATTTACCCTTGGTGTTATTTGCTGATAGGGTCACTGTGAAAATGACAACTGGCTATTCCCCTTATGAATTAATTTTTGGGAAGAAATCTGTTCTACCAATAGATTTGGAAGCTTTCTCTTATCTTGGAATTTATTGGGATGATATATTCTCAACAGAAGATTTGCTCTGTGCCAGGATGCAACAGTTGGAGTGTAGAGAAGAATTTCAAGAGAAGACATACTCTAGAATGATGAAGATAAGAAATCGATCAGTCAGATACTGGTACAAGAAGTTGGCTCATAGACTCAGGAATCCTTTGAAACCTGGTTGTTTGGTTTTGGTGTATAATAGAAGTTTGGAGAGTCAGTGGGGAAGGATGTTTGCTGAAAGATGGAATGGACCTTACAGAGTCAGATCTCAGGTGTCTGGAGGTTCTTATGTTTTGGAGGAGTTAGATGGCACAGGCTTAAAGAAGAGAGTGGCTGCTGATCAGGTGAAGAGATTTTACCCTAGAGGCACTAGAAGTGAAGAAGATTGACTCCACAATGAGGATAAACTATGGACCATTCTTTAAATTTGGATTTTGGTGATGCTGTGCATCTGTTTTGTTGGAAACTTTTTGTTAGAAGGTACCCATGGGTGGGGCTTCTATATTTTGTTTTGGAAAGTGTGGGGGTAACTGATGGGCTGGCTTCTCTATCAACAGTTACCTCAGATTGTCTGTTTCCAACCCCTTCTCTTAATTTGGTTGAACCCTAGTATTGGTTTTTCTTCATAGGTTTTTAGTCCTCTATGAACTTAAACTGGAAATTCTTTTGGTCTTCAAGTGACAGACTCTTCACACTTATTGGTTTTGGTTTAATGTTTGGATTTTTTATTTTTGTTAGAAGAAACCCAGGGGGGACTTCTAGATTTTATTTTGGCAAGTGTGGGGGTAACTGATGAGCTGGCTGCTCTGTAGAACAGTTACCCCAAAATGTCTGTTTCAAGTATTTTGTTTGTCCTAGTTGAATCCTTGTTCTGGTTTTCATTATTCAGGTTTCAAGTCCACTATGACTTTAAACTGGCTTACTGGCTTGAAACTGGATTATTACATCTATTTGGTTTGGTGGGGGATCACTGGTGGTCTCCCATCATTTTTACTTATTGGAGGGAGCCCACCCAGTGATCATTTCCTTGGACTGTACTTTCAATGGAGCTGGATTGTTTTTCTTTTTTTTCTTTAATTTTTGTGTCTATGGTTGTCTTAGATAGTAGTTTTAGATTATTTTCTTTTTTCACTTTTTTTCTTTTAATTGTTTTGTGGTAGTTATTAGGATATAAAGAGGGAAATATCACAAATTATATTATATTATGTCACCGCATCAGGGTCAGCTGGATGTGGGAAAGCATTGGTTGGGAAAGGCTCATCAATTGGCCAGGCAATGCTATTTTCTTTCTTTTATTTCTTTATATTTTCTCAATTTCTATTTATTTCATCTTTATTTAAATTCATTTAAAATTTATTTAACAGTGTATCCACATCAAGGTGCACTTGGATGTGGGTAAGGTATCAGGGGATCAGCTCATCAATTGGCTGGGGGATACCATTTGTAATTATTAGTTATCTCATTTTATTATTGTTTTTCATTTCATTTTAATTTCTCAGTTATCTTATTTTAAGGGTAATTTTGTTTATTAATTTTCAATTTTTTTTTAGTATGTTAGTTGTTTAAAATAAAAAAATAATAATAAAAATAAAAAAATAAAATAAAAATAAAATAAAATAAATAAATAAATAAAATAAAATAAATATAAAAATAAAAATAAAACAAATTTATATATATATATTTCTGTTAATTATTATTGTTCTCTCTATTTAGTGAATTATTTCTTTCTTGTTTATTTTAATGTCTGGAAAAAGAAGCCTCTGAAAGCCAGTCCGGATTATGGTGGTGTTTTTGCTTTTTGTTAAGATTGGTGGAAGAACTGTGTTCTTTGTGATGTAGATGGCTGGAAAGCGTATATGGGTTGTAATGGTCAGAAACCAGAGTAGAAGGTAAATTTTGGGAAGAAGTGGAAGAAGTGGGAATAGAGTGTTGGAAGGTGTGCTTGATTATTTTAGAAATCTTCCAGTGGTCATCAAGGAGCGGTTTTCTCAGATTCTTTTCAAACTCATTCAATGGACTGTGGAGAGCAAAGGCTTTAAGCATGTTTGAACACATTGACAGTGACCTGGAAGCTGATTGTGATTTTCTAGATGAAGATATAGAAGAAAGGGACCCATTAAAGGAGTAATTGGTGTCCAGAGGAGAGGTGTAGTTAGTTCTTCTTGAAATAACCAGAGATTTTTGTTTGGAAGCAGTTTTGCGTGCTCTGGTGTTTTCAGAAAGTCCTCTGGAAGGCCTTCTAGAGATGTTGGAATTTTTGGGGGTGTCTGAGGAAGAAATTTTGTGTGTATGCATTGCTCTGGGAGCAGTAGGAGGTCATTGTGTAGAGTTGTTGGTGTTTAATGGTGTATTTTGGCTTTTATCTGGCTGAATTTGGGAGTTTTGAGCCTGATTTTCACTTTCTGGCAAGGCGGGAGGGCCGCCTGGACCTGGTCTAGCAGCCTGGGAGCTGATTTTGAAGTGGATTTGTCTAAATTTTCTGAGATAAAAGCAAGTCTTTTAGGGAGTGATTTGGGAATAGAGTGGTGTGATCTTCTGGAAGGAGGGGAAGATAAAGAAGAGGAAGCAGGTCCAAGTTCTGGTGACCTGGTAGGAGATCTGGAAATATATTTGTGTGAAGGTGAAGGCAGAGGTATTGGATAGTTGGGGTCTCTGTCACATCTTTTATTTTTAGAGTTGCAAGAATCACATGCTCTGTTATAGAATTTGGCTTGAGAAGTAGGAAGAGTGAAATTACAAGGCCTGCACATGTGGATGGACTGTTTAAAAGCAAAGTCCTTTGGAGCAGTGAAACAGGGAAGGTCCAATGGGTCAAAATCTGAAGATCCAGCCATTATCTGTGAAGGAAAAATAATGAAGAGAAAAGAGATGAATGAAAAATTTCTCAGTGATGTGTAGATAATGAAGAAAGAGTAGAAGTTTAGCAGGTTGGCTGTGGAGCACTGTGCATGGAGGTGGCTCCGCCTTTATATGCAAAATGTGTGTAGTCCATCAAGACTTTAAACTGAGCACTGGAAGTCCTCCAAGACTTAAAAATGGCTGGTTATTCAAAGATTGCTTCAAGATTTTTATTTTTTATTACTAATGTGGATCTGTAAGTCCGTCAAGACTTTAAACTGAACACCTTGGATAGTCCCCCAAGACTACAAACTGAGGGTGGTTGTTGGTTGAGTCCTTCAGGACTATAAACTGATAATGTGGAGTTGGTGTGATTCAGGCAGAGGGCATCCAAGGGGAGTCTCTGAATTTTGTTAAGGCAAGTGTTGGGGTAACTGATGAGGTGGATGCTCTGTAGAACAGTTACCCCAGAATGCTAGTTTGTTTCTTTGGTCTTTAATGTTGTTATCTCTGGTTCTGTCTTTTTGATTCAGGTTTGGAGTCCCCCAAGACTATAAACTGAGGGTTTTTGAGTCCCCCAAGACTATAAAATGAGGGCTTTTAGTCCCCCAAGACTTAAAACTGAGGATTAGTCCCCCAAGACTTTAAAATGAGGACTTTTTTATTTTTTTTATTTCTAAATCAAGATTTTCAGGCAAGAAGCAATTACAGAAAATAATCAAGAGATTTAACAAAATGTTCAGCATTGGCTTTGAACTGGTGAATGAGGTTCTTCCTTTTCTCAAGGTCCTGTGGGTTCCTGGAAGGAGTGGATTGGAAGTAATTTAGTATGAGATGCTTCTGTTGAGAATAATGTTGTTGGAAGTTGTCTTTGATGGTGGGCAACGGATTAGGTGGGGGTTCTTCAATGGTTCACACATTTTCATCATCACTGTCTGGATGGAAATGAACTGTAAATTTGTCAGATTGAATTTCAGTATGAAGAAGTATTGGGCTTACCATCAGAAGGACCAGGGAAGGAAGAGCTAGTGTTTGTAGCGGGGTTGGCACTCTTTTTTGAAGAGTGTAACTTTTTGACCAGTCTGGGGATCAGGATGGATGGTCTGGATCTTTTGTTGCTGGTGGAAGGTGGATCAGGTTGTGGAGGAGAAGATGTTAGAGAGTACAATGGACCAGGTCTGAAACAAGTATTCTTCCTAGAGTGACAGGCATCACAGGAGGTTCTGTAGGGATGAGCTGGAGGTGTGATGGTACAGATGAGATTGTTGTCAATGCAGTATTGGAAAGGACCCATGTCTGTAGCAGATTTGGAGAGGAAGCTGAACATGGTGGTTGTGATGAAGGAGAATGTGGAAATTCTCTATTGGAGGGAGGATGTGGTCTTCCATCATTGGAAGAGCCCTTTTTTGGTCTGTTTGGCGTTGTTTTGATATGTCTTAAATGGAATTGTTTAATAATTGGATGTTTTTCTGGAATTATTTTGAAAATATTGGGCCTGCGGGGATGTGGGTATTACCATTGGATAGCCTTGGTTTTTCTCTATATTTTATGTCTTGATGACATTTTTCATATTCTAAGTATTTAAGGGATTATTTCTCATTTTTCATTTTAAAAGATTGCTGTTTAATTTTGTTTTTTGCATTTTACAGGCTAACCTTATGTCTTAGGGTTAAGTGCTTAGTCCTATTAGAATGGGCTAATTTTTCTCTATGTTTCATGTCTCAATGTTGTTATAGCTTAATTATGTGTTTTAAAGGTTTTAATACTTTTAGTAGATTTTTCTAAGTATTTTGGTTATTTTTGGTGGTTTTTGGTTGTTTTCTGGCTTCAGGGTGGTCCGGCCACCTCAGGAAGGCCTCCTGACATTCGGAGGACCGCCAGCCTTGGTGCTAGAAGGCTGGGAAGCGTTTCTAGAGGGGTTTTATGCAATTTGGCGCTCAGAAACGCCAAATTTGTTGGTGTGCATGGGCTCTTAGATAGTGGTCTGTGTGTATATAGTGAATAAGACAGTTTGGGGCAGCCTTAATTATCATACAACTATCCGGAGGTGATATCTTTGTTCCTCACTCAGTTTTCACTGTTTTCTGGCCACAATTGGCTGTGTTTGTTGCAAGGTTAGTTCTTCATTTAACTCAACTTTGGCAACTGTTTTCTCTGGTGTAGTCTTGTAAGTTATATCAAGTATTATTTCTGTCTCTGGTGTGGATTTGCAACCTACATCAAGTATCATTTCACTCTCTGGTGTGGACATTGGTCTACATTTCAGTTCTTTGGTTTGGTAGTCTGTCTGGAGACTACTTTCTTGGCTGATCAGGCAGTCAAGTGTATTGGAAAAGGGGCTTTAAACAACAGGAACCAATTTACTGTAGCAGTTAAATCTCACTTATATTTTTCTAAAGGGACAGGGGATTTTCTCTCTGGGTTTTCTCCAACTCCCTTGGTCAAGGCCTATAGCTAGTACTATAGGATTGTCTACAGTGTCCAGCACAATTTCAGACAAACTTTTTATGGACACTTTTACCAAAAAAAAATTTGATGACATAAAATATCTTCATTATTGAAGAAGACAGATTTGAGATCCAGATCTGTTTTCTCCAAGTAGTTGTCCAATTTGGCAGCTCTGTTTGTTAGAAAAATCACCAATAGGTGTTGCTTCTCCTTCTTTGAATAATCTTAAAAAATGGACTAAAGATCTTTCTCATTTCATAATAACTGAAGTGGATACTTCATTAAATACCAATCTTTCTCATGGAAAAATAGGTTTAAAATATAAAGAGAATTGTCCAATGCATCTTAAATTTAACAGTTTAATTCAATGAATTTTATGGTGATGGTGGTAGTTTAAAGAAAGGGAGGATAAGAGCAAAGTTTTATAAGAGATCAAAGTAGAGAATATATATAATATTAGATAATATATTCACAATTGAATTTGTCATGTATTTTAATAATTAATGTTGACTCACATTTTAAGAATAACTAAATACACATAGATGACTGAAAGAAGTGTATTATTTTAGAGCCTAAGTTTTGTGCCAATATAATAAATTTAGTTTCTTTAATAGTGTAAATGTAAAAGAAAATACATTACTATTTTCTATCCTTATAAAATATATATATATATTTTTCTCCTACATTAAATTTTTTGAAGATTGTCTTATATTTTTTTATTCCAAGGAACAATGATAAATTTTTATTGATAAAGGCTCAATATTAACTTTTGTCTAGAAAATTTAAAATTATGTGCAAATATTTTTACAGAGTTATATTTTTATTAATAAAATTTTTAAAAGGACTTAAATTGTATGCTTTTTTATATATTTGCGGGAATAAAAATGATAATTGAAATAATATTCCAGACCTAGTATACTATGTGTCTGCCTGTATATCCCCAGGACTTAGTAAAAAATACTTATAAGTTATGTTAAACACATGGACTATACATGGGAGCAATAAATTGGGGTACACAAACTGTATACATAAGTAAATTTATGATAAAATACAAAATATGCTATTTTAACACCTTATATACATGCATATATTGACCTATAAGTCTTATGAGCTTAATATGGGGTATCAAAGCTCTAAATCCTTCATTTAAAAATACCTCTTTTTTCCACCAAATCAAAATTGATTATTTTTTAAAATATGCCATATTGCGCCCCAAAAACACCTTTTTACTGATAATTAATGTCAAGTTTGTGGCTTTCTTTTTGTGTTGTGAAATACCTTTTAAATAATTTCAAATTCCTAACTTTGATACCCCCTAAATTTAAGTTTGAATATGTTAGGATAATCTTAAGAGCCTTAAATATAAGGCTACATAGTTTTTAAGTAGACTTAAAGCTGTTATTTTCATTATTTTACGTGAAAAAAAGAAATGTGCTTCAAATCACTTAAAAGTTGACTATATGCACTATAAATTTAATAATTTTAAAAATGTGCTTTTAAAGATCAATTTTTCTTAATTAGAGCTATTTATTTGTCTACTCAAATGCATAAAAAACACTTTTATAATTTGGGGTTTTTTATTCCAGAAATGGCTTCTGTGTACTGGCCATATACTGCCTCCATTTTACCTGTGTGAACAGCTTCATTTTTTAGAAAAGTTAGCTTTTTCACACTATAATTACCCCAAATTCTACACCCATTGTGGGGAAACATGCTAAAATAGGTAACAGGTGCTTATTTAGTGTCCTAATTTAATTATAGGTGCATTGACCCTTATTATATGCACTAATTTCATTAATAACCTCAAGCTTGGCACTTTAACTTACAACCACACTTAAATTTGCCTAAATTATCCAAGGATTTACCCGCTAAAGTGCCTGCCAAGGACTGCATGTAGTTACCCTACATCTCAAGCCCTTTTTTGTGTATTTAAGTGGTTTCTCAGTCAATTTTGGTTATTTTTGAATGGGGATTTCACAGAGTATAATATCATGATTAGACACATAATTTCTACTGTTAGTCTCCCTTAAAATTGAGTAATAATTAGTCTTAATTTTCCCTTTTTAGTCTTTTATTTTAATGTATTACATGCATATACTCTCTTTTTTGCTTATTCTTTATTTTTGATGGATTATACCTATTACTACAGGATTTTAGCAGGAGATATAATTCTAATTATGTTACTGGTCACTCTTTATGTTTCTGGGCATTTTTTTAGCTGGAAAAAGGCTTCATTAACCGTGTATAGAGCTGATAAATCAAGGGGTTCATTGGGGAAGTTATTGAATATATAAGGAGGGGCTTTTTGCTCTTGTTTTCAGCATTCTTTATCATTACAATCAAGCATATAACCAATACAATTTATAATACATATCAATAGTACTTATAAAGTCTTTTAATAGTATCTGAATTATTAAATCTATTTTTCTACCAACTATAAGATTGTAAGCCATATATAATTAGTGAGATTTAAATTACTGAGACCCTTACATTGAGTTATATTTTAATAATTATTGGATTTTTACTACAGTATTCATATAGGACCATTAAAATCTTCTAGAAAACTGACCATTCAAACTATTTCACTTCTCTGTACTTGGTCTCAGCCTGACACTATGTATCATTTAGATATTTCTACTAATATCAAACCTGACCTCTCAACATTCAATGGATCTAGATATAAAATTGAATATTATGGTATGTTAAGTGTTGTGGCTCAACAACTGCTCAAATTTTTTCCAACTGATTCTCAACTTGAATCCAAAGCTCTGCTCAAGAAGGGATAAATTTAGGCTCAATTTAGGGCCAACTTTTTTTTCAAACTTTTTTCATATAGTTTAAAAACAGTTTCCTAACACTTTCACAACATTTCCCCAATTTTTTCCCAACCTCTTCCTGAAAGTTTCAAAGAGAGGGAACTGCTAGAAGTTCACCCCCTGATTTCCTGTGGTGAAAATTAAAAATCAACTAATGATGGATAGAGTAAAGAAATACAGGAAATTAAGATAAAATTTTATGTACAATTACTTATGAACAGTTGAAGTGTGAGAGAAAAAAAACAAACTAGTCATCAAAAAATTCCTTTAAATGTTCAATTTCCTCAACAGATTTATTAGCTTTAACACATTCTATCAAGTAATCTTTCTTTTTGAAATTTTTTTCACAATCATGCTTAAATTTCATCTGTTCCATTAAGTTTTAATGCTTGAGTGTTTTCTCCTCTTTCTTTGATTTTTCAATACTTAGGGATAACTCAAATTTCTTCTCCTCCAAGTATTGTGTCCTATCATCCTTCCGTAAAGAGAGTTCATACTTTCTCTCCGCCAAGACTTATGCCCTACCATCCTTCCGTAAAGAGAGTTTGAACTTCCTCTTTTCCAAATCATGTACTCTGTCATCCCTCCTTAAAGAGAGCTGATATTTTTTCTCTTCAAACTTTAGAGTCTCTTTAGCAACTTTCACTTGTTCTAGAGTGATAATAAATATTAACAAAAACTAGAAGAAAAGCTGAGTAAAGTATTAAGAGGTAAGGTATCACTTACCAGAATCACATTTCTCCAAAAAATCTTTAATAGAAAAAAAATGGTTTGAGATGAAGTATCACTTTTTCTTCTTCTTTGAGAGTGGAAATTTAGACAACTTGAAGCCCTTCAATTTTTGTTCATGGTCATATTTTCTTCCTCATCATTTTTGCTGACTTCTGACTCAGTTGATTGTTTCTCCTGGGTTTGTTCTTCAGCCTTTTTAGAAATAAGAAAATGTAAATAAAAAACGAATTGGTAAGATAAAAGAAAAAAAACATACTTAAGTTAGATCAGGCTGGTTTATATTGCCACAAAAAATCTATTGAAAAGATATCTTGATTTGTGGAAGTTAAATGAAGGGAGGCTTGAGTAGAAGAAGAAGGAAAAAGATTTCTCTTGACATTATGTTTGGAGATAGAATATTCACGATCCAATATGTTTTCAAGATTAACATCAGCTCACTCTCTGAAAATAGCATCCATCTCTTTAAAGTAAGGACATAAAGAGTCAAGCTTTTCATCTATGGATTTCATCACCTTACGGATATCAAGGTCAGTAATACTAAAACCAGTAGAAGATGAAAGAGTCTTTGCTTTCTGGTATTTGGCTTGATAAATCTTCAAGTGTTAAAATATCTGTTTAGCTAAAAGATCTATCCTTCTCTTTGTCTTATTCTGTAATCTCTTGGCCATTAGAAGATAACCATTATCTTTTGATGCTGGGGGCCGTCCTACTTTAGTTGCATTTTTGGTCTCAAAACATAAATCATAGTTAGATTTAGTTTTTAGCCAGTTGATAAGAATGAGATGATCATCTTTTTTTAATCAAATGATCTTTGATATTCTGTCTGAGTGGGGGAAAGAGGGAGTAGTGGGATTTGAAGAACAACTGGAGGAAGGCTACTTTTAAAAGATCTATGATGATGGTGTGGTACATTGTGTAAATCCACATCTGGGTATGCCACTTAGGTTTATTTTTGAAGATTAGTAGCGATTTTCTAGATTATAAGGCTGGATATTTAGAATTTTGGAGAATGATTATTATCATTGGATAGCCCAGATTTTTCTCTATCTTTTATGTCTTGATGATTTTTTATCATATCTTACTTTTTTCTTAGTGTTTTACTTGATTTAGGGACTTATAGTATTTCTGGTGGATATGGTGTGCTGATGGAATGGCCACTGAGCTCCAGTGCTCTGGTGCGCTCTGGTGCACTCTGGTTTGCTCTGGTGATTTTCTGGTGCAAAAGCGAAGTGTACTGGAAAAATTCTGTCATTGTGGGAAAGTTTGGTCATGGTGACAAGATTAAGTCACTGTGGCAAATTTAGCTCACTCTGGCCAAATTAGCTCATTATGGCAAAATTAGCTCATTATGGAAAAAAGAGCTCATTGTGGCAAAATTTGCTCACAATGGGAAAGTCTGATCACCAGTGCAAAGTTTGGTCACTGAAGAAAAGTCTGATCACCAGTGCAAAGTTTGGTCACTGCAGAAAAGTCTGGGCACTGTGACAAATTCTGGTCACTGTAGAAAAGTCTAATCACCAGTGCAAAGTTTGGTCACTGTAGAAAAGTCTGATCACCAGTGCAAAGTTTGGCTATTGTGGCAAAATTTGGTTAGAATTTATTATTCTTGTTAGATCAATAGTTTATTGTAGATCCTATGCATGTAGGGTATTGTTGGAAATGTCTGGAGTAGGAGAATCAGATAGATGAGAGAATCTTAGTTGGCTACATGTTTTTTGTCTTTTAGTTTTGATATTGAGAGTCTTTTTGGGGATAATTAACATCCACCTTCATATTTTTCATTACTCAACAAAATTAAATACAATTATAATACCCTTATAACATTTATATTTTTCATAACACTGTTGAAATAAAATAAAACAATTATATTTTCATCACATATACAGTATCATTGGAAAGGTCACGATCTCAGGGACTTGTCTTATTGTTAACTCATTAAAATATAATCTTTATAAAAATATATAAGTCTATCTTTTCAGACCTTTCACTGGTACACCTTAATTGTTGTCATCAGTATTTCTTTTCCAACAGATGCTACTTCTAAATCTCAATAAGTGTTCATAAAATCAGAGTTTCATCTATATTTTAAATTAATTCAAGTAGACTAGTAAGCTTAGTTATTTGAGCAACCCTTATTTTACTTAGAAGGACAGGGTTTTCTACGGTTTATCCAACTCCTTTGGATTCTTCTTACAGAAAGGCGACTGTAAGAGTCTACCTACAATGTGAATCACAGGTAACTTATCTTTGTACCAATCATCTTGTGTATCCCAGGCAGAACAAAGGAGAAGCATAGCGCAGAAGATAGTGCTATTATAAATATGTAATTATGGTTTTAAAAGAACAAATCAAAAGAAAAATGTGGAAGAGTATTTAGGGTCTGTGCACTTGGATTTTGTAGCAGGATGTGCCACATAAAGGAATTATAAACTTAGGAGTGCAAGCGCTGAACATAATGAATTTGTATTTTCCAATAATTGTGTGTTAGGAGTTAAGGAAGAAATTATGGCACAGGGAAGGCCTCAAGTACATAGTATACTTCACCGCGGCTAGTGTGGTAACTTACTGATATAGGCAATGTAAGTTGCAGAGGCTAATTAATTAATTCAATTGTCAGAATTATGGACTTAGTAATGAAACGAGGAGGATGGGGACTCAGTCACAAAATTACCCAAGATTCAAAGAGACTAGGATCAGCGCTGGAAGGTTACAATGCAGGAAGTAGCGCTGAAACAATGCAAAAGTAAAATCATAAGCGCACATGTGGAACATGAGTGGAACAAGTAAATACTAGTTTTAGTAGGCTTAGGGTATGTTTAGGCACTGTAGTTGTTACAAGCAGTGTATTTAGTTTACTAATGAATTAATTAGGTGTTTTGCTAATGTGGTACTAGAAACAGCACTGGAGATCCACTAGGGAACTGTGTCTGGAGCACTGAAAAATATAAGAAGGAAAGGCTATCTTATAGGAGTAGGGAGAAGAGTGAGGTAAAATATTAATATTGAGATCAGTCATTTTTATTACAAACATTAGAGCTTCATATTATATTCTTTTGAAATATATTGTGATATATAGTGATTTTGTCTATTTTGTGATTACTCTGATAAAAAGTTCATGCGTCTGTGTGTTTATTTCATATAGTTTAGTGAAAAAGCACAACACAGAGGGGATATATAGATTCAATAGAATAAACTAATATTAAAGTTATTTTATTGCTATAATATGGCATATTCAGAGAGCGCGCTTCAAGAGGGAGTAGCTGTGGATATTAGCACTTATTAAGAATAGAAATATCCAGATAGTAATATTTGTTTTTCCTTATCTTTTAACTCACCTCTCAACTCATAAACTATCTAGTCAGATACTAGTATTACACATTATTGCAATGTCTTTAAAATAAGAGTGGCAGGCGCTTCTTTTTAGAATTTGAAAATAAGAACCAACTCATCTCCCATTGTGTCTACTGCTTAGTACTTTAGAACTCTCTATGATTGGTGTCCCAAAAGTGGCCTAATTGTAACTATTGCTTGGATTAGATTGTTTGGTTTTCAGGGTTTTGTCAAGAAGGCGTAATCAAGCGGGCGCTTCTGTGGAATAGTTGTAGGGTCTACATTTATTGGATCAATGCCATTATCAGAGGATAGCATACGACTGTATTGTGGATATAGTTGGGTTAAATTATCAAGTGTGTGTTTATTATTGGATTTTTTTTAATTCTTTAATTTCAAATATGGAGCCTACTGCCACTACATCTAGGGGATGTCAGGAGAGGGTTAAATCGCCCAATACAACAGCATTGTTTTTGCAGAGGGTAACTATGATTATCAGGTTTAAAGATGAAAGCTTGAGTTTTGCGGGCATTAATACCAAGAAGTTCTTATGTAGGTTTGAAAAAGCAGCTGAAGTTCGTGGAGCAACCAAATATGATATGGTGCACCAAGTATTATTCTTTGTATCAAATGAGTGCAAGGACAATCTGGATGATCTAAAGGGTCACAAAGAGCGTGATTGGTCAGAGCTAAATGAACAGATGCTTAAGAGATGGCCAAATATTAATGAGGAAACTAGGTACACAATTTAGGATCTAGATGTCTTGGTTAAGAAGGCCAAAGCTGGAGGCGGTGTTCAGGACCCTAAATAATTTAGAAGATTCAGGGAAGAGTTTGATCAAATGGTTGAGTATTTGGTCAGTAATGAATATTTTAGTGATAATAATGCATCTTTACCTTGGTTAAGTGAAGCTTTAATTCCAGAAGTTGAAGACTGGGCAAAGATGTGCTTGGATAACAAAGGGAAATTAGTCAAGAAGAGGGACAGTAATTATAAGCACCCTGGATTAGAGGAAGTAGAGACAGCAGTGGAAGCAGAAATGAAGTTTCCTTGAGTTAAGCGCCGTGTAGTTAGAGTCGCTTTGGATAATGAGGAAATGGACAAGGATGCATCTGATGTTTGATTGTCTCCTCAGTTGTTTTCCCCTAAAGCTAAATTTTTAACTAAAGGGCAGCCAGATTCTGTTATGGCTAGGATTGACAAATTGGAGAAGAAAATTATTGAAGCAGCAAAAGTGAAGGTCGTGTTTAGGCCCAAGAATTCTTCCCAACTGTTGCGCTTTGCTACTATGGTACGCTACTATTGTAATAAAGAAGGGCATACTAGGATGAGGTGTAATTTGCTTCAAAAGGATAAAGAAGAGAGGGTAGGTTACAAAGATGGAACTACACTTATGTTGGAAAATGGGACTAAGCTTGTTAAAGACAAGGATAAAGGGGTGCAAGCCATGGTCATCAATTATATTAATAATAAGTCTATGGAGGGCAAGTTGAGAAAGGGCAAAGAGCCTTAAGCTAAAGAGAAAGGCAAGGATGCGAAATCAGCTAATTTTGCAGTTACTTGCACAGTGCTGAATTTTAAAGTAATAGAAGGAGTGTTTGAAGCGCCACTTACTGCAGGGTGTCTGGAGATGTTTGCAGAAAAAACACAAGAAAATAGCCCCACCAACAATTAGTAGGCCAAGAAGAGCTGGTGCTAGGTATGCAAATCCAGAGGATATGGAGGAAGTAGGGTATACTACTAGAGAAAATACACCTGTGCCTATGGAAGATGTTTAAATGGAAGGTATGGAATCTGGTGGGTATGGTGTAGAATATCATGGAGAAAAACAACCTGTGATGATGGAGGAGCCAGAGGTAGTACAGAAAAGGGCGGTACCTGCCAAAGGAATTCCAGGAGCGAGGCATAATACTCCAAAGAGTCTACTGGGAAGAGCAAAAGCTGGTGCAAAGGCAACACAACCTAAATAGAAAATGCAGCGCCCAGTTCACTCTGATTTTCCTAAGGAAGCTGAGGATTTAGTTTTGCAGTGTTTAAAAACTACGGTTTCAGTTCCATTGAGGATGCTGATGGCAGTAGCACCAGATGTAGCAAACAGAATTGTGGATAAGTGCAGGAAGAAAAGGATTGCTAATTGCACTGAGTTTGATGTAGGGGAGCAGTCATTTCAGCCAGTTGTTAGATTGCCTAGGGGGCCACATTATGCAGGTCCCTTAGGGTATTTGAAGATCACTGTAAATGGTAAGCAGATTAGAGCGTTAGTGGATACAGGTTCACAAATCAATGTGGTTTCAGAGGATGATTCCGTGGAGATAAGTCTTCCTGTAAAAGACGGTGATGGCACTGTCGCATAGATTGGTGGAGGTAGGTTGCCTGTTCTAGGTGTAGCAGAGTATGTACGCACTAGAGTTGCAGGAGTAATGTAAGATATTCATTTTTATGTTCTGATGGGTGTAGTTAAACCAGTTTTAGGCACACCATTTTTAATGGATTATTCTGAAACTATTGATTATTTTTTGAATAAGAATATTGGAATAAGGATTATGGGTGATGATTTTATTCAAGTAACAGCAGTCTTAGTAGCGCCTAAGGATCGTGGCTGGGAAACTAAGTACTCTGGAGCTGGGAGATTGGAGAAAGAAAGAGAGATTCATGAGGAAGTCTCACAGGATGAAATGGGGAAACTTCCAGGAAGGCGCCAACATTTTCATTAGGGGCTGGCATTTTAGGTGTTACTATCTCCCAGAATGACAGGAACACGGATAGTGACCAGTCAGTCTAACAAGAGGGGATATGTAAAGTGGTACTTCATAGGTGTCTTGGTAATAATACTGTAGAATGTATTATACCTAGGCTTTTTGACTTCTTTAATTATGGATTTTGTTATACTTATATTAAAAAGAAAAGGAAAAAACAGGATTTAGGTACAACCCATAGTTATATTAGAAAGGGTTTGATTTTAAGTAATGAAGGAAGCAGCAAGTGCTGTTCTGCATCAAAGTATAAACCAGTAGCTGTCAAGGTTAAACCAGTAAGTTTAGCAATTCTGGATTTGAATCCTCCACTGAAGAGGCTGGAACTGTCTAGAAATCCTTATAATACTCCTTTAACAAAGTTTCGGCCTAAATTTTGGCCTACTAGTAGAAGCAGGATGGAAAGGCTTCAGATGGTTAATTTTGGACCAGAGGATTGTTTATCTCAGCAAGAAAAGAATTTGTTGTTACATGTTATGGCTCTTAGGGAGAAGGCTATTGCGTTTTCTGAAGAGGAAAGAGGTTTGTTTAGACACTCATATGGTAAACCTTATATTGTTCCAGTTATACCTCATGTCCTGTGGCAGAAGAATGCTTTTCCAATACCAGCGGCTATAAGAGAAGAGTATACGTAATTAATTAGGGAAAGGTTAAGGTCTGGCTTGTATGAACAGTCTATTTCTAGTTATTCAAGTCCAGTGCTTTGTGTTGTTAAGCACTGTGGTAAACTGAGGGTTGTTCATGATCTTAGGGAGATGAACAAGGTTACGGTAAAAGATGCAGGAATGTCACCAACGCCAGAAGAGTTAGTAGATTCTTTTTTGGGGTGCGCATGTTATGGATTAGGTAATATCATAGGAGGATACAATGAGCGTGAATTGGATGAATCATCCAGGCCCATGACTACGTTTGAAAAGCCACTGGGAGGTCTCAGGTTGACAAGGTTACTGCAAGACACAACAAATTCTGTGGCGGTATACCAAGCGCAGATGATGTGGATACTGCAGGATGAAATTCCAGAGAATGTGGGAATTTTCATTGATGATGAAGGTATAAAAGGACCAGCCAGTGATTATAATGGGGAAGTGTTAGAGGAGAATCCGTATATTAGAAGGTTTGTTTGGGAATATGTGATTACCATGGAGAGAGTGCTATTTAGGTTAGAGGAGGCAGAATTAAAAATCTCTGGTTCCAAGTTTGCTTGTTGTCTTCCAGAACTAGATATAGTGGGATATGTTGTATGCAAGGAAGGGAGGATTGTTTCTGAAAAGCTGAAGAGTAAGGATCTTACATGGCCGAGACCAAGAAATACTACAGAAGTTAGATTGTTTTTAGGCATCTGTACATATGTAAGAGTGTTTATTTGAGATTTTGATTTGCTGTCTTCATCTTTAAGGTGCTTAACAAGGAAAGATGTTGTATGAGATTTGATGGAGGAATGTGAAGAGTCATTTGAGCTATAAAAAAGGATTGTAGGAAAAGATTGAAATATGGACCCGGCGCTGGGAAAATTACTCTAGCAGTGGATTCTAGTGTGTCTGAAGTAGGTGCAGGTTTGATGCAGGAGGATGATGAAGGTAATGAAAGACCTGTCCTTTATGAATCTAAGACTTTTACTAAAGTGGAGTCTAGGTACTCTCAGTCTAAGTTAGAGTTATGCAGAGTAGCCAAAATACTTAAGAAGATAGAGTGGATGCTTTGGGGGCAACATTTTGAGTTGAAGGTTGATGTGCTATCATTGGTGCAAATGATTAGTAGCCCAAGTTTACCAGATGCGCCCATGACTAGGTGGATGGTGCAGATTAATTTTTTTTCTTTTTACTTAGTGCATAAGCTGGGGAAGTCCTTCATGATTCCAGATTTGCTATCTAGAAGACCATTGTGTGAAGATGACTTGGAAGCCAAGGGATTTGAAGAAGATAAATGATGGGTAAGCGGGATAGATTATTGTTATGAAGGATTTGATAGAGGCTTCCACAAAGACAATAGACTAGTAACATTATGGGGAGTTGGAAAAGACAATAAACTAGTTAATTATGAAACAAAGAATGTTTGTAGCAGAGGTAGTCTGCAACTGGATTTATAGAATGCTGAAGTTACTGCAGCGACAAGGAGTGCACTAGATGAGAAATTGGAAGAGTCAGATGGCAAAGGGGACTCAAGGAGAAGTCAAGATAGTAATACTCATTCAGAGAGTGGAGAGTATTCTGAAGATGAGGTGCCTACTGATGAGGAAGCAGAATTGCTAAGGCAATATCTGGAAGATAGTAGTCAACCAGATTTTTGTGATGAAAAGGTATGGCATAATATCAGAAAGTGCACTAAAAGCTATTTTATTAAAGATGGTAAGTTATGGAGGAACCAGTCTTTTTTTCCTCAGTTAGTCATTCAAACTATGGAAAGGAAGGTGAAAATACTCAGGGAGTTACATGAGAATTTAGGTCATAGAGGTCAGGATGAGACATATTGCAGAGTCAGGGAAAGATTCTGGTGGCTCAATATGAAGAACAAGGTAAGTGATTGAGTTAAATCTTGTCCTGAATGTCAGCGCAGAATTTAAAGAAAGCCAAAAGAGAAAAGTAGAGTAATGGGCAAAGATACTGTTTTTGTTAGGATCAGCTTAGACACAGTTCATATAAACAAAGGGCACTTTAAATTCTTGATAGTAGCCAGGGATGATCTATCAGGATGGGTCAGAGCGGTGCCGTTGGTAAACCTTAAGGCAATTAATTTAGCTGAATTCTTAAAGAGATAATGGATTTATAGGTATGGTGTAATGAAAATGTTAGCTGTGGATGGAGGAACTGAATTTTCTGGAGAATTCCAAGATTTAGTGAAAGATATGGGCACTAAGCTACAATTTGCAACACCATATTATCCTGAAGCAGAAGGAATGATTGAAAGAGGGCATCAAGTTATAAAGGATGCGCTGGTTAAGTTATGTGAAAGTAATGGTGCAAAGTGGAAGAACTATTTTCCATTAGTTTTGTTTGAAGATAGGATTTCAGTTAAAAGGACAACTGGGTTTTCACCTTATGAACTTATGTTTGGTCAAAGAGCGGTACTACCTATTGATCTAGAGGCTGGATCTCTTCTAGGATATGATTGGGATCAAGTGGGCTCAACTGAAGATTTAATTTTAGAAAAGGTGGTACAACTTGAAAGGAAGGATGAGTTTGTGGAGAAGACATATGATATAATGATGCAGATCTGGGACAAATCAGTTAAATATTGGGATGTGCGCTTAGCACATAGATTGAGGAAGCCATTGAACCCAGTTGATTTGGTTTTTGTCTATAATAGAAGTCTGGAAAGCCAATGGGTTAAAATTTTTTCTGACAGATGGAATGGTCCTTATATGATAAGAAAGCAAATAACTGGAGGGTCTTATTTACTGGATGAATTGGATGGTGCTGAATAGAAGCGGCTTATAGCAGCAGATCAGATCAAAAGACTCTACCCAAGGGGTGCTCCAGTAGTACAGGATAACCTCTGGAATGAGGGAGAACTACCAGAACAACCTCCAGGATGAGGTTAAACTAACAAGTTATGTTTAAGGTTTATTTTTCTAAGAGGACTCACAGGAGGCTTTGAAGCAATTGTGATGGGTAGAGGGAACTAACTGAAAGTTAGAATGACTATGACTGAACAGGCAACTGGCATAAGCACTCAGATGAGGGCATAGAGAAAATGGAATCTTATATTTTCATTGTTTAAGGAGACATGACAAAATGGGTAAATGGATTGAAGGAGATGTGTACCATGTAAACGCAAAAGACGCTGGGAATTTAGCTGATGGTTTAATCAACTAGGAGTGGAATAACAATTTATAGATGGGGCACGCTACAGTTCAATAACTTATTTACATCATGTATTTTTTTATTGCAGTAAAGAAAGTAAAATTTTAATGTTTAAAGTTTATTTTATGATTTTTTACAGGGTCTATAGTCTTTTAAAGAAAGTAGAGGGAGCAAATTTAGGTTCTCCAAGATTTAAAAGACAACTAATATTGAAGACAGGTGTAAAAGAATGGTGCTGTGTATAGGATGCTTATTTAAAGGCATAGCAGAAATAGAGACTATGTACAGAGATATTGGAAAAAGAAGGCTTATAGGGAAAGTGATGGTGGGTTATTCAGTTTTGTTGTTAAAGCTATTTGGATATCCTTTCCATTCTTCAGGCAGAAGAAGCAACAAGGATCAGTGGGGAATCCAAGAAAAGTTAAAGAACTGATTTCATTCATTATCTGACCTATCATTTCTATGCGGGTATAGCAATCCCTGAGCTCAGAATTAGAAAAGGCTGGTGCCTGATTATAAGATAGATACATAGTGTTGTATATAAGGCAAAGTCTGTTAGACCTTCACATGAAATGTAAAAAAGGTAATGGAATAGGAACCCATCCCAGGGATATGGATTTGCTGAAGCCTACAAGTTATATCAGGAGTCAGTAGGTAATGAAGGCCTAAGTATAGTTAAAGTGTCTTACTTGCTAAAAAGTTATGGGGGTGCGCTGATGGCAAGAAGACAGTAACCGCGTCCGGAGCAGCTGTAGAGGCACCTGAATGCATAGAAGCATTGGAGCTTGGGGCAGAAGAAGGCGCAGAGCTAGGCTGAATGGATATTTTGGGCCTAAAACAAGCGGGAAGTGATGATGATTTGTAAGGAAGATCAGTTATGGGAGAAGAATTAATGCTGGTAGGACTAGTAGTAGTTATTATAGGAGGGCTACTGGTGGAACTAGGACGGAAAAGAATGTAGCCAGTAGGCTGAGGAGTGTTTTGATTTATGGAGTTGTTACAAGTCTTATGATATCTAAACACAATTATTGCAGGAAGGTCTAAAGAAGGCATACCCCAAAGGTCTAGAAAAGGTGCAATCAAAATTACAACATTTGCAGAAAGAGCACGCTTGGTCTCTGGGAATGGTGCGGTATTGAGTCATGATACTAAGATGATGGAAATATTGATTATTAGATGGGCTGTTTATAAGTTAAGAATGGCAAAATGGAAAAGGAGTCATTTGCACAATGTCTGAATTGAGCACTGAATGGTCTCTAAGGAACATGTGAAGGATTATCTTCATAGAAAAAATGGAACCCAAAGCAAAAGCGGAATCTGTCGCAGTCATGGGAAAGTCATATTGCAAAGATCTGAAGATTTCAAGGGAACTAATGCATATATGATACAGAGGATGTATTTGCTTCTACAGGGAGTAGCACTGATCTTGAGTTTTTTTTTCTTTCATTTCATCTTTCAGAGGCACTTAGTAAAAAAAGGGTGCTCTGGCAAGTTTGGAAGAAGGAGGATTTTTTTGGGGGGCAACTTATCATGTAGGGCACACACAAGGAATTTAAATGAAAATATAACAAAAAATGTTTAATAATTTTTACAGGCTATGTACACAATAAATAATATTAAAAAGAAAAGTTTTTTTTAGTATTCTGCGTCATCAAAGATTGGGACGCAGAAAGCCCAGTCATTAACAGCTTCTTGCATTTTTTGTTGCAAGGTGGTTATGAGCTGAGTACTTTGGTTTTACTTGGTGCGAGTATATACAGGGACTGCCTCAATAATTTCTTGATGGAAGTGAACATATTGTTCATTTAATGCATGGTTGCATTGAATGGTACACAGGCAATTTGCTCTGAAAATTCACAGTTTTGAGCCATTGAGGGCTCTTCTTTGTTGTCGAGTAAAGGGGAATCAATGGGCCAGTCATCCAGAACAATGGAATTATCAGTTTGCTGCATAGCATTCCAGTCAGGAGTTGCAGTTTGAGGCATGCACTCTTGAGGAGCAGCAGCATCCTAGGCGGGATCTTCTTCCAGACCAGGAAGGAAAAGTGAATTTTTTGGTGGAGGAGGTGTTTCAGCATAAGGAGTGGCTTGCGCATCCTAAGAGATAAAAGAAGAGTATTATTTTTAGGTCAGGAGAGGAAAAAAAGTAAGAAAGAAACTTAGAGTATGAATACTCTCTTTTGAAAAGAGCAATCTAGGAACAGAAGCAACACTACTAGGAGTAGGCACTCAGAAATCAACTCTGGCCCATTTGTTGATTGGAGGAGTAGTCTGTGCAGGCACAGGACATTTGATGGTCATCTGACTCATCATATCGGAGGTGGAGGTGTCTGGATTTAGACGTGCAACGATGTTCAGTCCATTGTAGCTACACTTCTTCTTGCAACTTTTTCAAAAATTGCACAACTAATAGGATGAAAGAAATGGAAGTTAGAAATGATAGGATAAAAGAAAAGGAAGACTCATGTTAAAATAAGTGTTGCCACAGCAGTATTTTAAAAAGTGGCAGGAGGTTATGCCATTTTCAATGCAGCAGGTGCATCTTGTCCTACCCATCAGCGTAGTAATTGGCATCATGGGAGGAGCAGCAGGGGGCTGCATTCGCACAAATTGTCGAATGTCATCCACAATGTTGGTGGTGTTTTCAGTATTAATTGTGTTATTTCTTGTATTCATTATTTAAAAAGTTAAGATAATATAAAAAGGTATAAAAAAGTAGAAGAATAAGATGGAAGATGGAGGAAGAGTACGCTGCAAAGTGAGGGGTATTTATAGACATCTGGGGACAGTCCCAAGTAGAGGCAGGATGTGGTACGCGCATTGCAGGTAACTTATCTTTTGAACCAATCAGCTTTTGTATACCAGGAAGAACAAAGCAAAAGAAAAGTGTGGAAGGGGATTTAGGGTCTGTGCGCTTGGATTTTGTAGCAGGATGTGTAGCATAAAGGAATTATTAACTTAGGAGTGCAAGCGCTGAACATTATGGATTTGGATTTTCCAATAAATGTGTGTTATGAACTAATGAAGGAATTATGGCACAAGGAAGGCCTCAAGTACATAGTATACTGCACTGCCACTAGTGTGGTAACTTACTGAAATAGGCAATGTAAGTTGCAGAGGCTAATTAATTAAGTCAATTGTCAGAACTATGGACTTAGTAATGAAATGAGGAGGATGGGGACTCAGTCACAAAATTACCCAAGAGTCAAAGAGACTAGGATCAGCGCTGAAAGTTGACAAAGCGGGAAGAAGTGCTGAAACAATGCCAAGGTACAATTATAAGCATGCATGTGGAACATGGGTGAAACAAGTAAATACTAGTTTTAGTAGGCTTAGGGTATGTTTAGGTGCTGTAGTTGTTACAAGTGGTGTATTTAGTTTACTAATGAATAAGTTAGGTGTTTTGCTAATGTGGTACTAAAAACAACACTGGAGATCCACTAGGGAACTGTTTCTGGAGCGCTAAAAAATATATGAAGGAAAGGCTATCTTATAGGAGTAGGGAGAAGAGTTAGGTAAAAGATTATTTTTGAGATTAGTCATTTTTATTGCAAACATTAGAGCTTCATATTAGGGGGTTTCAGTTCTGGAAAATCCGCACTTACAAATGCGCACTTAAATTTGACCAAATCAGCACTTAAATAAGTGCAGATTTCCAAAACACACTAGCCCCAATACTGGTGGATTTCAAAATGAAATAAGTCACTTATTTCACTCAAATCCGCACTTTCTCAACCAAAAGTGCTGATTTCACCATCAAGTCCCATTTCACTGATTTGTCAGAATCATCCCATTCATACGCAGCACTCCACAGCATAACACTTCATAACTCAAAACATCGTACATCATTTACATTTTCATATCATATCATATAAGAGTCATGCCTTCCTCCCTTTCAAATCGTGATAAATTACATAAAGCAATGACTTTCATGGCTCTTGAACTGCTCTTGGACTCTGATCTAGAAGAAGATTTTGTCTTTTTATCAAAAATGGCCACGAAATGTTACCTTCTTCCCAGAAAGCCTCAAGTACTTCATACCCCCAAGTACACCATCCAAACACTTCTTAAACTATCTACACCCAGTTTTAGACAGCTGTTCAGGACTTCTCAGGAATTTTTCCTTAAATTGCTTGAGCTTATTCAGCATCATCCCATATTTCACAATAATTCTCAAAAAGAACAACGACATCCTTCAATTCATTTGGCCATCACACTATGTCATTTGGGTTCAGATGGTAATGGAGCCGCTTTGAAACGTTTAGAAAATGTCTTTGATTTAGGGTATAGTTCAGTTAACACTTATACCAAACGATGTATAACTGCCATCAACTCCTTGTAATCTCAACTTCTCACCTGGCCAACAAAAGAAGAGCGACTTGAATCATCTCAGGTTATGCAAGCAGAGGGCTTCCCAGGATGTATTGGTTTTGTTGATGGTACTGCTATTCCTTTGAGCCAGAAACCTGCTCAAGGTGGAAACAATTACTTTCACATTCTCATCAAAAAATTTCACCAAAATATTTACAAGTCAAAAAAATTCTATATCTGTTTTAAAAAATTGGCAATACTCTCCCCTGCATTTTATTGAAGCAAGGGGTGGATCTCACCAAAATTTTTCTAAGTCATCAATTTCACATGTCAGATTTGAAAATTTGGCAATACCCCCCCCCCTGCATTTTATTGAAGTAAGTGGTGGAAGTCATCTATATTTAATATAATTACGTAAATTATTAAATAAATATCTAATATATATAAATTTCCCTAGTTTAAAGTAATGACAATCCCTCGAGCCAAAATGCAGATCAAATCTAGAAACAAAAGTTTGGGACTTTCCACAGGTATAGGCTAGAGGAACCCCATGAAACAAATAAATGTTATCATGATTACCTTTTATACAACACAAGTTTTTTGGCCCATTACTTTAGTTGAGGAAATTGATACATAAAAAATATTTATTAAAAATTTACAAAAAAATATAAAATTTTCGATGACAACTCTAATCCCCATACTTTTTGGATCTAAATAAAGTTTTTTTAAATCGATTAACTTTACCTTCTTTCATTACCTTATTGATTCTTTGAATCAATTTATGACTGATTTGAAATGAGCAACCAAAATGTGTTAAATCTTGACAGGATTCCAAACCAGGAGGAGCTTTGGTCGTTTGATGATTATCCTTAGAAGAATTCCAAATAGTTTCGATGATACCATTTCCCAAACCAAAATGAATGATGCACCGGTGGTCTTGAAAATATAAACCATGTCATTTGATTTTAGCTGGAGATGGTATTGGTTGGCCAGTAATTGGTTTGATATATGAGAATATACCAAAAGTAAGAAAATTGGTGTCATTGGTATCGGTGTGAATTTTATTGTGAAATCCAGAATGAGTGATAATAAAATTAGAAAATAAAAGATATTCGTGGCTGATATCTTCCCATTGTGAGTCACACCAATTCGGTATTCCAACTTTTTTTGCAAGTTCATGATTTTTTTCAAATGCTTTATTACAGTGCTTTTTGAGTCAAAGAGCAAGAAAAGAGTTAAAGGAAGGAAGAGTGTCCCATTAAGCAAAAATCATCATCTTTTTGAGCTTTATTGATATTCTTGAGCAATGAATATATGCCTATACAATTGAAATTCCTAGATAATAATCATATAAGAGTTTCAGAATCCTTATCCTCTAAATATTCAATATAAAAATGTGAAATAAGACAAGTGAAATTTGGAAAAAAGGCTCAACTTCAAAGGTCAAAATCTCAGCAAACACTGAACCTAATTCAAACCTTTTTGTGGGAAATGAAAGATATGCTTTAGTAGAATCTTCAGTTAAAGGACATGTGATCTAAATAAACCTAAACCTAATTTGTTACATAAAAAAATGAAATAAAAATTTAAATTGGGAAAAAAAAGGCTCAACTTTAACGGTCAATATCTCAGCAACCATTGAATCAAATTCAAATCTGTTTGTAGTAAATGAAAGGTAGCCTTCACCACGGGAAATCTAGGGGTGAATTGCTAGCAATCCCCTCTCTTGAAATTTAGAGTGTCCCTTAAATATTCCAGGTTTATGAATACTTTATAAACATAAGTAAATTAGAGTTAGATTTACATTTATTCTCAGATTGATTATAGACAGAATATCAACTGATCCCAAATTATGCACAAATTGATCCTCCAGAACTTGATTTTGGTCCTCTGATGAGAACAAATTGAGCACAAATTGATCTAACCTAAGCTTATGCATATATAATAATTCAGGATACTTGCTCTATTAAATTTGATAATAATAAAAAATATTGATGAATTTATATAAAAACAATTATTATGTAAGATATTAAATTATAAATTTAGGCATCATAGGAGGGCACGTAATAGAACTTAATTATACTATGTGACACCTTAATACTGTATCATGCAGTTTGAAACATTTAAAATAAAATGAGTCATGATGGGCAATGAAATCGCTTGGACAGACTCTTTCAAAATTAATACTGACCATAATACACAAGTATGAAACCTTGGCATCTATCCAATAAAAGATTTTCCTTCTGATAAATGGATTTTTCTCAGTTACTACCTGCTAAAAAGTGTCTTTCTGAGGTTTGTCTGACCTTCAGGGGGGTAATTTGGTCACATCACACTACTTCTATTTCCATGATTGACCAAAACATCATCCTCATTCCCATCTAAAGAGTTGATCTAATCTGACTGTGGCTGATCAAAGGGGTCCATCACAAGTTTAGCCAAAATTTTGGTGAACACTTTTTTGATGGATAGTGACTAACTGGTGCTTTCCGAAATTTTCCACCTCAAGTTAGGATAAACTTCAGGAGGATAAATTTATTATGAATACCAAATTAACTGAAGAATACTTTTGCCCTAGCTACTCTGCATCATAAAAGTGTCCAACTGAGGTTTAGCCATAATTCAGGTAGACACTTTTGGAAAGGCACAGTCTGATGGGTTTAATATCTATATATGGCAATAAGTATCAGTTTTTTATCAACATGGAACTAGAATTAATTTAATATGGCCAAAGTGTCCACCTGAAGTTTGGCCAAAATACAGGTGGAAATTTTTATGAGGATTACTTGATGAAATGAAGAAGAGTTGCAATTACTTTCCATCATAAAATTTTCAAACTTAAGTTTATCAAAAATTGTGGTGTCACTTTTTCCAGATCCAGTCATATGGGATCAACTCTCTATATGGAAATGAGAATCAATTTTTAGTCAATCATGGCATTAGAAGTAATTTTATATGGAAAAACTTTCCACCTGATTTTTGGCCGAAAATAAGTTGGAAATGCTTATGAGTAATACTAGATTAACTAAAGAAGACTTGCACCCTACTACTGTCCATCATAAAAGTGTCCACCAGAAGAATTCTCAAACTTGTGGTTGACACCTTTGGCCTGGTCCAGCCATATGTGATCAATACTGCATATGGAAATGAGGATTTAATTTGGTCAATCATGGTACTAGAAGTAATTTGATATAGATAAAGTGTCCAACTAAATATTGGAAAAAAATCAGTTGAAAACTTCATTTAGTTTTTCAAAAAATCAAATTAAGTAAAATTTTATTCCTGATGATGCCCATTTTATCCAACACCTCTTCTGAGCCTTGAAAGTAGGCATTTAGCTTGAATTTTGAATTTCATATAAAATCTCTATTATTCAACCTATTTTTTTATCCCTTTTTTTATTTTAGATATCAATTAATTTTATGTAAAACAAATCATTTTCATAATTTTTTACCTGTATTTAATAGAATTATTAAAGGTTTAACATCACCCTGTAAGCATTTGGCACATGTTTTTTTGCTATACTAATAAAAATAATAATATACTGGTAACAAAAAATTGATCAAATGATAAAATATTAATAAAACAGAAAGATCAAATACCAGTGGATATGTTTTAAAAAATACCAGTTGCACTGAAGAAGAGCTGCACCCTAGATACTCACCATCAAAAAAGTGTCCAGCACAAGTTCGGCTGAACTTGTGCTGGACACTTTTGGTCAGTTGCAGTCATATGAGATCAATTCTCGCTATGGCAATGAAAAAATTTTTTTGGATAAAAAACTTCACTAGAAGTAGTTTTACATAGCCAAATTTTCTACCTATATTTCATCCAAACCACAGGTGCACAATTTTTTATCTTTGAAAAAAAGTCAATTTAGTACAATTTATCCCTGATGGCTCTCATTTGCTTCAACACCTCTACTGGCCTTTGATAGTAGGAATATTACTTGGATTTCTTTTTTCATATTTGATCCCTTTAACTTAATTTTTTATTGCTAATATTGCTTTTGGATATCAATTAATAATTTTTAAAATAAACTATTTTCATATTTTTATACATTTATTTAATAATATTATAAATGGCATAACATCACCTGGTATGCATTCGGCACATGAGTTTTTTCTATACTTATAAAATTAATAATATAATGGCGACCAAAAATTAATCAAATGACATTAATGAGTGAGGAACAAATATAAAATACCAGTAGACATGTTTGTAAGAAATACTAGATGAACTGAAAAAAAATTCTACCCTAGCTACTCTACATTAAAAAAGTGTCCAGCACAAGTTCGGCCAAACTTGTGCTTGACACTTATGGTCAGGTGCAGTCAGATGGGAGCAATTCTCTCTATGGAAATGAAGATAAATTTTTGATATAAAATTACACTAGAAGTAGTTTGATATGGCAAAATTTTCATGCTGAAGTTTTTGTAAAGCTCAAGTGGATTTTTATTTTATTTTTACTAAAAAAAAATTTAGTGCAAGTTTAGCCCTGATTGTTCTAATTTAATTCAACATCTCTTTTTTCTGTTTATGGCAGGAATTTAACTTGGATTTTAATTTTCATCTTTGATTTCTTTTATTTTACTTTATTCCTCTCATATTGCTTTTGGATAGAAGTTTATTTTTTGTAAAATAAATCATTTTCATATTTTTTTACCTTTATTTAATAATATTATAAAAGGTGTAACATCACCCAGTATTCATTTGGCACACAATTTTTTGCTATACTGATAATATTAATAATATAATGGTGAGAAAAAATTAATCAATTGATAAATATGAGTGAGGCACAAAGATTTAATAACAGTGGAAATGTTTATAAGAAATTTCAGATGATTAAAAATGACTTGCACCCTGGATACTCTTCATGATAAAAGTGTCCAGCACAAGTTTGGCCAAACTTGTGATGGACACTTTTGGTTGCATGCCGTCAGACGCAATCAATTCTTTTTATGGAAATGAGACTGAATTATCACTCCATCATTGCACTGAAAGTAGTTTTACATAGACAAATTGTCCCCTGGAAGTTTGTCCAAACCTAAGGTAGACAATTTTTTCCTTTGGTAAAAAGTAAATTTGATCCATGATAATCTATGATGGTGCCCATTTTTTCTGAAGTCTCTACTGGCTCATGATAGCAGAAATTATACTTAATTTCTTTATTTCATATTTGATCTCTTTAATTTTAATCTTACCCTTTAATTTATCCTTTAGCTTTTAAATATCAATTTTATTTTGGTAAAACTGATAACTTTCACATTTTTTTATATTTATTATATTATATTATTAAAGTTGTAAAATCATCCAGTGTACATTCATTACACATTTTTTCGCTATACTAAAAACATTAATAATATAATGGTGACTAAAAAATAATCAAATAATAAATATGGATGACACAGAAAGATCAAATACCCATAGACATTTTTTAAATGAATATAAGATTAACTGAAGAAAACTTGCACCCTAGCTACTCTCCATCAAAAAAGTGTCCAGCACAATTTCAGCTGAGCTTGTGCTGGACACTTTTGGTTGCATGCAGTCAGATGGGATGAATTTACTCAATGGAAGTTAAAATGAATTTTTGCTCAATCATTGCACAAGAAGTAGCTTTATACTGCTATACTATCCTCCTGATTTTTTGGAAAACATTAGGTGGACACTTTTATTAATTTTAAAAAAAAGAAAAAATATTCCAAATCTAGAACTGGTGGTGCAAATTTGGTCTGAAAACTCAAATTATCTTTGATGGCAGAAATTTTATTTGAATGTTTAATTTCATATTTAATCACTTTTATTTTACTTTTTTATTCCTGTTTTTGCTTTCAAATATCAATTTATTTATTGTAAAACTAATAATTTTCATATTTTTTTTACTTTAATTTAATAAGATTATAAAAGATGTAGCATCTCCCAGTATGCATTTGGCTTACAAATTTTTTCAATACTAATAACATTAATATTATAATGGTGAAAAACAATGAATCAAATGATAAATATGAATGACACAGAAAGATCATATACAAGTGGATTTGTTTATAAGGAATACCTGATGAACTGAAGAAGACCTGCACCCTAGATACTCACCATCATAAAAGTGTCCAGCATAAGTTCGGCCAAACTTGTGCTGGACACTTTTGGTTGCATGCAGTCAGATGGGATAAATTTACTCTATGGAAATGAAAATGACATTTTGCTCAATCATTGCACAATAAGTAGTTTGATATTGCCAAAATGTCCTCCTGATGAATTTTCAAAACTCATCAGGACACTTTCTTTGGTTTAACAAAAAAGAAAATATAGTGCAAGTTTAGCCCTGGTGGTGCACATTCGATCTAACACCTCTACTTGTTATTGATAGTGAGAATTTTCCTTAGATTTTTTTTTCTTATTTTATCCCTTTTATTTTACTTTTTTATTGCTCATATTGCTTTGGATATCAATTTTTAATTTTTAAAATAAATAATTTTCATACTCTTATACCTTTATTTAATAATATATGATTAAAGGTGGAAAACCACCTGGTATGCATTTTTATCACAAGTTATTACTATAGTAATAACGTTAACAATATAATGATGACAAAAAATTAATCAAATGGTAAATTTAAATGACACAGAAAGATCAAATTCCAGTGGAAATGTTTATAAGAAATCCCTTTTGAGTTTAAGAAGATTTGCTGTATGCCTACTCTCAATTATAAAAGTGTCCAGCACAAGTTCCGCCAAACTTGTGCTGGACACTTTTGGTTGCATGAAGTCATATGAGATAAATTCTCTCTATGGCAATAAAAAATGATATTTCACTCAATTATTGAAGTAAAGAATCTTTAATATTGTAAAATTGTCCCCTGGATGTCTGTTCAAACCTCAGTTCAAAATTTGTTAGCTATACATAAAATTAAGTTTAGACCAAGTTTTGACCTAGGGGTCCCCAACTGTCCCAACACCACTTCTGGCTCTTGATAGTAAAAAATTTACTTGTATTTTTTATTTTGTATTTGATCCCATTTATTTTCATTTTACTTTTCTATTACTCTTTTTAATTTTAAATATCAATTTATTTTTTTAAAAACTAAACATATTCATATTTTTTTAACTTTATATAATAATATTATTAAAGTTGTAACATCACCAATTTTGCATTTGTCATGCAGGTTTTTGCTATACTAGAAACATTAATAATATATATGGTGACAAAAAATTAATTATAAGATAAATATGAATGATAAAAAAAAGTTAAAAACCCAATAGAAATGTAAAAAAACAAAAAACTGATGTACTGAGAAACACTTCCACCCTAGTTACTCTCCATCATAAAAGTGTCCAGCACAAGTTTGGCCGAACTTGTGCTGGACACTTTTGTTCAGGTGCAGTCAGATGGGATCAATTCTCTCTGTGGAAATTAAATTTAAAAAAATGCTAAATAATTACATTAGAAGTAGTTTGGTATGGCTGAATTATCCACCTTGAGTTTTTCCAAACCTCAGGTGAAAACTTTTTTATCTTTAAAAAAAATTGAATTTTATCAAATTTAGCCCTGATGGCACCCATTTGTTTCAACACCTCTACTGGCTCTTGAAGGCAGGAAATTTTCTTGAATTTTTCTTTTTCATATTTGATCTCTTTTACTTTACTTTTTTATCACTCATGTTACATTTGGATATTAATTTATAATTTTGGAAAAGAAATCATTTTCATATTTTTTTAACATTTTTTAATAATATTATAAAAGGTGTAATATAACATGGCATGCATTTGGCGCACAAGTTTTTTCTGTACTAATAAAATTAATAAAATTCTAATGACAAAAAATTAATCAGATAATAAAATATGAATAACACAGAAAGATCAAATACCATTTGACATGTTTTAAAAAAATAACAGTTGCACTGAAGAAGACCTGCACCCTAGCTACTCTCCATCATAAAAGTGTCCAGCACAAGTTCGGCCAAACTTGTGCTGGACACTTTTGGTCAGGTGCAGTCAGATGAGATCAATTCTCTCTATGGAAATGAAAAAAATTATTTTATAAGAAACTTCACTAGATGTAGTTTGATATAGCTGAATTATCCACCTAGAGTTCATCCAAACCACAGGTACACAATTTTTTATCTTTAAAAAACAATCAATTAAGTACAATTTATCCCTGACGGCTCTCATTTGCTTCAACATCTCTACTGGTCTTTGATATTAGCAATAATAATTGGATTTCTTTTTTCATATTTGATTGCTTTAAATTAATTTTTTATTCCTCATATTGCTCTTGGATATCAATTAATAAATTTTAAAATAAATTATTTTAATATTTTTATACATCTTTTTAATAATATTTTAAAATGTGTAACATCACTCAGTATGCATTTGGCACATGATTTTTTGCTATTCTTATATAATTAATAATATAATTAAGACAAAAAATTAATCAAACAATATGTATGAGTGAGGCACAAAGATAAAATACCAGTAGACATGTTTGTAAGGAATACCAGATGAACTGAAGAAAAATTCTACCCCAGCTGCTCTCCATCATAGAAGTGTCCAGCACAAGTTTGGCCAAACTTGTGCTGGACACTTTTGGTCATGTGCAGTCAGATGGGATCAATTCTCTGCATGGCAACAAAAAATGTTTTTTATCAAATTTCACTAGAAGTAGTTTGGTTTAGCTGAATCATCCACCTGCTGTTCTGCCCAATATCAGGTGTATAATTTTTTATCTTTAAAGAAAAGGTCACTTATTACAATTAATCCCTGATGGCTCCCATTTGCTTTAACACCTCTACTGGCTCTTGATAGCAGGAATTTTACCAGTATTTTTTTCATATTTTAACGCTTTGAATTTTATTTTACTCTTTTATTCCTCTTTTTACTTTTAAATTTCAATTTAATTTTTGTAAAACTATTCCTTTCCATATTTATTTACATCTATTTTAAAAAATTATTGAAGGTATAACTTCACATGGTATGCATTTGGCACACAATTTTTTGCTATACTAATAACATTAATAATATAATGGTGATAAAATATTAATCGGATGATAAATATGAAAGATACAGACTGATCAAATACCAGTAGACATGTTTATGAGAAATACAAGATGAATGAACTGAAGAAAATTTCCACCCAAGCTACTCTCCATCATAAAAGTGTCCAGCACAAGTTCGGCCGAACTTGTGCTGGACACTTTTAGTCACATGCAGTCAGATGGGATCAATTCTCTATATGGCAACAAAAAAACATTTTTTATTAAACTTCACTACAAGCGGTTTTGTTTAGCTGAATCATCCACCTGTTGTTCTTCCCAACCTCAGGTGTATAATTTTTTATCTTTAAAAAAAGGTCACTTATTACAATTTAGCCCTGATGGCTCCCATTTTTTTCAACACTTCTACTGGCTCTTGAGAGCAAGAATTTTACTAGTATTTTGTTTTTCATAATTGATCTCTTTGAGATTAATTTTACCTTTTTATCCCTCATATTGCTTTTGTATATCAATTTATTTTTTGTAAAACAAATCATTTTCATATTTTTTTACCTTTATTTAATAATATTATAAATGGCATAACATCACCTGGTATGCATTCGGCACATGAGTTTTTTCTATACTTATAAAATTAATAATATAATGGCGACCAAAAATTAATCAAATGATATTAATGAGTGAGGAACAAATATAAAATACCAGTAGACATGTTTGTAAGAAATACTAGATGAACTGAAAAAAAATTCTACCCTAGCTACTCTCCGTCATAAATGTGTCCAGCACAAGTTCAGCCAAACTTGTGCTGGACACTTTTTGTCACATGCAGTCTGGTGTGATCAATTCTCTCTCAATCATTGAACTAGAAGTTGTTTGATATGGCTAAATGGTTATGCTGAAGTTTTTTTAAACCTCAGATTGGCACTTTTTTGTTTTTCAAAAAAGCAATTATAGTCCAAGTTTAGCCTCACTGGTGGACATTTGCCCCATCATGTCTACTTGCTCTTGATGGCAGTATATTTATTTTAATTTTTAATTTCATATTTGATTCCTTTAATTTTACCTTTTTATCCCTCATATTGCTTTTGTATATCAATTTATTTTTTGTAAAACAAATCATTTTCATATTTTTTTACCTTTATTTAATAATATTATAAAAGGTGTAACATCACCTGGTATGCATTTGGCACACGAGTTTTTGCTATACTTATAATATTAAAACATAATGGTGACAAAAAATCAATTAAATGATAAATATGAGTGAGGCACAAAGATCAAATACCAGTGGACATGTTTATAAGAAATACCAGATGAACTGAAGAAAAATTCCACCCTAGCTAACCTCCATCATAAAAGTGTCCAGCACAATATTGGCCGAACTTGTGCTGGACACTTTTGGTCACATGCAGTCTGATGTGATCAATTCTCTCTATTGCAATGAAGATGAATTTTTCTTCAATAATTGCACTAGAAGTTGTTTGATATGGCAAAATTGTCATCCTGAAGTTTTGGTAAAGCTCCAGTGGATTTTTTTTTATTTTTACAAAAAAGAAATTATAGTCCAAGTTTAGTGCCACTGGTGGGCGTTCACCCCATCATGTCTACTTGCTCTTGATGGGAGGAATTTCACTTTAATTTTTTATTTCATATTTGATCCCTTTAATTTTACCTTTTTATCCCTCATATTGCTTTTGGATATCAATTAATTTTTTGTAAAACAAATCATTTTCATATTTTTTTATCTTTATTTAATAATATTATAAAAGGTGTAACATCACCCGGTATGCATTTGGCACACGAGTTTTTGCTATACTTATAATATTAATAACATAATGGTGACAAAAATCAATCAAATGATAAATATGAGTGAGGCACAAAGGTCAAGTACCAATTAATCAATAGTTCTTTTTAATATTATAAATTTTTTGATTAAATAAAATGGTAATAATGAATTATATTTTTCATCCACAATTCCACTCTAATGATTCCCACTGCACAAAAAGGGTTCACTTGGTCCTTTCTTTACTGCTTGTGCATATATTTTATTGCCCACAGTACTACAATTTTTTGTAGTGATTATCCCACATCTGATTCAGGAGTATTTTTAAACAATATAAGTTTTTTTTACAAAAGACCTTATCATATCCAATATCCCACAAAAAATACAACCTGTTTTTGTATTAAAGCCCATTAATTATTAAGAAATTGTTAAAATAATTAGATTAGACCCTGGCACAGCTAGATCCATACCAACCGACCTAAAGTCTTTTCAATATTGAAAACAATTAAATAAAATTATGATATCATACTAAATTATGGGCACCAACCATAATTCAGCACTTCTCATTTGCTCTGCTACAAAATGAGTGCATGTAGCATTTTTCTAACGTCGGACTGTTTTTCTTCCTTCCCTCACACCTTTAGTCCAGATTGAAAATTTAGTATGAGTTTTGGTCAAAATGGTTTGCCAGTGTTATCTGTATGCAATATGAATTCATATTGCATATTTCTATTTATGCATAAAATATACTCGTTAAGCATCATTTTTTTTGCATTTTTCAATCATTATGCATATTTATGCATATTCATATGCATATTCATTATACAGATTTATATGCATATTAATATATTTTATTCATATACGTATATGCACCTTTTTTTTGCATATTCAATATTAATATTTTTAATGCATATTCAATATGCATATTTTTATGCATATTTTTATGCATATTTTTATGCATATTCAATATGCATATTTTTTATGCATAATCACTATGCATAATTTTTATGCATATTTTTATGCATATTTTTTATGCATATTTATTTTTCATAGTCATTATGCATACACTTTGGATAGGCAATTCACATCAATTTTTAGCATGCAATAAGTATCCACCATGCAAATTCAAATGCATATGCATCTATATCATACACGCAACATATATTCAAGTTTAATATTTGAATATTAAGGTATGCTAAGTGATGTTGTTCAACCTTTTGCCAAACCTGTGATTAACTGATGTTCAATGTGGTTCTTAAGCTCTGCTCAAGGAGGGATTGTTCTGGATTCAATCTGTGACAGTTTATTTTTTCAATGTTTTTTCATCAGATTCAAAAACATCTTTCCGACAGTTTCAGGATGATTTCCCAACAGTTTCCTGACAAATTCCTAATAGTTTCAAAAAGAGGGAACTGCTAGCAGTTCACCCCCAGATTTCCCGTGGTGCTTCAGGTGAATCTTCAGTAAAAAGAACATTAGATTTGAATAAACCTAACCCTAATTCCAAGTCTGATTTTCAAAATTTTACAAAAACTTGAAAAGTGGTAATGAAGATGAGATCAAAAGGAGTTTTATAAGTTCACTGTTATCCAGATAAGAGTTATACATATATTTAAGTATGAACTTTTCATAAAAGGAATGAGATATCATATAGGCATGAATAAAAGGAGATGAAACTTACCTTGATTGAAAAGTAGGAAAAATAGAGTGAGAAAGATTGATGTTGGAATTGTGGGGAAATTGAATATGGAGTAAGTGAAATGCATAAAGAATGTGCAATGTATGTGTTTCAATGAAATGGAGCCAAAAAAAGTGAAATAAGGGAAAGGGGGGATAATGGCCATGCCAAGGAGGGATGAAGAGTAGGGTGATGGAGCTAAAAAAGAAAGTAAAGAGGGAGGGACAAAAAAGGTTAATTATACCATTGAAATCCAAAATAACCACTTACAAAAAAAAATTTAGATAAAAAAAATAAAAAACAGAAAAAAACAAAAAAAATTATAATTAGTAATCAAAAAATCAAAAAAAAGAATAAAATGACTTAACTGGAGAGATGAGATGACAAAATGAATGAAACCATATTGTTTGAGGGATGTTGGAGGAGAATAGGAAAAGGATATGAGGGATGAATAAAAAAAATCACTGACAAAATATGTGATTTCAGAAAATATGCAATTTCATGTTGAGCTGGTGAAAGAAAACCAATGAGCCATCCAAAAGAAAGATTTTCACTGTAAATTCCAAAAAAAAATGAATATGCAACAAACCAAAATACCAACCCAAGTGAATGAAGTACACAAAGAGGACATTTGGAGAGTACAAAATGGTATGGGAAAGAAAGGGATGATGTGGCCAACATGTGGTTTTGAAAAAAAAATCATGAAAAAAGTTCTGATTTGAGGTCAGAACTGACACCCATTTTTGAAATAAGTGACTTTTTTGCAAAATTTAAGTGCTGATTTGGTTTGAAATCCGCACTTAAGTTAAGTGTGGATTTTCCAGAACTGACACCCCCTATTACATACTTTTGAAATATATTGTGATATATAGTGATTTTTTCTATTTTGTGATTACTCTGATAAAAAGTTCATGCATCTGTGTATGTATTTAATATAGTTTAGTGAAAAAGTGCAACACAGAGGGAATATATAGATTCAGTAGGATAAACTATTATTAAAGTTATTTTATTGCTACAATAAGGCATATTCAGAGAGAGTGCTTCAAGAGGGAGTAGCTGTGGATATTAGCACTTATTAAGAATAGAAATATCCAGATAGTAATATTTGTTTTTCCTTATCTTTTAACTCATCTCTCAACTAGTAAACTATCTAGTCAGATCCTAGTATTACACATTGTTGCGCTGTTTTCAAAATAAGAGTGGCAGGCAATTCTTTTTAGAAATTAAAAAGAAGAGCCAACCCATCTTGCATTGTGTCTACTGCTTAGTACTTTAGAACTCTCTAAAACGGGGCATGTGAAGATAATTGAAGATGAAAAGGAGAAAAAACATGTAGATGAGATAGAGAGGTGTTTTGAATGGAGAGAATAGACAGGATGAGATGAGAATAAAAGTGCGCAGCAAGGTAGAAGGCATATCCAGAGAGTAGTCAAAGATGTGGTTATGAATGAGTGTACACCAAGATGTGGTTATGACAGAAAGTTGTTCAATATGTGGTTATGAAAAATTGAGTAGAAAAATGTTGGATAAGAGGTCAACTTTGACACGCAAAATGTCTAATAACCCAATTATTAGCAAAAATAATTGTGGAAGATAATTATTTTATAAGAATTTCTATCCACAATTAATTTAATTGTGGATTAGTCAACTTTTATACCCCCTATTTCATGTAAAATTTTCATAGAACATAAAATAAAGCAAATGGTTTACTATATATAGCAAGGTGTTTCATTTTAACTTTTTATTTGAATTTTATTTTGAATTTAAAAATATTATACATGTCACTAAAGTTATTCTGAACTAAATTAAAAGCTCTATACATTCATCTAATTAAAGAAAAAAAGTGCATTAGCTCAAAATTTTAATATAGGCTTTTTTACTTTTCCCAACTTGTTTCAAAATTTTACCCATTTTATTGGTTTTCTATCTTATGTATATTCTTAATAAAAATTCTGTAAAAGACTTTGTAAAAAATTGAAATATTATTTAATGGATAGTTTTTACACTTCTGTAGATCTTTAGTCTCAATGTCTGGTACTTATTACAAACATTGAATAAACCAATAGCTTGTATGTATTGAGGGGTACAAATAGAATTAAACCACTTTTACATGTTGTTTTTGATTTTGGAAAATGAGTGCTGCTGTCAGCCAGGCTATACCAGGAGCCCAGTAAATTTTATCTTAATTTAATGGAACCAAAAGAGGGTGTAAAAATATGCATTTTATTTATATAAATTAATATTTTATTGCATAATAAAATAATATAGGTATCTTATTAAATATGAATAAAATAAGGTTTATATTATTTTTGTTTTTATATAGTTTATTTATACATTTAAATTAAGCATGATATATTTTATATTCTATAAATTATGGCGCATTTGTATGTATTTAATAAATATAAATTAATAATTAATTAATTATAAACATATATTATAATTATAAGTGTAAAATTAAGTTATAATGTAATTTAATTAATTAATTAAATTTATATATTAAATAAAGCCTTACAAATCTCGATAAACAGTAATATTGGGTGCTTTTTTACCCTTAATTGTGTCAGGAAATTATTAAATAAATTAAACTACTTATTTAAGATAATAATATTAAAAAACTCAATTTAAATTAAAAATATGATTAAATTAATTACTTGTTTCAACTACATTAATTATTAAGTTATTAAAATATTTAAAACAAACAATTGATTTTCCTTTACAATTGAATTAAATTAATTACAAAAATTTTTGTGTCAAAATATTTTTTTGTTTCAATTCAAACCTTTAACAAAACATTGTAATACCTGTTTGGATTATTTTACTCACAGTTATTATGTTTCAGACTTATTTAGCTACTCATTATTTTAATTAACTAGTTTGGGAAACTATGGTGGGAAAATTAGTCTCTTACTCATGGGTTCAATTAGTTGTTTCATGTTTTTCTCTCAATATCTATGTTGTAGTTATATTCTTTTATGTTCTTGTTTTACCTTATTACTATTGTGTAAATACTCATTTTTGGCGCTTCAGAGGACCCCTTGCCTATAAAAAGGCCTTGAATAATCCCCTGTAGCCTCATCACTTACTTACTCATCATATTTTAAATATTTTATTTTATTTTATTATTTCTTGTGGCGCTCCAGTCCCCTTAAATACTAAATAAAATTATAAGGCTGTTTTAAGATTTTTAATAGTCAGTTTGTTGATATTTGAGCAGAGAGAAAAATAAAAGAATTACTAGTATAACCAGTTCACCCCTTGTCATATTTTTTGTCTACCAAAATAGTTACAGTATCGTCCCATCATCCTTTATTCTTCTTCCTCCTTTTCTTCTTCTTCTTCTTCTTCTATATTTCAACTTCTTCTAGAAGACCAGCCAACAATTGGGACCTTTCCAAACAGCGACAATGAACTTGACAAATTTTGGACAAATGACAAATTCACAGACCACCTTGTGCAAAAAGTAAACTTTTTTGGCAACCTTTAATCAAACAGGGAACTTAAATTAAGGTTTATATATTTTTAAAAGTTATATATTTTGTAGGTGATTTAACAATCACTACTGTAAGTCAACCTTTGCTCCTATCAACTCTTTTATTAAATTTTTTATTGCAATAACAGTGAATGTGGCTTAGTGCTGATTCACTGAGTGTAAGTGTTCAATTAAATTTTAATTTTTTTTCCTAGTTGACTATAATAGAGTGTTAATACCTCTTATTCATAGAAGATTTCAAAAATTTAATTTTAATATATATGAATTATTAATTAAATTTTTATTATTATAAATTTGTTGATTTCAGTTGACTATAATAGTACTCTGTACTTAGTCCCAGTACCTGCCATATAAATTCTGGTATTATTATTGTTGGTTGACATTAAACCTTTATTGTTTAAGTCCCAATATTTTATTTAAATCAAATATAATTTTCTTTAATTATATTAAATACTACTTTAAATTTGAATAATTGTATTTATTTTTAAAATAATATTGTAATATAAAAATATATTTTTGTCTTCTAAGCTGACATATTTATTTTTTTAAAGGAATTATATAAAATTTATTTTCCCACTTACATGTCTAGCAACTTGACTGAGAGCATGGATAACCTGCATGTGGATGACATTGGAGTGGATGTTGATAATGAATCTATAGGTTCTTCAAAATTAACTTACTGGAAATCTTCAGCTGACAAACAGCCTTCATACCCTTCAGGACATAGAAATGTCAAGAGAAGTGACAAACCCCCCTCATCAAAATATTCAGAACAAAGTCAAACCTCTGGTCAATCAGGAGAATCCTCTAAGAGGTATAAAAATAAAAAAGATTCCTCTAAACCAACAGGTCAACAATTTATCCAGCCACATAAAGGAGCTGAGAGCAGAAAGTATGAAATATAAGGAAAGAGTGGACACCCTTTGGTCCAAGATGCAGGAGCTTCTATCTCAAAAGCAGGTTTAACTTCCTCCCATGTCATCAACTCATTCTCATTCTCAGCCCCCTCAAACTCCCACCTCCTTCCAGCAAAACCAAAATACTCTTGAAGTGTAACAATGGAAATGTGATTATCTCATGATCCACTATCAACAGAATGTGCAACATCCTCCTGCTCATCAGCCTGGCCTATCCAAAACACCCAATTTACATCCTCCTCCTCATCCTTACCATCAAAGCAGGAGAAAGAAGGCCCAAATCCAGTCTCAAACCCAGGGAAAGTTTCCTCCTCTGCCATGGTTAGTATTTTAGTTGATAAACATTTTGGAGTGTATTCTAATAAGCTTTCTTTGACAGTTAATCTTATTTAGAATGGTAAAAAAACAGTTAACCCTATTAAAAGGTAGCTTCCTGTAACTAGTAGCCCTAATCATGTTCTGAGTAAACTTTTTTTTGATGAGCCATTAAATTTAACCTCTACTTCTTTAGTTAATCCTTCTCTTGCAATAAAGAATGATTCTGTTGCTTCCAAAATTTATGTTTTACTTGAAAAAACTTCTGAAGAAATATTGAAAGACTCTCCTGATTTTAGTGTTATCAAAGACAAACTTTTAAAAGATTCGCTAAAACATGAGAATGATAGATCAAATAATTTACATTTACATCGCAACGTGAGTTCTTCTGTTCAGGAAACAGATTATTTTAAATTAAAAGACACATTTAATAATGTCTTTGCTCAGCAAAAGTCTATTAAAAGTGATAACAGATCACTCTCATATAAATATAATCATCTACGTAATGTTATTGATGATCTGAAGCCTCTTCTTGATGAAAATACTTCTTTAAAAAATGTCAATATGCTTCTGCATAGTGAATTGAGAAAATTAAAAATTTATTTCCATAATTTGAGTAATAAATGCTCAGTAGAAGAAGACAGAAATTTTCTATCTATTTCTAGGATTAAAAATCAACTATCTTATATTCCTGATTTAAGAAATAAATTGTCTGATCTTGAGAAAAACTTTTCTGCATTACAGGTTGATCATAATATCCATTGTGATGAGTTAAGAAATATTCCTCAACCTACTGTTAATTATAAAAATAAACAGTCTGAACATGGTGTTTCTACTCTCCCTTGTAATGTACCAATTATGCCAGCTGAACATTTGTCTATGAGATCTTTTGCATCAAATAAAAAAGAATTTGATACTCACAATGAGCCATCTACCTCTGTGAATAATGATATATCTGAAAACCTTTCAAGACTTCAAGAATTGATAGCCTTGAGTAGTTCAAACCATAAAACTGACCATCCTGGTAGTAATAAAAATTGGCCTAATCTGGAACAATATCCTACCTTTGATGGTGATTCTTCATCTGATTGGCAACACTTTATCCAAATAACTGATAATTTAAAGAGATCATATTAATTTCCAGATGAGTAAATTGTTTCTAAGTTAATTTCTTTATTCTCCAATGTATCCTTGATGTGGTATGAATCGATTTTGTTAGATAACAACCATTATACATGGAATGAATTGAAAACTTATATTGAGAATCAGTTTGGTGGTTCAAAATTCAGGTTGGCTCAACAAAGACTGCATTAAAATGCAAAATATGTGTCCTCCTCTGTTGATAAACCCATTTTTTTTCTTATGAAATCAAAAAAAATCCTGAGAGCAATTGATCCAAAGATGGATTATGATATTTGGAGAGATAAAGTTTTATATAAATTACCAAATTATCTTAGGTATTTAATTGTGGCTAGAACTGAGCATGTGAGGGAGAACTCTTCTTTCATTAATATCTGTAATGAAGTACTGCTCAACCATAGATGTGAACCATGGAATTATCCTGTTAAATCTTATCATGACGAGCAAAAGCCTTCCACAAAACTTCCAGAAAAAACTGGTAGACCTTCTTCCCCAGTTGAACCAAAGAAATATGCAACAAACACTAGTTTTAAATGTAAATAACCATGGCAGAAAGGACATATTTGTGACAAGAAAATTCATCTTGTTGAACAATCTGAGGAATCTGAAAATACTCAAGCTGATCTTGATGATTCCTCCAGTGACTGTAATAGCAATATTTCTTATGACCATGAGTCTTCCCAAGAAGTTCTTGTTTTAGAAAAGGATATCCAATATTTAGATGATAGGTCTGATAATTGTGATATTGACTTGTCATCTGTAGAAAATGCTGAAGTAATTAGATATATTACTGACAGTTCCATTTTTATATCACCTTTGAGAGCACCAGTTATCATAAATGGAAAAAATGTTGGGTTTATTCTTGAATCTGGTGCTGGAGGAAGTGCAATGTCTGAGAAAGCACTGGCTTCTGCAGATAAGGATTACCAATGCAAATTATTACCTATAACATCTGAAAAATGGAAAGGTTATGGTTCTGTGTTATGTCCCATTGGAAAATTCAAAACCACTGTATTCTTTAATTATAATGGTGGTTTTGTCAGAGCTATTTGTGAATTTGTTGTGATGAAAAATGACAATTTAAAAAATTGGTTTATCATGGAAAATGACATTTTTACCATGTTTGGCATTAAGTTGGATCCTGCAAACAATTGTTTTACCTTGGGCTTGAATGGGAAAAGAAAATTTAAAATTTCTTCTTCTAAAAAGCATTCTGCACCCTGATTAAAATCTTGTCACTCTTTGATCCAATGTAAAGGTAGACAAACAGAGGAAATGGATGTGTTATTGTCTTAGATTGAAACAGCTTCATTTGGTGATCAATTAACTGTTGATCAAAGAGTTTCAATAGTAGACTTAATTACATCTTTCCCTATGGCTTTTGCTCATGGTTCTCATGTCTTAGGAGTTGTTAAGGATGAAATGAAAATTACTTTATCCTGTAACTTGAGTGATATTCCTCTTAGTCTTAGGGAAAAACCACATCCTGCTTTTCCAACAAAGAGAAATTATATTGAAGATAATATTTCCACCTTATTAAAAATGAATATCATTGAGAAGGTGGATGTCACCCCAAAATATTGTGTCATCTCCCCAGTGTTGATTTCTTATGAAAAAGATAAGGCTTGATTACGTGGGGATTATAGAGCATTAAACACTTTTACTGTTGATGATATTTATCCTTTACCCAGAATTAATTCAATACATGCTTTCTTGCAAGGTGAAAAATTTATTAGTTTTCAGGATGGTAATAAAGGTTATCATCAAATACCTGTTGAGAAAAATTCACAGAATTTATTGCTTATTGCTACTCATATGGGAATATATAAGTATGTTAGGATGCCATCTGGCCCTAAAAATTCCCCTTCAGTATTCAAAATGTAATGGATAACTTATTTCATCAGGAAATAATTGTAGGTTGGTTAATGGTTTATATTGATGACATCATAGTTTCTTCTAAAACTTTTGATGAACATATTTAAAACTCAAATAGAGTCTTCCAGAAAATGGATGAAACTAACATGAATTTATCCTTAAAAAAGTGTAAATTTGGGTTTCAATACTTGAAAGTCCTGGGTCATGTAGTTTCTGGCTTACAGATATGTGTAGACCAAGGAAAAGTTCCTGCTATCCAAAATGTGTCAGAAACAACTTCTGTAAAAGGAATACAGAGTTTTTTGGGAATGTGTGGCTACTATAGACAATATATAAAAAATTATCAAGTCATAGCCTTACCACTTAACAAACTAACAAGAAAAGATGTGACTTATATATGGAATGAGGATACTCAAAGAGCTTTTGATACATTAAAGAAATTTTTAATGTCAGCTCCAATCCTTGCCCTTTTAGATTTTAATAAGCCTTTTGTTCTTTATATGGATGCAAGTTTTATTGTATTTGATGCTGCTCTACATCAAAAACAAATTATTAATGAAAAATTTTCAGAAGTAGTAATTTGTTATATTTCAAGAACCTTAAGAAAAAGTAAATTGAAGTATGTTGCCACTTAATAAGAGTGCTTAGCAGCTGTACGTTCTTTAAAAAAGCTTCATTATTATTTATATGATCAAAATTTTGAATTAGTTACTGATTGAAGTGCTGTGAAATCCCTCTTAAACTTGAAAACACCAAATAGACATATTTTTGGGTGGCAACTAGCTGTTCAAGAATACAGAGGTAGATTAACTATTATTCACAGGGCTGGAAATTTTCATTAAAATGTTGATATGTTGTCCAGATTACCTCTTACAAATGATGTATCCAATCCAGCCTATGTACCTGAGGATGATACAGTACATATACATGGGATATACATTGTTGATATGGAAGAAGAACTGTTAAAAGTAATTCTGGATTCATATGATCAAGATTCTGATTTAAATAAATTGGTTACAATATTGAATGATCCAAAGAATTCTTCTATTCCAGCATTGATAAAAACTCTTCCTCCAAAGTACCAGAGTGCCTTGAGTAAGGGAAAGTTTTACATTGAAGATGGTTATATTTATTACAGAAGAAAACTGAACAATGTCATTGTTATTCCTCCTTCCATGAAAGAAAACATCTTAAAACTGTCATGATGACATATTAGCAGGACATTTTGATCTTGAGAAAACCATTATCAAAATTAAAAACACTGCTTGGTGGGCTAATATGTCTGAAGACACTAAATTATATGTTGAATCTTGTGATTCTTGTCAAAAATCTAAAAGATTTACAGGTAATAGAGCAGGAGAGTTGCAACATATTGAAGCACTTGATGCTCCTTGAAAAATCATTAACATGGATTTTGTCACTGGTCTTCCTGTAGCAGGTAAAGACAGTTATAACTCTTGTTGGGTAATAGTGGATAGATTCACTAAAATTTGCAAATTTATTCCCACCCACAAATATGTATCCACAAAAGAATTAGCTTTATTATGGTGGTCTTACATGTTTAATATTGTTGGATTTCCAAAAGTTATTATCTCTGATAGAGACCCAAAATTTACATCTGAATTTTTAACATCTTTGATGGATATTTGTGGCTGTGAGTTGAAATTGTCTACAGATCACCATCCTCAGATTGATGGTCTATCTATAAGAATGATTCAAACTCCGGAAGATATGATTAGAAGGTATTGTGCCTTTGGATTAGAATATAAAGACAATGACAGATTTACTCATGACTGGGTCAATCTATTTCCTGGTCTTGAATTTGCATATAATAGCACTGTTCATTCTGTCACTGAGAAAAAGCCTTTTGAACTTTGGTTAGGTTATGTCCCAAACACTCCTGCTCAGATTCTCAATAATAAATTACCTAAGTTGGAACTACACCCTGGTGTAAAATCTTTCATGCAAATGCAACAGCTATGCAGAAAACATGCTCAGAGCTGTATTGATAAAGCATTTGAATACAAAAAGAAAAGATGGGATAAATCCTATAAAGAATACACATTTAACAAGGGTGATGAAGTGTTGATATCTACTGTCAATTTCAATCTACAAGGAAGCAACAAATTAAAATATCCTTTTGTGGGACCATTTGTTGTTAAAAGAATGGTTGGAAATAATGCAGTAGAAGTTGTATTGTATTCTCCATATGATAGGAAACACCCTGTTTTCCCCATTTCTTCGCTTAAACCTTATATTTCCAACTGTGACTTATTTCCCAAAAGAAGGGGAAGACCTAAGAAAAACCCTCAGGAAGTCACAGAAACTGCAGAAGTTGATAAAAATCTCAATGATATAATTATCACATCTTAAAGAGGTATTGAATATTTTTTGAGATATAAGAACAAATCTTCTGAAAATTATGCATTGATACCTGGAAAAGAAATTTCAAATCTTCTTACTTTGTTAAAAAAGTGTAAAAAGAAAAAATCTTAGCATTTTTTTATTGTTTTTTAGAGTGAGGGAGTGTCAGTTTATGATTGTATATAAGTATAATTTGATTGTAAATATTAATGGTCCAACTACTTATTAATAAATGATTTAGTGATTAAACCTCAGGGAAAGACTAATAAAATAATTATTCTCATTTTAAACTCACAATACTTGGATTTTATGTGTGCTAGTGGTGGAAAATAGAATAATAAAATATAGTTATAGCTTATATAAAGATAATATTAATTTATAAATGCTTTATAATATATTTCTATATTATAATAATTATTTTAAAATGTTTATTTAAGTTCTAGTAAGTAAGTGTTGTCTATAACCCATCAAAATCCTTCCTTACTTATACCAAAATCTACTGGAGTGCACAGACCTTCAATCCAGATGATGTCACTGCTATCCCCGGCAATTACAGCACTGTGAGGACCCATCACCTCCCCATGGCGTCTACTTCAAGCAGTTTCAACACCCAGACCTCCAGTAAGGACCCTCTATCACAATTAATGATACCACAGACCCATACCATAAATAGAATAGACTTGTCAAGGTACACTTTTAGTCTAGAAGATTTGGTACGTAGTTCTACGAGGATTTAAAAGGCTTAAATGGATCTTCAACAAATTTTGTACGTATTTCTTAATTCAAAGATGAATTTTTTACTCAATAACAGAGGTAGGATTAAAATATTAATATAATTTATAAATTAGAATTACGCTATTGTAAGTACTAATGATATAGAATATAAGAATAAGTGTTTATTTGGTTATTGTTGTAATAAAATGGTTTGGTAATATAGAATGATCAAAAGACAACAAAAAGAGAGGCCTTTTATAGGCAAAGGAGAGACAAAGCACGGAAATCAAATTCTAAAAACAGTAGGAAGAGAGAGAGAAAAAGAACATTCCAGAAGGAGTATTTCAAATAATAAAGTTATTCTAAAAAGAAGGCGTCAAAAAGATGTATTTACAGAGTATGTCAGAAATACATCAATATTTTTAATATTTACTGTAAAAGTCAATCCTAAATAAGAAATTTGATTTTTTTGTATATATTTAATATTATTTGAATATTTAAATCTTATTTTATCTTTGTATTTATTTTTTAATATAAAATTTTATTTTTTCCCAACCTGTCAAATGAGCACGGTGTTAGAGAAAAATATAAGGGACAAAATTATAATTTTAATTTTAATTATTTATTTAATTAATTAATTTAATTTTAACATTTTGTAATTATTTAATTTATTATAACTAATTTTAATGTAACTAAATGATAATTAAATAATAATTAAAAATGATAAGGTGCGGCTTCATCCAGTAAATAATTAATTATTTCACTGGGTAAGTCTAGTAGCCTGGCTGACACTCCCTCACTCTAAAAAAAAACAATAAAAAAAAAATGCTATGATTTTTTCTTTTTATACTTTTTTAGTAGAGTAGGAAGATTAGATATCTCCTTCCCAGGTATCCAAGAATCATATTCAGATGATTTATTCTTGAATCTCAATAAGTATTCTGTACCTTTCTCAGAAGTGACTATTCTGTCATTTAAAATTTTTTCAATTTCTGCTGTCTCAGTGATTTCATTTGGGGTTTTCTTTGGTCTACCCCTCCTTTTTGAAAATAAATCACTATTGGATGTGTAAGGTTTCAAAAGAGATATTGGAAAAACAGGATGTTTTCTGTCATATGGGGAATACAGAATAACTTCAACTGCATTATCTCCAATCATTCTTCTGACAACAAAAGGACCAACAAATGGATCTTTTAATTTGTTATTACCTTGTAAGTTGAAGTGGACTGTAGAAATCAACACTTCATCACCCTTTTTAAAAGTGTATTCTTTATGGGATTTGTCCCATCTTTTCTTCTCATATTCAAATGATTTTTCAATACATTTTTGAGCATGATTTCTACATAGTTGTTGCATTTGAAGAAAAGATTTTACACCAGGATGTATATCCAATTTAGGTATTTTGTTATTGAGAATTTGGGCAGGAGTATTAGGAACATATCCAAGCCAGAGCTCAAAAGGCTTTCTTTGAGTAACAGAATGAACAGTGCTATTATAAGCAAATTCTAACCCAGGAAGTAAGGTAACCCAATCATGAGTGAATCTGTCATTATCTTTATACTCAAGGCCAAAGGCACAATATCTTCTTATCATGTCCTCTAAATTCTGAATCATTCTTTCAGCTAAACCATCAGTCTGAGGGTGATGGGCAGTAGAAAGTTTCAGATCACAACCACAAACATCCATCAGAGACATCCAAAATTCAGAAGTAAATTTAGGGTCTCTGTCAGAGATTATGGCTTTAGGAAAACCAGCAGTATTAAACATATGAGACCACCATAAGAAAGCTAATTCTTTAGTGGAAACATCCTTGTGGGTAGGGATAAATTTACACATTTTTGTGAATCTGTCCACAATAACCCAACAAGAGTTATAACTGTCTTTACCAGCAATAGGTAATCCTGTTACAAAATCCATGTTTATTATTTGCCATGGGGCATCAGGAGGTTCAATATGTTGCATTAATCCTGCTCTTTTACCAGTTAATCTTTTTGATTTTTGGCATGAATCACAGGATTCAACATATAATTTTGTGTCTTCAGACATATTAGCCCACCAAGCAGTGTTCTTAATTCTGATCATTGTTTTGTCAAGATCAAAATGTCCAGCTAATATGTCATCATGACAAATTTTCAAGATGATTTCTTTCATAGAAGGAGGAATAACAATAACATTACTCAACTTTCTTCTATAATATAGATATCCTTCATCAATTGAAAATTTTCCTTTTTCCAAACCTTTTTGGTACTTTGGTGGAAGGGTTTTAATTAATGCTTGTATTGAAGAATTCTTTGGATCATTTAATATGGTGCATAACTTTTTCAAGTCAGTGTCCTTATCATATGATTCCAGAATAAGCTGTAATAGCTCTTCCTCCATATCAACCACATATATCCCATGGATATGGATAATTTCATCCTCAGGATCATATGCAGGATTTGAGTCATCATTTGGTAAGGGTAACCTTGATAACATATCCACATTTGAGTGACCAATACCAGCTCTGTGAATAATTGTCATTCTCCCTCTGTACTCTTGAACAGCCAGCTGCCATCTAAACATATGTCTATTAGGTGTTTTCAAGTTTAAAAGGGATTTAACTGCACTGCAGTCAGTGACAAGTTCAAATTTCTGGTCATCTAGGTAATAATGAAGCTTTTCTAGAGCCCATACTACAGCTAAACACTCTAATTGAGTAGCACCATATTTCAATTCACTATTTCTCAAGGTTCTTGAAATATAACAAATTACTACTTCTGAAACTTTATCATTTATCACTTGTTTTTGATGGAGGGCAGCACCAAGACCAATGAAACTGGCATCAGTGTACAAAACAAATGGTTGATCAAAGTCAGGTAAAGCAAGAATTGGTGCTGACATCAAACAGTGTTTCATAGTGTCAAAGGCTCTTTGTCTTTCACTATTCCAGACAAAAGCAACATCCTTTCTAGTTAATTGGGTAAGGGGTAAAGCTATGACTTGGTAATTTTTAATATACTGTCTATAGTATCCACACATTCCCAAAAAACTTTGGAGCTCTCTTACTGTTGTAGGAGCTTTCACCTGTTGTATGGCTGCCACTTTGTTCTGGTCAACACATATCTGTAAGCCTGAAACAACATGGCCAAGAACTTTTAAAGAATGGAAACCAAATTTACATTTCTTCAAAGCAAGTGTCATATTTATTTCGTCCATTTTCTGGAATACTTTACACAGGTGTTTAAGATGGTCCTCAAATGTTTTTGAGAATATAATGATATCATCAATATAAACCATCAGCCAACCTTCAATTATCTCTTGATGGAATGTGTTATCCATTACTTTTTGGAAAACAGAAGGGGCATTTTTAGGGCCAAATGGCATCCTAATATACTTATAAATACCCATATGAGTGGCAATCATCAGAAAGTTCTGAGAGTTTTTCTCAACAGGTACCTGGTGATATCCCTTATTACCATCCAAACAGCTGATATATTTAGCACCCTGTAAAGTAGCATGTATAGAGCTGATTCTAGGTAAAGGATAGATATCATCAACAGTATAAGTATTTAGTGCTCTATAATCACCACATAACCTGGCTTTATCTTTCTCATAAGAAATTAGGACAGGTGAGATAACACAATATTTAGGTGTTTCAACTACCTTTTCAATAATATTCATTTTTAAAAGGGTAGAGATATTATCTTCAATATCTTTTCTCTTTGTGGGAGAAGCAGGATAAGGCTTCTTCTTTAAACTAGGTGGTATATCAGTTAATGGGCAAGACAATGAAAGTTTCATTTCCTCTTTCACTAATCCCAGTTCATGTGACCCATGAGCAAAGGCCATAGGAAAAGATTTTATCAAGTTAATGATGGAATCTTTATCCTCACCAGAAAGTTGTTCTCCAAAAGAGGCATTGTCAATTTCAGACATAAGGGCATGCATTTCCTTTGTAGATCTTCCTTTATATTGAACCACAGAATTACATGTGTTCAATTCTGGTTTTAATAATTTTTTAGGGGAGGAAATTTTAAATTTTCTCTTCCCATTCAACCCCATTGTGAAACATTGGTTTGAAGGATCCAATTTTATGCCATACTTGGTTAAAATATCATTCCCTACAATAAACCAATTGCTCAAGTTATCATTTTTCATGACAACAAAATCACAAATAGCTCTTACAAAACCATGGTTATATTTAAAAAACACTGTGGCTTTGTATTTACCAATGGGGGACAAAACAGAGCCATACCCTCTCCAATTTTCAGAAATGATAGGCAACAGTTTAGATTTATAGTCTTGATCTACTGAGGCAAGTGCTCTTTCAGATACTACACTTCCTCCAGCTCCAGAATCCAGAACAACTTCAATGCTGGTTCCATTAATCAAGACTGGTGCCTTAAGAGGGGCAATAACAATTGAGTTATCCTCAATGTTCTTTATGATCTCAGCATCCTCAACTGTAGATAAATCATTATTATCAATGTCAATAGTATTTAAATAATGAATATCTTCTTCCAGCATCAAGATTTCTTGTTGAGATTCATATGAAATATTGCTGGCACAATCACTTGATGTATCATCCAGTGCCACTGTGTCATCAGCATGCTCCTCTGTTTGTTCCACAAGATTTATCTTCTTGTCACAAACATGGCCTTTCTGCCAAGGCTTGTTGCACTTGAAGCAAGTGTTTGTTGCATACTTCTTTGGTGCAATAGGGGCAGAAGGTTTACCAACCTTTTCCAGAGGTTTTTGTTGGTAAGTGGAGGGTTTCTCCAAAGGGGTCCTAGGAATGAATCTTCTTGCATCATACTTATTGTTTAGAAGTATCTCATTGCAAGTATTAATGAAAGAAGAGGGTTCTTTGGAGAACTCAGTCCTAGCCACAATCAAGTCTCTCAGAGACATTGGTAATTTATAGAGGATCCTGTCCTTCCATAAATCAAACTCCATATTTGGGTCCATTGCCCTTAAGATTTTTACAAGTTTCATTAAAAACTCAATAGGTTTATCAGTAGAAGAGCTATATCTAGTTTCCTCATACTGCCTTTGTTGAGCCATTCTGAACTTGGAGCCACCAAATTGTGCTTTAATTAATTTCTTCCAATCCTCCCATGAATAGTCATTCCCATCCAGGAGAACAGATTCATACCACATCAGGGCAACATTAGTGAACAAAGAAATTAATTTGGACACAATTTCCTCATCTGGGAGTTTGTAAGAATTTTTTAAATTATCAATTCTGCAAATAAATTGTTGCCAATCAGAGGAAGAATCACCATCAAATGTTGGGTACTGGTCAAGTTTTGGCCAATTCTTTTGATTTGAAGGAGTCTCCTTAGTACTAGCTTGTTTCTGAGTAAGAAGAAGCTGTAATTTCTCTAATTGTGCTGAAATCTCATTGTTTAATCCTTCTGTTGCAGATCCTGGTGCATCATCAGTTTTTGATGGAAACTCAGTGTTATCAACAGGTATTTCTGGATCAATTTTTATTTTAGATGAACAAGCCACAGGTACTGGTTGAGAATCCTGCACTATATGTTCCTTCACAGAATTGTCAGAATATTTTTGGTCATTTAACAATGAGTTCAATGTTTCTTCAATGGTTGTTAGTCTTGTTTTCATTCTTGGAAGACTAGATAAACTTTCATTGACAGTTGCAAAAGATAATTGATTTTTATGTTGAAAAGATGACAACTGGTCACTCAATCTTTTCAGATTTATCTTATCTATCTCTACCTCCTGGCAACAGGCAGATACAGTATCTTTTAGTTTAGACAAATCATTTTTTATATTTTGCCATAAAGCAATTTTCTTTTCATGGGTTGCTTTGTAATGAGACAATTCATCAGAGACTCTCTGTGCTTCACTTTTTAATGCTTGATAACCCTGATCAGTTAACAAACTATTATATCTCTGAGTCAATTGCATATTGTTCATTATATGATTTTGCTTGGCAATAATATCTCTCAAGTGCTCATCATTAATTCTTGCTACATCCGGAGTGTTTCTCAATAAGGAAACTGAGTAACTTTCCAGACTCTCATAGAACTCAGGGTCAAGAGTTTCATCAAACACAGCCATATCAGGATTAATCATTGAGGTAGCAATTAAAAGTAATGGATTGGATACATGAGATAACTGTCTACTATTTCCAGCCTCTATAGGTCTCAAGGTTTCATCTTGCCTTCCAGATTTACCTGAAGGAACAGAGTCAGCCACAAGAAAAGGCACTTGAGAATCAATAGAGGGACGTACCAGGGTTTGCTGGGTATCACCATATTGGGCTTCCTTCTTCTTTTGCCTCCTTGATAAGGGTGGGGAGGAGTGGGGTTTGCCTGGGTGGGCCTTGATGGACCTACCTGAGGTAATTGATGCTGATTTTGAGCTAAGTAGTCCCACTGTGTGTTGAGCCAGTCCCACTGCCACTTGGACACTTCTACCATCTCTTGGGATTGGGGAGCCAATTGTTGTTGATCCCTGGGAGGAAGAGGTTTCCTTTTCTCTTGGAGAGAAGTATTTTTTCTTTTCTCCCATTCTTCCAAGGCATCTACCCTTACCTTTAGTTTTAAGCTGTCTGTCTTTAACTCCTTTATGTGGGTTGACAGATTCTTTATCTGCTGGGACAACGGCATCTTTTTTATTTTGAAGCCTCTTGGAAGCTCTTCTGGTGGGTTTGTCCTGGGTTTCTGATCCTGAGTATTGTCCACTAGGATTTCTACTTTTTCCATTTCCACATCCTGTTTGGGGCAAGGATTTATTAGTTTGAGAAATTCTTCTTGTTAAAGGAGAACTTACAGAAGTAGGCTCATCATAATCAATTAAGTCTAGTTCTTCTTCACGTGCAGTAAAACCACTTTGATCAGTCATTTTAAGATTCTACTGAAATGAAGGAAAAGAGACAAAATTAATTAGTCTTTTATTTTTAATTTTTATTTAACAGAAATAAAATAAAAATAAATAAATAAAAATCTTTTTAGGATAAAAATCAACTTAAATAAAATTAATAAAAAAAATTTAAAACCAGGATAATGCAATCAACTGTAGAAATAAATTAGAATATCTATTAATTTTTATTTTCAGGATTTAAATCAACTAATTTATTACCAGGATTTAGTGTCAACTGAAATAATCAAATATGAATCTTTATTAATAAAAATTATTTTAACTGATTAATTAACTACCAGGACTTAATGTCAACTGAAGTAATTTAAATATGAATTTTATTACTTAAAAAGATTTATTGGATTACCAGGACTCAAAGTCAACTGAAGTAATGAAATGTTAATTATTTATTAAAAAAAATATAATTGTCAGGACAATTTGTCAACTGGAACAATTAATTAATCAGGACAAATGTCAACTGAAAAATTATAATAATTATTTTATTTAATAAAATATTTTATTGTCAGGACAGTTTGTCAACTGGAACAATTAAAATTCAAATTAATCAGGACAATTGTCAACTGAAAAATGATAATAATTAATATTAATATATAATTATTTTATTACCTCTGGGACTAAGAACAGTTATTGCTCTATTATGGTCAACCAGGAAAAAAAATAAAAAAAAATATAATAATAAAATTAAATTCCAATTACCAGACACCTCCCCCTGCAAAATGAGCAAATTAATGCCACTTACAGAGTGCTGAGTAAAAGGAAATACGTAGCAAATGAAGAGTGAAGAGTAACCCACAAATAGTAATTACAATAATTACCACGATATATACGATCTTTAGTCAGTATATGAACTTAAGTTTTGGAGCGCGGTTTGATTCCCGTTCGCAGCAAAAACTTTTATCACGTGACGTATGACGTTCGTCGTTTTCTTGCCTCCACTCGTCCTTTACAGGTGCTTCTACGCCGATGGTCCTCTTGATTACGCCTCAAGTAACGTTGCGCCGTCGATATTTCGGAAAGGTTCCCAATTGTCAAGGTACACTTTTAGTCTAGAAGATTTGGTACGTAGTTCTACAAGGATTTAAAAGGCTTAAATGGATCTTCAACAAATTTTGTACGTATTTCTTAATTCAAAGATGAATTTTTTACTCAATAACAGAGGTAGGATTAAAATATTAATATAATTTATAAATTAGAATTACGCTATTGTAAGTACTAATGATATAGAATATAAGAATAAGTGTTTATTTGGTTATTGTTGTAATAAAATGGTTTGGTAATATAGAATGATCAAAAGACAACAAAAAGAGAGGCCTTTTATAGGCAAAGGAGAGACAAAGCACGGAAATCAAATTCTAAAAACAGTAGGAAGAGAGAGAGAAAAAGAACATTCCAGAAGGAGTATTTCAAATAATAAAGTTATTCTAAAAAGAAGGCGTCAAAAAGATGTATTTACAGAGTATGTCAGAAATACATCAATATTTTTAATATTTACTGTAAAAGTCAATCCTAAATAAGAAATTTGATTTTTTTGTATATATTTAATATTATTTGAATATTTAAATCTTATTTTATCTTTGTATTTATTTTTTAATATAAAATTTTATTTTTTCCCAACCTGTCAAATGAGCACGGTGTTAGAGAAAAATATAAGGGAAAAAATTATAATTTTAATTTTAATTATTTATTTAATTAATTAATTTAATTTTAACATTTTGTAATTAGTTAATTTATTATAACTAATTTTAATGTAACTAAATGATAATTAAATAATAATTAAAAATGATAAGGTGCGGCTTCATCCAGTAAATAATTAATTATTTCACTGGGTAAGTCTAGTAGCCTGGCTGACAAGACTGATTAAAGCGGATACCATAAAGAAACAGGTAAAATAACTCATTCAAAGAGTATATAATGAAACCCAAAGTATATAAAGGAGCCAAATTAACTGTCCAAGTTCCCAACAACATCCCCAAGCATCCATATTAACCTAGTAATCATATCACAACCCATAAATCTGTGAAAATCCATCCAAGGAAGCAGATTAAGTTGTCCAAACTAGATATATGCACCTGAAATAGGTGTATATGCTTGTGTAGGCGTTTTGAGCCCACTGGATACGTCCATATGACCTTAAATAAGCAGAAAAATTAAGTTTATAGGCTATTAAGAGGTTAAAACCCACTTATAGACCTAAGTATACATAATATAACTACATATTTCAATGAATATGAGGTTTATGTATACATATAAGCTTATGTATGTCTATAATTACTTAATATCACTTAATATAAGTATATTATGACTCAATTAACACCTTAATAAGTATTATTAGGCTATGGATAGGCTATTTAAGCTACTATAAGTCATATAATAGTGTAATAATTATATATATATGTATTATAACCATATATAATAGTATTTTAACCTTATTTTTAAGTAATAAACTTAATTTAATTAAGGTTATCTTATTTTAAACATAATAATTACTCAGTCCTGAAGATACCTAGGCTGACACTCCCTCACCCAAAAAAACAATAAAAAAAATGTTAAGACATTTTAATTAATAAGTAAGGAGTGAATAAGAAAATAATTTTAAAATATCTATGATACATATACTGAATTTTAAAGTATTATTTGGATTTAAATTTTTTCAAGAGATTTTTAAGATCAGAGATTTCATTTTCTGGAATCCACTGGTCATATTCACTTGATTTATTTTTAAATCTTAATAGATACTCAACTCCCTTTTCTTTAGTAAGGTGTCTCTTTTTATATATCTTTTCAATTTCTGCCTTTTCAACTATTTCTTCAGGTTTCTGTTTATGCCTTCCTGATCTTCTTGGAAATAGAGCAGTATCATTAGAATGGTATGGTTTTATAAGAGAAATAGGAAATACTGGATGTTTTCTATCATATGGTGCATGTAGAATAACTTCAATAGCATTGTTACCAACCATCTTTTTTACTACAAATGGTCCAATGAATGGATCCTTCAATTTAAAATTAACATTTAAATTGAAATTTAGTGTAGAAATAAGGACTTCATCACCCTCTTTGAACATTTGTTCTTTATTGGCTTTATCCCATCTTTTCTTCTCATACTCAAATGCCTTATTTATACATTCTTGAGCATGCTTTCTGCATAATTCTTGCATCTAAAGAAAAGATTTTGTACCTGGATGGATATCCAATCTAGGTAATTTATTTAGAGTTTTAGCTGGGGTATTAGGTACATAACCAAACCATAACTCAAATGGCTTTTTGCCAGGGACAGAATGTACTGTACTATTGTATGCAAATTATAAACCTGGGATAAGGGTTACCCAATCATGCGTGAATTTGTCATTGTCTTTAAATTCAAGACCAAAAGCACAATATCTTCTTATCATATCTTGTAAAGTTTGTATCATTCTTTCTGCTAGCCCATCATTTTGTGGATGGTGTGCTGTAGAAAGTTTTAATTGACATCCTGAAATATCCATAATTTATTTCCAGAACTCAGAAGTAAATTTAGGATCTCTGTCTGAGACTGTTGCTTTGGGGAAACCTGCTATATTTAACATTTGTGTCCACCATAAGAAAGCTAAGTCCTTTGCAGAAACCTCTTTGTGGGTAGGAATAAACTTACACATTTTTGAAAATCTATCTACAATTACCCAGCAGGAGTTATAGCTCTTATGCCCTGCTGTTGGCAAACCTGTTACAAAGTCCATGTTAACTATTTATTATGGAGCTTTTGGTTTCTCAAGTTGTTGTAATAAACCAGCTCTTTTGCCTGTTAATGTTTTAGATTTTTGACAAGAATCACATGTCTCAACATATTTTTGAACATCATCACACATGTTAATCCACCAAGCTGTATTTTTTACTTTGGTTAATGTTTTATGGAAGTCAAAATGACCTGCTAAAATATCATCATGACATATACTTAGCATTAAATCCTTCATTGAAGGGGGAATTACAATCACATTGCTTAATTTCTTCCTGTAATATATAAAACCATCCTCAATGGAATATTTTCCTTTTTCTAATTCTTCTTTATACTTTTGTGGTAATGTTTTTATTAAAACACTCATTGAAGCATTAGATGGATCATTTAATATTTTAGTAAGTTTACTAAAGTCAGGATCTGAAGCATAATTATCAAGAATTGATTGCATCAATTCATCCTCAAGTTCTACAATATAAATGCTATAAATGTTAATAATCTCTGTTTCAGGAACATAAGCAGGATTATCATCATTATTTGGTAGAGGTACTCTAGATAACAGATCTAAATTAGAGTGTAAGGTTCCTGCTCTATGTGTAATAGTCATCCATCCTCTGTATTCTTGTACAGCTAATTGCCATCTAAACATATGTCTATTAGGATTTTTCATGTTTAAGAGTGACTTAACTGCACTACAGTCAGTTATTAACTCAAATTTTTGGTCTTCCAGGTAATAATGTAGCTTCTCAAGAGCCCATACTACTGCCAAACATTCAAGTTGAGTAGCACCATATTTTAATTCACTACTTCTAAGAGTACGTGAAACATAGCAAATTACTACTTCTGACATTTTTCCTTAAATAAGTTGTTTTTGATGCAAAGCAGCACCCAGACCAATAAAACTTGCATCTGTATACAATACAAAAGGCAATTGGAAATCTGGTAATCCCAAGATAGGAGCTGTCATTAAATATTCTTTCAACTTATCAAAAGCCCGTTGTCTTTCATTATTCCAAATGAAAGCTACTGATTTCTTTATCAGTGTGGTCAATGGTTCAGCAATTAATTGGTAGTTCTATATATATTGTCTATAAGAACCACACATACCAAGAAAAGATTGTATATCCTTTACATTTTGAGGAATTCCAATATTCTTTATTGCAGCCACCTTATTTTGGTCTACACATATTTTTAATCCAGATACAATATGACCAAGAACTTTTAAAGATTCAAACCCAAATTTACATTTTTTCAATGAAAGGGTCATTTTTATTTCATCCATTTTCTGAAATATCTTCTTTAAGTCAATTAAGTGTTCATCATATGTCTTAGAAAACACTATGATGTCATCAATGTATACCATTAACCATCCTTCAATCATTTCATTATGGAATGTTATATTCATTAACTTCTGAAATACTGAAGGAGAATTTTTTGGTCCAAATGGCATCCTGACATATTTATATATTCCCATATGTGTTGTTATCAACAAAAAGATCTGTGAATTATTTTCAGCAGGAATCTGATGGTACCCTATATTTCTATCTAGGCAACTTATATACTTAACACCTTTAAGGGTAGTGTGTATAGAGGCAATCCTTGGCAAGGGATAAATATCATCCACTGTGAATGTATTTAATGCTCTATAATCACTGCACAGTCTTTCTTCATCTTGTTCATAAGTAATTAGCACTGTTGATATTACACAATATTTTGGTGGAGTTTCAACCTTTTCAATAACATCTTAATATTATCCTTTATGTCTTTCCTTTTCATTGGTGAAGCAGGATATGTTTTCTTTTTAAGACTAGCAGGAATATTATCCATATCACAGATTAAACTAATTTTCATTTCATGATCTTTTACAAGGCCAAGTTCATTTGTTCCATGTGCAAAAGCCATTGGAAATGCTTTAATTAAGTCCAAAATATTTGTTTTCTCAGCTTTACTTATCTGAGTGCCAAATGACGCTTTTGAAATTTCTGTTTCCAGAAGTTCCATCTCATTGGATTCTCTTCATTTGCAAGGAATATTTATTACTGACTCAATGTTTAAGACCATGTTAAAAGAATTTATTTTAAATTTCCTTTTACCATTCATTCCAATTGTAAAATTATTATTAGCAGGCTCTAATTTAACACCAAACTTAGTCAGAATGTCATTTCTAATGATAAAACAGCTACTACAATTAGTATTATCAATTACTACAAAGTCACAAGTTACTCCAACATAACCATGTTGATGTTTAAAGAAAACTGCAGCTTTGTATCTACCAATGGGGTGTAGTACTGATCCAAAACCTCTCCAATTTTTTCTTCGAAGGGGTTCAAGCTTTGACTTATACTCACTATCAATTTCCTGCAATTTATTTGTTAAAACAACAGAACCAGAAGCTCCTGTGTCCAATACTATATTTACATTTTCTCCAGAAATGATAGCTGGAACCATGATAGGTGTCATTTTCAAGTTATCAGCTTGTATATCCTTAATGATTTCAGCATCCTCAAAATTCATTAAAGTTTTGTTTGAGTCCATATTTAATATTGGAGTTTCAAAGATGGAAAAATCATCCTCCAACATACAGACTTCATTCTCATCACTATATGAGATATTACTGTCATAATCACTTGAATCTTTACTTTTTTCTGTTTCATTTTCAGATTCATGCTAATTTTCAACAATATTTATATTCTTTTCACATTTGTGACCTTTAAACCAAGGTTTATTACACTTATAACAAGTCTTAGTTTCATACTTTTTAGGTACTACAGGTGCAGTAGGTTTTTTCTGCTTCTCCTGAAGTGTTTTTTAATTCTGATTTTTCACAGGCTCATTATTTTGTTTATATGTGGTGTACCTTGCTTCGTACTTATGGTTTAATATTATTTCATTTCAAATATTAATAAATTCAGAATATTCATTAACCATTATTTTTCTAGCTACAACAATGTCTCTGACAGATATAGGTAATTTATATATTATCTTATCTTTCCATAAGTTAAATTCCATGTTTGGCTCAATGGCTTTTAATATTTTATTTAAATTCATTAAAAGCACCATAGGTTTGTCGCCATTCAACGGATTATACCTAGTTTTCTCATATAATCTTTAATGAGTGAGCCTGAATTTAGCACCTCCAAATTGTTTTTCAATTAGTTGTTTCCATTCAGCCCAAAAGTAATCTTTACCCTCACTCAAGACAGCTTCAAACCATAATAAAGCAACATCCTTAAATAAAGAAATTAATTTTGATGTTATCTCTTCATCTGGTAACTTATATGAGAATTTCAAGTTGTCAATTCTTTGGATAAAATGTTGCCAATCAAAGCTGGCTTCCCCATCAAAAGTTGGGTACTGATCTATCTTAGGCCAGTTCTTCTGATTGGATTGTTTCACTAATCCTAGGTAAATTCAATAACTCATTTACTCTGGATAAATGGTCTTGTATTTCCTCTTGCACAGATTTGACTTACATTTGTATTTTCAGACTTGACATGACCACCAGTTGGTTTTACTTGTGGTGGTATGGGGAATGATTGAGATTCATTTTTTCCAATGAAAGTATTATTATTATACTGAGTATACTTATGATTATCCTGATTCATTAGTAGATTAGAAGTTTCAATCTCAACTTTAGTCAATCTTTGTAGCAGCTCAGAGACACTCTGATTTGTCTGGGCAAAAGATAACTTTGTTCTTGATTCAGTTTTCAATAAATGTGCTTCATAAAACTTTTATAACTCACAGAATTTGTTTGAAAGATCACTATATTTGTTACTCAAAGAATCATACTTACAAGTTAGAGCCAAGTGTTCATTCTCTAATTCTTTATTTCTTGTTGCCAGTTGAGAAATGTTCAATTTCAAGGATGAAATTGTATCACTTGTGAGCTTAACTGTCTGTTCCTCACAATCAGTCATTCTATTCCATAATGCTGAAACAGTTCTATGGACAGTAGGATTATTATTAAAATACTCCATTTCTTCCTTCTTGATTTTTTCATTGTTTTTTGAACTTCTCATCTCACTAGTAAGTGGTGGAAACTGAGGATTAACTGTATTATCACTATAAATAGAACTGTTTTTATTGACAAAAGATAAATCAGGTGTATCTACATCAAAACCTAATTTTCTCAAGTCCTCCTCAATTCTCTGTACAGATTTTAAATCAATAATATTACCTATATTGTAATCATCAGTATTGTGTTCAATCTGAGAGGGTAATTTACTTACCACGGGATTTTCGCAAGCCCTGATTTTTGGTGCTTTTTCTTTCCTTTGTAGGGGTGAGCTGAGGAAGTCTGATGAGGGGGAGGATCCCTGTTGCAATTGTGACTGGACCATTGCTGGTTGAACCAATCCCACTTCCATTTCTCTACCAGGATTTTTTCCTAGGAAAGATGTGACTCTCCTTGGGTAGGGGGTTGTTGGCTTGGCTGCCCTACCTTTAACTCTTCCAAGGTTTGATTCATCTGTTGGAAACCCACCTTACAGTTGTTTTGAAACTGCTCTATCTCCTTTAGCATGAAAGACCTTGATTCCTCCAGTTTCAGAACCTGCTTTTACAGATGGGACAGTTGATCCTTCAGAGGAGGTGAAGTCTTTTTGATTTTTATCTTTTTTAATAGCGCATCCTTTTCCACTATGCTCATTAACTCTGGTTGTGGGTAGGATTGACCCTCCATGGTGATGTCCTGGAGCAATGTTTTTAGCTTTGGACCTGGTGTTATAAGCAGGTTTTTCACTTATATTGTCCTGTTGAGCACTCATTGTGTCTTCAAATAACAACTTTATACATCTACAAAAGGGAAAAACTATATGGTAATTATTAGACAAAAAATATTAGCAATACAATTAATAATAAAAGCTCTGGAGCTTACTCTGAATTTATGTCTTTATTTATTTAAATAAAATATAATAAAAATTTGGAAAAATCTGTTAAAAAAATATAATAAGTTTAACTAGACTTTTATAAGGGCGAATAATTAGCTTACCAAGCTTTAACTAAATACCACTTTAATTGGGTGTTATATTTGTGACCAAATATCAAGTGAAATTGGTTCTATATTGGGTACAGTTACTATTGTAAATACCTAATTTTTATTATAAAAAATTAGTACAATTATTATAGGGGTTTATTTCTGCAATCAATGTGTTATGATGACCCACTAATGTTCTGCAGACCCAAATATTTGATTTGTTTGAGATATACTAGAGTAAAAATCATGTCCTAAGGCTTATACTAAATAATAAGTAATAACTAAGGAAAGACCCCCAATTGTCAGTTTATGCTAGTATATAAGTATGATTTAATAGTAAATATTAATTTTCCAACTACTTACTAATAAATGATTTAGTGATTAAACCTCAGGGGAAGACTAATAAAATAGTTATTCTCGATTCAAACTCACAATACTTGGATTTTATGTGTGCTAATGGTGGAAAATAGAATAATAAAATATAGTTATAGCTTATATAAAGATAATATCAATTTATAAATGCTTTATAATATATTTCTATATGATAATAATTATTTTATAATATTTATTTAAGTTTTAGTAAGTAAGTGATGTCTATAACCCGTCAAAATCCTCCCTTACTTATACCAAAATCCACTGGAGTGCACAGACCTTTGATGATGTCACTTCTATCCCCGGAAATAACAGAACTGTGAGGGCCCATCACCTCCCCATTTTGTTCAATTCAAGAAGTTTCAACACCCAGACCTCCAGTAAGGACCCTCCATCACAATTAATTTTACCACAGACCCATACCATAAATAGAATAGACTGATTAAAGCAGATACCATAAAGAAACAGGTAAAATAACTCATTCAATGAGTATATAATGAAACCCAAAGCATATAAAGGAACCAAATTAATTGTACAAGCTCCCAGTAACATCCCCAAGCATCTATATTAACCCAGTAATCATATCCCAACCCATAAATCCGTGAAAATCCATCCAAGGAAGCAGATTAAGTTGTCCAAACTGGATATATGCGCCTGAAATAGGTGTATATACTTGTATAGGCATTGTGAGTCCACTGAATAAGTCCATATGACCTAAAATAAGCAGAAAAATAAAGTTTATAGGCTGTTAAGAGGTTAAACCCCACTTATAGACCTAAATATACATAATATAACTACATATTTCAATGAATATGAGGTCTATGTATACATATAAGCTTATGTATGTCTATAATTACTTAATATCACTTAAGATAATTATATTATGACTCCATTAACACCTTAATAAGTATTATTAGGCTATGGATAGGCTATTTAAGCTACTATAAGTCATATAATAGTGTAATAATTATATATATATGTATTATAACCATATATATAAGTATTTTAACCTTATTTTTAAGTAATAAACTTGATGTAATTAAGTTTATCTTACTTTAAACATAAGAATCACTCAGTCCTGGAGATACCTAGGCTGACAGGGAGTGTGAGCCAGGCTATACCAGGAACCCAGTAAATGTTATGTTAATTTACTGGAACCAAAAGAGGGCGTAAAAATATGCATTTTATGTATATAAATTAATATTTTTTTGCATAATAAAATTATATAAGTATCTTATTAAATATAAATAAAATAAGGTTTATATTAATCTTATTGTTATATAATTTATTTATACATTTAAATTAAGCATGATATATTTTATATTCTTTAAATTGTGGCGCATTTTTATGTATTTAATAAATATAAATTAATAATTAATTAATTATAAAAATATATAATAATTATAAGTGTAAATTAATTAATTAAATATATATATCAAATAAAGCCTTACATATATTATTAAACAATAATATTGGGCGCTTTTTTGACCCTTAATTGTGTCCGGAAATTATTTTATAAATTAAACTACTTATTCAAGATAATAATATTAAAATCCTCACTTTAAATTAACAATATGATTAAATTAATTACCTTTTTGAAGTTAATTAAATATTAAGTTACAAAAATAGTTAAAACAAATGATTAATTTTCCTTTACAATTGAATTAAATTAATTACAAAAATTGTTGCATCAAAATATTCTATTTGTTTCAATTAAAACCCTTAAAAAAACATTGTAATACCTGTTTTGGATTATTTTACTCACAGTTATTATGTTTCAGACTTATTTAGTTACTCATTATTTTAATTAACTGGTTTGGGAAACTATGTGGGAAAATTAGTCTCTTACTTATGGGTTCAATTAGTTGTTTCATGTTTTTCTCTCAATATCTATGTTTTAGTTATATTCTTTTATATTCTTGTTTTACCTTATTACTATTTTGTAAATACTCATTTTTGGCGCTTCAGAGGACCCCTTGCCTATAAAAAGGCCTTGGATAATCCCCTGTAGCCTCATCACTTACTCACTCATCATATTTTATATAATTTATTTTATTTTATTATTTCTTGTGGCGCTCCAGTCCCCTTAAATACTAAATAAAATTATAAGGCTGTTTTAAGATTTTTAATAGTCAGTTTGTTGATATTTGAGCAGAGAGAAAAATAAAAGACTTACTAGTATAACCAGTTCACCCCTTGTCATATTTTTTGTCTACCAAAATAGTTAAAGTATTGTTCCATCATCCTTTATTCTTCTTCCTCTTTTTCTTCTTCTTCTTCTTCTTCCATATTTTAACTTCTTCTAGACAACCGGCTGACAGCTGAAGTCAGACAGGGTGAACTCTGTTCTTTGGCTAAAAGATAGAGACCACCTTGTTTCACATCCTTTTGAGCTCTATACATGCCTTTCTCTGCCTTTTTATTCCTTCTGAATTCATTCCCATATCTCTTCTTTTGATAAACATCCCAAGGAAGTTACTGTAGTATTGAAAATTTATAAGTTTCCATACTACTCACCCCTCCCCTCCTCTCCCCTTTCACATTTCACCCCACCCCACTACTCTTGCTTCCCTCCTCATCGATACTCACCCCTTTCTCACTCCTCCCTACCCCACCCCACCTCTTTCACCTACCACCTCCACCTTTCCTTTCCACCCTTTAAACCACCAAGCCCTTTTTACGATATCCTAAACCTCTTGCTTCTAAAGCCAACCTTTTTGTTCCCCACCCCAAAAAATTAACCTTAAAATCATCTTGATCCTTTTGCTGCTCACCCCACCCCTTTGGCTTGTAAATCCACCCCTTTTTTTCCATTTAGAGTAAGAGAGGTGAGAAGGAGATCAGTTAAAGTTATTCATAGTGATATGAGATATATAAGGGTGGATAGGGGATCAAAAGGGGTGATATGTGTAACAAATTGATTTAGGTGAGGTGAGGTGGGAGGGAGAGGGGTGGAGAAGGGGGATACAAGGGGTGGTGAGGGGAGAGGACTTGGGAGAGTAGCACTAAATTTAAGAGAGTGAGAGAATGTGTGAGGGGAATTATATAGGAAGCACAAAAGAGGGGAGGGAAGTATTAGGAAGGATAATTTTTAGAGAGAATAAATAATAAACATATATATAATAAATTATAGAGAATTGAAAATGAAATGGCATGAAACAAAAAAAAACTTGTAACTATTGTGCAAAATTTTTTAGCCGATTATTTTATTCTTGTTGAAATTTGACACTAATTTATTTTCTATAATGAAGGGAATGGTAATTTTTTTTTTTTTTGAAAACTAGTGACAATAAAATATTTTTAAATCTAAAATTATGGTATAAATATTAATTTATTGGATTGTACAATTAACTAAATTATTTAAACCATAAATTTTGAGCTTTATGTAGCTTCCGCTAATACTTTAAAGCTTAATAAATACTTAAGAATATATACTCATACATTCAGAGCAAATATATACTTCAAAAAAAATTTACTAACAAAATTTTGATGAAAAGTATCATTTTAATATTTTTTTTTCTTGAATAACTTTTTATTGTATTTGAAGATTATTTTATAAATTGATTAGTGAAAAATCCTGTAAAATCATGCAAAAGGGGTTTTAGTTCAATTTATACAATAATTTTTATATTTTCAAAGGGAGAACAAAAAGCATGATTTTTCACAACCATATGAATGTGCCCACTTTTTTTTGATAGTGTGGTTCACTTATATAAATATTCCTACTAAAATTCCATTAATTCAAGCATCAAGATTTGTTTTGCTAATGAACAACTGTGCTTCAATAAATGTTTGAATTAATTTCAATTTGTGTTAAAATTAAAATCAATATTTCCTCATGATTGTTTCAACACCACCTCAATGTGTGCTCAATTAGATATGAATTTGGGCTCAAGGTTGTGGACTTGCTAGAAAGTCCACCTCCCATATTGTGTGGATAACTATATTCTTTCAATACAGCCCTACGCTATCCTCTAATAAGGGCTTTATCTGATCCACTTTTTGTAGAACCTATGACTCTTCCTTGAAGTTTCAGCTCGATTATGTCCTCTTTGACAAAACCCCCAAAAAAATCAATAAAAAAATAAACCCCACTTACAATCTGGTTGCCACTGTTGTAAAACCAATTTTAGAACAAGAAAGAGTTCTATAATATTAAGCTATAGACACAATTCCAAGATGGGTTGGTTCTCCTATCAAAAACTAATTTAAGAATGAAGCACCTGCTACTCTAATTTTAAAGACAGTGTAAACATGCTTGTAAGTGTGGTGGTGAAGAAAAGAAGAGTAGAGAGAATTTGCTATAAGAGACTTTTAAAAGAAAAGAAATAATTCATTAAAAAATATAAGTAATCTACTGATGGCTAGATCTATTCTCATTAAGTGATTGTATTCTCAGTCTCTCTCACCTTGAAGAGCTCTCTCTAATACTATCCTTACTGTAACAATAAAATAACTCTACAGCGCTACTTCTGGCTATGTACACCTTCTTTGCACAAAAAAATAAAATATATCTATGTTTTTTTATTTTAATATAATACTCTAATATTTACACAAATCTTTTCTAATCTAACTATTCCACACACTTTTCAAAGAGTGAGTTCTCTTTTATATATACACTGTATGCCTAGCACCCTTTCACTATTACTTCTTCCCCTGCTGTATTTCCTGCACAATTTCAATGCTAATCTGAGTGTATCAAATTGTAGTCTATCTATCTCATTAATCTAAGTACAACATTAGTATAAGACTATTCTAATATTATTTCATTATCAAGACAATAATCAACTATTAGTGCCTTACACTACACCTATCTTTACATACTCTATTTTTCCTGAGATCCTTAGCTTAATAATAAGTACTGTATTGACTTTCATACTTATCGTGGTAATGTGTTCTTCCATATGAGTATCCACTAGCTGTGAAACCTTCTTTGATAAGTAAGTACCCTCCCTTATTTAAAGTCTGACTTGTATGTCCTTTATCATTGAGTGCTGCTTTTTTGACTAGCCTGTTAATCACCTGTTCTTCTAGCACCACATTTAAGCATCCCTTACAGGCTCCTATTAGCGGTGGTTATTTTGTATCCCATTTTTGAGTGCTGCTGCATTTATCTAAGTGTGAAACCTATACCCTCTCTTGATGCTTCCTCATAAATCTATATTATGCCTCTAATGCTAGCCGTATTTTCTTCAAGTACATACCATACTCTTGTCCTATAGTCTAGTATAAACTTCCTTCTAAGTTTTTGCTTGCCCTGGTCTATATTTCCATACTGCACTAAAAAACTGTGTGTGCAGAGAGTAAATTTTTTCTGAACTTCTGAAAACCCCTTTTTTGTGCTTTTGTAACCATCCTTCATAGAAACCCCTTTGCTTCACTTGCTGTGAATTGTGAAATTTCTGTGTTACTGAAAGATCTTTACCACAATGTCAAGAACTAGAAGCAGCTCTCAAATTATCTCAGCAGTCAATGAAGCATCATCATGATCAGGGAAGGACCTATCATTTCAGGCTACAGGTAGGTGACAAATTTTTGCTAATCTTACATTTCCTTTCCACATTGTGCCCCAGTGCTAAATTAGATCACAAGAAGGAGGGGCCATTCAAAGTCAAACGCAAGGTATCTGACTCAGCTTATGAATTGGAGGTACCAGTCTCAATGAGGCAAGTACATCCAGTTTTCAACATTTCATTTCTCACAAAGCATAAAGAAGATACACTCCCAGGATGTCCAGAAGAGCCACCAGCACCAATCCAGGCAGGAGATGAAGAGGAGTTTGAGGTGGAAAAGTTTGTTTCTAATAGGGTGTAAAGGGGAAAGGTTCCGTACTTAGTGTATTGGAAAGTATATGGAGTTGGAGATAGGTTTTGGGAGCTGGTGGAAAATTTGGCAAATTCTGAGGAAACCTTGAAGGAGTTTGAGAAGGAGCATGGGGGCAGGAGGGGTAATTTTAGGATTTGGCTGAGAGGTGAGGAGGAAGAGTTCTATGGGTGCTATGCATTGTAAGAAGTAGAAGAGGGGATATTGCATAAGGGGGTTATATTGGGGCAAGCACTGTGGAGCACTCCTCATTGGACAACTTATCTAGCAACCCAGTCACTCTCTAGTCTCACTGCTATATTAGCATATTCAGTCCTGTATTCCCTCATTTTTGGCAGCCCTAACATAGTCAGTCTTAGTTAGTCTCATTGCTGTATTCAGCATAGTCAGTCCCATCTCAGGCTAGTTTTAGTGCTAGTAGTAGTCTTCCTTCTTAGGTCTTAACATCAGCCCAACAGCCACACTAATAAACCTTTTAAGTATACCCAAGTAGCCATGGAGAGAACACTCTTATTATCTTATAGTTGAATTACCCAAGTTTCAAGGAATGAACACTATCCTCGCAGTTGTTGACCACTGCACCAGGATGGCACATTTTTTCCCCACCAATACCAAGATTACATCAGAAGGTATTGTAGACTTAATCGCGGCACATGAATGGAAGCTAAATGGATTTTCTGACAATATAATTTTACACAGTGGAAGTACTTTTAACTCTAAGTTGTTGTTGGAAATGTATGATAAACTAAACATTAAGCTCATTTTATCAACAGCATTGTATCTGCAGACTGACAGGAAATCTGAGATAGTGAATAAGGAAATAGAAAAAACTTTGTGCCACTTCATTAATTACCAGCAGGATGATTGGGTGAAGCTTCTACCATAAGCTGAATTCTCATATGAAAACCACACACATGCTGCAAAAGGAATGTCACCTTTTTGGATCAACTATAAATACCACCCAACATTCTCAATTGGTTTCCCATCAACATTGCAAGTTCTAGAAGCTGAATAACAGATTCAGAAAATACTGATTATATGTCAGGAGTTAAAAGCAACACTCAAATGGCCTTAATAGTCAATGAAGTTCCATCATGATCAAGTGAAATCCTAGCATCAGGTGATGAAGTTTGGCTAAGCTCAAAATTTCTTTCTACATTATGTCCAAGCCCCAAACAAGATCACAGGAAGGTGGGCCCATTCAAAATTAAGTGCAAGATATCCAACTCAGAATACAAATTTGAACTACCAATTTCAATGAGACAAGTGCATCTAGTGTTTAATATTTTATTACTCACAAGGTGCCAAGAAGACACAATATCAGGACTCCCTGAAGAGCCACTAGTGTCAGTCTATGTAGGAAATGAAGAGGATTTTGAAGTTGAAAAGATCATTGCTATGCAGAAGTATAAGGGAAAGACTCAATATTTAATGCATTGTAAAGGTTATGGGGTAGGAGATAGACCTTGGGAACCATTAGAAAATTTAGCTAATGCTAAGGGGAGGGTAAAGGAGTTTGAGAAGGAGTGCAAAGGGCAAGAAGGGTAAAAGAGGGGGTAATGTTAAAAATTTGAATTGACAGGTGAGGAGGAGGAGCACCTAGGTGCTATACATGGGTAGAGGAAGAGGGGAGGGATATTGCGTAAGGGGGTTTTATGGGGCAAGCACTTTGGGGTGTTCCTCATTGGAAAACTTATTTAGTCATCCAGTTACTGTGTAGTCTCTCATAGTTTTAACCCTCACTGTTGGAAGCCCCAACATAGTCAGTCTCAATTAGTCTCACTGCTGCCTTCAGTATAGTCAGTCCCATCTTTGGCTATCATCAGTGCTAGTAGTAGTCCACCCTCTTAGGTCTTAGCAGGTGCCTAATAAGTTGTTGAGGCAAGAGACTAAGATGGGGGGGGGTGTTGTTGGTACATTTCATGCCTACCAGGCAAATGATGCAGGCCACTGTAGCATTTGGGTCCACAGAGGAGGAAAGTGGGACTTGGGGAGCAGAAGATAGGCCAAAACCTATAAATAGGTTGTCTGGATTGTGAATGGAAGCATTTAATGAGGCTTCCTGGGTGGGAGAGGATGGGGATTGGGTTGACTTATGGTAGAGAGGTGGGCATTGTGCTAGCTTCTGAGCTTGTCACACTGTTTGGGATGAGGTAAAGATCAGGAAGAAGCTCCCTAGCTTCCTCCATTGATTAGTTTGACAAAGGAGGATGTCTCATAGAAGGGCACAAGTAATGGCATTTTTTTTTTTTTTTTTTTTTGGCTGTTGGGTACTTTGTGGGGCCTGAAGGGGAGGGAAGGTTGGGGGAGGCTTGTTAAACAGTTTTGGTGTTAAAGAGAGAAGAAGAAAACAGGGCATCCGTATCTTGAGAAAGGTGAGGATCAGGCAGGAGAGGGGGTGGAGACATATGAATCATGGTTGCAGGAGGAGATGTGTGTATTTGCACATCATGGTTGTTGGAGTCAAGATCCATGAAAAAAAAAAAAAATAGATAAAAAAAAGTTACTACAATGAATATTGCCAGCAATATGCAATTAATTGTTGAATATTTGCTGCAATGGCTGGAGATGCTCTTACATGCCCAACACTTTGACACCCCTTCTCTCTTGACTAACACAACCCATCTATACTATTTATCAGTTGAGTTAAGTTGAGAAGATTAAACATTCGTAGTTCATTTTCAATCAGCAAAAATGTTAGTAATTTAGTTTATTTATTTTTGTTTTTCCGTGGTGACAAGCAATCTTTCAATATTTATCTAACAACTAAGAAAGAAATGTAATACAATATGCCAGTAAATCATATCTTTTTAACTTGCTTCAAAACCTATTTACTTACTGCTTACCCAAGTTTAATTCAAATCAAAGCAGTTTTTAAACTCTTGCAATACTTTCTCACAAAATCGCGAGGTTGTTTTTTTTTTTTTTTTTGTGATTAACGATGAATTAAAAAAAAATATTAGAATTTCATTTTTATGAAAAGTTGTAGTGTGTGTGAATTTAAATGTTGCAAACGTATTAGGATCAACCCATGTCTGTTTTTTACCGAGTCATAAATGATTACATCCTTTCCAAGGGTTTGAGAGTCAGTAGCTTCATTGCACTAGCAAGCACGTCTCTGCATGATCTAAATAGCCATAGCCTGGTTAACGCTAGTTCTTTGTCTTGACCTTTGACAATTAACGTTTCCCAAGCACTGCTGACAGCATGGGTTAATTTCCAGCAGTACGTCACAATCGAAGATGGCTCGAGTTTGCTGAAAGCAAATTTGACTGCTTCTGGATAGTGAGCTAGGAGTATTATTAATTCATGAGCTTTTGGATCAGCAGAAAGAAGGGAAGGGTTAAGAGCTGTTTCAAGTTCTGAAGGAGATGGGAGGACTAGATCTGGCGCAGCTTTTCGCTCTACCGAACATAATCTAACATGTGCATCTGTGGTTTGATTTCCATAACAAATGCGGAGAGAACGATTTTTAGTGCCTTTTAACATTATTGATATCATGACAAGTTTTTGGGAAATTATTAAGAGAGGTTGACACTAACATTGAAGATACGGTCCCGTGTCACCTTCAAAGGAGAGGACGCGATCCCATTCAAACGTATAACCGTTAATCCTACATGATCAATAATCGATAGATAGAAGCAGGAGAGGGAGAGAGAAGGAAATTGGTTATTAAATCCATCCATTCTAAATATTTAGACGCTTTTCATACCTTTTAGCGGCCATATCTTGAATTTTGATGCCAGTGATTCCTACTTCATCAGCAACTTCTAAGGGATTAGGAATTTCATTATATTTAGCTTCATTTTTCTTCATTTGCTCATGCATAATGTTTCTAGCTTCGTCCATCATGTCTTCTAAATGCACACTTGTTCCTTTTCTGGTACTCATCCCAGCAATCATTCCAAAATTGATATGTTGTAGATTTTTGGCCCAATCGTAACCCATGAGTTGTAACACCTTGAAAAACTGGGCCAAATGCAAATCCTGCTGGCTAGCGACAACATAGATCATTTTATCAAATTTGTATTTTTCGTACCTTTGAATGGCTTCACCAATATCTCGAGTGATATAAAGATTGGTTCCGTCTGATTTGCGAATAACGGTTTTGCCAAGTTTGTACTTCTCCAAATCGCAGATTAATACTCCATTGTCATCAATCGCAACACCTTTTTCTTTAAGGACATCTAAAGCCCGCTCCATACATTCGTGGCTAACCTGACTTTCACCACTATATACATCAAATTTAATATTGAGGCGAGCGTAATCAGCTTCATACTGCTTGACGCTATATTCTCTGAAACGTTTCCAGAGGGCAATGGCTTGAGGATCGCCGATTTCCATCAACTTGAAGAAATCTCGTGCTTTTTGCTCCAATTCATCTTTTTCGCCAGCCTCCATGTCGCGATTGATTTGGGTATAGACATCAAGGAGGTGCTGGATGGGCTGAGTTTGGAGGCTTTGTTCATTGCCATATCGTTCAAACCCCACGGCCAAAACGCCTAAGATTGGAGATAGAAGACAATATTAAGAAACCGGCATAAAAAATGAAAAGGCATGAGTTGAATGACGGATAATGAAATGGTGGTTAATGAAAAATAAGTAATGGAGAAAATACCAAATTGCCTGCCCCAGTCGCCAAGATAGTTGATTTTGGTGACGTCCCACCCATTAGCCTCGAAAATGTTAGCGAGGAAGGCGCCAATGATAGTACTTCTTAAATGCCCAGCATGGAACTTTTTGGCAATGTTGGGAGATGAAAACTCAAGGATGAGTTTTTTCTTGTGATGTGATTGATTTTGATTGTTTTGACTAGCATCGTTAAGGTTGGTTCCCGATGAGTTGTAGCCGTAGCGCTCTCCAGCATGAGAGGCGAGATGGGTGAGAGCGTTGATCTGGTTGAGGACGACGAAAGCGAGAGTTGGCGGATTGATGTGAAAACACACAAAGCTACCATTGGCCTTGGCCTTGTCGATCCAATCGTTTGGTTCAAACTGCCGCGGATAATCGAACACTCAGTATCGCATTCACACGCATGATGGGGATTTGTCACAAAACTTCAACACGACACACACCTCGCTCTCAATCTTAGCAGCCAGCATTTTCGGATCACCCCCACACCTGAACCGAGGCACAGCCACAGTCAAATCGCCTCCATCTTTCTTCCCACTTTCTACTCCCAACCATACTTTCTCAAGATTTTCCTTATACTCAGGTCCAAGAGGAAGAATGCGTTGCACTTGCTCCGCTACTGCGATCCGGAATACATCTAGGGCTATTCGTGATGGGTCGGCGCCATTGACCAGTGGAAGACATGGTGAAAATTTGTTGAAGAAGGGAATGGATGCAGTGGTGGACTGCATTCTGGTCGAGAGATTAATGAGAGACGGCAGCTGACAGCGGTGAAGACGACAAGAACCAAAAAATAATCGGGATGAGCAGACGAAGACTTTCCGGCTGCCCATCACCAGCTGAGCCAAGGCGCGAACGATGAATATGGGAAAAATGAATGAGTCCCTCACCTTCTGTTCTTGTTTGGGCCCACCGTGGTACTGGTTATCTGTCTCTTCATCAATACAAAAATGATTTTTCTGACTCGCATTCGAGAAATCAAGATTGAGGCTATCGAAATCTAACAAAGTAATACACTTCCAACCAGCAGCTCATAGTCTTCGGATTGCTAGTTAAAAGGGTGGTGGAACTTTTCATAAAGATTAGGTGGCCCCGAGCTAACCTCACCAGATTTAAATACAACAGTCAATAACACTCTGAGAACGCAACCACTCTACTTCCGACAAGATAAATATTTCACCATGGCCCATAGTGTTGAACCCTCAATATTGGCCACTGTTATTACAAATTTCATGATTGATTGTAAGGAATGAATGGTGCTCTAAAAGTGTAGTCAAGATCAAATCGTGAACTTGCAACTTGGCTACTAACTATGAACAAAATTGCATAGCTTCCGACACATTTTTAAGTGCTGGCGCAGTTTGAATTGTCTTGAAATAAAACCGGAATATTACTTTGTTTTAAAAAATTAAGCTACTAAACCTTTTTTTTACTGGGGAATTTGATAATGGTTATTTTACGCTTTGGTCTCCCTTCATGTCCTTACCTGAGTGAGATTGTAAGAAATAAAAAACTAATTTTGTTTTGTTTCCTTTGAATGATGTATTAAATTGTCAAACAGGGGGTTTTTAGTATATACTGCAGTACTTAACAAGTGCTTGAGAACGCGGCTATCAACGCGATATAAAAGAAATGATACGTTGTTACACTACAATAAATTTTCGTTTCGTCTTGGGGCGCAACAATGGCGCAACGATTACGCAACAGTTATGTAACAATTATTTTTGGCACTTAAAGGTCTTAGGTGGGTTTTAAGTGCAAAAAACAATTGTTTCGTAACTGTTGCGTAATTGTTGCGCCCCATGGCGAAACAAACATGTGCTGTAGTGTTAGGTTGTATACCGACAAAACAAGACACGTAGACATCTAATATGAAGTCAGAATTACCAAGGAATCAATAGTTCTACTTTCTTTTGTTAGGAAAAATCAACATTCTGCAATATTATTTTCTTTTGAGCTCGGCAGCGAAAAGATTCCAGTGTAAAAAGTGTATCAAAAAATGGATTAGAAGGCAGACTAGCTACTTGAAAAAATATTTAACAAAAAAAAAAAAAAAAAGAAAAGAAAAAACAACTCAGTTTTTATGCAGAGGTTCATCAACGGGTGGATGTACCAGAAGCTTGAAAACTGACCATGCCGATGATTTCTTGGCTAAGCAAATTTCATGGTACAGCTACATTGAAAATGGTTGGCGCATCTTTCCAGGGTTCTGCTCCACTTACCCCAGCATTTTCCCTCATGATTTCATCCCGCTAGTTAGTTGCCCGCCAAAAATGCTAGGGTATGTTGAGCAAAATTTTGAAAAGCTGAGCCAACCTATTTCAATTTAGCTGTACGACCAGATCCGTAAACATCGGGACAAAAATGAAAATTTTCGAATTGCCGCAAAATGAATTGAAGATGTCAAAAAAAATTCTGGGGCTCAACTTTTAGGCTATCAATAAATTTTTAAAAACTTTCATTTTTTATCTTCATGTTTTCGGATCTGGCTGTATCAAATGATGATGGAGCGAAATATGGGATATGTACCTTATATCCAGTGCAATATTTAGATGGGATTCAATTCTCCAAGTGCCATACTAGCAATAGACGCTACCAAAAGGTCAGCTGACACTTGCTAGCAAGTTCCAGTTCCTCAATAGAATAACTCAGATTCGATGCCACACAAACTGGCATGCTTAGTATTTAGTGCGCATTCTTCTCATAATAATTACAGCTGAGCTACTACTGAATCAAATTAAAGAGAATCAAGTAGCCACATTTTTTTTCTGGTGAGAGACCTTGTTTTTCAGGTCGATCTCCTGGGTCCTGGCCTCTTGCAGCACGTATAGTCGAGACGAAAGCCTGTTCTCTAGTAGGCTCAAATATAAAAGACAGAAGAAAAAAATCGAACAGTTATTTTGTAAAAGTTTAGTGCGCATGTGCAAAATATTTCAATTTTTTTTTTTTTTGAAAAGTTTGACATTCAACAGTGGAATTGGCAAATTTTGGGTACACGTAGGCTAAGTTCTCTGTGAAATGTCAATTTTTCTGTTTTAAAAATTTACATTTTTTTTTCAAAAGCGTATCAACCCTCTGATATCTATCTATCTACATATATATAAAAGAACTGGTGCCCTAACTTCATAAACCTTAGCATATTCGGCCGTTAACCTAACTGACCCCGACTGATTCCACATTGAATACTCGGGGCTGCGCGTCGCTAGATGCAGCAGCCCCACCAGCAATTCTCATTTCACAACCACTCATTCCACTAAAAACCTGAGATTGTAAGATATATCTATCATTCGAGGTGCGTAGCACGCAGGCACACACATCCGGGCCGAAGGTCCGGATGTGTGTGCGAGCCTGCTGTCCGTCTGCGCAGCAGGTGGGTAGCAGGCTCGTTTTAATACTTAATAGATGATAGCAGGGAAGTTAGGGAATGAATATAAAAGCAAGAATCATTTGCATTGTTGTACTAATATGGTAAGGAAAGAAGGCAACCACACTATGCAAAGTATTCACAACTTAAAAAGACTAAAAATAATTGCAATGCCTGTCGGTGAGAGGATTATGAAATACATGAGAGACTGAAGAAGTACGATATCGCAAAATGACTTTCAAATTGATCAATCAACCATTTTCCACCGAATAAATAGTGGCATCTCTTATGTGACGAGTATCAATTGTACTTAATCAGAATTTGTGTATTCCAGCATTGAAATAGATCGATTCAGAAAAACGGTGAGCATATCGCTTCTGAATAAACCCAATAAGGGGCTAAGACACTATATGACTGGGCTGGATAATTATTGGAGATTAAATCATGAAAAACTGGTGTAAATCGTTAGAGACATGACTGGCTAACACCCTATGCTTATGACAAATACAATAAATCAAAGGGGCCGTCATTTATTACTACTGGAGTCCGTGTATCCATTATTTATTTTACTCAGAAAAGCTGTCAGAGGAGTAGGGGGAAGAAGAGTAAGCAGAGAGGGTTTCGCGGATAGGGCATCGCGCAACTTGAAAGGCTTCATAATTCAAATCATTGCCGAATCGGGATTCCAAACCAGAGACGAAGGATTGGCGGACCTCTACCTGCTTGGTCACAGTGATTGTTTGCTTCAATACCAAGTTCAAAGAGGCTGAGCATTCCTCAATGGCGGCTAGGGTTTCAATTCAATAAGCTAAACAATTGCAACCAGGTTATTTAAAATAGTTTTTGAGAACTCACGAGCACAAGCTTCTAGGAGTTGTTCTCGCCTGAGGTGAAGAATTATTACTTGATATTTTACCAGGATTTTGTGCCAAACAGAAACAAGGCGGGACTGGTATATTAAAGTAGTTAGTGTGAGTTGTAGGCCACTATAATATTGTTCTGAAGCTACTCACGGCGCTGATAGATTCAGTGTCACATCCACAATCACCACTAATTCTTTCGTGAAGCTCCTTAAGTTTGTAAGTGATGGATTGAAGTTGGCGCCTAGCAAGCAGGATTGATCGGTGGCTACGCTTCTTGATAACAATGACCTCATTAGCACATGATCCAACTGCCTCTCCGTAAGGATCAAATAGAGCCGAGAAGTGTAAGCGGTCGCTTAGATGACGGGGAGAGATGGTGGATCTAAGAATGGGAGCTGGGGGCATGAGGCATAGGACACCAAATGAAGTAGTGAGTGCTTACGGATTATCAATAGAACGAGCTGAAAGGGATGATGCTTTCCCAGCACCTCCAACGGTGTGGGCTAGAGCACCTGAATAGCGAAGATGAATAAAAGTCAACAAAAGTAAACTGACACGGTAAGAGTGAAATGATGAATATATATTTACCAGCTAATGTAAAGCACAATACTATGAAGCTTTTAGAGAACATTTTCAACAATATATTTCACTCTGAGTGGTCGTTAAAACTATTAATATGTCTTTAGTAGGAAGAAATTGACAAATCAATTTATAATATAAGGGAATGTATCAAAAGCCTGATTTAGAGCTATAAAATACTGCTGTGGATTGTAAGCGGATGAAGAAACCCATGATTTTGTCGAGGTATTTATGGTCTCCGATACTGTCTGCGTGGATGTCATCTGCTGAGTAGATGAAGTTAAAATACGATCGGATAACATTAATGAGCGACACCGAAGAACAAATCTAGCACCCCAATGAGCTTCTAAGCAAACAGTTAAGAGGACAGCAGTGTCCTGCACGATAATTGCGCTCAAATGAAACCTTGTTTGTCAACCCTTTCAAAGTTTAGCCTGTGATGAGCTTGATGTAAGTTCTGCATATAATGACTATGTGACTTGTTAGTTCAAGTTTGGCGATCAGTTTCTTATTTCTGTTTTTTTCCCTCTATTACAGTCAAACCCGTAAGCATTGAGACAAAAATGAAAATTTCCAAAATTTCATTGGCAGCCCAAAAGTTGAGCTGCAATATTTTTTGACAGAATCAGTTTATTTGATGACAATTAGGTTGACTTCACTTTCCACTCAGATGATGAAGAGCGGCGAAACAACAGAGAAATCGACGCGATTGCCACAAAATGAATGGTGGATGTCAAAAAAATACCGCAGCTCAACTTTTGAGCTGTCAATAAATTTTTGAAAATTTTCATGTTTGTCTCAATGTTTTCGGGTTTGACTGCATTTCATTTGCTTCCTTCTGTTCATCCGATAGGAATGCAAGAGTACCTAAGCCAGATTTAAAAAGCAACTCTGAGAGAATGCGCGGTGTCGGCTTAGCAAGAAGCTTGTTACAGTTTACTCCGTCTTAGTAACACAAAATTTCGAGGTCAAATCATCAAATTAGAGGTATTTAAAAAATAAAAAATAAAAAATGATACAGCTATTTGGAAAAACCTTGATCTTTTTTTTCCCTCATCCCCCGCCAAAAGCGACCTAAACTAATGTTTTTGGCGGAGGATGGAAGTCAAAAACACAGCAAGCTTTTTTCGCATAGCTATTAAAACAGCTACCTCCGAAAATTTTGAGACAAAAAAGAATTTTTTTGAAAATTTATTGATAGCCCAAAAGTTGAGCTGCAGTTTTCTTTTGACATCTTCAATTCATTTTGTGACAATTGGGTTGATTTCTCTGTCGTTTAACCCCCTTTCATTATCTGGGTTTAAAGAGAAGTCAAAGAAACTGTCACAAAATGATCTGAAGCGATATAAAAAATACTGCAGCTCAACTTTTTGGCTGTCAATAAATTATTACAGCTAATCCTGGAAAGTTTGCGGGTTTCTTGTCACTTATTCCCTGCCAAAAGCGACCTGGAATCATTTATTTTTGGCGGGGGATCGGAGACGAGAAACCCGCAAGCTTTTCAGGTTTTGCTGTAGAAAATTTCATTTTTTGTTTCAATGTTTTCGGATGCGGCTGTAGTGGCTCGCCAGTAAATCTATAATTGACAGGGAATTTACTAACTTAAAAAATATCATTTTTGTTTAGATGCTCTCGGATGTGGCTGTAGTGGCTCGCCAGTAAATCCATGATTGACAGGGTACTTACTAAGTTAAGAAATTTCATTTTTGTTTCAATGTTTTCGAATGTGGCTGTAGTGGTTCGTCAGTAAACCTATAATTGGCAGAGTACTTACAGCTAATCCTGGAAAGCTTGCGGTTGTCTCGCATCCCATCCCCTGCCAAAATCATGAGTTCAGTTCAGACGAGCTATGCTTTTGGCAGGTGATAATTGGTAAGACAACCACAAGCTTTCCAGGATTAGCTGTACTAACAGCTCCGCCTTCCTCGCAAATCCTTGGTAGTAATACAGCTTACGACACTGCGATATCTGTCAATAGAGTTGAGTAGTTCAGCAAATGAATAAACTAGGCTTTTGAAAAGTTCTAAAAAGAATTATTTAGTTATACATAATGTGCATAGACAAGATAGTCTTTACGGGAAATTCTTTTTTTTCGGTTGAGCCATATTCAAATGCTTCAAGTAGCAAGATGATAGTTCAGTATATAAAGACATATAAGATCAATGAGCATATATGTAAACAGTGCTTATAGAAGACGTTTTTTTAATGTTCTCCTTCACGTAAAGCTTCAAGGAAAGCTGTGCCACCTGCAAGTTCCGCCATTGCACAATACTTGGAAATAGGATTGGATAGTATGGATGCGCTAAAAAAACTTCTTAACAAATATATGGATGTATTCATATTTCCATTCTTTAAAACTACGCCTGTTACCTGCTTTCTCATATGCCCACTTTTACTTCTTTGAATCATGTTTTCTCCATTCTTAGGTGGGAAGTAGCCATTGGTAAGTATTTGTGCCATAGCGCATCGTCACTTTGGTAGTGAGTATGCTTCATGTGAGAAAAAAATTGTTGGAGAGAGTTACTCCTTGCATTCCACTCAGCACCTTTTCCCTTCAAAAAATTTGACCAAAAAATAAAAGAATCTTCTGATTTTTTATCTTTATAGTAAGTGATCCCGTATACGCGGTTATTTTTTCAATTTTAAAAAAATACAGAAGATTCCGTCAACTTCATATTTTAGCAGAGCTCTTGGAAAATGAAGCTTAACAAAAGCCAGAGTGAAACAGCTTGATCTCCCAAAAAAAGGGTGATGTTCGTGCCATTTTTAATTATTTGGTAATTGTGTGTGTAAACCTCCTTTTATTTGCGCTCACGTTTAGGATTGTATTAGGGGGTGTCAGTTCTGGCAAATCCGCACTCAAGTTAAGTGGGGATTTCCAACCAAATCAACACTTGGAGGCCTGTAAGTAGATTGTGTTTCTGCTTACTGAGTAAAGATTATAGAGGAGTACCATCTAAGCAACCCATAAGGGAAGTGCATGTTTATGACACCTCCAGGCACTCCTCTCCCTGGTTTCAAAAAATTCAGCTCTGAGGCTTACGTCAATGGATTAGTTGTCCGAACGTCAGTAACAGCCTATCAAACCAAATCAGCACTTGGAGCATCTCCAGCCGTTACAGCAAATATTTGAGAGTTGCTTGTATATTACTGGAGACGAGCCTGCTACCCGTCTGCTACGCAGACGGACAGCAGCCTCGCACACACACTTCCGGACCTTCTGCCCGGATGTATGTCATAATAGTGTTGAAGGGGATTGGGGCGGGGAGGGAGATGTTAGGTTAGCGGCCGGATTTCCTATTTTTCTAGGAAGTTGGGGCACTAATCTTTTTATATAATAGACAAGCCTGCTACCCGTCTATTACGCAGACTATCAGCAGCCTCGCACACACATCAATAGTGTTGAATATACATATTTGTGTATGTTTGTAGTGGAATCAGAATATCTGGGATTTTTATCCGGGATCAGAATTTTTGTGTCATTGTATTTTTTTTAAAATTTCTTACAATCTCACCCAGCTAGAGGCATGAAGGCATTGTAAACTAATAGGCTAGGTACATGAGAGAAGTAATGAACATAATGTGTTTGGTGTCTGGGTAATTAACAGGGTAACAGGGGGAGCCAGGTGTCTTGAGGACACAGATGGGGTTGCCATAGGGGGAAGGGGGGAGGTTAATCCTCAAGGGGTTGTGGTTGGATGGGCAGGGGTTTCAAGAATATTAGGGGAGTGGAATTCTGCAGCTGACCCAAGGTGAATTACCAAGCACAATCATCCAGATATTGGGGGTTCGACAACATGGGGTGGGTTTTCCAGCCTTCACATATGTGTCCATCCACCACAGGTTGCTGAGGGAGAATAGAGATATTGTGGGGAGAACCAGACATCAAAACCAGCAAGGAAACAATCATGCCAACCATGGATGAAGGGGGTGAGGTGGCAGAGATTTTAACCAGTGACACCCAAGTCAAGGTGACACAGCAGGCAAACACCTGTTGCATCCCACTGATGTGACAGACTGTTGCATTACGCATAGATCCTGCAATTCATGCATATATCTGCTATATTTTCTGTAGCAACAATTGGCATTATGCATGTGACAATCCCCCCTCTGTTTTTATAAGCCATATACTTCAATACTTACAAATTCTTCTTTTCATGTTAGGATTGGATGCTGACAATTAGATTTAAATCAAGGAAATAAAAAATACTATATTAGGACTTTTCTGCCAAGAATCTCATATGCAATACCTTAGAAAAATATCCAAATCTGAAATTCAACTCTAGTAAAAGTGATATTCTAGCTATTTTCAGGAAGCCAATGGTAGCTAGAAACATTATCACAAAATCTAGGTAAATATATAACTTTATAAATTTTTCTGAAGAGTATTACATTTTTCTTCTTTTCTTCTTTTATTCCTTTGAGTTCCTTTCATCTCATCTCCACCCATATTTTATTGCCTTGTCACAATTAATCAGGTGCATTTTTTCTGCCTTTTATTTTTCCATGAAAGTCTTTTTCCTTTTCATTTTCCTTAGCTTTTTGCTGTCTCCTTCCTCACTACTTTTTTTCTTTTTCACCTTTATGACTTGTTGAGCTCCTTTCAACTCTTTTCTTGATATTCCTTTTATTCACTGATGGTTTTTTTTCTCTTTGAAATAATATCAGCCAACTTGTGGGTGGGAATCTTCCTTGGAATATATCAAGTATGCATCTAACTATTCATAATCTCATTTTTTCCTGTAGTCCCATCTTATTTTCTATTGTTTTACTTTTTCATTTTTTTATTTTCAAGGTAAACTTTTTCAATTTATTTATTATTTTTTAACTGACTTTTTCTTGATTTTTCTAGGATGCAATCAAATGGTGATCTCATTGGCATGAATCCTGAAACTGGGGGCTTCAACCATGACACTATAGGCCACCATTTATCAAGTGCCTTAGCTGCACAAGAGGCCAAGTTTGAATCATTCCTTAAGTATTTCACTGAGAAGAAGACATCCAAATACAATGGAATGATTAATGAATTAAAAAACAAGCTATCTGAACTCAAGTATACTGACAAAATAAATGACAATAAAAAATAAAAAAAGAAAGAGAAAGAGAAAAGTCTGTGCTGAACATCCTGTTGAGGATCCCCAAATTCAGACAAACAATAATGATCCAGTACTTTCCAACTACAAAAACATCCACTTTTTCTAGAACTTCTTGAGCCACCTCTTCTCCACCTCTGCTCCACCTGAAACTTTTTCTGAGCCAACCAAAAACCTACCAAAAGTAATAAACAGGGTTAAAAAAACTACTATGGCTCCTGAACCCTCTGCGCCATCTCCAGAATAGAATTGTAGTCAAATGCAAACTGGAGATTTTCCACCAGATTTTTCTGCAAAAAAAGTAAGTTTTGCATTATGGTTTTAAAAATATTAATCATCTTATTCCACTCAATTTAAGAATGCTGTTTTTTTCCATATAAAAATTCTCTGGGGTCTCCTCAAGAAAGACACTGTTTCAAGCCCCCCACCAAAAATTGAATTGAAAATATATTGCAATAAGTTTTCCTATTTGAATCAAATTGAATGAGTGGTGAAAAATAATTCATCCCCTTGTCTCATTTCCATTGATGCTGTTACATGTGTTAATAATGATGAATCTTGTCAAGTAAAAATTGGAAGATCTCTTTTCTATTTTTACAATATCTTTGTACAGTATGCTAAAGGCCTTCTGACTTGTCCTGGAATTTGAATTTGGTGCCCAAATCTTGATGAAGATCTTACATAACTGTATAATTCAGCTTGTAAAATCTCTGCTCTTACTGATTTCTGGAAATTTTCTGCATCCTATTCTTATGCATTCCTCAATATAAATCCTCGCTACTTATCTAATATTCCACCTCTAATTCAGGCATATAATTATTTTTTACCTTTCCTTATGAAAATTAAATACAAGAGGGAAAATAAATATATTGGGAAGAACAAAAAGGATGCTGATAAGAGAAGAGTGCAAAAAAATCAAGAACAAGTAAGTTTTTTTTCCTTCTTTTTTTGGAATTGATCTAATTCCTATTTTCAGTTAAGAAATGCAAGAGTTGATTTTGGCCAATAATATAAGTTCTTTAAATTTTATATGAAAATTGTGAATGAAGTTATTTTTCACAGTGAAAATGAGTTTTATTAAAAGAAAGGCTATACTACCTTATTGCTCAAAAAATCTGGCCCTTTCATGTATTGTTTTGACTTATAAATGATTCAAGCCAGTGAAAAAAATACAACTTTCTGTCACAGAGTTTTTAGACCTCCAAATAAGCCTATCTTTTCATCATTCAAAGTGGCCCCAAAGGGCCTTTCCTTTTATTTTTATGATCCCATTAGGTTTCAGGAACTATGTCAGCTCAACAGATAATCATTGTTGACCCTGCTAATGCAATGTTTCTTCCCAATTCTAGCATATCACTTCAAACAAAAGTAGAAACTCACACCAATTAAAACCTTTTAGACTCAATATTTACTGAAAAACACTAGAATTATCATGCTTCTGCTTATTTATTTTTAAGTGAATCCTAAGAAGATGATTCTGAAGATAGTATCAATAATTGAGATTTAATACATCTAGAGAAGGAAAAACTGAATAAGGATGTTAATGAACTTGAAGAGGGTGATTCTGGTTTTTTGTACAAAGATGAAAGTTATGTTTGTGTTTCCGTTAACCAAAATCCTGTAAAGAAAGGTAAGACTAGAGAATAGTGTATAAAGATAGAAATTCAAAGGCAAAGTGCAAGTCAAGTGAAGAGAACAAAAATAGATGATACTGATTTTCATGATGGTAGGGTTGATGTTAATGATGAGGATGAGAATGATGGCAGTGATGATTTTTATTATGAAAGTTATGATGATGATGATGATGATGATGATGATTATGATGATGATGATAATGATAAGACTAGTGGGGATGATTAAAACAGTTCTGATGATTTGGAGGTAGTGGAACATATAAACTGTTGACTTAGATTTCAATAAATATAGTGTATTTTTTCCACTGCTTTTTTTCTTTTATAGATTTAGTTAGTTCAAATGATACATGAAAATATACAGGGGGTAAAGATAGAAACTAGACATCAGGTTCATTTCACATACTGAATTTAATCAAGTCAGTATGTGAACTCAACCTAATGTCTACACCATGCAATATGGGGGGCAGACTTGCTAGCAAGTCTGCAACCTTGAACCCAAATTCATATAAAATTGAGTATAAATTGAGGTAGTGATGAAACAATAATAGTGAAATAGTGAATTTACTCTTAAAACACTTTGAAGCTATTTTATAAATTTATTGAAGCACAGGAAATCATTGGTAACAATAATCTTGAGGCTTGAACTACATGAATTTTTGAAGGAATATTGAAAAAATTGAACCCCACTACCCAACCAGGGTGGCACATGCAAAATATTAAAAAAAAATCATTCTTATAAGATAATAAAAATCTCATGTGGATTAAATTAAAAATTAATTTGAATATTTTTATAGTATTTTTTAGCTATAATTATATATAGAAATTATCCAAAATTATAAAAATTATCCAAGAAAAAAACATTGAATTGATGATGTTAATCATATTTATATCAGTAAATGTTTTCAAAAATACATATTTGTTCTTATTTTATGAATAGATATTCTTGAAGATTTTTCAAGCATGAAAATATTTGTGGGAGATGCAGAGCTCTTTAATATGAATTTAAAACAGATTCAGTTAAATTTATAGGTTATAAAATTTATTATTATACATACTTCACAATTGATAAAAATTTATGAGTACTACTTTTTGAAAAAATAACTTACCATTATTTTCATTATATCAAACAAGTAAGTGTCAAACATTTATTGGAATAAAAAATATGGCTATTAAAAAGTGTGCAACACTTATAGGTTTCTTTTTTTTCACACCATTTCACTTTCCATTCCTTATAATACAGTATATATTTATTTTATTTTATTTTTATTAAGATTATTTTTCTCATTGCTTTCTTTTCTGCTCTTGTGCATCCCATGCTCCTACCCTCTAGAACCCCCTCCCTCTTTAAAATACATATTTACTCTCCACATTACTCTCCCCTCCCCTACCCTTGTGCCCCCTTTCTTCACTCCTATCCATCCTAACTCACCCTCATGTTTTTCACCCCATTCTACCCATTTTGATACCCTCTACTCCCCTCTCTTTCCCATCTCACTAAACCTCATTTTGTTATCTCTCCTTTCCACCTGATTTACTCCATAGGGAGTGAAAATAGCTATTTTGAGAGAAAAAGGGGTGGGGTCAGACTAAGAAAGGCTTGATTGTGGTGGGGAAGAAATGGTTTGGGTGTGGAGTATAAAAAGTGCATATGCAAGCAAGATTAATGAGATGGGATACAAAAGGGGTATTATGGGGTAAAGGAGTTAATGAAAGGGTGAGAAACAAGGAAATAGGGATGCTTTGGGGTAGAAAGGCATTTAAAAGGGGTTAGAAAGGATCAGGAGGAAAGAAAAAGGGGTTGGGTGGGTTGAAAAGTGAATGGGGAGGGGAGGGGTGAGAAGTATTATAAAATATTGTGGGAGGGGTGGAGAGTGAAACAAGATTATAAGAATAGTTTTTGAAAGGGGAGGGGTGTGAATAAAATTGAGAGGGGTGAAAAAGCAGCAAAAGGTGAGAAAATGTAAAAAGTGTGTCAAAGGAGGTGGCAAGAAACTGAAGGTGGACTCTATTATTTGGCCAAACAACAGAGTTTACCCTGTCAGTTTCCAGAACTTTTGTTTTATCTTATAAAATAATCAATACCTCTACTGTCTTGCTATATGTACACCTCCATCCACAAACAATACAGCTTTATTGGATGATGGCATTAAAGGCTTCAATTTATGACATAATATTGATTAATATACAGATATTATCCATAAAATACTATTTCACCTTCTTAGAAATTATTTTACAAGATGCTTCTGATAACTACAAATTGGATAGAAAATAAATTAGAAACTTTCTTATAAAAATTTGAAAAAATGAACATAAACAATGTCAAAATTTTCACTTAATGATTAATTCTTTTGATGAGACTAAAATTTTTTTTGAATTCAATTATTTAATCAAAATAAAAATTTAACAAAAAATACATTTTAGTGTTTAAACTTTTTACCTGATATTTTTTTATGATTACTATAAATACATAAATACGCACATGTAATAACTATTAATTTGAGAAAATAAAATGAGTAAGATTTCTTAAAATATGTAACATTATCAATTCAGTAAAAAAAGCACTCGAGTCCTTTATTTTACTACACTATTTTAACTCCAATGACTATAAAACTTTTTACATCAATATATAACTTATTATTTATTAAAACTATATTGAACTACCAATGAGGGCTTTTGTAAAACTGTGTTTAAAAAAATTTAAACTATGAGAAAAAAATTTAATTTAAAAAAAAATTATATTAGATTTTCTAATTTAAAAATTAAGTGTATTTTAATATCAAAAAATTAAAAATTAAATAATTTTCAGTTCTAAAAATAAATAGAGGTTATTGATCATTTTGAAAAAATATTATATAAAAATTGATTGTAATTCTATTTTCTATTATTATGATATAACTTTTTTTTATGTATGATATGTTAAGAAAATTAATAAGATCAAGACTCATTAATGATAAGATTTATAAAAGGTAGAAGATCTTCTGTTTAATTTAAAAAAAATTTAAAGATGAATTTTTTTAAATACAAATTATTTGGGTGCTTCTTATTATCTTCTTTTTTTGGTATATATATATATAAGCTCAAGTGAGGCCTAAAAATATAACCTGGGTGGTTTTTTTGTAAAAAGGAAAAAATTAAGTTACATAAATTGATATTTTTATACAAGAAAAGTATAAAACTAATTTTAGTTGAAGTAGTTACTGAAGATATGAAAGATTCTATTTTTAAATTAATTTTCATAAATATAAATTAATATTGTTATATATTTTCCATACTGCAATTACTATAAATATTAATATTGTCTTTTTTCTAATAAAATTTCATATTGATTTTATATTAGGGGGTATCAAAGTTGCATATATTCTATTCAAAAACCTCTATTTTTTCACCAAATCAACCATTATTATTTTTTAATATATGGCATATTGTACCCCAAAAAAGCCTTTTCACTGAGAATTGATGTCAAGCTTGTGGCTTACTTTTTTTCTTGTAAAATAACTTTTAGAAAATTAAAAATTTCTAAATTTGATACCCCCTACTATATACTTTTACATTGGATAGCACCATAATATAATGTTAAACTATCAGTGTAAGTATCATATTTCTAGTAAATGATTGATAAATATTTAGCTATATACTTTTACTTGAGAATAAGTTTTTAATTTTGAGTTGTGAATTAATTCTGATAATTCATTTTTCTAGAAACTATAAGTGTATACCTGAGCCAGTTTATTTATTTATATTTGAACACCATGGAATTGAGGAATTATGTCTATTAATTTAGAATATGAAGTAAGGTTTATATTAACCAAAATTTAATCTTTTTAGTGCTGTTATTTTCCCATAGGGATATTTAAAAATACCTATCCTATCTCTTGTACAAAATAAACATCATATAGTACATCTTCAATGAGAAACTGATAGAATGATAAAAAAAACCACTTCCACCTACTAGAGAGAGTGCTTGAAAAATATTAAAGTCTAAAATTAAATTTCAAACACCTCTTTTCACACCAGAAATTTTTTTTAAATGTGTGGTTTATATTTCCTGGTGAGCACTTTTATTTTCCCAAAAAATAATATTCAAGCACACTTTAGATTTAGAATTACATTTTGAAGAATTTTATATTTTTAAATTTATTTTATCTTTGAGATTTATTTTAGTTTATATGTCTTTTTGTCACATTAAAAATTTACTGAATAGTGATTAATTTTTCAATTCATGAAATAACTCTACCAACTCATAATATTCTTATGAAATGGTGATAAAATATATTACAAAAAGTTCCATAATCTCAGCTATGTATCTCTTTTAATAAGGCTATAATATGGAATTCTAAGTATTTGAGGAATATATAGAACTATAAGAGGCAGAAATTGATTTTATTTTACTTTTAACCATCCTTTTGAATTTGGAAATCTCAAAAGCTGGATTAAACTCTACTATCATAAGAAATGGACTTCCTTCAAGAAATATATACAAATAATATTTAAAATAATAGTTCTTAGTATAAAGAAGGTGTGAGACTCATTTATTGAGTCAGAAATCAGGAAAAAACACATTCCTGTATTTGAACTCTTTAGTTGTGTCTGTTTTCCACTGAATTCTAGGATATAAAATTTAAGGATTTTGATGGTTCAATGGGTTTTTTAGATAAATTAATTTAACTGAAAATAATTATAATGCATAATCAAAAATTATAAATTTAAATCAAAGAAAAAATCAATTTATACAGTCTAAACTTAAAAATAAAATTTTCAAATCTTGAGTTGACAGGAATTTTCAACAAAATCAGTCACTGATTGTGTTTTATATGTTTTCCAAAAAAATTAATGAAATAATAAAGAAGGTTAAAAGTGTTATGTTTGTAATGAATAATAAAATTTTCCATCCTTTTATTGATCAATTTCAATTCAAAATTAACATTGAATTATGTTTCATTAAAAAAGGCTGTGAATTAATCTGGTTTTTAAGCTCTCCTTATTTTATTTCTATTAATTGTGAATTAAAATCTCAATATCCTTTCGGTAAAGATCCATCCATCCTTGGAAAAGAGTGCAAGATGAGTTCAAATTAAAGCTCAGTATGAGTTCAGTATGGATTCAGTCTGAGTTCCATCTGAGTTCCATCTGACTTCAAGTTGAGGACTTACTAATAAGTCCCCCCCAAATATTGCATGGTGCTAGTTGCCATTTTTTCCCCTGTGATAGGACACTTATTTTTTTTGGTTACATATAAAAGATGATTGATTTAATTCACAAGAAAATTATATTCATATTTTTTAAACCTTATTCTTTAATAAAGCTTAAAACAGCACAACAAAATGAAGAATGGGTTTGATATTTATTATTTGCCTAAACTCAGATCTTTCAATGGGTTCTAAGAAACAATAAATGATAACTATCAAAAATATCTAATAGATTGGATATATCTGATTTCTTTTTTCCCTAGCATACATTCTTTATTAATTGATTTATGTGCAATATATAGAGTGATAATAATAGGGGTTTTCAGTTCTGGTAAATCTACATTTAAATTAGATGAAGATTTCAAAGCAAATATGAACTTAAATTTTGCAAAAAAGATACTTTTTCAAAAATGGGTGTCAGTTATGACTTCAAATCAGCATTTTTTTCCAATTTTTTTTTTCACAACCACATGTTAGACACAAAATCCCTTCCTTTCTCACCTCATACCTGTCAAATATGATGAACTGACCTCCCTCCCCTCATCTAACTTCATTTTCTTCTCCTCCCTCCACAAATTCAAATTTCTTACTTTTCTCTATCACATAATTTTTCATTAATTCACTCTACTCATGTCTCAATGATTTGAGGTTCCCTTCTTTCCCAGTTACCACAACCCTGCCACCAGATGGCCTACACACAAGGTTGAGGGTGTGCCTGAGTAAGTGAGAAGTGTAAAATTAATTGAGGACTAGTTCAAAGTACAGAGGATTACATCAAGGAAGTGAGTCAAAGATACTTTGAAGATAATTTATCTGTTTTGAGGCAAGTTTGAGGTGAATAGTAATGTATGGTAGAGTAGAACTATAATTTGATGAATCTCATGAAGGTTTGGAACTTAATAATCAAAGGGCTTTTAGGAGTTTAATAGTTTTAAGAAAATTGATTATTAAGAAGCATAGATAACAATTATAGCTTTATATAAATTTAACTACTATCACAACAATATTATAATTTAGTTCTAAGGAATGTCAAACAAAATACCTCCAATTATATAGACAAATCTTCCTCCCATTGACCCCTTTAATTATCTTCCCTTTATTTACCACTGACCCTCCACTATAGCCCAAAGATCCTTTAACCTTACTCCTACTCCAAATTACAGATCTTTGATTACCTGTAATCACACAATAACCCAACATTAAAACTATACTATTGATCCAATCACTAATACACTGCACGTTCACTTAAAGTTGAAAAGTATAAGCAGGTGATTGACTAATTTAGAATTAAGGTTTAGATAGCACAGTTTCTAGTGTATTCGAATTGAGACAACAAGGGAGAAAAGCCATTGTTAGGTAGATGTTGCTTTCTGTGCTTCGAGTATGGATTTGTGTATTGATATATGGATTAAAAGATTGAATTTTTCTTTGAGTGTCACATGGTGCACGAAAGATGCCTGGGTATAAAACACAAGCTCCGTTGAGCTTGAGAACTCTTCATTTTTCCTTCTTGAAATCTTTATTAGAGTTTTGCAAATAATATTTTATTTTAATATGACCAATAACAACAATCCTACCCCTACCCCTCTTCACCCCCAAGCTGACAATGTAATTCCCACACGTCAATTTAAAATAGCATGCACATCCTGCATTGATATTGACCTCTTCTGTGCAGAGAGCTCTGCTTCCTAAGGCCCTTGCAAGAAGTGTGAGTTTTTTTATGGTGCTAAGTGACATGCCACACATTGGAAAAGAATCCAAATATCAAAGGTTGATATTTGAGGACCAAATTTTGGTTGATTTCCAAAGATCAGGCAATTTTCAAGGATATTTGGGAGGTGCCCATAAAAAAAATTTGGTGGTAGATGGTGCTGGGGATTCACTGGATCAGGAGGAAAGGAAGGAGATTTCCAGCTTGGTATCTGGTTTGAAGAGAAGGGAAGAGGGATCAGATCTGGTAGTGGAGGTAGCTCCTACCATGAAAAATTTTCAACTAGTGGTTGAAGATGATGATGATGATAAGGTGGTGGATGTGGTTGAACCCACCAAACCTAGCTTATTTATTGAAGCTTATCTGGATTTTGAAGTAAGTGTTTTTAAAATTTAAACATTTGTTTTTGCCTTGGTAGCTAATTGATTGATAATTTTTAGGAGGCAGAAATTAATAAAGTATTTCCTATCAAACCAGAGGCAGTAGTAGTCAAACCTAAAGTCAATGTTGAACGACCAGTCTAAGCCAGTCCCTTAAGGATTGCCTGCACAGAACCAAAAACTAATGCTTCAAGTGAAGAGGCAGAATCAGATCAGGTGTGGTTGAAGAAGCTGGGGCAGGCTCCTAGAACTACTTTTGTCACACAATTATGCAACAAGATTGACAGGATAGTGGATGTGGCTTCCTTTGATGTGGCCAAAGAATTACTGGATATTGGTGAGGTGGTTCCAGTTGGGGAATAAGTGGTATTTGAAAATAGTAGGAAAGAGATTTGGAGGGTGGTTAAAAAGATGAAAGAATAAATTTGGAGAAAATTTTGTATATAGTTGTATCTTGAATATTTGTTAATTTTGCTGTTTTATTTTGTGTTGAAATTCTATTTTTTTTAAGAAAAAAAGAAAAGTAAATTAAATTAAATTTGAGAGATGTGAAAAAAAAGAGATTTGAAAAAATTTTTTAATGTTTAAATTTTAGTTTTGTTTTGATTTATTTTGTATTAAAATTTTAATTTTAATTAATTTGAATGAAAAGAAAAAAAGAAAAGAAAAAGAGAAAAAATTTGTTCTAAAAGAAAATTTTTGAGAAAGAGAAAAGATGAATTTTGAAAAAGAAGTTCTATAGGATGAAATGAATTAGATTTCAGATAATAAAAAGAAAGAATTTTGGATTTTCCAGAAAAAATAAGATGGTTTTTTGTTGTATGGTGAAGACATTGATTATTGAAAGTTTTTTGATTTAGGAGAAAAGAGAAAAAGAAAGAGAAAAAGAGAAGAAATAAAGAACAAATTTTGATTTGAAAAAAGATTGAATTGAAGTTTTAAAAAGTAAAAAAATTGATAAAATATGTAATTTTGTGTAATAAGATGTAGATAAACAGAAATTTTGATTTAGTTTTATTTTAATTTATTTTGATTTAATTTTAGTTGGATTTCAATTTGTTTGAGTTTTTAGAAATTTTAGAAATGAAAAGAAATGAAAAGAAATATATATATGAAATTTAAAATTTATTTAGACAAAAAGAAAAGAGAAAGAGAAAGAAAGAAATTTTTTTTAAGTTTTAATGAAGAAAATTGAATTTAAGGTTTAGGTTTTTTAGGATATTTTAAGTGAAAAGATTTTAAAAGCTCAGTACAGTTTAAAACATTGATGTCTGGTTCCCAAGATGTTTTATTTGAGTCATCAAGATAGCCTTCCAATCCACAAGGTATTGAAGTTTCACCTTGCACCTTCTTGAAACAAGAATTTGACTTACTTCCCACTCTAGATGATCTTCTACTTTGACTGGTTGTGGAGGGGGTTGATTCTTGCCTGGGCATATTTCTCAAGCCAGTTCCAGGAGGGATATGTGAAAAACAGCATGAATTGATTGCAATTTTAAAGGTAACTTGAGTTGAAATGAATTTTTAGAAACTTCTGCATCAATTTCAAATGGACCCAAGCACTTTTTCAATAATTTACTTTTTGGTCAAGTTGTTTAAGTATTTTTAGAGTTGAGCCATACTTTATTGCCTGGTTTAAAAGGTGGAGCATATTGTCAATATTTGTTGGCCTGTTACTTACATCTTTGATTCACTGCCTCAAGGTTAGATTGGAGCTCTCCTTGACTTCATGAAATGGTTTGAAGAAAATGTTCAGCAGGATGACTAATTCCTACATGAATTGGATTGAGTTGAGGATTTCCTCCATAGATTGTTTTGACAGGAGATTTTTTTGTCAAAGAGTGTGATGAGTTTTTACAAGCAAATTTTTTCAATGGTAACCATTTGGTCCAATTGTCTTGTTGGTAGTTGACATATATTCAAAAATATTTTTTGAGGATTTGATTGATTCTTTTTAGTTTTCCTGTTAGTTTCAGGATGAGAAGAAGTGGAAAGATTCCTCATAATATTTAGTTGTCAAAAAATTTGAGTCCAGAAAGTAGAGACAAACAGAGATCCTCTATCTAAAATAATATCAGTGGGTAATCTGTGTTTAGAAAATAAAAATTCTAGAAATAATTTAGCTAAATTTTCTGCAGTTGCACTAGTATTATTTTTAATGAAAATAGACTTTTTAGAAAATCTATTAACTATGACTAATACATCATCAAAGTTATATGATGGAGGTAATTGAGAGATGAAATTCATCAAAATTGACTCCCATATTTTAAAGGGAATCGGAAGTGGTTGAAGCAACCCATACTTCCTATGTTGAGGTACCTTTTTTCCTATTACATTCATAACAGGCTTTTATATAGGCCTTGATATCCCTGGTAATTCCTGGCCAGAAGAAATACCTCGCTATTAACTGGTACACCAAAGTGACCATCTAATGGAGAATCATGTCTACTATTAAAAATCCATAACTTTATATCCTTATTTTTGGGTATGACTACTCAACCTGATTCTATACTGAATCTCTTGTCCCCTTTCTTTGAGAGTATTTTTTCTTTAAGCCTCAAGCAATAATAATCTTTTTATTTAGCTTTTTGAATTTTGGATAGTTTATTTTGAATTTTATTGTCATCAAATCAAGTTGATGAGTTTTTAGCTTTGATTCATTGAAAATTGATTTCACATTTGCTGAATTCTTGTAAGAAAATGCTTCCCCCTGCTGCAGATAAATATTTTCATGACATGATAAAATATCTGTAGCTACAAAATTTTTCCCTGGGTGATAGGTAATAGTAGAACTAAATTAAGATAAGAACTCAGCCCACCTAGCCTGATGTCTAGGTGGTACTTTAGAGGACATGAAGTATTTCAAAGCATTATGATCAGTTAGGATTTGAAAAGAAATATTTAAACTGAGAAGAAAAAACACCATTTATTAACACAATGAATAATACCTAATAATTCTTTATCATGAATTTCATAATTTTATTCTGCTGCAATCAATTTTCCTAATCTGAATGCAACAGGATGAGGCAATTTTGTTTCAGGGTTGAATTGGGATATTACCCCTGCTATAGCATTATTGCTAGCATCTGTCTCTACTATTGTCAAGGCTGTAAGATGAAAGTGTTGAAGAATTGGAGATGTGGTAAATGCAGTTTTCAATGCTTTGAATTCTTTCCATGTTATATCTGTGAAGACAAAGGGAATATCTTTTTTAAGAAGAGAAGTAAGATTTGCTATAGTTTTAGAGTAATATTTTATAAACCTTGTATAAAAATTTTTAAAACCCAAAAATCCCTGTAAGGATTTTAGGTTGGTTGGCTCTTGCCATTCCAGAACTTTTTGAAATTTTTTATTAACCATGACTAAACCCACAGTAGAAAATGTAAACCCCAAAAATTCAATAGATTTTAGGTGGAATTTGCACTTGGTGTGCTTGGCATAGAGTCTGGGTTTTTGAAGTCAAGTAAGAATCATTTTGACATGTTGAATATGTTCTTTAAGGGAATTTTAGAAGATTAAAAGGTCATCTAGGTAGAAGACAACAAAATATTTGACAATATCTTGAAAGATATCATTGAAATTTTTTTGAAAAGTTGATGGGTCATCACACAATCCAAAGGGCATTACTAAATATTCAAAACTACTAAATCTGGTATGCATTGGAGGTAAATGTTTATGAACTTTTGCAATATGTATAAGATTTTAAGAACCTCTGAGATAAATTTTAGAGAATTAATTAGAGCCATTAAACAAGGTAAGGAGTAAGGAAATAGGAGGAACTGGATATGCATTCTTCTTAGTCACTGCCTTGAGTTTTCAATAAGCAACACATAACCTAAGACTTCCATCCTTTTTCTTAAAAAAAGAACTGGAGATCTGGTTGGAGATTTACTGGATTTAATGAAACCTTTTGCTACATTATCTGCAATGTAGTCTCAAAGAACTTGAGATTTGTCCTTTTACAAAGAATAGACAGGACCTGCAAATGGTACAGGACCTATTAACTCTATTTGATGATTGTAGGTCCAATGAGGTGGTACCTTGTTGACATTATGGATTAATAAAATATTTATTAAGTCATTATAGGCTTTGGGTAGAGTTTATTTAATGGATTCAATACTGATTTGGTCATCCTTTTTATCTTGGAAGAAGTCTGTTGAAGGTAGACCTGTATTTAGGGAGCAAAAATCAATTACCTCAAGGCTATTGAAATAATCTTTTAGTAAAGTAGTTGGACTAGAATAGTTAGCCATATGCTCATTTAAAGGGTGATCAGATTCTTGAAATACATCTGGCATAGAAGTGTCCTCTAGCTGGGCTTGATCAGATGGGCTGTTTAACTCCCTATTGACCTGCATTGATGAATCAGAAATATACTTAGAAAAAAGGGTGATAAATCCCTGTGACCAATCAATTTTGGGATTCAAATGCTGTAAGAAGTCATGGAAAAGAATAGGATTATTCATCCTTGGGGAATCCAAGACTATTATTCCCACTTGAAGGAGGGAAAATTCAGAAATTTGAAATCCCATACAACTTTCTTACTAACCCAGTATTTAGGTTCCTCTGATTAGACCAGATAAATTGGAATTTTGTCAATGTCTAAAAATTTCAGCTTAATTTTTTTGGCAAAAGATAAAATGATAAATGAAATTGAAGCTCCAGAGTCTATAAGACAACTGAAGGGAATATTCTTCTTAAAAAGAATTAGTCTCAAATGGTTTAGGGTAGCTCCAGTCATTAGAGCATGGAAGTTCTGTGCACTGGGAGATATAAAATAGTTTTCTTTGCACACAAGTAAACTATTCACTAGTTTGTTGAATTGGAACTGTTACCTTCTCTGTCCTTTAATTTAGCACATTCATCTAACTTGTGTTTACCCCCGCAATACATACACAACTCATTATTTACTCTTCTTCTCTTTCAGCTTCCTTTGATTCCCCTTTTGTATCCAATACCTTTTTGATATTTCCTGGGGTTGAGCTTTTGGATCATGCCTTTTCCTTACCCTTTTTATTGGGTTTGGTTTGAGATGAGTTTTGAGTTGGTCAAGAATTATTTAAAGCTCAAACCGTGAAATTTTATTGGCATGACACCTTTGTTGAAGATGGCCTTGGTGAACACCATCTAGTTTGAAGGTCCTGTCTATCAGGTCCATTAATGTTTTCATTTTCTGACTATGAAGATTTACTTGGTCAAGAATCCTTGAAGGGAGTCCTTTTTTGAAATGATACTTTAGGGCTGCATCATTCCAACCTACTCAAGTTTTTAGAGCCCTGAAATTCTAAATATATTCAGAAGCTTTACCATAATTTTTCATGCAAAGGAAATAAAATTCAATTTCCATATTGTTGGTTTTATTAGGGTCCCCAAATAACGTATTAAGTTGATCCTCAAATTTTTCCCAATTGATGATTAGCAAATGGGTTCCACCAGAGAAAGAATGAGCAAATATGGCTCATACCATTTTTATGCCTTCTCAGAAAAGAATGATGAGGCATAAATTAACTTTGAAAAATCTTTATTGAAGGTTCAAGGGTCACTGTGGAACAATAATTTGCAGGTTTGCAAAAAATATCTCAATCTTTCAGGATGTTCTCCATTGAATTTATCTGAAGATTTCATTGAGGAAGTTTTAAATTTAGAGCTCTCCAAAGGAAAAGGATTAGAAATGGATTTCACTAATAATTTCATAATATCCTCCAATGAAAGAGTTGGACAAGATTCAGAGTTTTGGCCCAAAGCATTGGCAGCCAGGGCAAAAAGTACCTTGTTCATTGTATCCTTGCCTTCTTCCTCCTCACTAGAATCTTTGAAGTCCTGAGGAATTTCCTCTATAGATTGAAATGAATGTTCATGCTCCCTTATCTTGAGAGGTTCAAGAGAGTGAGTGTGGGAAATAGGTCAAGAAACTGTTGGCCTATCCCTGGTGTGAGCTCTAGTAGTAGCACCCATAGGAGGAGTGCATTGAACAGGTGCCATTAAAAACTTAGCCCTTAAAATCTGTAGTAGTAAAAAAGAAAATGAGAGATATGGAGAATTAAATTATACTGTCACTGGAGGGCCTACACATAAGGTTGATGGTGTTCCTGAGTAACTGACACTACACAATATAAGGGGTGGACTTGCTAGCAAGTCCCCAACCTGAACTCAGACTGAACTCAGACTGAACTCATACTGAACTCTACTTGAAGACCCACCTAAAACTGTTCTTCTGAGTGGTTTTCATCCCTGATTGTATGGTTACTTTGTCAATAGCTCAATGTGTGTTCAATCTGTGGTGAATTTGAGTCCAAGGTTGCAGACTTGCTAACAAGTCCGCCCCCCATATTGCGTGGTGTGAGAAGGGTAAAAGTAATTGAGGACTACTTTGAAGTACATAGGATTAATTCAAAGAAGTTATTCAAATATATGTCAAAGATAATTTATCTGCTTTGAGGCAAGTTTGAGGTGAATAGTAATGTATGGTAGAGTAACATCAAGATTTGAGGAATTTCACTAAGGGTTGGAACTTAATAATCAAAAGGGTTTTAGGAGTTTAATAGTTTTAAAAAAATTGATTATTAAGAAATCTAGGAAACAATAATAGATTTATATAAATTTAACTACTATGACAACAATATAATAATTTAGTTCTAAGGAATGTTGAGCCAAGTACCTCCAATTATATAGACAACTCCTCCTTGCATTTACCCCTTTAATTATCCTCCCTTAATTTACCACTGACCCTCCACTAAAACCCACAGATCCTTTAACCTTACTCCTATTCACACTCACAGACCTTAAACTACCTGTAATCACACAATAACCCAACATTAAAACTATACTATTGATCCAAGCACTAATACACTGCACATTTTCTTAAAGTTGAAAAGTATAATCAGATGATTGACTAATTTAGATTTAAGATTTAGATAGTGCAGTTTATAGTGTATTTGAATTGAGACAACAAGGGAGAAAAGCAGTTTTTAGGTAGATGTTGCTTTCTGTTCTTTGAGTATGGATTGGTGTATCAATAAATGGATTAAAAGATTGACTTTGGCTTCAAGTGTCACATGGTGCATGACAAATCCCTCAAATCCTGTTTTTGCATTTTTTGGCCTTTATTGGTGTTCTCTTGGTATTTTTTGGAATTATTTATTGTTATTAGATTTTTCTAGGCATTTTAGGTGTTTATTGGAATATCTTGCAGGCCTTTTTGGAAAAATTTGGAAAAATGTTTAAGGTATTGTGGGCTTATTTTTCAGGAACTTCAATGGTGTTTTTTTAGGTATTTTTTACTATTTTTACAGGCATTTTTTGGTGTATTTTTCAGGAATTTTTTATGTGTTTTTCCAAGTGTTTTTTGCTATTTTCTGCAGGCATTTCACAGGAATTTACAAAGGAATATTTTTTATCATTTTCAGGAATTTATTGGCCTATTTATCAGGAAATTATTGGCTTCTTTCTCAGGAATTATCAAGGTGTTTTTGGTCTATTTTTCAGGAATTTTTTACTATTGTTTGCAGGATTTTATTGGAATTTTTTGCAGACATTTTTGCAGTTTTTTTTTGCTATCATTTACAGGCTTTTTTTGGTGTATTTTTCAGGCATTTTTGGCTTATTTTTCAGCTCTTGTAAAGTCATTTTTGGTGTATTTTACAGGTATTTTCACTATCCTTTTAAGGCATTTTAAATTTTTATGGTGATTTTAGTGTATTTTACAACTTTTTTCACCATATTTTTCAGGCATTTTTAAGGCTTCTTTTGGCATGATTTGGCATTTTAAAGGTATTCTTGCAGGAACATTTAAGGAGTTTTTTGGTATGATTTAGCCATATTTTTCACAAATTTTCAAGGTTTCTTTTCAGGTTATTTTTAGGCATTTTTGGAAATCATTTTTTGTTGTTTTTGGTGGCATAATTAGCTATTATTCAGCAGTATTTTTTGTCTATTGATTTGCAGTGTTTTTTGGTGGCATTACTTAGTGGAATTTTGGCCATTTTTGGAAGCATATTACACTGCTATAAATTTTTATTTTGTCTTGAGGTGCAAAAATGGTGCAAAGATTACACAAAAGTTATGGAAAAATTATTTTTAGAAATTAAAGGTCTCAAGTAGATCTTAAGTGCAAAAAAAATTGTTATATAACCATTTCAAAGCTGTTGCCTAATTGCTGCACCCCTTGGCAAAAAAAATGTGTTGTAGTGTTGGGGGGTTTCAATTTTGGAAACTTTGCATGTCATTGATACACATTAATAGCACATTCTTTATTCATTTCATTTTCTCCATATTTGATTTCCACCAAAATTCAACTTTGTTCTTTCACAATCTATTTTTTTCTGTCTTTCAATCAAAGTAAGTTTCAAAACCTCTTTCTTTTTCATGCCTACATGATATCTCTTTCTCTCTATAAAGAATGCACCCTCAAATATATGTAGGACCTTCAGCTGGATAATGAAGAACTTATTTGACTCCTCTTGTGTCATTTTCACTATCACTTCTCAAATCTTCATGTTATTTTGAAAAAAGTCAGAATTAGGGTTAGGTTTATTCTAATATCATTTACTTTTAACTGAAGACTCTCCTGAAGCCTGACTTACATTTCCTGCAAATGATTTTGAATTTGTTTCCATGGTTTCTGAGATATTAAACTTAAAATTTGAGCCTTTTTTACATAATTTTCTTTTTTTAGATTTGATATTACATAATGAGAGAATTATGCAAACATTATATTAATATTAGTATTTGATGCTTCTTTACTGATTTTCTCTGCAACACTTGAATCAATATTTTGTCAAATAGGTCTTACTTTCTATCATTAATACATATCCCAATCTATATAAGACACTTCTCTGGATAATTGTGGGCTTATTAAACCCCTGTTGTTGTCCTTTTTTTTAACACTTCTCAAATTTTTATGAAATATTGAAAAAAGTTGGAATTATGTTAGGTTTATTCAAATATCATGTCTATTTAGCTAAAGATTCTTCTAAAGCCTACCTTTCATTTCCCACAAATGGTTTTTAATTTGGTTTAGTAGTCTATAAGATATTTACCTATAAAGTTGAGTCTTTTTTTTGCACTATTTTACTTTTTTTTTACTTTGATATTACATGCTTATACAATAAAGCTTCAGAAATTCTTATATCATGATAATTTTCATATTAGTAGAAATCATTTTTCAATTCTGAAGAAAATCTCAAGGTCACTTATTTCATTTTCACTCTTGGGGAATTATCACTTTTATTTTACTACACTTTTGAGATTAATTTGGCATATAATTTTTTGTGTTTATCATTGTGGGATTATGTTAAAAAAGTGAGTATTCTATTACTATAAATTTTACATGAAAAGTAGGGGGTCAAAGAAAGCTTTTCATTTTTTTAATGCCATAGTTTAGAATATACAAGTCATTTATCCACTTCACTTACTTGAGGCTTTAACTATTAAGCCATGTTGCTGTGATATCATGTCTAAATTAATTTGTGACATATTTTCTTGAATTTACTTGTGATTCAAATTTATTTTCTTGAAGTATATTTCTTTATCTTTGTGTCTTTCTCTGAATGAAGTGCTTATTGTTGATTTATGCATTTTACTTGAAATTTGGGAATCTGGATCCCCTACTAGGATAAAATTCAGGGGGAGGTATTGCCATTTTTTTTGAATAGAAAATTTAAGAAAAAAAGTTAGAAAATAAGCAGCTTTTTTTGAATTCTTTTTTTTGTTAGATTTATAAATTTTAAAGGAATATAAATTTTATATTAGACATATAGAAATTTATTTACTTACACAGATACATTTTAGATTAAACACATGAATTTAACAATATAACAGATTTTTATAGTACCTAATTACATTTTTTACATAAAACATATCTCACTACACAATTTATGGGGTGGACTTGCTAGCAAGTCCCCAACCTGAACTCAGACTGAGCTCATACTGAACTCTACTTAAAAACCCACCTAAAACTGTTCTGCTGAGTGATGTCCATCCCTGATTGTATGGTTCCTTTGTCAATAGCTCAATGTGTGTTCAATCTGTGTTGAATCTGGGACCAAGGTTGTGGACTTTCTAGGAATTCTGCCTGCCATATTTTGCGGTGTATAATGAGAAAAAGTAATGGAACTCTTTAAAACAGAAAAAAAATGCAACCTTTTATTTTGGACAAAGTGTTCTTTTCAACCTTGAGCAGCTTTCTGACTTGGTGGAATAGCTGTACCATCAACAAAACCAATACATCCCATGAAAACCTTTATTTTAGGATTTGGTTGAGTGGTGGGGAGGTAGAGAGCTATAGGTGGTATGCATTGTAAAGAGGAAGAAGAGTTGATATTGCATAAGGGGGCTATATGGGGCAAGAACTGTGGAGCGCTCCTCATCAGACAACTTATTTAGTAATCCAGTTACTCTCTTGTCTCACTGCTGTATTAGCATAGTCAGTCCCATCTTACCTCACTGTTGGCAAAACCAACATAGTAAGTCTATTTTGTTTCACTGTTGTAATCCAACACAGTCTGTCTCATCATAGTCTAATATTAGCACTAGTCATAGTCCTCCCTCTTAGGTCTTAACACTTTACTTGAATCACCTGAGATTATTCAAGTTGCTCTTTTTTTGGACAAGAAAGTTATTGGAATAGGGGGAAAGATGGTGATCTAGATGTCTAGTTCAGTTTTGTGACCCTATTTTATTCCTAGGTGAATTTTAGTAAAAAACCATTGAATCTCAATTTTGGAGACCACATTATTTTTTCCCTTTAAAAGAGGATTAAGGTGGTGTATTGTGGGTATGATTGTAATATAAGGGAAGAAGAGGTTCAAATAGAATTTTTAGATGAATCCATGAAGATGAGAGGACATGAGCCAAGGAGTTTCCAATGTCAGAAAAGTACAAAAATAAGGTGGGGTAAACAGGGTCATCTCACAAATCAGCCTCAGAGTCATACCCTGAAACTAAAAATTGAACTAGACATCTAGTTCAGGGATATTTTCCCCTGGGTGGGAACATAAGGAAAAAATAGAAGTTATGCTTCATTTGGTGCATCTATTAATTAATATATACCCTAAATAAAATATATTTTCAAACATGTCAAGGCAGCTCCATTACCATTGGATCCCAAACAAAATTGTGTGATGGCCAATTGAATTGAAGGATCATGTTGTTTTTTTTGTAATTTTTGTGAAACACATGGTGATCATGAATAAGTTCAAGAAATTTAAAGAGAAATTATTGAGAAGTCCTGAAAAACTGTCTAAAACATGGCACAGATAGGTTAAGAAGGGTTTGGATGGTGTAATTGGGGGGATGAAGCAATTAAGGCTTTCTTGTATTAAGTTAATGTTTCCTGGCCATTTTTTATAAAATAAGTAAATTTTATTCAAGATCAGAATCAGAATCACAATCAGAATCTAAGAGAAGATAAAGAGCTATGAAATTCATTTCTTGATTTAATTTATCACAATTTGAGGACAAGGAAGGTATGAATCTTATATGGTACAAAACTTTGAATGATGTACAATAATTTGAGTTATGAAATTTTATGCCATGGAGTGCTGTGTATGAATGAAAGGATGCTAAAAAATAAGTCAAATGGGATGTTATGGTGGGATCAGTACTTTTGGTTGAGAAAGTGTGGATTTGGGTGAAAGAAGTGACTTATTTCAATTTTGAAATCCACCAGTTTTGGGGCTAGTATGTTTTTGTAAATTTTCATTTAGATAAGTGCAGATTTTCCAGAACCAAAAACCCCTAATGGAAATATTTATCCCTTGACAAAATCTTGCCCTTGAAGAGTAAAATGTTCTTACATACTGAAGAACCCTATTCATCAAGTGGTTTTTTCCTTCCTGCTAAAATCATTTAATTGGATTGGAGCTGGGAAAAACTCTGGTATGATATGAATGGTTATTTACAGTTTATTTCCTTTATATCTTTTTCATCTTGGTCCAACTTGTCACAGTTTCATGTAAACAAGATTGTTCTTTGGTGAGGAAACTTATTTCAACTTCTAAACTCCAAATTAAATTTGTTTAATACTTATATACCTCATATTAAGTTAGGAAAAGTAAAAAATAAGTCATTAAGTAAAACCCAACATATCCAGAAGGGATGAATTATCATGAGGTACAAGGATAATTCCATTGAGAGCTATAGAAAAGGTTTTTTTGGGTAAAACTTGATATGTAGAAACAGATAACACATCAAAAGAATCTTTAAAACAATTTTTTGTATGATTCACCTGTCTCACTACTACTTTATAAAGGTATAAAAGATACAAACATTATGAAGATGGGAGGTTTATATTTTTTGGGGTATTTATTTTTAATAGGAGAAAATAGTATTATTTTACACAAATTTTTCAAAGGATCCTTGTATTGGTAAATCTTTTTAATTATTCCATATTGAGTATCTCCTGCCTGATCTTTCCACAAGATGCATTTATGGGGCTTTGTGACAGAGAATAATACATTATCAAATGTGATTTTCGAATTTGAAATGAAAATCCTGATAGCCCTTTTGAGAAAGGAGGGTGATGAATGGTGTATTGATGTTGAAAAGTCTCATCTTCCCTTCTTGTGTACTCAAATAAAAGATCATAAAAAGTTTCACTCAAAAAAATTCTCCAGTTTCTTTAATATCTCTTTCCATAACTATTTGGTATTTTTCACTTCCTGATAGATCTTTTTGGAAGTTAGTCTTTCTAATTTACAGCCTCTTTTCATCATTTTCATATTTATCTTACCTAAACAATAAATGTCATACTTGATTAAAACATGATTTACAAAAAAGTAAATGTTTATATGAAAACCCCACCTATTTGTTTGTTGGTGTTGTTATTTTGTAAAACTCAAATAAGCCACTCTCCAGAAAATTCCAAATCCCCAACAGGAGGCCTACAAGTCCTCATTAGCTTTCTCAGTCATATGAAGTGAAAAATTGTGATTTAGTTGTATTTTGGATCCAGGAAAAATCTTTTTAACTGATTTATTATACTTCTTGTATTTTAGTGAAAATCTATCAATTCAAATTCTATTGAGCTTTCTTGAAAGTAAAATATGTGTACATATTATCAAATATCCAATATTGCTCAGAAATTCTAGCTGGTCTTATCTCAGTGGTAGATTATTGATATCAATGACAAAATTTTCAAGGATAAAAAGAGGTATCACATATCTAAATAGTGAGTACCATTGATATTCAGTAAGTTTTCTGTGCTTCTCTTCATCAAGATTTAGTGGAGGCCTTGTTAAAATTCTTTGTAGAACTACACCTTTCATAATTTCTTGAAACTTTTAAATTTCACTTTAAGTGAAGAACTGTCCATCTTTACCACTTTGCTATTGCAAGTCATCATAATTTTCACTGTCACTACTATCATCCCTGGTTTCATCAGAGCTGGAATTAAGTACTATTATCTCTATAATAGTACTTTTTGTGCCTGTTTCATAGATTGATTCAGAAGTTTCTGCTAGCTTCTTTTGCAGGTAATATATCTTGGTTCACTCTTGATTATCCAGAAAATCCACATATGAGTACAAAGAGCATCTTCAAGCCAATTCTTCATCAAACCAAGCACAAAATTTTGAGCTGGATCCCAGAAGCTTACCCAAATGATCATAGACAATCTTACCCCATGTTCATTAAGTAATTTTTCTCTAACATTCTGTTATCTTTCATCTCTTGACTTAATTTAAATTTTATCAATTCTATCTTTGAGCCTTAAAGATCCACATTCCAAGGAAGGTATTTGATTAAGCTTAGCCATGCACCATGTGAAAAACTGAGTATCAGAATTTGATGCAAAATGTGAAGCCTTTTTTGTTTCCAGGATATCTCCAACTACACACAGAATTTTAACTTGCACCATAGCACCTTCAAATCTTTGAATTTTGGGATTTTTAATCCACTTTCAAGGGTGATCAACCCATTGACAAAGGGCTTTAGAAAATTATTGATGTTTTCAGGATCTCAAGAATTGGGTCCAGGTGTGATTTCATCAAGAAATATGTGGATAATTTTATTACTAATTTCAGGTGGAGCATTGAAACAGCTAAAAAAAATGCACCCTTCAACTCTATCTTTCAAGAAGTCTTATTTTACTTTGGATAAAACCAATCAATAAAGATAGAAAATGCCAAGTTCAGTAAATCAGGTTGATTATTCCATTCCATGATCTTATATGTTATACCATTCTGCACATCAGAAATTACGTTTCCCCTTTCATTGAATTCTTTTTTCAAGATTTACAAATACTCTTTGAAATCTGGGCATCCTAGTCAATGGTGTAGCCAAGTTGATATTTTTTGAACAGAAAACACTAAATCCAGAAAATTATCTTTTTATTTTTGAATTTTTTGGAAGATTTATTTTAATTTAGATTGGATAGTCCAGGATCCTTATTTAATCAAAGGGGTGTTTCAAGATGATATAATGGCTCATGGAAAGGAGGTGAACCTGGGAATATTTTGTAAGTACAAAGAGGTGAAATAATAGTGTCCTGTGGATATATCTGAAAACACTTTATATAACATATTATATTTACCAAGCTGAAATTCAAATTGGCTCTTTTGATACTGGCTCAAATATCAATTGGGATTTTTTTCAAGTACCAATATTGGAATAGAGGCATCCAGAGAATCTTGATTAACATTCACTATCATTTTATTTAAACTAATACATTTATTGCTGCTGAGATGGCAACCAACATAAAGTCAGATGTTTATTATTGATACTGACACTTTTATAAATGAATTTAAGAGTAAAATATCAATTCCAAATTTGAGAATTTTAGTTGAGAAAAAGCAAAATTTACAAGTCAGATCACAATCACCATCAAGAGACATTTCACTAGATTTGGAGGGCTCACTTATTGAAGCAGGTACATCTGGAGAAAATGACGCATCAGATGAGATATATTTAGCCTCAAAAAGTTTATTTAAATTGTTTTGTTAATTATCCTTCAGATGATGTTTTTTTTGGTGTGATTTGTAGCATATACCTCATACTGCTCCTTACCTTCAAAATTTAGACAAAGGTTCTTGACACAGTCAGAGAAGTCAAAAAATCCATAGATCAAAATTTGTATTTATATATATTGAAAAAATGCAAATTTTGGCCACTAATACTTCACTGGATGAGATTTTTTACAGGTGATGAAGAGTATAAACCTGAGAGAGATACAACAGTTATGGGGTATATGAGAATGAAAGGGAGTAGATTAGTGTAAAAAAAGAGAAAAAGCACAAGGAAGGAGAATAGAAGTCACAAGCAAGAATAAACACAAGGGAAGAAAATATAAACAAGAAATAAAAAAAGGATTACAATAGTATACATTAGCTCATTAGTTATTTTTCTTTCACAAATTTCTGAAACATTTAATTAAAAATCATTCAACTATTTTAATCACAGATAAATATGAAACCAATAAGTTTAACACAATGTGAAGCATCTGTATTAAAAAAAATATAAGTACAATGTAGTTTCTTCAGCTTCTTTTTATGTTGCTATTATCACTTCTGTCAGTTTTTTCACCTTTTGCTAATAAGACTAAGGTGCTTGGCTGACTTTGTGGTTGAGTATCCATAAACAAGTCTCTAACATGACAAGGGGAAATACATGCTAGTGTGAATATTATATGAAGTAGTGTGTATAAAATGTGGTTAAGTGAAAAAACAGAATGAGAAAGGGATGGAGAGATATGGGTAAGAACAGGTAAAAAAATGAATCATAGCTTTTCAGTTGTTGCTTCCAAAAAAGTGAAGAGCCTTCAGATGTTTCTTAAACATTTTTAGTGACTTTTCATTTACTTTGAGAAGTAAAATTATGAAAAAGTTGTCTGATCAATCAGATGCAAAAGGTGTTTTCCTTCTGTGTGGCTAGTTGCCATCCAGGCAATGATATAACCACATATACCACCTCACTCTGTGTAATTGTATTGAGAAAGAGATGAGGGAGGGGGCTCTATCACCAGAAAAAAAATGTGGGCACCTGATAGCAGGTGCCAATCCATATCTTTGATTTTATTCAGTGTTAGCTCAGCTTTAATTCTTCTCAGAAGACTGTGCACTGAACACTGAGCATGCCAGCTTGCATGGTATCAAATCTGAGTTATGCTTGAATCACAAATGGATTGAGGGATTGGCACCTGCTAGCAGGTGCTGGCTGTTTTTTTGTGGTGTAAAATTCTGAAAACAATTTCTTTTTGATATTCATCAATCAACTCTGCCCTTCCAGCACACAAATTAGACATTACACTCAAGAACTTCAGTATATACAACATTTTTGGCTGTTCCTTTAGCTTTATCAGCTAACATTACATGAACATTTTCATTGTATTTGGCCCTGGAAAGACCTACATAGATTTGACCATATCCAAAACCTGGTGACACCAAATTCAGGCCTACAATTTCTAGTAATTTTCCCTAGGATTTTTTAATTTTTAAACCAAAAACTAACTGTACCGGTAGCTTAAAAGTTCTTAGTTTTAATGGAATTGCTATCCTACATGAAAATTCCAAACCAAATCTGGAGATTAATACTCATTTACCTTTATGTTGTCCAGAAAATATACAGGATCAAATTACAATCCTTTCTATCCTTTAAGCCACCAGAAAGGTCCCATTAAAAAGGCCTTCAGAAGAATACAGGTTTTATAGAAGAAAAATGGGAAATCATTTTTTCAGTAGCAGTGTGCAAAGTGAGAATCCTAAAGTATTGATAGTATTTAAATAGTCTGTGAGAAAAGATTATTGATAAATCCATAATCTTTCACTGCCTAATATTCACTTTGAAAGGTTTTGGTAGCCCCAGATATCATTTTCAAAAAAAAAGTGTTGACTTCATTCACATCCTAATTTCTTGAAGCTAGATAAACCATTTTTTTGAACTACTGAAGTTGTGATTTGTCATCTGAGTGAATAAGGGAAACCACACCTGGGTAAATAGCTGAATAAAATCTTTTCAAACATTCTTATCCTGGTGACACACAGTGCTTGGGGGATAATAATAGAACTTAGGTTTGTTGTTTTTCCTTCACCTACTTTTAAAATACAATCAGAGAATTGAGCTGCATTTTCTTCCTGCTCTAGATTAATTCTTGGCTGCTGAAGTGGCATATTAATAGTAAGGTGAAGAATATTTACACTTTTACAGAAAGAAAAATGAATGATATTTGAATCCAATATGTCACATCTTGGGCCCTTTTGAGTTACTGGAATGAATTAGCTATAGTCACCTATAGAGAGGAAATTTAGTCTAGCTAAGCAAATTAGAAACCCTATAATAATAATATGAAAAATAATAAATAATAATAATTAAAAAAACCATCTAAACTTCACTTAAAAGATCCTCTTTCTTTTGGATATCCTTCAAGCTCATATGCACTACCTCAGCAAAATGATGGTGCTGAGCAGGAGCCTCATGCAATATAATAAACCTTGTCCTTCTTTATCATTCAGCCAAGTCACTTTGGGATTTTATTCAACAATAAGAGATATTTTCAATATCAATTTGAATCTTGAGCCATGAATGAGTAGTTCTTCCTCCTTGCAGAAGAATTGGGGCTATTCCAGATGATGCCACTGAAAAAGCCACATGACCCTGATTATGACACCATTCCAGAAGCATGTTTTTTACAAACATTTTTCCAGTACCACCTGGTCCATCTTAGAAAGATAACCCACCCAAATTTTGGCTTCATATGATTTCTTGATGGTATCAAAAGCTTTTCTTTGGTCCATATTTTAGCATTAATACTGACTTTTCCAAAATTAAGAGATCTCTTTCTGATCATAAGACATTTCCTCTAAGATGAGTTAAATGGAGCAGAAGTGCTGTTATGGTTCAGGAATTAAATATTATGATAAAGAAGATCAATATTTCTTAAGAAAAATCTGTATAAGTGTCAAAGATTAATCATGAATTTGGTGAGACATAGGATTTGGAATAAGAAACTTGGTTTTTAGTAAATTCCTGAAGTCATCCCCAAGTGCCACATGATATGATTCACAGAGGCCCAGTGGATCATATTTCTAGTTCCAAATATGAATCAAAACAAAAATTAGCCTTAATTTATGACATTTCTTTATTAAAGAGGCTTCTTGGAGACATTTCTTGTACTTGGAATCATCTTCTATAAGTCCCAGGTTCAAGAAAGTAGCTTTGAAAGTGGGATGTATAACCCCATTTACAGTTTTCAAATAATCATTTTTTTGCCCAAGCACATAAAAAAGGAGCAGTTGAAAATAAAATCTTTCTTGATAACTGATTCCACAGAAGGCAACCCCCCAATTGAATTACTGTGTTTTCTCAAAGCCCATATTTTTTTATTTCTTTTTAGTAAAAAAGCTTGGCCAATTAAAACTGAAATTTGAGTGATAGAAATTCAGACTTCCATATGCCACACAAATTTTGAAGAAGAATCAGGATAATTATTAACCTTTTTCACCCCAGCAGTTTTTCCTATTTAAAAAGCAGTAAAAAACTCTGTAAGAATAGCTTTACCATTACCCATATCTCTTTCCTTATGTGCAGGGTCAAATATTACCAACCTTTGGCCAGGAAGGTGGAGTGAATGCCTAACAAAAGTTGGTTTGTGTCTATCCATGGGAAGCCAAGAATACACCAAGATTCTTCAGAAGCAGAAATATACCTACCATACAAATAATATTTTCTTTCATTCAAGTCTTTTTTTCAGTCTCCAGGACCATTTCTATAAAATCATGAATTTTATAGATATATTTATACAAATAATAGACTGCAGAGATTTTTGTTTCCACTTCAACATTGATATGTTGATTGAAATTTTATTTTGGTATGCCTGCAGGCAGGAGCAGCAGGAATATTGAAAAGAACCAATAATTTGACTTATTATAGGAAAGTGTTTTCCATCTGGATTTGTAAAGGTTTCTGCACAGATTATGTGGATGGGATTTCAACTAGCTGAGGATTTTCTCTCTTTTTCATGTCCTGATGATTATCTAGTGATTATGCTGTTTTATGGCAGCTATTTAGGTGTTCTGGTTTGTTTTATCTTTTGTATTTCTGGATTATTTATTATTTAATGAGCTCTTATCAGGGATTTTAGAGGGTAGTACTAGTGGATATCTTAGTCTTTTATTTTTCTTTTATGTCTAGATGATATTTTTGAGACTGTTAGGAATAAGTTGTGATATTGGTGTTTTTTTTAGTTTTTTTTTTTACTTGATATTAATTTGGAATGGTCAGGAAGCCTAAGTCACATGTATGTAACATCTTTCTACAGCATGCTATGGCATGCCCACATCACATCTTCCTATGGTATGCCTGGCTACAGTGTGGTACACATCTTGCATAAGTGCAGAATTTGGCTTATTTTTCAGAAAGCACAACAAAGGTGTTTCTATGGAGGATTGTTGCAAGAGCATAACAGAGGTTGTATTTAAAAGTACAGGAAAATTAGAATCACTGTGCGCAGTTTTTTTAGTGCAATATGGATATGTGCCACAACAAGTTGAAGATAGAGGGAAATGAATAAAGACTATATGTTTAAAGGGAAGTATTTATTTTCAACTATCACTAATAGTGCTAAGAGAATATAATAGGTCTAGGAAGCAGAATCAAGTAATGGTATGGGTTTCATTTAAAGATAAGTGTGAAAGAACATAGGTTTGGTTAACAGGCACTTTTTTCTATTAACTAGGAGTGTCACAAAGGCTAATTAAATCACAGTGCTAAAATAAAGAAGATTGATGTTTGAGCATACATGAAGCACTCAAGATCAATTAAAACAAAGAGTAAGATGCTGAACAAAGGAAGAGCTCTTACTAAGTGCTGAGGGATCCACAAAAGATAGATGGTCTTGTAACAAGTACACATTCTTTAGTATGTACAGAAGTAGTACAGTATTTACTATATAATTAAGCATCTCAGGAAACACAGGGTATATAAGGTTTGGTGTTAGATAGGGCACCAATAGCAGGATTTAAATAAAAAATTAGGTTCTTAAAGCTGATAGAAAGTGATAAAAGATAATGTACATAGAATACTTAGATATTTAGTTTATTGTTTGATATACTCAGATAAGTGCTGAACTTGTGCAAGAGAGCCAGTAGGGGTAGGAGGCACTTTGTTAAGGGTTCTTATCCTATAGAGTATATGAAAAGATTATACCATTTATGAAAAGAATGAAACAGAATGAAACCTTCATGTGTACATACTTTTATAGAAGTGCAGTAGTCATAAGAAGTGATTAGAGGAGTTATAAAATCAGATAAAGATATAAATTAGAAGCAATTAGTAGATATTATATATAGATATACAGGTGGAGTAATATATCTTTATTATTGTGTGTTTGTGGATATACATAGTAAAGTAATAGTGTGGTAGAGTTATCTTATTGCTGCAGTAAGGATAGAACTATAGATAGCACTTCAAGATGGAGTAGCTAAGAATACTAGCACATACTAGGAAAAGATCTAGCCAGACAGTGATATTATCTTATTTTCTCAATTCTTTTCTAAGATCCTCTTTAGTATATATATTGTTTATAAACTCTCCTCTCTCAATCACAGCAATATGAAAATTATTACACTGTCTTTCAAATATTAGAGTGGCAGATACATCATTTCATTAAAGGAGAACCAACCCATCTCAATCTGTGTCTATAGCTGAGTATTTTAGAGATTTTTTTTGTCTACATATGTTGTACCAACAGTTGAATGATTCTAATGGTTTTTATTTTTAGATATTATTTTTTTCCAGGGTTTTGTCAGTGGATGTAATTAAGCCAGAACTTCAGAGAAGGAGTCTTAGGGTCTAAAAAAAGGGGATCAAGAGTCCATTATCAATGGATAGAATAAGGCTGTATAAAGTTAAATAGTCAGGATAGTTTATTAGCACTTTTTTCTTTAATTTTTTTAAATTTATAGGCTATTTATGGAACCAAAAGCAACTACCTCCAAAGTTACTCAAGATAGTACTAAATTTTCTAATTGAACAGCATTGCTTCCTCCTAGAGTGTTGAGAATAATTAGATGTAAAGATGAAAGCTTGCATTCTATAGGTATTAACACCAAGAAGTTCATATGGAGGTTTGAGAAGGCAGCAGAAGTTCATGGTGCTACAGATTATGATATGGTATTCCAAGTATCATTTTTTTAGAAAATGAGTGTAAAGATGATCTAGAGGATTAAGAGGGTCATGAAAATCAAAATTGGATAGAACTGAAGTAGTAGATGTTAAAAAGGTGACCTAAAATCACAGAGGGAACAAGGTACACAATTCATAATCTTGATTCTCTACCTGAAGTAGAAGACTGGGAAAACAGGCAACTAGATAACAAAGGAAAATCGGTCAAGAATAAGGATAGAAACTATAAATATCTTGGATTGGAAGAGGTATAAATGGTGGTAGAGGCTAAGATAAAGTTAAACCAAGTGTAGTCTAGGGTAGCAAGGGTTTTTCTACAAGATGTAGAGGTAATAGAGGTTTTGTCAAAAAAGGTCTCCTTCTTCAGCCTCAAAACCAAAATTAAAAATGTCATATAAATATCCAGATTCAGTTATGGAAAAAATGGATGAGACCAAGAAGTTGATATTCAAGGTAGCTAAAGCAAAAGAGTCTAAGAAAAAATAATCTCCTGAGACTTTGTGTTTTACTAGCATGTTGTGCTACTATTGTAATAAATAAGGATTCCCTAGGATGAAATGTAATGCACTTCAACATGAAAAATAGGATAGGGTGGTTTATGAAGATAAAATGATGCTTATTCTGGAAGATTGTACAAAGTTACAGCAGATACAGATTGAGGGAAGCAAGAAAATGTCATTGATTACACTGATAAGAAAGCCATGGAAGGGAGTTCTAATAAACGCAAGGAGTCTGAATCTAAGGATAAGGAAAAGGATTAAAAATCAGTAAATTTTTCAGTGATATTCACTGTATTGGATTTCAAAGGTTAAGGAGGGTACAGTAGCAGTTACACTTACTGCAGCTTGATTGTAGATGTTTTCTGTCAAACATAAATAGATGGCCCCTCTAGCTTTTAATAGACCAAGAAGGGCTGGGACTAGGTATGCAAATCCTGAAGATATTGAGGAAATAGGGTATACTACTAGAGAAACTACACCTTCACCTCTTGAAGAGTTAGAGATGGATGATAGAGAAGGAGATAAGATGGATTATGATATGGATCAGCAGGTTGAGGAAAATCCAATGAAATAAAAACCAGAAGTAATTCAGTGAAGAGAGGTACTAGAAGAGGGAATTCCAGGAGAAAAATATAATACTACTATAAATCCTCCAGGTGGGCCTAAAGCTGGTGCAAAGATAATGCAACCTAAGTGGAGAATGCAGTTTCCAGTGCATGTTTATTTTTCTAAGGTAGAAGAATAGTTAATTAAAAAATTTCTAAGTATAATGGTTGCAGTTCAATTAGGGTTTCTTAAAGTGGTAGCTCCAGATGTAGAAAATGGATTAGTAGATAATTGTTGAAAACAGAGGATTACTAACTGCACAGAATATGATGTTTCAGGACAGGTATATCAGCTGGTTTCAGGGTTACCCAAGACACATAATTATGGAGTATTTCTAGGGTACTCAACACTATCTATTAATGTTAAACAGACTATATCACTGGTAGATACTGTAGTTTTAGCTGAGGACACAGTGGAGATAGGTCTTTCTGTGAAAGATGAGTAAGGGACTGTGGCCAGAAATTGTGGTGGAAGGTTATTTGTTATAAGGGTATCTGAGTACTTTAAAACTCGAGTTTTTGGAGAAGAAAGAGATCTGGACTTTTATTTTCCTATGGGAGTAGTAGAGCCAGTAATAGGAATTCCATTCTTGATGGATTATTTAGCAACTATTGATATATATCTGAATAAAACTATTGGAATTAGGATTATGGGGGATGGTGGTATTCCAGTGACAGAAATTTTAATAGCACCAAAAGATGGGGGCTGTGAGATTAGGTATTTTTGATCTACTAGGTTGGAGAATGAAAGAGAGTTTTATGAGGATAGTCCAGATGAAGAAAATTGACAACCTCTGGGGGGGTACCAACTTTTTCATTAGAGGCTGTCATTTTAGATGCTACTATCTCCCAAGATGAGAGGAACCCAGATAGTGGAAATCAGTCCAGTAATGGATATGTAAAGTGGGAATTCATAGGTGTCAGGGAAATATTAATTTAGAGCCTATTATACAAGGAATTTTTAATTTCTTTAATTCTTTTTTGTTATTCATTCATTAAGAAGAGATGACAAAAACAAGATTTGTGATCTACTTGTAGTTACATTAGAAAAAGTTTAATATTAATTAATGAAGAAGTAACTAGTAAATTAGGTTAGACCAGTGAGTGTTTTAATGCAATATTTGAATCCTTCTTTGCAGAGGCTGGTGCTATCATAAATTCTAACAACACACCATTAACCAAATTTCTACCAATATTTGTACCTACAAAGAAGATTACCACAGGGTGAAAAAAAGACAACTGGTAGGCAAGTCATTTTTAGCAACCTTAGAGTAACCCATGAAGTAATCTTTGAGGAACCTTTTTGAGGGGTATATGAATAAAAATCTGTCAAGTAAGGATATTTTGGAAACACTTGCAGATTTCTTTGCTCCCACCCCCTGCCAAAAGCATGAATCTAGGCAATATGACATATAATTTATTTAATATTCAATATGCATGCACAATGCATATTTAATAATCATTCCTATTAAATATTGAATATATATGCATAATGCATATACAATACACATAAAATATGCATATACAATACACAACAAATATGCATATGTAATATGTAGAAAATGTGTATATTCAATATGAATAGAATATGCATATGCAAAATTCAAAAAATATGCATATAAAATATATAAAAATATACATATGAAATTTTCAAAAAAATTGCATATGCAATATGTAAAAAATATTTTCTGCAATATGACTAAAATGTGCATACTCAGTATGCATAATATATATGTGTTTTTATGAATTCATATTTGGTCATGAATATGACTGACAAACCAAAATGTACAATTGCATTCATGAATTTTCACTCTTGACTAGTACTATAGACAATAAAACCCAGGGTGAAAAAACATGAACTAGATGTTGAGTTCAGTTTTGGCACCCTACTCCATTCATGGATGCATTTCTGTGACAAAACATAGAATGTCACTTTTTGGGCCAAGGGAATGACTCTAGAAGTAACCATTTCAGAGCCCTTGATTCTTTTGTTTTTCTGATGCTAACATCCCCCTTTTTTTCTCCTCTTACCCCTTGTTCATTTATCCTCCTTCTCTTCAATCTTCATGAGTGATTTGTTTTTTATTTATTTTACTTTTATCATGATTTTTGGTTTCACCCTCTTCATTAAATAAATTTATTAGTATGATATACTAAATTTTATTTTCCTGTTTTTTTTCTCTTATTACCTTCTTTCTCATTCTATTATGTCTCTGCATCACACTCTTCATATTTGTTTTTTAAAACTCCCTCAGTTCACAATTGAGGATTTAGGTAGGTAGCAATTATTGTAAGTTTCATAAATTGAAAAAAATAAATTGATATAAAAAATTTATTTTCTTTTATATTCAGAAGCTACTTAATACCTTTTCTGGAATATATATTTGTATATATATATACATTAAGAATAATATATATGTAGTGCTGTATAATTAGGATGATAAGGATGATAATTCAATGATAGTAAAAAAATTACTTTGGATTTAAAGATGTTTTAAAAATAAGATAACTTACTATTAAATATTTAAAGCAGTGGTGGTGGCAAGAGTAGGATGAAAATAAAGATGTAATGGTGGTGGTAGTGGTAGTGGAAAAAGGAGGTGTGGTGGTGGCAAGAAGAGGAGAAGAGATGGTGGTGGTGGAATGAGGAGGAGGATGGGGGTGGTGGTGGTGGAAAGAGGAGGATGATGGGGGTGGTGGTAGTGGAAAGAGGAGGATGATGGGGGTGGTGGTGGTGGTTGTGGAAAGAGGGGGAGGTGATTATGGAGAGAGAAGGAGGTGATGGTAGTGGTGGTGGTGGTGGTAAGAGGAGGAGAAGGCTGGGGTGGTGGCAGGAGGAGGTGACTGTGGTGGTGGTAGTGGAAAGATGAGGAGAAGGTGATGGTGGTGGTAGAGGTTGTGGTGGATAGATGAGAGATGGGGGGGAGGAGGTTGTGGTTGTGGTTTTTTTGGTAAGAGGGGGAGGTGATGGTGGAGATAGTGGTAGTGGAAAAAGGAGGAGGTGGTGGTGGTGGTGGTGGACAGAGAAGGAGGAAAAGGTGATGATGGTGGTCGTGGCAAGAGGAGTATGAAGAGGAGAAGGTGGCAGTGGTGGAAAGAGGAGGAGAAGGTAGTGGTGGTGGTGGTGGAAAGATGAGGAGGAGGTGATGTTGGAGAGATGAGAAGGTGGTTGTGGTGGCAAGAGGAGGAGGAGGTGATTGTGGTGGTGGAGGTGGCAAGAGGTGAAGGTGAAGGTGGTTTTGAGAGAAAGGAAATGAAAGTTAGAAAGGAGAGAAAAATGAGTTTCCATAGCTTTCATATAAAATGAAAGTAATAGGGGAAACATGCATCATCCATGCTGCTTTATGATTACCATCAAGTAGACTACTTGCTAGAACCCATGTATAAAAGTGTGATTGAGAATTGAAAGTTGGCCAGTGATGGATATTGAGAGGGACACCAGCATTGAGATAGAAAGCAGGAGTAGGAGAAAAAAAAAATAAATTAGGAATGTATGAGAGGGTATGAGAAGTAGAGTGAGAAGGGGAGGAAAGGCAGATATATCAAGTTAAAAATTCACTGTGGATGAGAGAAATGGGGGAAAAGGTGCGAGAAGGAGGGATGCCAATGTCAGAAAAAAAAATGTGAGCACAACCAGGGATACTCAATAAAACAGACCCAGAAGTGTGCCCTATGAACAAAAACTGAACTTGAAATCTAGTTCAAGGTTTTTTCCCCCTGTGAAAGATAAGGTCAAGAAATAAAAAAATACTGTGTGCAATCATTTTTGGGCAGAGGGAATCAGAAGTGCAGAATTTTGGTTGGTTCCCATAATTTAAAATGCTTCTTTAATATTAAAGAAGTACTTTAAATATCAAGAATAACTTTTGGATGGTTGGTATTTGATCTAACTGTTCCATGTTTTTTTCTCAGTATTTTTATTATTCCTTAATATTATTGAATGATTTTCAGTATTGACATTTCATTGGGGTTGCTTTTGATGTTGGCTGTATTTCAAAACCATTGAGATAATTTTAAACTTGACTTGCATTAATGCTATTCAAGTATAAATTAAGTGATTATAATTTTAAACTTGTATTATGAGGGCATGTTTGGTGCAGTTATATTTAGATCATTATCACTCAAAGAAAATAATTCACTATATATTATGATAGCTAAATTTTTCAATGTTGATAAAGTCTTCCAGTCATATTTTCTCAAGCGCTTGTTAGCTTTTTAGGTTCTGTCTCCATTTAAAAAACTTCATATATTTAATAAGAATGTGATGATCATTTATACAGCTGTCTGAAAAATATGTCTCAAGAATATGATGTATTTCACATAATAATTTTATTCATCTATCTTACTCACAACATCCTTTAAATGTTTTGTTTTAATTCCTCTCTTAGCTCTTCAGATAGGCCAATTATTTTTTCCTCCATGGCACTTTCTAATCCACAGTGCCATGTCTTCATTAAGAATTATATTCCTTCTGATGGGCACAGCACTTCTGACACTATCAATAATTCAGAGTTAAAATACAGTGGGATGTTTTGTAATTGATTGGATTTCCATAACTAAATATTAAATATTATAAAACCTGACATATGCTACCAAAGTACAAGTAAATTCAGTAAAGTAAAATAAGTGGATTGATTTTTTATTTAATAATTTTATCATGTAATGTAGCCTTTCTAATATAAGCAAAGGAAATTATATGTGCAAACCTGTTAAAAGCTTTTCTGTTTTCCCTCTTTAGCTCTTTTTCAGCCCCCATGGCTACTCAGAAGGGTGTTTAAATTTAAATTTGTGTATGTCTTTTGTGTTCCCATTTTCACCACATAGCTCCTTGTGAGTTCTTCTTGGCCATTTTTATCACCCTATATTTCCTGATATTTATTGAACTGTCATGGCTCCAGATCAATACTTCATGATTCTTTAGTTCACTTCCAATTTTTCTCATTTCCCATAATCCTCTACTCTTGAATCCTTTTGCCTCCAGGTCATATTCCAGAAAAGACACTGCATCTTTTCAGCATGTGACCCAGTGGATTTCTCCCCTGCACCCTCAGGTGAAATGAGTCATATTTTTCTATGGTTTTTAATTCACTTGACTCAAATAATTTGGTTTCTAAAATATCAGGTCAAATTCTGAAAAGACTCTGTGTCTTCTCAGCATGTGGACCTGAGAGTGGGAGCTTCAGGAAATGGTTCAAATGGATCACAAGTCAAGAAACTTATGATCTATCTCATACAAGGGTGCATGTGAGCAAGCACTAGGTCAAATGCTGAAAAGACACAGTGTTGTTTCAGCACATTAACTGGTGCTAGCTCCCATTACATCTTGTTACTTTTTTTTGCTTCTTATGCACACACACACACATATGTATATATATATATATATCCTGCTCTCCCCCTTGACTTACTTTCCCCTCCTCTTTCTTCTATTCTCTTACTTCTTGAACATCAGTTTTTGCTTCTCTCTAACATCCAGTTAAAAAAATTCTGTAACATTTTTAAAAAAAATGATATTAAAAATATCTAAAGTAGTTAAAAACTGCCATTTTTTATTAGAAAAAAAAAGAAAAAACAAATTTAAGGATAAAAAAATTTTTTTTTTTAAAGTTAAAAATATTCTAGGTTAGTCTAAATTTCCAATTAATTGCTTTGAAATTCAAAAATAAATAAATAATAATAATAATAATAATAATAAAGAATGAAAATATCTATATAATCTAAAACTTCCAATGAATTTTGTTTTTGGAGCTTGTCTTTTGAAAGGAGAGTCACAGTGCATGGGTTGATATTTAAAAATGTGAGCATATTCAGATTGATAGGAGAGGGTTTCAGTCAAGATCATGGATGTAAAGAGTTAAAAGATTGATGAAATAAGAAAACAAGAGTAATCATTTTGGCTGGAATCAGGGATTTTAAGTGATTGAATTCAAGACAGTGGTCCTAAGCTTGTCTGGAACACAAAAATTAGGTCAAATTCTGGTAAGATCCTTTTTTCCAATGTATCTAAATAAATTTTAAAAATAAATTAAGTGAGTCTCACACTCCTTGTAGAGCTACTGGAGTTACTACTGAGGTTACTCTTGGGGTAGTCTGAGGGACTGTCACTGGAAAACCTATGCACAACGTCGAGGATGATCCCAAAGTAAGTGAGATAAAAGGATGAAGGGGAATACAACTTCAAAGCACAGAGGATTACTTTGAGGAAGTGATTTGAAGATTGAACTGAGTAAGTAGACCGGTTTCCAATATTCTTTGAAGAATAGTTTAATGTATAATTTAGGAACACTAACTATTGTGGTAATCTCACAAAGGGTTGTAATGTAGTAATCAAAGGGAAGATTTAAGTACTTAGGATTTCAGTAAAATTGATTATTAAGAAATCAAAGGAAAAATATAATAATAGCCTAACAAGAGTCTAACTACTATCACAAATATATTTTATAATTTAATTCTAGAGAAAGTTGAACCAAAGTAACCCCCTTTAAATATCCTATTCCCCCTCGCACTGACCCATTAACCAACCAGCCACCATATTACTCACAGACCCATTTAATCTACCATATTTCCCAATTACTAATTAATCTAAACTTATAATCCTTCTTTCCTGTTCCTACTTCCCAGACCTCCTAATTACCCTTAGACTCATAATTACCCCTTTTGAATAGTGCCATGACTTTAGCGCTATAGTGCGTGTAGATTGCTTATTTTTTAAAAGTACAAGTGTATTTAAATTTAGGATACTTTATAGTTTGAATGGCACAGCTAATTTGAGAAAAAAATATAATGTAAACCTTTCAATATTTCTTTTTGTGTATTGCTCGGAGTTAGGCTGGAATAGTGGTGTAATTGAGGTATTTTTGCTTCAAGTGTCACGTGGTGCATGACAGATGCCCGGGTATAAAACTCAAACTCTGTTGAGCATGAGAATACTTAATTATTCACCTCTTACTATCATCTCCCTCTTATATATATATATATATATTTTTAAAAAAAATTATATTCATTTTAATTATAATTCCTGAACATCCAACCCAACCCCTACACCTCCTCACCCTCAAGCTGATGGGAGGCTCCCCACTAGGCGATTCAAGACTCCTTGCACAGCCTGTGTGGCCATGGACATATTTTGTGTGGAAAGTACGGTGTCTCAAGGTCCTTGCAAGAAGTGTGAGTTTTGTCAATGGTGTTGAGTGACTTGTTATGCATTGACTCTCAATGATAATGCCAAGCCATTTACCTCCACTAAATTTTGGTCAATCTCCAACTCAAAGGCAATTGTTGAAGACATATGGGACATTCCTACAACTAGTGATTTGGCTGTGGATGAGTTGGAGGGGCTTAGTCAGGAGGAGAGGTTGGAGATAGCTGACTGGGCTATGGACGTAGCTTCAGGGAAGTTAAAAATAATAGAGGACAAAGTGGACGAGGTTATTTCAGGCGCTGCAGAGCAAGCAAAAGAGGAGGAGGATTCCACATCAAAGAGAAGTCAACTAATCATTGAGGATGATGATGATGAAGAGGTAAAGGTGGTGGAGAAGAAGTCCTTATTCCTCAAAGTTGATCCTGAATTTGGGGTAAGTGTGATTTAACTTAATTTTATCACTTTGATGATAGCTGATTATATATTTTTTGTTGTTTTTTAGGGGGTGGAGACCACAGAGGAGATTCCTGTAGCGTCGACCAGCAGGCCAGTCCCTTAAATTTCTTCTGAGGTTGATCAGCCAGCTGAAAATAATCCATCAAGTGCCAAGGATGCCAACTTGAAGGTCAAAGCCTTGGATCAGCTATGGTCCAAGCAACCACTCCACACTTGTCGAATATCATTTTTCAAGGGTTTATGCAAAAAGGTCAGGAAGGTTGTAGATTTGGCATTTTATGATATAGCCAAAGAGTTGTTGGAAATTGGGGAGGTTGTATTTGTGGAAGGTGATGAGGTTTTTGAGAAGAGTCAAAAGGAAATTGGACAAGTCATGTAGAAGATGAAGGAATTGATTTGAAGAAAGTTGGAAGAAAAGATAATGTAAAAAAAAAGAAAAATGAAAATATTTTATTGTTTGTATATAGTTTTTTTATTCTTGGATATGGTTTTATGTTGTTGTTTATTTTATTTTATTTTTGATTTATTATGTAAAAAAGAAGAAAATAAAAAGAAGAAGAAAAAGAAAAGTTTGTGTTTTTAAGAGAGAAAATTTTGAGAGAAAAAAAAGAAAAGAAACATTTTAAGGGAGAACATTTAGAGAGAAGAAAATAAAGGAAATTTGATATGAAATTGATTGTTGAAGAAAATAATTTTGATGGTTTGAGCTTTGAGGAAACAGAAATGAAATGAAAATAAAAGAGTTTGAGTGTGGAGGAAAAAAAAAAAGAAAGAAATGAATTTTGGAAAGGAATATGGTATGAAAATAAATTTTAGAAGAAAGAGAAAGAGGAAAGAAAAATATATGATTTAATTATTTTATTTTATTTTTTATTTTATTTTATTTTATTTTATTTTATTTTATTTTATTTTATTTTATTTTATTTTATTTTATTTTATTTTATTTTATTTTATTTTATTTTATTTTATTTTATTTTTATTTTTATTTTTATTTTATTTTATTTTATTTTATTTTATTTTATTTTATTTTATTTTATTTTATTTTATTTTATTTTATTTTATTTTATTTTATTTTATTTTATTTTATTTTATTTTTATTTTTATTTTTATTTTATTTTATTTTATTTTATTTTATTTTATTTTATTTTATTTTATTTTATTTTATTTTATTTTTATTTTTATTTTTATTTTATTTTATTTTATTTTATTTTATTTTATTTTATTTTATTTTATTTTATTTTATTTTATTTTATTTTATTTTATTTTATTTTATTTTATTTTATTTTATTTTATTTTATTTTATTTTATTTTATTTTATTTTATTTTTATTTTATTTTATTTTGATTTATTTTATTTTGTTTTATTTTATTTTATTTTACTTTATTTCATTTTATTTTATTTTATTTTATTTTGTTTTGTTTTATTTTATTTTATTTTATTTTATTTTATTTTATTTTTATTTTTATTTTTATTTTATTTTATTTTATTTTATTTTATTTTATTTTATTTTATTTTATTTTATTTTGTTTTATTTTATTTTATTTTATTTTATTTTATTTTATTTTATTTTATTTTTATTTTTATTTTTATTTTATTTTATTTTATTTTATTTTATTTTATTTTATTTTATTTTATTTTATTTTATTTTATTTTATTTTATTTTATTTTATTTTATTTTATTTTATTTTATTTTATTTTATTTTATTTTATTTTATTTTATTTTATTTAATTGTGGTTTATTTTATTTTATTTTATTTTATTGTGGTTTATTTTATTTTATTTTATTTTATTGTGGTTTATTTTATTTTATTTTATTTTGTTTTGTTTTATTTTGTTTTATTTTATTTTATTTTATTTTATTTTACTTTACTTTATTTTGTATTTTATTTTATTTTATTTTATTTTATTTTATTTTATTGTAGTTTATTTTATTTTTTTTTATTTTTTTTTTCTATTTTTTTTTTTTGAAAGTTTTAAATTAAGTTTTAAAGAAGTATTAAGAAATGAGAAATTGAAAAAAAAAGAATAGATAAAAGAATTTAAGATTTAGATGATGATGAAGTTTTTTAAGTTTTTTTTGTTTGAAAGATATGTTACAGATTTTAGTTTTAAGTTTTTTGAAAAGAAAAGAAAAGAAAAGAGAGAGAAAGAACAAAAGAATTTAAGGCTTAGGTTGTGAAGGATATTTTAGGTGAAAAGATCTGATAAGTTCAGGAGCATTAGAAATGTTAATGGCTGGTTCCCAGGATGTCTTATTCATATTATCAAGGTAGCCTTCCCATTTCATGAGGTATTGAAGTTTTCCTTTGCACCTTCTTGAATCAAGGATCCAGCTTACTTCCCACTCTAGAGGATCTTCTACTTTGACCAGTTCCAGAGAAGGATGGTTCTTGACCAGGTTTATTTCTTGAGCCAGTTCCAAGAGAGATACATGAAAAACAGGATGAATTGATTTCCACTTTGGAGGTAGCTTGTGTCAAAATACATTTTTTGAGATCTCAGCATTAATTTCAAATGGACCCAAGCGCTTCTCAGATAGTTTCCTAGATGGTCAAGTTGTTTGAATATTGTTTGCATTGAGCCATACTTTGTTGCCTGGTTTAAAGAGTGAAGCAGATTGTCAATGTTTGTTGGCCTGTTCCTTATACCTTCAATTCTCCACTTCCAAGTTAGATTGAAGTTTTCCTTGAAGTGGTGAGATTGTTTGAATATAATATTCAGCAGGATGATTTTATTCCTACATGAATAAGATTGAATTGAGGATGTTGTCCATAGATAGTTTCAAAGGGAGATTGTTTTGTTGAATAATGTGCCAAGTTAGGATAAGCAAATTTGGCCAATGGTAACCATGTGGTCCAATTGTCTTGTTGATAATTAACATACCTTTTAAAATATTGTTCAAGGATTTGATTGACTCTTTCTGTTTGCCCATTGGTTTCAGGGCAATAAGCAGTAGAAAGATTCCTCGTAATATTTAATTGTTGACATAATTTTGAGTCCAGAAAGTAGAAACAAACAAAATAACCCCTATCTGAAATAATATCATTGGGTAATCCATATTTAGAAAATACGTGTTCTAGAAATAATTTTGCTAAATCCTCTGCTGCTGCAGTAGTAACAGTTTTAATAAAAATAGACATTTTAGAAAATCTATTGACTATAACTAATATACTATCAAAACTTTTTGATGGAGGTAATTGAGAAATGAAATCCATTGGAATTGATTCCCAAGGTTTAGAGGGAATTGGAAGCGGTTGAAGAAATCCATACTTCCTATGTCAAGGTACCTTGTTCCTATTACATTCATAACAGGATTTAATATAGGCCTTGATTTCTCTAGTCATTCCTGACCAGAAGAAATCCCTCACTATTAGCTGGTAGGTTTTATCAACCCCAAAGTGACCAGCTAACGGAGAATCATGTCTACTATTGAAAATCCATAATTTTATATCCTTATCATTGGGGATGACTACTCTTCCTTTGAAGACTAATAGACCTGATTCAATACTGAATCTTTTGGCCCCTTGCCTTGAGAGTAATTTTGTCTTTGATCCCCACACAATAATCATCTTTTGCTTGAGCTTCTTGAATGTTGGATAGTGGATTTTGAAATTTTTGAGTTGTCATTGTATTGAGTTGATGAGTTGTTAACATTGATTCATTGAAAATTGACTTCATATTTGCTGGGCTCTTGTTAGAGAATGCCTCCCCCCTCTCTGGGTAAATGTTGTCCCAACATGATAATATGTCTGGAACTACGCAATTTTTCCCCTGGGCAATAGGTAATAGTAAAAGAAAATTGAGATAAGAGTTCAGCCCATCTGGCTTGACATTGCATCAAGACTTTGAAAGACATCAAGTATTTTAAAGCATTATGATCTGTTAAAATTTGAAAAAAATTATTAAGGCTGAGAAGAAAAAGAACACCATTTTTTTTCAGACAATGAATAAGAGAAAGTAACTCTTTATCATTAATTTTGTAATTTAACTCTGCTGTAATTGATTTGTGTGATTTGAACATAACAGGATGAAACAATTATGTTTCAGGATTTAATTAGGATATAAACCCTGCAATAGCATAATCACTAGCATCTGTCTCAAAAATTGTCAAAGAATTGGAGCTGTGGTGAACGCAGACTTCAATGCTTTGAATTCCTTACATGCTGTATCAGTGAAAACAATGGGAATATCTTTTCTAAGAAGAGAAATAGAGATTTGTAATAGCTTTAGAGTAATCTCTAATAAATCTTCAATAGAAATTAGCGAAAACCTTAAAAACCTTTGTAAGGATTTTACAGATTCTGGCTCCAGCCATTTTAATATTTTATTAACTTTTCTATCATCCATGACAAGGCCATCAGTGGATAATGTAAAACCTAAAAATTCAATAGACTTTAGGTGGAATTCACACTTAGTGTGCTTGGTGTAGAGCCCATGCACTCAAAGACAATTGAGAACCTTTTGGACATGTTCAATATGTTCCTCAAGGGTCTTTGAAAAAATAAAAATATCATCTAAATAGACAACAACAAATTGTTCAACAACATCATGAAAGATATCATTGACAAAAGTTTGATAAATTGAGGGTGTGTTACATAACCCAAAAAGGCATAACTAAACATTCAAAACTATCAAACCTAGTGTGCATTGCTTTTAAAGGTTAATGGCCTTCAGCAATCCGTAGAAGGTTGTAAGCGCCTCTTAGATCAATTTTAGAAAAGAAATTAGCACCACTAAACAAAGTAAGGAGTAAAGACATAGGAGGAACCGGATATGTGTTCTTCTTAGTCACTGTGTTGAGTTTTCTATAATCAACACACAACCTAAGACTTCCCTCTTTTTTCTTGACAAAAAGAACAGAAGAGAGCCGGTTGGGGATTTAATGGCTTGAATGAACCTTTTTTCCACATTTTCTGTAATTTAGTCTCAAAGAACTTTAGATTCATCTTTTAATAGGGAGTAGACTGGACCTGCCAAAGGTACTAGACCTACTAACTCTATTTGATGATTGTAAGTTCAATGAAGCGGTAGCTTGTCAGCCTTTACAGACTGAAAATATGTCAAGGAAGTTGTGATATACTTCTGGTAGAGTTGATTTGGTTATCCTCTTCATTTTCAAAGGAATCTGTTGAGGGTAGACCTGAATTTAAAGATGCAAGTATTGTTTACCTCAAGGCTATTGAAAAACTCTTTGAGTGAAGTAACCAAGCTAGAAAAGGTTAGCCAAATGCTCATTTAGAGAAAAATCAGATGGTTTCAAATCATCTGGCAGAGATATGTCCTCTAGCAGGACATGGTCAGACAGGTTGTTTAACTCCCTGTTGACCTGCATTGAAGAATCAGAAATATACTTAGAACAAGGGGTGATCAATCCCTCTGACCAATTAATGTCAGGCTTCCAATGTGTTAAAAAGTCATGGCCAAGAATGGTATTATCCATTTTTGGGGCATCCAAGACTGTCAATTCCCACTTGAAAGAAGGAAAATTCAGAAAGTTGAAAAACCCATAAAACGTTCTTACTAACCAAATACTTGGAATTCCTCTCATTTGACCCAATAAATTGGAATTTGATCAGTATCTACAAAATGTCAGCTTGAGTTTTTTTCAGCAAAAGATAAACTGATCAATGAAATTCAAGCTCCAGAGTCAATGAGACAACTGAAGGGTATATATCCTCCTTAAAAAGAATAAATCTCAAACAGTTAATGGCAACTCCAGTCCTTAAGACATGGAGGTTCTGTTCACTGGAAGAAATAAAATAGTTTTCTTTCCACACAAGTAAACTATTCTCTAGTTTTTTTTTTTTTTTGACTTTGAGCTTTTACCTTCCCTTTCCTTCAATTTAGCACAATCTTCCAACTTGAGTTCACCCCCACAATACATACATAACCCATTATCTGCCTGTCGTTTCCTTTCAGTTTCTTTTAGGTCCCCATTTTTGGGTCCAATACCTTACTGATATTGCCATGAAGTCAAGCTTTTAGGTTTAAACGTTTTCCTTTCCCTTGTGACTGGGTTTGGATTGGGTTGATTGGGTTGGTCAGGAATGATGGTTCAAAGGAGACCCAGATTTGAAATTTGAACCATGAGATGTTTGTGCATGATGCCTTTGTTGAAGTCATCCTTGATGCACGCCGACAAGTTTGAGGGTCCTATCCAATAAGTCTTTCAAACTCTCCATTTTAGACCCACAAAGATTCAATCAGTCCAGAATCCTCAAAGGAAGTCCCTTTTTGAAATGATATTTGAGGGCAGCATCATTCCAACTAACTCAAGTTTCTAAAGCCCTGAGATTTGAGATATACTCAGAAGCTTTACCATTATCACTCACGCAAAGGAAATCAAGTTTGATCTCCACTTTTTTTTTTTTTTTTTTGGTTTCATTGGGGTCACCAAAACAATGTAAAAAGTTGATCCTCAAACTTTTTTTCGAATTATTAATGAGTAAGTGAGGTTTGCTCAAAGAAAGCATGAGTAGATAAGGCTTGAACCACCATGAAACCTTTTCTGTGTTAAGTAAGAAGAGGTATAAATGATCTTTGAGGGATCCATACTAAAGGTTCAAGGGTCATTGTGGAATAGTAGCTTGCATGTGTGCAAGAAGGGACACAATCTGTCAAGATGCTCTCCATCAAACTTATCCATAGATTTCATCAAAGGAGATTTGAACTTAGATCCTTCAGATGATGCAGGATTAGTAAAGGTTTTAATCAGGAGTTTCATGAAGTCCTTTAATGAAGCATTTTGGCCAGGGCTTGAAGATTGGCTGGCCCCAAAGGTCCTGGCAGCTGGGGCTGATGGTGCCTGGTGCATAGTATCCTTGCCTTCATCTTCTTCATGTGAATCCATTAAATCCTGAGGGATGTCTTCTACAGATTGAATTGAATGTTTGCGCTCCCTTACATCAAGAGGTTTGAGGGAGTGAGTGCGAGAAACAGGATGTAAGGAGGTCAGTCTATCCCTAGCATGAGCTCTAGTAGTAGCACCCATGGGAGGAGGAGTTCATTGAACAGGTGCCATATTTAAATTTAGCACCTGTAAATTGTAGTAGTACAATCTATGAGAAATACAGAAAATTAAATTATACTGTCACTGGACAACCTATGCACAAGGTCAGGGATGATCCCAAAGTGAGTGAGAGAAAAGGATGAAGGGGAGACGACAACTTTGAAGCACAGAGGATTACTTTGAGGAAGTGATTTGAAGATAGAACTGAGTAACTAGACTGGTTTCTAATATTCTTTGAGGAACACTTAAATGTATAATGTAGGAACACCAACTATTGTGGTAAGCTCACAAAGGGTTGTAACTTAATCATCAAAGGGAAGATTTAATTATTTAGGATTTCAGTGAAATTGATTATTAAGAAATCAAATGACAAATATAATAATAGCCTAACAAGAGTTTAACTACTATCACAAATATATTTTATAATTTAATTCTAGAGAAAGTTGAACCAAAATAACCCCCTTTAAATAACCTATACCTCCTTTCACTGACCCATTAACCAACCAGCCACCATATTACTCACAGACCCATTTAATCCACCAGAGTTCCCAATTACTCATTAATCTAACCTTATAATCCTTCTTTCCTGTTCCTACTTCTCAGACCTCCTAATTACCCTCAGACCCATAATTACCCCTTTTGAATAGTGCCTTGACTTTAGTGCTATAGCATGCATAGATTGCTTATGTTTGAAAAGTACAAGTGTATTTAAATTTAGGATACTTGATAGTTTGAATGACACAGCTAATTCAAGAAACACAATAGAATGTCATCTTTTTGATATTTTTCTTTTTCTTTTTTTTTTGTGTGTGTGTGTGTGTGTGTGTATTGCAAGGAGTTAAGCTGGAAGAGTGGTGTCAATTGAGGGGTTTTTTTTTTTTTTTTTTTGCTTTGCTTTGCTTTGCTCTGAGTGTTACATGGTACATGACAGGGACAACAACAACAACAATATAAAAAAAAAAATAAAAAAAATAAAAAATAAAAAATAAAAAATAAAATAAAAAAAAATAACTTTCTTAACAAGTTGTCTTTCTTTCTTTCTTTCTTTCTTTCTTTCTTTCTTTTCTTTTTTTTTTTTTTTATTTTTTTTTATTTTATTTTTTTTTACCCTATGTGTGTGTATGTATGTATGTATGCATGAGAGTAAACTTAAAATGGTCATCTTTGGGCCAGATGATGAGTTGTTTTAAGAAGAAAAGAACATATGATGGTATGTGATGGTACTTATCAAGAAGGTTATTACATATTCAAAGGAAGAGAGGAGATGGTTGTAGCATTTGTATGTGAAACCATATATTGATTGAGTTATATGTCAAGTGCCATGGCAAATGAAGGAATATCCAATAACAGTGACAATAAGGTAAGAGGATACAGGCTGGCCACCACTAACACCAGAAGAGTTTGTGAAATCATTTGTGGGTGGTGGATGTTATGGATTAAAGGATATTATGGGTGGTTACAATGAGTGTGAGTTGGATGTCTCTCTTCATGGCCCATGATTATGTTTGAAACTCCATGGAGGGGGGAGGGGGGGGAGGGGTACACTTTAGGCTGACAAGGTTACCACAGTGAACTACAAGCTCAGTGGCAGTGTATCAAGTGCAGATGATGTAGATATTACAGGATGAAATTCAAGTGCATGTGGGAAGATTCATTGATGACCATGGTATAAAAGGACCCATTTGTGATTATATGATGGTGAGGGTTCAAGAGGAGAATCCAAAAAAAAAAAAAAATTAAATTAAATAAAATAAAATAAAATAAAATAAAATAAAATAAATAAAAACATCAGAAGATTCATTTGGGAAGATGGGATTACTCTTGAAAACAGTACTTTTTTTAAAAAAAAATTGAGGAGGAAGGACTGACTGACTGACTGACTGTTTCAGGGTCAAGATTTTCTTGCTATATTCCAGTGCTAGATATGGTGGGACATAGTGTATGTAAGAAAGGAAGACTCATTTCCACCCTCCTCCTCCCCTCCCCCTCCCCCCCCCAAAAAAAAAAAAAAAAAAAAAAAAAAAACAGAAAAACAAGATGCTTTTCATGGCCAAGAACAAGGAAGATAACAGAAGTCTGAGGGAGGATTCATGGGAATCAGCACATATGTCAGACTCTTCATCATCCATGATGTTATGCTGTTCTTTTCACCTCTGAGGCACTTGACAATGGAAGTTTGAATATCAAGTGGGAACAGAAAGAGGAATATGAGGTGAAATCCTTTATGAATGAATGAAGAAGATTGTTGGAAAGGATATGTTGTTAAAAACAATTAGAGTATGGACCCAGTCCTGGAGGAAAAAATTACCTTGCAAGTGAGCTCAAGTGTGACTGCTGTAAGTGCCAGTTTTAATGCAAGAAGATGAGAAGGGTAATGGTTAGACCTGTATGATATACAAAAGTCTATAGCACAAACCTTTTTTTTTTTGATATAGCCTGTACCTAGCAACATTAATTTCACATTTCTTTTGAAAGATCAGGAAGGAGAAGATACAAAATGGAAATTAAAAACACATGGTGCTTACTTTAAACATGAATCACAGTTCAAGGTAAAGGAAATGGTGGAATAATGTTGGAGTGAGCAAGAAATCAGGTGAACAGGAATGAGCAGGCAAGTGAGGAATGGGGGAACAGGAGAGTAGGAAATGGTGCAATGGAAGAGAGGGGGAAATTGTGGAATGGAAGGCCTGGCTGGGGCTGATGATGATGCATCAAGAAACAACAGCAGGGTGCTAAAATAACCCAGCAAATTTTCAAAAAAAAAAAAAAAAAAAACCTTTTGCACAAACCATTTTCAATAGAGCTGTATTCAACACAAAAACTTGAATTTCACTTCACAACTTTGATCACAAGAGACAGAAGATGATAATGATAATTTTAAGCAATGGTGCACTAGCTAACAAATCTCAATGTGAATGCCCCCGCAATAGTGTCTTTGATCACAAAATCCATTCCTCCCTGTCAAGGAAATTCTGGCAACATGCATTCACTTGGATCGTATCAAAATTGCTCATGGCAGCAGCGCAATATGATACATGCAATTATATGACTATATCTTCTCTGTGAAGTCCCCATCAGTAGAGAGTAGAAAAGACTATGATACGGAGCAAAATAAGAAGACAACAAGCTAGTGCTCGCCAACTAAATGGCTTCCATATATCCCGCGTTTCCCCTCATTCTCCCATGGATAGATTTATGAAATCTTAAGAGATGAGATTTAAACGGGAAATGACAACACAAAAAAACTCTAGTAAAAACGGCAACATATCTCACAGGGGTAAGAGGTCCAAATCTGATAATTTCCTGAAGGGCAAACAAGGAAAGCTGGATAGCATAGGAACTAGGATACAACCACCACCGAAATTAGTGTATCTAGTTTGCAGCTGGTTCTGTAAATACTGGAGCGCCATGACGAAGGTTTTCGAGGACAGGGCCAGCTGGTTTGTGATACTGTTTTAAAAAAGCCACCGAATTAACTGATGTAAAAGGGAACAATTTGATGATAACCATTCCACTGACCTGAACATAACATCCATCGTTTCGGATTTTACCCTCATCACGAAGAGCAACAAAATCCTCTCTCGAAAGATTAGTGAAGCCCCACTAAGGAGTGAAATGCAATCATCATCGATAAATGAAACCCTGAAAATCTTAAAAACAAAAGTAAAAACGTACTTTCTTAGATATGATAATCTTTTGCTGACCAGGGAATTTGTATCGAGCTCTTCGAAGAGCTTCCATCACTACGGCTTTGTTAGAGTCTTTGCATCTGATACTGAGGAGAATCTGACCAATGTTGACACGAGCAACCGTCCCATAGGGTTTTCCCCAAGCACCTCGCATACCCGTCTGAAGACGATCTGCGCCGGCACATGACAACATTTTGTTGATTCGAACAATGTGGAAAGGGTGCGCACGAACACGGAGATGGAAAGAATCCTTTCCAGAAGTTTTGCTGACATATTTGTTGCAAGTGATACGAGCTGCTTCGAGAGCTTCTGAAGAGAGTTGCTCTTTTTCGTTGGAGACAAGATGGGCACAGAAAGGAAACTAAAAAAACGAAAAAAAAACAAACAAACAAATATTCAGATAAGAACCTTCTAAGAAAACAAAGAAGAGATTAGTACATCATCCACGCTAGCCTTCTTCCGGCCCAAGTCATAAATTCGTATCTTGGAGTCGGGACAACCTCTGTTATAGCGAGACTTAGGGAAAGGCTTGTTTTTGCAGTAACGGTAGCATTTAGCGGGACGTCTTCCCATTTTGAAGGCAGATCAAATAAAACAGGAAGAGCGGTCAATAGGAAGACCAAAGAAGGGACGACGATTTGAATAGCAGATGGCAGGCCTGGTTAGGTTAAGTTAGGTCAAGTGTTTGGACACCACGCAGCCCCCAAGCGCACGTGACCCACGTCAACTGCACTGCGGAGGATGCGCCTGAGTCCGAGCCACTGCCACTGAGAATACACAACACTGCTTTTGAGATAGTCTAGCCTAGGAGACAAGCAGCTGGGCTGCTCAAGTGAATCAGACTGTTGGGTCTGGCTGAGTTTGGTGTTGAGAATCTTGGTCTACTCTCTAATCTCGCTGCATCTTATCCCGATGAGTTTTCATGCCTCTTCCATCCTTCTTGGGGCTCGGAGAGCTCCTTTAACTAGCAAACAAGCCGGCGTTGGCTTTTATAAGGGTTGGGCTGCTTCCCTTCAATCTCTCTCCAGTTCTTTCTCGGTGACATGCATCTCTTCTTCGTCACAGGTACCGGTCCCCACCCTGCTTTGGGTCCAAAAGCTCAGGGCGTTTTTGGTAATGGTCGTAAAAATAGTCTTCGATATGCTTTGGACCCGAACAGAATGCGCTCTTTTATCGTCCCTTCACAACTTAATGACCTTGCTTACTTGCAATCTAGAACCGATGTATGTTTGACTCCCTTCAACTATTTCAAAATAATCATTATCATAATTCCCATCAATCAAAAAACCTCTTCATCTTATCTCATTACAGTTAAGACCATTCACTGAATCAAATGATCCACTTCCTATTGAAGAGGATCAGTATAGATGGCCTGTCGATAGACGTAAACTTGCTTTACAAGGATCTGAAAAGTTTCGTCGAAAGGCACCTTGGTATAACCCTGAAAGTCTTTTCTCGAAAGATGCCTTTGATGGTGATTAGTACGTATCAATTTATCTCGAACTCTCCCATTTTTAACCAGCTAACTAACCTGAAAAATTGTTAAACCTAAACCTCCTACTCATCTTGATTTTATTTTATTTTTTGGAAACTAATTAATATGACTCAGCTTCCGGCAACTTATGCAACATTTAGAAATGAAAGAAAGTGGTTTCAGTCAACGTAAAACTGGTCCAATTCAACCAGTACCTATCACTGAGCAAGGATTATCACTACCTCCTCAATTATTTTCATCAGAGCCTGAAAAATGATTTTTCCAATGAATATGACATGATCCACCAATCAAAAATGCTATATTGATCATCATTTAACTCAATGGTTAATAAATATTCACTAGATTGGGGTGCAACTCAAACGGCATAGTGTTTCAGTTCAGTTATTATATTCTGTCTTGATTGACACCAGAAAAGAAATTCAAAGCCACAACTGACACAGCTTGGTTTGGGCGAGTTACAACATGGTAGAGGCCAAAAACAAACTTAGCTTATTGAATTGTTGTAGCTTAGCTTTATTGTATTATTCTATTGATAAGCCCTTGTAGACAGTCTATAAAACTTTGACTTGCCTACCACATAGTGATCTCATAGCTCAATCTTCTTAACGCTAACCCTAATCATGCTCATACCAGTGTCAATGTTGATATACCAATCCCAATAATCTATCAAATCAGGTGATGTTTCATTTATCAATTTGACTTCACATCATATTCCAATCCCCTTCCCCCTTTTTTTTTTTTTTTTTTATTTAATTAATTAAATTTGATAAAAAAACATCATTCATCTTCATGGCCCCCCTCTCCTCACTTTTTTTTTTTTTTTTTTTTTTTTTTTTTTTTTTTAATTTCTTCTACCTACTTTTTAAATTTAAATTTAAATTTAATTTTTTTTTTTCTGTTGATCTATATTGTCAGCCTGTATATTCCCAGGACTGAGTAAAAAGTGCTTATAAGTTATGTTAACCACATGAACCATACAGGGGAACAATAATTGGGAGTACACAAACAGTATACATAAGTAAAATTATGATAATATACAAAATATGCCATTATAACACCTTATATACATGCATATATCCACCTTTTATAGGTCTTATGTACTTAATATTAAGTTGAAATATGTTAGGGTAATCTTAAGAACCTTAAGTATAAGGCTACATAATTTTTAAGTATACTTAAAGCTGTTATATTCACTGTTTTACGCAAAAAAACAAGAAATGCACTTTATTTCACTTCAAAGTTGACTACATGCACTATAAAATTGAGAATATCAAAAATGCGCTTTGACAGATCAATTGGGCTCATTTAGGACAATTGATGTGGCTATTTAAATGCATAAAAAAATAACACTTTTCAAATGTGGTGTTTTTTTTTTTTTATGCCAGAAATGGCTTCTGTGTATTGGCCACATATTGCCTGCTTTTTTCCTGTGTGAATAGCTTCATTTTTAGCAAAGTTAGATTTTTCACACTATGATTACCCCACATTCTACACCCACTGTGGGGAAACACGCTAAAATAGGCAACAGGCATTTATTTAGTGTCCTAGCTGTAGCACGGTGTCAGCCTGTAGAACTCCAGAAAGAACCGGAGAACAGGGGATGCCACAACTACAGTCTATATACATTTGCACACATAACTAAGTACATAGTCCTAGTGACTTAACATCCCCCCCACTTAGTTATGAAAAATATTACTGATATCCCCCCCATGCAAACATAACCAACTCCAAAATGAAAAAAGGAAATAAAATGAAATGAGAAAAAATAAGAGAAATAAAAAAGGAAAAATAAGAGAAGAGAAATATAACCCCATCACCACACACACACATCCTTCCTTCTCAGCATTGTTAGAGATGGGCCCAGTGATTTTGTGAGTATATCGGCCCGCATTTGAGCAGTAGGAGCCCATTCCAACGTTGCTTTCTTTAGAAAGAGTTGTTCATTAACAATGTAGAAACACCTATCCACATGCCGTGTCCGCTTGTTGCCAGGGTTATCTTTTGCATTGGCAATTGCTCCTTTGTTGTCGCAGAAGATCTTGATAGGGGGAATATCAGGGAAGATATCTTTGAGCAAGTTTGAGATCCAAATTGCGTCTTTCATACCACCACCAAGTGCCACATATTCAGCTGTGCATGATGAATCACTTACTGTCAACTGGTGCCTTGATGTCCAAACAATTGGGCAAGAGTTAAGGAGTAGCAGGTGTCCACTTTGAGCTCTTGAGAATTCTTTGTTATTCCAAGTGGAATCAGAAAAAGATAGTAGTTCAAGTGGTGAGTTATGGTCAGGGTGGATGTGAAGACAAAGGGTGGCGGTGTGCTGGACATATCTAAGAAGGTGATTGAGAGCAATCCAGTGGGTGGCATTAGGTTTGGAGGAGAAGCGTGCTAAAAAAATTGACTGGGAAAGATAGATCTGGTCTAGTTGCAACTGCCACATAACTGAGAGCACCTAGAATGGAGAGATATTTAGTTGTCTCTATAGCTACCTCTTTGTCTTTTGCCGTGGTGATTTCCAAATTGTTTGGTAAGGGTAATCTTGTGGTCAATCCAGATGGGTTATGAGTTTGTAGAATCTTGTCAATGAGCTGAAAATTGTGTAGATCAAAACCTTCTGGAACTTCTTTGATAGAAACACCTACTATACCATCAACACTATCATTCCATTTTACCTTCAAACTACCATCCAAACCATCTTCCAAACACTTTAACACCTCCTCACTACTACCAGTAACTATACCATCATCAACATGTATCCATATCACACCCAAACAATCCTTCTTCCTAAGAACATAGAAACTTTTATCATACTGACTTGCTTTATACCCCAGGGCGTCCAATTTGCTGGCTATATGAAGCCACCAGCATCTTGCTGCTTGCTTGGTACCATAGAGGACTTTCTTTAAGTGTAACACATTTCCGACTTCATTTAGCTGGTAACCTTCAGGAGGCCACACCCAAATTGCTTCATCAATTGGACTGTGAAGGTAAGCAGCAGTGACATCAAAATATTTGACAGGCCATTTGTGATAAGCTGCTAAAGTGAGGAGAATGCATTGTGAAGCAAAAGTAGCAATTGGGGCAAAGGTGTCAGTAAAATCAATACCATACTGTTGTAAAAAACCTTTAGCAACATATCGAGCCTTGTAGATTGGAGTTTTGGAAGAAGGATTTTTGATTGTGAAGACCCATTTTGCATTGGTGAGCTTGGCGCCAGGGGGGAGCTTTTCCTCATACCATACATCCATATTCTTCATGTTTAGTAGTTCCCTTTTGCAAGCTTGGTCCCACTTGCGACTGTCAGGTGAGATCATAGCTTGCAGGTGTGTTCTGGGAATAATGGATGATTGGGACAAACCTTTGTTAACAGTTTCATGTAAAGCTTTTTCCTGAGAGATAAGAGTTTCCTCATCCTTGAAATCACCTAGCTTCATAGTATTGAGGATATGATCCAGAGAGCCCTTAGATGGAGGTGGTTGGTAAGCAGCTTTGCGAGCAGGAAGTTGGTCACCAGGGAAAACAGCCATAGCAGATTCAAAAAAGGAGTTCAATTCTGGGTGCCAGAAAATCCAACCTGCATTATTCAGAGAATAACCTATACACTTACAAATCAAAGCTCGTTGATCCAGTTTATGTCTAGTTTCTTTATGGATGTGGACAAAAGCTGTTTCACCAAATATTCTGAGGTTTGAGTAAGTTGGGTCACAATTGTACATGAGCTTCAGAGGAGTTTTGTCACCAGTCTTGACATTTGGGAGCCAGTTGTGAACATGAGCTTCCCATTTGTAAACAAGGCCCCAGAAGCATTCAGGTAGTTCACTTGCTAGTAAAATTATCCTGGAAATGTCACTGACAGTTCTGTTGAAACGTTCAGCTGATCCATTTTGTTCATGATGGTGAGGACAGGTGATTTCATGAGTAGCTCCAATGTAAGCCAGGATCTGAGCCATCTGTTTACTGTGCATTTCCCCCCCCCCAATCGGTTCTTAATGCTTGTAATTTCTTACCAGTAACATTTTCTAGCTTTTTATAAAAAGTGACAAAAGTAAGTTGTGGCCTCAGATTTGGAGTTGAGAAAAAATACCTCACCATAGGAAGTTGAACTTTCTCTAAACATTGCTGCCCATCTTGCCCCATTAACAGTGGGGTCCATAGGGCCAACCAGGTCTCCAACAATAAGGCTCATCATTGATTCTGGTCTTGATTCCTGTGTTGCTGATGGCTTTCTTGTACTTTTTGCTATTAAGCAATCTTCACAGTCAATCTTACCTGGCGGCATAGAGAGAGGCAAGCCAGAACCAATTCCAGTTCTGATGATAGTGCGAATTGTGTTTTCACTGGTATGGCCAAGCCTTCTATGCCAGTCCATGAGGGAACCTTTTGCAGAAGGGGGTCGATTGATGTTTTCATTCTTTTTAACAGTACGCAGGAGGGAAGGATGCAATGGTAAATGATAAGAGGAAACATTTTGATTTCAGTCACTAGACCTAATTACATCTAAAATCCATCTTCTCCTAGTACTTTCCAACCGCCCTGTCATAATCAGTTCATCTTTAAAATAAATCTCTAAATTTTTGTCTTCAGGACATAAATCAAAACAAAAACCATTGTCCACTAAATCAAAGAGAGAAATAAGAGTAGTTCTAACTTCTGGACAGTAAAAAACATTGGTAATAGTAACAACTTTGACAACTCCTTTTATTTTTAGGTCCCTTATGCCAGTGATAAATGAGGAAGGACAGTTAGTTGCTACTTTGATAGGGATTTGATTTTTAAGAGGTCTGAAATTGCTGAGAAGGCTCACGTTGCCAGTGACATGATGGGTGGCACCAGAGTCCAATATTGCCACATTCCCGGCGAGCGCTTCACGTGACCATTCTGCACTGTTCAGATCAATTTGTTCCAATTTTTCATACAATGCCTCTACATTTTCTTCAAATATTGTGACTTCATCTGCTTCAATTTGTAAATCTCTTGCTCTAATTTGTCTGCGTTGTGGTCTTTTGTAAGGGATGTATATTGGTTTGCTTTTCGCATTTGGGTCAGAGGTGAGGGCTGAAGCACGTTCTCTCATGAGGTAGAGTATTGCAGAAAAGGTGGATGAGTTAAGGTTGTAGGGACAGTGGGTAAAGAAATGAGCTGTTGATTTGCATTAGTGGCATTGTCTTTGAGCACCTGGGGGTCTGTAGGAGTCTGTATGGCGTTGGGGATGAGCTGCCACACTAAAGATGGGTTCAGATGACAAAGAAGCAGCAGGAGTTGTTGATACGGATTCTCTATCCACTCTATTTTGAGTCAAGGATGGCATCAGTTGGCAGAAATCCTCAAAAGTGACCGCATTTGAGTCAGCACGATTGTCTAAAGCAACACAGAGATCAACGTATAGGTCCTTAAGAGATGAAGGTAATAAGGCGTGAGACATTAGCGCTTTGAATACTTTATGATCAAAAGTGATTCCTTGACGTTCAATTGCTTCAAAATATTTGTTGAATGCCTCTAGATACTCACTGTGGGATGTGAACTGTGTTTGCTTTAGGTTGATGAAATTACAAATGGCTGTCATTTTGGAAGTATGGCTAGATCTAGAGAATTTGTTGATGATATGAAGATAGGTTGGGCATGCTCTCCAGTCTGTAGATATCTCATGGCGTAAGTTGGGAGAAATAGAGTGTACAAGAATTAGATGCGTTACTCTGTCTTCATAATCATCAGGGCCAGTGCCATCATTCAATGCATATGCCCTTGTGCCTACAAAATCTTTGATCAGAGCTAAGACATTGTGGTGCCATTCAGAGAAATTAGTGCCAGAGCATTCAAGAGTTGGGATGGATTTTGTGAATTCAATAACATTTCTTAAAGTTTGTTGTCTCTCAATCATACCAATGGGTTGAAGTGGTTGTGCAAGGTGAGGTGGCACATTCCTCCTGAAAGGAGATGTGGAACGAGGAATAGGTGGTGGTGCATTTGTGTTTGCCATGGTACTAGAGCTAAGGGACAATTTCCCAATCGTGCAAGTAATGTCGTCAATTGGGGTGGTTATAGGAGTTGTATTATTAGTAGCAAGGTTGAGAGCCTTGCTATGCTCTGTAAGGGGGTTAGAGGCGGAAACAGGGGTAGGGATAGGAGCAAGGGTGGAGGCCTCGTTTTGATATGGGGAATGTGTAGGGGCAGAAGAGAGGGCAGGTGCCTCGCTATGTCTTAAGGTAGGAGATACTTGGGGGTTGGGTGGGAGGGGAGTGATCGCTTTGGTAGGGGATAATTGGGGGTTGGGTAAGAGGGGAGCAATCACTTCGATTTGCAAATGAGATAGGGGAGAGGAGGGTGAAGAAGGGGGGAACGGTTTAGGTGTGTGAGGCGTTTGTGGAATAGGGGTAAGAGTTGGAGCGGGTGTAATGGAGGGATGAGCGCAAGTGCCGTGCGATGAAGGTTGAGTCTCGGGAGCAATTGGGTTGATACCGAGGCCACAAAGCTCACAGTTAGAAATTGAGCGAGTGAGTCGGGTAGTTTTAGTTTTACCAGCTTCTGAGGTTTCGTCTTTTTTTAGACATACGCTGGGGGTCTATTGGCTACTAGCGTTCCTAGTGTCGCTAACTCTGGTGGAGTTATCTATGGCTAACGTTTCAATGCCTGCGGGGACAGCCTATAACTTGTAGCACGGTGTCAGCCTGTAGAACTCCGGAAAGAACCAATCATCATTACTTTACCTGTAGCACGGTGTAGACAATCCTATAGTACTAGCTATAGGCCTTGACCAAGGGAGTTGGAGAAAAACCAGAGAGAAAATCCCCTGTCCCTTTAGAAAAATAGAGTGAGATTTACTTGCTAAAGTAAGTTGGTTCCTGTTTTGCTAAAGACCCCTTTTAAACACACTTGACTGCTTGACGAGCCAAGAAAGTAGTCACCAGATAGACTACCAGACCAAAGAACTGAAATGTAGAACAAAGTCCACACCAGAGACAGCAAAGATACTTGATGTAGGCTGCAAATCCACACCAGAGACAGCAATAATACTTGCTATAGCTTGCAAGACTATAACAGAGAAAACAGTTGCTAAAGTTAAGTTAAATGAAGAACTCACTTGCAACAAACACAGCCAATTGTGGCCAGAAAACAGTGAAAACTGAGTGAGGAACAATGAGATCACCTCTGGATGGTTGTATGATGATTAAGGTTGCCCCAAACTGTCTTATTCACTATTTACACACAGACCACTAACTAAGAGCCCATGCGCACCCACCAATCTGGTGCCTGTACCTGCCAAATTGCATAAAAAACCCTCCTGGAGCGCTCCCCAACCTCCTAAAACAGAGGCGGGCGGGCTGCCCGATGTCGGAGATGCCGCCTGAAGCGGCCCGGCCTCCCTGAAGCCAGAAAACCAATAAAAACCACTAATCTACTTAGAAAAATTAGCTACAACTACTAAAACCTTTAAAACACGGAATTTCACTATAACAACATTGAGACATGAAATATAGAGAAAAATTAGCTCTATCAAATGGTACTAAGCACTTAACCCTAAGCCTTAAGGTTAGCCCGTAAAACACGAAAAACAAAATTAAACAGCAATCTTTTATAAATGAAAAATGAGGAAATGACCCCTTAAAACTCAGAATATGAAAAATGTCTTCAGGACATAAAATATAGAGAAAAACCAGGGCTATCCAATGATAGTACCCACATACCCGCAGACCCAATATCCACGGAATAAAACCAGAAAAATACCAAATTCCTTAACAGATGTCAATTAAGACATGCACAAACAGCGCCAAATCACACAACAAAGGCCCCTGCCAATGTTGGAAGACCACATCCTCCCTCCAATTGAGAATGTCCGCATTCTTTCTTCATCCAACCACCATGTTTAACCTCCTTTCCAAATCTGCCTCTGAAATGGGCCCCTGCCAATACTGCATCAACAATAATTTAATATGCGCCATAACACCACCTGTTCATCCATACAGAACGTCCTGCGATGTCTGCCACTCCAGAAAGAAGACCTGCCACAGACCTGGTCCACTTTCTTCTACAACAGATTCACCTCCGCCTCAACCTGGTCCTTCTTCTGCCAGCACCAAAAGATCTAGGCCATCCATCCTGATACCCAGATTAATCAAAAAGCTCCACCCTTCCCAGAAGAGTGCCACAACCCATAAAGCAACTAGTTCCCCCATCCCTGGTTCATCTGATGGTAAAGAACATCCATTTCTTCCTTCAACTTTAAAACTGATAACTTCTCAGTTCCTTCCTCTTCTGATAGTGATGATAACAATGTAGGATCCATTGCACCACCAACACCAACGCACTTGCCCACTATCAAGGCCAAGTTCCAACAACACACATCTCAACAGAAACAACTTCTGCTTCACTATTTCCAATCCACTCCTGCTAGAGATCCACAGGACATTGAGAACAGAAGACACCTCATTCACCAGTTCAAGGCTAATTCTGAACATTTCATTTCATCTCTTGATTCACTCTGTAATTCCACTAGTACTTGAGTTTGATTCAGAAAAGAAAAAATTGACCACACCCTCTATAGGATGTAACCACAAACAACCCTCAGTTTTAAGTCTTGGGGGACCATCCTCATTTTATAGTCTTGGGGGACTCAAAAACCCTCAGTTTAAAGTCTTGGGGGACTCAAAACCTAAATCATAAACCCAGAACCAGAGATCAACCACATTAAGACACAGAGAAAAAACTAACATTCTGGGGTAATTGTGAATAGAGCTGCCAGCCCATCAATTACCCTTAAACTTGCCTTTGCTAAATTCGGAGGCTCCCCCTGTGGATACCCTCCACCAATCTTTCAAACCAACTCCAACAACAAAAACTTTTCCCTCAGTTTATAGTCTTGGGGGACTTACAACCCTCAGTTTAAAGTCTTGGGGGACTACAACCCTCAGTTTAAAGTCTTGGGGGACTAACACAGTGTTCAGTTTAAAGTCTTGACGGACTACTTCTTGATAAAATCTTGAAACCAGCCAGTTTAAAGTCTTGGAGGACTTATAAATTTTCCAGTTTAGAGTCATAGAGGACTGAAAGAATCTTGCATGAATCTGACCCAGCCAATTTCATGCAATACACACACACAGCCAGACCCACAGAGCGTCCACCTTCACTTCATCTTCTACTCATCACTGACAAAATCTTCTCTTATCCTTTTCATCACCTTTCACACCACAAATCATGTCTGGATCCCCTGCTGTTGACTCCTCTACTCTTCCTTGCTTCACTGCTCCAAGGGACTATGCCTGCAAACAGTGCATACACATGTGCAGACCTTGCACATTCACTCTTCCAAATCCAGAAGCCAAATTCTACAACAGGGCTTGTGACTCCTGCTATTCCAAAAAAAAGAAATGTGACAGAGATGCCCACTATCCTATTCCTCCGCCTTCTCCTTCTCACAAGTACATCTCCAGATCCCCCACCAGGTCTCCAGAACTTGGTCCATCCTCTTCCTCTCTATCTTCAGCTTCTTCCAGAAGATCCAGAAGCTCAGCTTCCCGCACTCTTCCACAAAGACCAGCCTTAGCTTCTCAAGAAACTGCTTTTATCACTGCTAAATTAGCTCCAAAAGCTTCAAAATCAACCCCTAGGCTTCTAGACCGCGTCCAGGCGGCCCGCCCGCCTCACCAAACAGCGAAAATCAGGGCCAAAACCTCCAAAAACGGCCAGAAAATAGCCAAATTCATCCAGATAACAACAACAACTCGACCCAACTACCTCCTACTGCTCCCAGAGCAATGCAATCCACCCTTCCAAAATCCAAAAACACCAAAATTTCCCAGATTTCTAGGAGAACTGCCAGAGAACCCCAAGAAGAAACCAGAACACCACACACTGCTCCACAACAACAACTTTGTCCCCAACTAAGACAAAGAAACTACACCTCTCCTCTGTCAGCCAACTACTCTTCTGACAGTTCCATCTATTCAAATTCTCCATCCAGAAAAGAGCAGTCTGCTTCCAAATCCCCCTCTCCTGCTCCATCCTTTAACAACCCTGGTACTCCATCACCAGCACCTCCTCCAGCTGAATCCAACAGAAATAACAACCACAACAACAACAACAATCTCACTGCTCCAACTAGGCCCCAGGAACATCAGCATCCCAGTTCACCTTCTCAGGATCCTTCAGAGGAAGACCATGAGAATCCATATCTTTCCCTAGTTGATCCACCCACTATGACCATAACAAAATTGTCAGAGATCCAAATCCCAGCTGCTTACAGATTTGATGAGCTTCCAATCTGTAAGTACCAAATTAATTATTCCATTTCTTCAACAAAAATAATTACTGATCCAATTCTTCTTGTCTAGTTGGCACCCCTCCTCCTGAATCTATTATTGGAGTTGGCCAAACTCTTGAAACTTCTTTGACCCTGGATTATGAAGACATGAAGAAACACCTAAGCACCATGTGTTCCAATATGCTAAAAGCCTTTGCCCTTCATGGACCCTTGAATGACTTTGAAAAATCCTTGAGAAAGCGCCTACTGGACGACCACTGGAAAATGTCTAGGATCATTAAACACACCCTCCAGCACTCCATTCCTGCCTCTTCTTCTTCCTCCTCTGAACTTCCCTCTAATCCAATCCCTATAATCTCTCCAGCAGGATGCACTTCAAAGAACACAGTGCTTCCCACAATCCCAACAAAAAACAAAAACGGCATCACAATCCGGACCAGCCTCCAGAAGCTTCATCATCCAGACAATGAGCTCCTGCAAAAGATTAGAAACATAAAAATAATATAAAACAAATAATAAAAAATAATTTCAGAATTTTTTTTTTTTTTTTTTTTTTTTTACGGTCTACTGATATACTAAAATAAAAAATTAATAATTAAAATGAAATGAAATAACATAAATGAAATAAAATAAAATATAAAAAATAATACAAATGGTATCCCCCAGCCAATTGATGAGCTGAACCCCTGATACCTTACCCACATCCAAGTGCACCTTGATGTGGATACACAATTAAATCTGTTAAATGATTAATCAGAAAACAAAATTCAAAATTTGGAAATTCAGAAAATAATAAAAAATAATGAAACACAGAAACACATGAAATAAATAATAAATAAAAATAAAATAGCATTGCCCAGCCAATTGATGAGCCTTTCCCCACCAATGCTTGCCCACATCCAGGTGACCCTGATGTGGTAACATCCTATATTTTTGATTTTATAATTTTAAACAACCCCCATAAAAAAATTAAAAGAAAAAAAGAGAAAAAAGAAAATAATCTAAAACTACTATCTAGCAAAAACATAACTGCAAAATCTAAGAACGTCCAGCTCCATAGATGATCCAATAAGGGAAAGTCCTATCCATAGAAATGATCACTGGGTTGGCTCCCTCCAATAAGTAAAAATGATGGGAGACCACCAGTGATCCACCACCAATATGAAAGAACCAAAGATAAAGAAGCCAGTCCCAAACCAGTTTAAAGTCATAGCGGACTCAAAACCTGAATAATAAACAACAGAACTAGAATTCAACTAGGAAAAACAAAAGACTTGAAACAGACATTCTGGGGTAACTGTTCTACAGAGCAGCCAGCTCATCAGTTACCCCCACACTTGCCAAAATAAAATCTAGAAGCCCCCCCTGGGTACCTTCTAACAAATCACAACATTCAACTCAAAAAAATCCAAACCAATAAGAGTGAAGAGTCCGGCACTTGAAAACCAAAGCAATTTCCAGTTTAAAGTCATAGAGGACTAAAACCTGTGAAAATAAACCAATACTAGGGTTCAACCAAATTAAGAGAAAGGGTTGGAAACAGACAATCTGGGGTAACTGTTGATAGAGCAGCCAGCCCATCAGTCACCCCTACACTTGCCAAGATCAAATTTAGAAGCCCCACCCATGGGTACCCTCTAACAAAAAAGTTTCCAACAAACAGATGCATAGCATCACCACAAAAAAAAAAAAAAAAAAAAAAAAACCAAAATTAAAGAATGGTCCATAGTTTATCCTCATTTCAGAGTCAATCTTCTTCATGCCTAGTGCCTCTGGGATAAAACCTCTTCACTTGGTCTGAAGCCACCCTCTTTTTCAAGACTGCACCATCCAACTCTTCCAAAACATAAGAACCTCCAGACACCTGAGATCTGACTCTGTAAGGTCCATTCCATCTGTCAGCAAACATTTTCCCCCACTGACTCTCCAAACTTCTATTATACACCAAAACCAAACAACCAGGTTTCAAGGGATTCCTGAGTCTATGAGCCAACTTCTTGTCCCAGTACCTGACTGATTGATTCCTAATCTTCATCATTCTAGAGTATGCCTTCTCTTGACATTCCTCTCTACATTCCAACTGTTGCATCCTGGAACAGAGCAAATCTTCTGTTGAGTGCACCTCATCCCAATCAATTCCAAGATAAGAGACAGCTTCCAAGTCCACTGGTAGAACGGCTTTCTGACCAAACATTAACTCATAAGGAGAATAGCCAGTTGTCCTCTTCACAGTGACCCTATCCGCAAATAAAACCAAGGGTAAATAATGCCTCCACTTTTCGGCACTATTTCCACACATCTTCACCAAAGCATTCTTGATAACTTGATGGCCTCTTTCAACCATGCCTTCAGCTTCAGGATAATACGGTGCAGCCACTCTAACCCTAGAACCAACACTAGCCACAGCTTCTTTAAATTCGGCACCAAACTCTGGCCCGCCATCAACAGTGACCAACTTCATCAACCCATACCTATAAATCCACTCCTTCTTCAAAAACTCTGCCACATTCTTGGCAGTCAAATTAACCAGAGGCACCGCCTCAACCCAACCAGACAAATCATCCCTAGCAACAATCAAGTATTTATACCTGCCCTCTTTAATATGGACAGCATCCCGACTGACCCTTCCAAAAACAGTTGATTCACCAGTAGCACGGCCCACCTCTTTAGGTTTCAAGTGACTTCTTCTTTGACATTCTTCACAAGATTGAACCCAACCCTGCACAGCAAACTTCATACCCGGCCACCAAAATCTGTCTGCTACTCTTCTATAAGTCTCCCCAAAGCCTCTATGACCAAGGTCTTCATGCAAAGACTTCAAAACCAATTCTTGACCCTTCTTCTGAGTCACCACCACTTGAGGATTAGGATGTCTCCTTCTCATCAAGCGCCTTCCTGACACATAAAATCCAGGACTCTTCTTCTTGATTGCCAACCAAGTATCATCATCACAAATATCTGGCCTCTCCAAGGTCAACAGATATTCCACCAAAATAAAATAAAACCCAGATTGACCCCAGGTCTCATCTTCAAAATCCAACAAAACAACATCCAAGGGTACAACTCTGTCATCAAAATCACCAGTGTGAACATGAGCCAATTGAGCAGCCCAACCAGGACACCAATCCTTAAATTTTGGCACGTCCTTCTCTTTCCACTGAACCTTGTGAGAATATAGTTCACTAACAAAAACACCCTTTTCCAATTTTGAGCTGTCCCAAACAACAACTCCATCTTCATCAACAAAAACATCCTGATCACCAGAATCAAGATCAGATCCAGCCAGTTTAACCTCTTGGGGGAGGTCAGAACAATCATCCAGTTTAACCTCATGGGGGAGGAAAGAAGAATCCTCAGCACCCTTTGTGCTGGCCCTAATCACTGGAACATCTTCGTCAAACTCTTCAGAATCAGAATCCTCATCTGTAGGTGGCCTCCTTGATAACCCATCAGGCATAGTAAAAGTTTTACCTGGTTTGTGTACCAGGTCAAAAGAAAAATGTTGAATAAATGCCACCCACCTAGTCATTGGAGCATTTGGAAGACTAGGTGTATTGATCATCTGAACCAAAGATTTTGCATCCACCTTCAGCTCAAAATGCTGCCCCCACAAAACCGTCTGTAGCTTCGTTAAAATTTTAGCTACGCCACACAATTCCAACTTAGGTTGAGAATACCTAGATTCCACCTCATTAAACACCACAGACTCATACCTTACTGGCCTGACCCTCCCAGTCTTATCCTCCTGAGACAACACAGCACCAGCAGCAATATAACTTGAGTCCACTGCCAGATAAATCTTTCCAGCACCAACACCATAATTCAACTTGTGAAGAATTATATCTTCACCAACAACCTTTTTCAGCTTCTGAAAAGCCTCTTCACACTCTTCCGTCCATTCCCAATCTGCATCTTTTCTGGTCAACCTTCTTAAAGGTGAAGCCAACAAAGAAAAATCCTTAATGAAAATCCTGACATATACACATACACCCAAAAATCCTCTGACTTCAGTAGTATTTTTAGGCTTTGGCCATGCCTGAATTTTATTAATCTTCTTCTTCGCCATAATCCTTCCCTCTTTACACACCACATGACCCAGAATTTCCAAAGCAGGAACACAACAGCAGAATTTTGACCCTGAAATGGTCAAACCAGCCTCTTCAATCCGGAACAACACTCTCTCTAGAGTTATTGCATATTCCCACACAAACCTCCTTATGCCAGGGTTCTCCGCTAACACCTCATTACCATAATCAGTGGATGGTCCTTTAATTCCACCATCATCAATAAAAATACCAGCATGAGTAGGAACCTCATCCTGCAAAATCCAAGCCATCTGTGCTTGATAAACTGCCACTGAATTAGTTGCTCCTTGAGGCAACCTAGTGAGCTGAAATCTTCCCAAAGGAGTCTCAAAAGTTGTGAGAGGCCTTGAATCCGTATGTAGTTCCCTCTCATCATAACCACCCATAATATCACCCAAACCATAACACACCCTTCCAGCAAAAGCTTCAACAAAATCCTCTGCACTTGGCGGCATACCAGCGTCCTTGATAGTGACTCTATTCAAGGCTCTAAGATCATGAACCACCCTCAACTTTCCATTCTGCTTCTTTACACAGAACACCGGACTTGAGTAACTGGATGTTGATTGTTCATATAACCCAGTCCTGACTCTTTCCCTAATAATCTCCACAAAATCCTCTCTGATAGCTGCTGGAATCAGAATAGGTTTGATTTGCCAAGGTTCATGACAAACAACAGGAATCAAGTAAGGTTCCCCATAAGAGTGCTTCAGAACACCCTTTTCCTCCTCAACAAATGCCACTGCTTTTTCCCTTAGCACAATAACGTGCAACAACAACTTCTTTTCTTCCTCAGACAACCACCCATCAGGACCAAAATTAACAACTTTCAATCTTTCCACAGTCACCCTAGTCGTCTCTAAAAATTCTGGAGGATTCTTCACCAAAGGAGTACAGTACGGATCTCTTGACAAAGGAGGTCTCTTCAAAGGCGGATTCAAACCCACAGGCATAGGCTCATTGACAGGCCTAATCTTCTGCGCTACCTTCTTATACTTTGCCGCTCCACCTTCAACTTGAGGGATCATCAGGAATTCTTCACCACCAGACCTGGAACAAAATCCAAGGGTTTCCCCATTGCTCACATGTGTGGCCAAGGTAATGTTTTTGACAGGTGTAGAAGAAACCCTAGCGGTGCACAATTGGGAGGACTTACTTTTAGACCCCAATCTCACCACTCCAAAACTTTTCCCCAATTCCACATCTTCATCCTCACTTCCAACTTCCAAATCTTCAAATCTTGATTCGTCTTCTGAATCACATCTTCTAAAATTGTGCAGTTTATCCTCATGCTGGAGGTCCAAAAATTGATCTTGACGATCATCATGCTTCAAAATTTTCTGCAGTCTAACCTCATGCTGGAGGCCCAAAAATAGATCTTGACGATCTTCACAAAAATATTTTGCATCTTCTTTCATCATTATCTTCAGATTTTTTTCTTGATTTTCTTGAATTATCTTGAAATTTTTATCTTCTTTTCTTTAGTTTTCTTCTGTCCTACAAAAATAACCAGGGGTTTCCCCAATGCTCACAGGTGTGGCCCAGGTAATGTTTTTGAAAGGTGTAGAAGAAACCCTAGCGGTGCACAATTTGGAGGACTTACTTTTAGACCCCAATCTCACCGCCCCAAAACTTTTCCGCATATCTTTCAATAAAGATATATAACCAATCTTCTTATTTAAACTTGAATTAAAAATAATTAAGAATCTTGAAAGAGAACAGAGAGTTGATAAAAAACTTGATGAATACTTGCAGAGAAGAGAAACATTAAAAAGAGAAAGTTGAAAATCCACTTGGTATATCTCCAAGGGAGCTGACCTACTACAACCTGGGATTTCCTCATCTCGGGGAGAGGTTGTAGCACTAGGGTGATCAGCCCTGTTTACTCTAAAAAAGACAGACTCTCAATAGAGCCTGAGCCGCACTCCAAAAAACCAGAGGCAGCACCCACTTCCTTCCTTCTCCTGCAGTAGTCCATGCACTGGCACATTGAAGATAAACCAGGCCTAGTCTCCCAACTATCCTCTCCAGGGGATGATAACCTCATGTGAAGCCTCCTTTCGTCTTCACCAGTCAACTCCAAACTGATTCCCAAATCAAATTGATAACCTATTCTTGCCTGAAAATCCATCAAGAATGGCCCGCCCAAAACTGCTTTTACATTACCTTTAGCAATGTAAAAATGAACCTTCCCTGAGGCTCCTCCAACATCTGACTTCACAAACTCTGAAGTTCCGACCAATTCAGTGACATGGCCACCAATCCCTCTCAAATTCCCACCAATACCAGTTTTGATGGGGAGGCCCATATGAGTTGCCTCAAACAAAGAAATCAGGTTTATCTGAGAACCTGAATCCACCAATGCCCTTGCCTCCCTGCCATTCAGAGTGACATTGACATATCCCAGAGGAGCAGAAAAATGAGTTTCCAACCCCTCACCAAAATTTTCAGCAGAATCAAAAATGTATTCTACCTCACCAGAAGAAACCCTTCTCCTGGTCAACAACTTCTTCTGCCTATCAGCCAACCCTGGACTGATAGCATACCATTCCCCATAAGATAGGGAAACCTGACCCTGGTTCATCCTTTCCAGGACAGAGTCCATAACATTAACTTGACCAGACACTACTGGCCTCTCAAAGTGAGCTCTTTGCTTCACCACCTTGGTCCTAGAAGATTCTTGAGGACCAGCACCACCAACAGATTTACCATTAACAGGAACCAAACCAGATCCCTCACCAGAACCTCTGACTCCAACAGGCTTTGGCAATGAAGCCAAAGGGACATCCTCCTCAGAGTCAGAATCCACCTCCATTGGCATTGGCTCACCATTCAGGTCCAATGCACCAAAACTAGGGGGGCCCATGTCAGCCATACCCTTCTGCATCTTATACAGCTCCTCTTTGCTGTACCTCTTCCTAGCTGCACTCAGCTTAGGATCACCCTTTGAAGCATTTGGCTTTGGTTGGGCCTGAGAACTGCTCTTAGGCCTACCCACCTTTCCTGCTTCCACATCATAAACACCAGCCAAGCATTCACCACTTGACTGTCCACCACAAGAATACAACTCCAAACCACCAAAAGAAGTAGAAAAAGAGACCTTATTGACCTCCTTCCCCTTTCCCTTGACGTCCTCATCTACCTTAACAGAAGACTTCCCCTGATCAGGAATCTCCTCAAACCTTGGCCTCCTTTGATTGAGACCACCCCTTCTCCTGACCAAATCAACAGGAGCCTGCCCCTCACTGGGCTTCACAAAAGAACCATCAGGGAACTTAAAAACCCTGCCATCAAACTCCACTTTTCCTTCAGACACATCCCTGTTCAATGCCCAACAATCATTGGACCTGTGCCCCCTCCTACTGCAATAAGAGCAAACCCAAGGATCACTCCTACCAGCCCTTCTTTCAAAGTCTCTTGGCAGAGAAGGTGCCTTATTAACCTTTTTGGCCTCTTGGACAAAAATGTGCAGCTGTTTTGTCAGATCAGTCAGCTGCTCCACCATTGGGTCCCTCTCCTGTTTGGGAACCTGCACCAAATTCTTCTCCTCCTTCTTCTCCCTGAATTCCTCTTCAGCCAAAGCCTCACTGACTTTGCTGACATACACACCCCTCCTGATAGGTGTCCACAGCCAATAACTTCAAATGGGCCTCAACAGCCTCCTTCACCTTATCCAAGGCAGGCAACTTCTGATCCCCATTAGAAAGAGTTTTCATCAATTCCTTTCTTGACAACTCCTTCAACACATCCATCCTGACATCTCTAGCCAGGGCAGACCAAAAAACATCTTTGGCAGCATTTTCATGTGCCAGCTCCTCCACTTCCACCAAGTATTCCACCACAGGATCAAACTGTAGCAGAAACTTCCTGTAACTATGTAAGTTACCAACACCACCATAAGATTGCCATTCACTGACAACCTTGTTCAAGTCCACCATAGTGAACCTGACACCATCTATCCACCATTTCCCTACACAACAATTTCCAATCCCTCTTCTTGTAGCCAGACATGGCCACAATCTCCTTCTCCACTGACCTATCACCAATGAAGAAGATAATCTGCTTCCCCATGTCCAGGTAGGAAGCACCATCCACTCCAGCAGCAGTTTCATACTTCTCTAGAAACCACTTGAAATCCTCCCCATTAAACTTGGTACCATCCCAAGTTTTAATTCTTACACACTCCTTGACCATCACAGTAGGAAGACCATCCCCCCACTGACAGTCACCACAGGAATAGCAGAACCAGAAGCCATTCTTACAGACCAAAACACCAAAAAGAGCCAACCAAAGAAAACAGAGATTCCAAAGAACTAGCAAGTTGACCCCCACGTTGGGCGCCAGAAATGTAGACAATCCTATAGTACTAGCTATAGGCCTTGACCAAGGGAGTTGGAGAAAAACCAGAGAGAAAATCCCCTGTCCCTTTAGAAAAATAGAGTGAGATTTACTTGCTAAAGTAAGTTGGTTCCTGTTTTGCTAAAGACCCCTTTTAAACACACTTGACTGCTTGATGAGCCAAGAAAGTAGTCACCAGATAGACTACCAGACCAAAGAACTGAAATGTAGAACAAAGTCCACACCAGAGACAGCAAAGATACTTGATGTAGGCTGCAAATCCACACCAGAGACAGCAAAAATACTTGCTATAGCTTGCAAGACTATAACAGAGAAAACAGTTGCTAAAGTTAAGTTAAATGAAGAACTCACTTGCAACAAACACAGCCAATTGTGGCCAGAAAACAGTGAAAACTGAGTGAGGAACAATGAGATCACCTCCGGATGGTTGTATGATGATTAAGGTTGCCCCAAACTGTCTTATTCACTATTTACACACAGACCACTAACTAAGAGCCCATGCGCACCCACCAATCTGGTGCCTGTACCTGCCAAATTGCATAAAAAACCCTCCTGGAGCGCTCCCCAACCTCCTAAAACAGAGGCGGGCGGGCTGCCCGATGTCGGAGATGCCGCCTGAAGCGGCCTGGCCTCCCTGAAGCCAGAAAACCAATAAAAACCACTAATCTACTTAGAAAAATTAGCTACAACTACTAAAACCTTTAAAACACGGAATTTCACTATAACAACATTGAGACATGAAATATAGAGAAAAATTAGCTCTATCAAATGGTACTAAGCACTTAACCCTAAGCCTTAAGGTTAGCCCGTAAAACACGAAAACCAAAATTAAACATCAATCTTTTATAAATGAAAAATGAGGAAATGACCCCTTAAAACTCAGAATATGAAAAATGTCTTCAAGACATAAAATATAGAGAAACACCAGGGCTATCCAATGATAGTACCCACATACCCGCAGACCCAATATCCACGGAATAAAACCAGAAAAATACCAAATTCCTTAACAGATGTCAATTAAGACATGCACAAACAGCGCCAAATCACACAACAAAGGCCCCTGCTAATGTTGGAAGACCACAATGGTGTCAGCCTGTAGAACTCCAGAAAGAACTGGAGGACAGGGGACGCCGCGACTAAAGTCTATATACATTTGCACACATAACTAAGTACATAGTCCTAGTGACTCAACACTAGCTTAATTAATAATGCATTGACCTTGTTTATATGCACTAATTTCATTAATAACCTCACTCTTGGCATCTTATTTCATCACCATGCTTAAATTCGCCTAATTTTAGTCAAGGATTTACCCATGCAAGCGCCTTCCAAGGACTGCATGTAGTTACCCCACATCTCACGCTCTTTTTTGAGTTATTGGGTGGCTTCTCAGTCAATATTGGTTATTTTTGCATGGGAATTTCACATAGTATAATGTCAGGATTAGCCCCTCCATTTCTACAGTAAATTCCCCTTTTTAATTAGCTATTATTAGCCTTAAAAAGTCTCCTTTAGTCTTTTATATTATTGTTTTATACGCATATACTCTCTTTTTGTCTTTTTCTTTAATTTTGATGGATTTCCCTTATTATTACAGGATTTTGATGGTTGTTACTTGTCTAATTATGTCATGGGTTACTAGGGACGTTTATGAGAAGGTCTATTAGCTGTTTTGAGGCGTCATTAACTGTGTATTGGATGGTACATCAAGGGAATCATTGGGGAACTCAGTGTGTATAAAAGGAGGAGGTTTTTGGGTCTTGTTTCTACATTCTTTATCATTACAATTTACACCATTTAACCAAATCAATTACAATACACTTCAATTAGTACTTTTATAAGACATTTGAGTAGTATCTGAATTATTAAACTCTATTTTTCTACCAACTAAAAAGATTGTAAGCCACATATAAAAATAGTGAGAATTATATTACTGAGACCTTTATTTTGCATTATATTTTACTATTTGTTGGATTTATATTACAGTATTCATATAGGACCATTTAAATCTTCTAGACAAAGACTTTTCAAGCTAGTTCACGTCCATTTAGTTGATCTTAGCCTGACACAACATATATATAAAAAGGCTCATTTTGCTTCCACTTCCACTAGCTTTGGTATTGATGATTATGATTTGAAGAATGGAATGACCACTGTTTCCAAAAATCTCAATGTCATGTATCTTCTCTATGATGAAATCATTATTCTTTTTGGTTCCTGAATTAATAGTTACTTTTAATCTTATCAAAAATAGTTTTATCATGAGATTCTGATAACACCATTATTCTTTACTGGACTCTAAAATATTGCACTTTTTGGAATTTCAGATGGTAAAATAATAATGACACCTGTGCAAAAAACCTCATCACCCACATATGTTTATCTTTTCACCACCATTTTTGCATTTCTAAATAAAGCTAAGTCACCAAAATTCTCTATCTGTTTGAAAAATTTTGGCAATACCCTCCCCTGCATGTTTATTGAAGCAAGGGGTGGGTATCACCAATTTTTTCCAAGTCATCAATTTTCCATGTCAGATTTGAAAATTTGGCAATACACTCCCCTTCATTTTATTGAAGTAAGGGGTTAAAATCACCAAAATTAAATATAATTACATAATTTAATATATAAACAACTAATATATATCAATTTCCCTAGTTTTAAAGTAATGACAATTCCTCTAGCCAAAATGTGGACCAAGTCTAGAAACTAAGTTTGGGACTTTCCACAGGTATAGGCAAGATGAACCCCATGAAACAATTTAATGTTATCATGATTACCTTTTATACAACACAAGGTCTCTGGGCCATTACTTTACTTTAAGAATTTGAAATATCAGATTTATTTATTAAACATTTAAGAAAGAATAAAAAATATTGGATGACATCACAAATCCCCAAAACTTTTTTTTATCTACCTAAAGGTTTGTAAATTTATTAATTTTACCTTCTTTTTCTTTACCTTGTTTATTTTGTTGGACTAACTTTTGACTGATCTGATTAGAGAAGCAGAAATATGTGAAGGATAGACATATGAAAATGGTAAGAAAAAATAAAAAAAAAACACACACCTTGATGAAAAAGTAGAATAATAAGTAAAAAAAAAGCTATTTTGATGAATCTAGAACAATAAATGCACGATTCAAACAATATGTTATGCATTATGAAATAAATAAAAGTGAAAATGGGAAAAAAAAAGGCTCAACTTCAAAGGTCAATATTGAAGAAACCACTGAACCAAATTCTAGTCAGTTTTCTGGAAATGAAAAATAGGCTTCAGAAGTATCTTCAACAAACAGGATAGTAGATTCAAATAAAACTATCCCTAATACTGACTCTCATTTTCAAAATTTCACCAAAACTTGAAAACTGATGATGAAACGTCCAACAAGAGGAAGAGAAATGCCTAGATAATCAAAGGAATCTGGAAGGATAAATGCATGATGTAAACATTATGATATGCATTATGAAATAAATAAAAGTGAATTTTTTTTTTTAAAAAAAAAAGGCTCACCTTTAAAGCTCAATATCTCAGCAACCACTGAACCAAATTCAAATCGGTTTACTGGACATGAAAAAAAAAGGCTTCAGAAGTATCTTCATCTCAAAGGACAGTTGATTCAAATAGACCTAACCCTAATTCTGATTCTACTTTTCAAAATTGCAAAAAAACTTGAAAAGTGATGATGAAAAGTCCAAAAAGAGGGAGATAAAAGCCTAGATAATAATCAGATAAGAGTTTCAGAATCCTTATTCTCTAATTATGCAATTTAAAAATGTGAAATAAGATAAGTGAAATTTGGAAAAAAAAAGGCTCAACTTCAAGGGTCAAAATCTCAGCAACAACTGAACCTAATTAAACCCTGTTTGTGGGAAATGAGATATAGGCTTCAATAGAAACTTCAGCTAAAGAAAGGTGATCTAAATAAACCTAATCCTAATTTGTTATATAAAAAATGAAAGTAAAAAGATCAAATTGGGAAAAAAAGGCTCAAATTTAAAGTTCAATATCTTAGCAACCACTAAACCAAATTTAAATCTGTTTGTAAGAAATAAAAGATAGCCTTCAGGAGAATCTTCAGTTAAATGGAAATAAGATTCCAATAAACTTAACCCTAATTCCATGTCTGATTCTCAATATTTTACAAAAACTTGAAAGGTGATAATAAAAATGACAACATGAGGAGTTGAATAAGTCAACTTCTATCCATATATATGTCCTAAATATATTTAAATATAAAATTTTCATATAAAGAACGAGATATTATATAGATATGAAAAAAAGGAGATGAAACTTACCTTGATTGAAAGGTAGGAAAAATAGAGTGAGATAGAGTGAAGTTGGAATTTGGGGGAAATAGAATATGGAGCAAGTTAAATGCTTAAAGAATGTGCAATGTATGTGTTTCAATGACATGGAACCAAAAAACAAGTGAAATAGGAGAAAGGGGTAATAATGACCAAGCCAAGTAGGGATGAAGAGTAGGATGATGGAGCTAAAAAAATGAAAGCAAAGAGGGAGAGAAGGAAAAAAGGTTAATTTTACTTTTACATCAAAAATTAAACACTTACTAAAAATTTTGGATCCAAAAAAAAAAACCCCCCCAAAAAAAATTTAATTAGCAAATATATAAGTAAAAATGAAAAAATTACTTACCTGGAGAGGTGAGTTGAGAAAACAATTTACTTCAAATTATTTGAGGGATGAAAGAGGAGAACAGGAAATGGATATAAGTGATGAAAGAAAAAAAGAAATGACTGAAAAATTATGCAATTGCAGAAAGTATGTGATTTCATGTTGAGATGATGAAAGAAAACAAAGGGACTTGAAAAAAAGAGACTATAACAGAAAATTCAAAATCAAAGTCAATATGCAAATAAGAATAACCATTCTAAAGAAAAATTCCTGAGAAGTCCTGAAAAATGGTCTAAAACTGGGTACAGATAGGTTAAGAAGTGTTTTGATAGTGTACTTGAGGCTTTCTTGGAAGAAGGTAATGTTTCCTGGCCATTTTTGATAAATAAAGACAATCTTCTTCAAGATCAGAATCAGAATCACAATCAGAGTCCAAGAGGAGATCAAGAGCTATGAAGTCATTGCTTGATGTAGCTTATCACAATTTTAGAGTGAGGAAGGCATGAATCTTATACAGTATAAAAATGTAAATGATGTAAAATGTTTTGAGTTATGAATTGCTATTCTGCGGAGTGCTGTGTATGAATGGGATGATGCTGACAAATCAGTAAAATGGGAAATGATGGTGAAATCAGAAATTTTGGTTGAGAAAGTGTGGATTTGAGTGAAATAAGTGACTTATTTCATTTTGAAATCCACAAGTGTTGGGACTAGTGTGTTTTGAAATCCACACTTAAATAAGTGAGGATTCAGTCAAATTTAAGTGCGGATTTGCCAGAACTGACACCCCCTAATATGGGGGATTGAATTGCTAGCAAGTCTGCAACCTTGAACCTAAATTCATATCTAATTGAGCACACATTGAGGTAGTGATGGAACAATAAGGAATAAAGTGTGAAAATACATTGAACCTTTCATGAAGCTAGCTTGATTACTCATTGAATTACAAGTGAACATTTTTTGAAACAATTTTGAACCATTAAAAAAACAATTTTGTAATGGTATGCCAAAATCAGCCCTCCCCACAGCTAAGCCAGTCTGGAAAGCTACATAATAGGGGGTATCAATGTTGACTGATCCACAATTAAATTAATTGCAGATAAAAATCATTATACCCCAATTATCCTCCACAATTATTTTTACTAATAATTAGGTTATTAGACCTTTTACATGTCAATGTTCAACTCTATCCAAAATTTTTATCCTCAATTTTTCATAACCACATCTTGGACAACTTTCTAGATATCCCAGGCTTCCTGCCTTGCTGCGCACTCCCATCCTGTCTATTTATTCTATCTTCTCAGAACCACTTCTCATCTCATCTATTTTTTTCTTCTCCTTTTCATCTTCAAATATCTCAACATGCCTCATCGTCATAGATCTTCTCAAAGCCAGGCTTCTCCCAGTTATTCATCAAATCCCATTACTCCCTCTTTCCCCCACTTAGCTGATAAATCAAAGACTGTTGAACCAAAAAAAGATGATAATCTCATACTTATAAACTGGCTAAAATAAAAACTAATTATGATTCTTGTTTTGGTACTGAGAATTCAACTAAAGTAGGACAGCCCCCTGCATCAAAAGTAAATGGCTATCTTCTAATGGCCAATGAATTACAAAACAAGACAAAAGGAAGGATTGATCTTTTGCCTAAACAGATGTCTGAATGTTTCAAGCATTACCAATTCAAATACAAGAAGGCAAAGACACTTTCATTTTCTACTGGTTTTGGTATTACTGACATTGATATCAGTAAGGGCATAAAATCCATAGATGATAATCTTGAATCTCTATGTCCATACTTTAAAGAGATGGATTCTATTTTTGGAAAGAGAGCTGATTTTAATCCTGCAAAAATGTTGGATGGTGAAGATGCTATCTCCAAACATGTTTTCAAACCAAATCTTTTCCCATCCTCTTCCTCCACTCAAGCCTTTCCTGTTCTAAATTCAACAAATCTAGATAGCTTTCCAATAGATCCTTATGGTGATATAAACCAACATGATCCCACTCCAGTAAGTTTTTATTTCTTTTCTAGTTGTTTTATTTTTTTTATTTCTAAAAAGGCTAATGAACAAACCCAGGATCCTCAAGCAAGTGAGTCTGAAGCTAGCATCAATGATGAAGAGGAAAATGTTACCTCCAAAAAAAAGCAAAGAAAATCAACTACTTTGAATTTCAACAGTCAAAGAAAGAAAAACAGAGATAGTTTTTCCCAAACCCCTTTTTTTTCCATTTATGATTTTCTGGAGAAAATTGAATCTGTTAAGTGATAGCATACCTCTTAATAATTAAGTGAGCTTTTCTTTTCTTTTCTTAATATTCCTTTTCACTCTAGGTAAAGTTGAAGGTTCAAGAGATACTCTCAACTTTCAAAAGAAACAATACAAGCTCTCTTTACAAAGGGATGATAGGGAACAAGACTTAAAGGAGAAGAAATTTGAGCATTCTTTACAGAGGGTTGAAAGGGTACAAGACTTGGGGGAGAAGAAATTCAAGCTTTCTTTAAAGAGGGATGAGAGGGGACATGAATTGGAGGAGAAGAAATTTTAGATAAAGAAAGAGGAGAAGGCTCTCAAGTACAATTTCCTATTAGATCAAATGAAACTCAAGTATCAACTTGAAGATTGTTCAAAAAAGAATGATTTCTTGAGAGATTGTGTTAAAGCTAATAAATCTATTGAGGAAATTGAATGCTTAATGAAAATTTTTGATAACTAGTTTTTTGTTTTGTTTAGAAATTTTTCTTGATAGAATGCATTAAAGCTAATAATCAATCTTCTCCTTGGCATACACTTCTCACTGATATGTGAAACATTTTATTGAAACATTTTAGATTATTTGTTTGTTTGGTTAAATAAATTTTGTTTTATTTCTTTTTGGTGATAATTTCATATGTGCTGACTTTTTAAAGGTCTTGATTCTAGATGATTTTTTTTTTTGCAGAAATTTGAAAAACTCATACATTTTTTCTTCTTTACATCCAAATCATTAGATTTACTTTTCTAAATACAGCTAAGTAAAAAAAAACTCTATATCTGTTTTAAAAAATTGGCAATACCCTCCCCTGCATTTTATTGAAGCAATGAGTGGGTATCACCAAAATTTTTCTAAGTCATCAATTTCACATGTCAGATTTGAAAATTTGGCAATACCCTCCCCTGCATTTTATTGAAGTAAGGGGTGAAAATCACCAAAATTTAATATAATTACATAAATTAATATATAAACAACTAATATATATCAATTTCCCTAGTTTTGAAGTAATGACAATTCCTCTAGCCAAAATGTGGATACATCTAGAAACAAATGTTTGGGACTTTAAACAAGTGTAGGCTGAGGAACCTCATGAAACAAATAAATGTTGTAATGATTCCCATTCATACAACTCAAGGTTTCTGGGCCATTACTTTACTTTAAGAATTTGAAATATAAGAGTTATTTATAAAAAATTTATGAAAAAAATAAAAAATATTTGATGGCTCTACTCATCCTCATACTTTTTTTGATCTACATAAAGTTTTTTTATATCTGTTAAATATACTTTCTCTTTTACCTTATTGATTTGTTGGATTAGTTTTTGACTAATTTGGAAGGAGCATCGGAAATGAGTAAAGTCATGAAAAGATTCCAAACCAGGGGGAGCTTTTGTTGTTTGGTGATTATCCTTAGAAGAGTTCCAAATAGTTTCAAGGATTCCAGTTCCCAATCCAAAATTAATTATACATTTGTGATCCAGAAATTATAACCCATGACCTTTTATTTTAGCTGGAGAAGGAATAGGTTGTCCAGTAATAGGATTAATATAAGAGAAAATCCCCAAAGATAATTGGCATCATTCTTATTGGTAAAAATCTTGTTATGAAAACCAAAATGTAACTTTTTTAAGAGATTGGCCAAGAAATAACTGAGTGATCATAAGCTTTGGGAGATAAAATCCTAGATAATCATCATATAAGAGTTTAAGAAGCCTTATTCTCTGATTATGCAATATAAAAACATAAAATAAATTGTGTGATATATGGAAAAAAAGGCTCAACTTCAAAGGTCAATATCTCAGCAACTAATGAACCAAACTAAAATCTGTTTATAGGAAATGAAAGATAGGCTTCAGAAAAATCTTCAGTTAAAGTACATGTGATTTAAATAAACAAAACCCTAATTTGTTACATAAAAACATGAAATAATAAAACTTAAATTGGATAAAAAAGTCTCAATTTTAATAATCAATATCTCAGCAACAACTGAACCAAATTCAAATCTGTTTGTGGGAAATTAAAGGTAGCCTTCAAAAAGATCTTCAGCTAAAAGGAAATTTGATTTAAATAAACCTAACCCTAATTCTGAGTCTGATTTTCAAAATTTTACAAAAACTTGAAAAGTGGTAATGGAGATGAGAACAAGAGGAGTTTAAGAAGTTCACTGTTATCTAGATAAGAGTTATACATATATTTAAGTATGAAATTTTCATAGAAAGAATGAGATATCATATAGGAATGAAAAAAGGAGATGAAACTTACCTTGATTGAAAAGTAGGAAAAATAGAGTGAGAAAGATTGATGTTGGAATTTGAGGGAAATTGCATATGGAGTAAGTGAAATGTATAAAGAATGTGCAATGTATGTTTTTTAATGACATGGAACCAAAAAAAAGTGAAATAGGGGAAAGGGGGGATAATGACTGTGCCAAGGAGGGATGAAGAGTAGGGTGATTAAGCTAAAAAAGAAAGTAAAGAGGGAGAGAAAAAAAAGGTTAATTTTACAATTGAAATCAAAAATAATCACTTACAAAAAAAATTTAGATACAAAAAAAAAATAAAAATAAAAAAAACAGAAAAAAATTATAATTAGCAATCAAAAAATCAAAAAAAAGAATAAAATGACTTACCTGGAGAGATGACATGTGAAAATAAATGAAACCAAATTGTTTGAGGGATGTTGGAGGAGAATAAGAAAAGGATATGAGGGATGAATGAAAAAAATAAACAGTGAAAAATTAGGCAATTGCAGAAAATATGTGATTTCATGTTGAGCTGGTGAATGAAAACAAATGAGACATCCAAAAAAGAGACATTCAGCATAAATTCAAAATAAAAATGAATATGCAAAAAAAAAACACCAAAGCAAGTGAATAAAGCACAGAAGTTGAACATTTGGAGACTATGAAAAAAATTAAAAGGGTTGTGTTTCAAAATATTGGAGGGTTGTTGGCATAATGACAGAGCATATTCTGGTGGAAAGAATGTTTTGTGATTCAAGGTAGGGGAGAGCTGGTGCAGGTCTGGGATCCTCTTCTTAATAAAGATCATTGAAAAGACATATAAGCTAAAGTGTCTTCCAACCCAGAGTAAGAGTCAGAGTCAGCAGCTAAAACTAAAGTGATAGTATTCATAGCTGTTTGAAGTTGCTTTCTTGTAGAGAGGTGCTTCATTATTGTGGGTTGAAGGTTTAGGTGATGAGTGGGAATTTGGAATTTGCCACCAAATGAGCAGGTGGGGTGTGTAGATAGAAAAAAATGTTATGTGTTTACCACCAAAATTAAGTATCATAGAGTGATGAGATACATAAGGATGGCATCTGCAATTACAAGTCATGTTACTTGATTTCAAATCAATCATGGATGTGATGAGTTTGGGATCAGGAATTAGGAACAGAAATTGGGGTATAAGAGGCCAGATAATGAATTATTGTGGATTCCTTATCCACTTTCACTGGGGTTAGTGGACAAGAATCTTCCACAATTAATAATGTCTGATCCTGGGAAAAAAAATTCCTGGTCCCTAATTGCGGATCCCTGAACATTGATGCCCCCTAATGTTTAAAATAATTTTATACTTTGTTGCATGTAAAGCTAGACACAACCCACTTTAAATTAAAAGAAAAGTGATTTTAAATGTTTAAATAATTTTGCTTCATTTTTAATATATGGTGAAATTAAAAGGCACTACACTAAATCATTCAAGAAAAATATTTTGGGAATTAATCTCTTCAATTAATTTTCCCCAGTAAGAATTTTAAACAAAAATTGAATTATAATTACTCAAAAAAACTTTATTAACCATTATTAATATTTAAAATATCCAAAAAATGTAAAACACTTATAAAAATGAAGGGAATAATACTTTGGTGATAAAACTAAGCTCTAATATAAATATCTACTCTGTTTTATATTCAATAAATTTAAATGATATGTGTGTAATAGTATTTTTAACAATATATTAACCCTTTATCTTCAAAATATGAAAAAAGAAAGACACAAAATGAAAGTTTATTAGAATGAATAGTATAAAAATGGTTTGTTTGATTTCTATTTGTTTTTTTGAGTTGATTCCATTTGTGTTTTCATGCTATATAACTTATTTCTTGTGTTTTATTATTATTTTATTTTGTAGAATAATATTACTTACATCTCAATTCTTACCTTCTGTGTTACATAAAAAATTATCTTCAATATTATTCCCCTGTTAAAACTTTCTTTTCTTTTCTCTCAACACAATTCTTTCAATTATTTTAAACCTTTTCTTCTTCTATCAAATGCTCTCTGACCCTTTAAAAGTATCCCTACTCCTTTCCACTTCTTCTCATCCCTTTTATCACTTGCACAGACCTTTATGCCTGTTATAGCTCATAGAAACCAAGAGGATTTGATTGAGAAGAAAATGAAAAGAGATTGATGAGAGGTTAAGTGTAGCAAAAGGCAAAAGGTGATGATAAAAAATGGAGATATGGGTTAAAAAAATGGATAGAGAGTGAAGTAAAATGGGTTTGAAGAGGCAGTAAATATAATTGAGGATAGAAAAAGGGATCAGAATGGGTTTGATTTTTTATTGAAGGGTATTGGAAGGAGTGGGGAGAAACTTTATGGGACAAGAAATATGTTATGATCTGTGGGATAGGAGGAAGTGAAATAAAAAGGAGGGGAGAAATGTGAAATGTGAAATGTGAAAGGAAGGTAGAAAAACATTTGTTGAGAAAATATGATCACATATAAAGGTGTTAGTAAGGGTGAGAGAATTAGTAAAAGTGGTGAAGAAAAATTGTAATAAGAGTTTTTAAAAATAAGAGAGTGGATGCTATTGTATTACCAAAAATCAGAATTCACCTTCATCTTATATTTCTTACTACAGAAGCAGAATTATTTCAATCATATGAATACTGAGTTATGGTCTTAAATTATTCACCCTGTCACCACACAATATGGGGGGCGGACTTGCTAGCAAGTCCGCAACCTTGGACCCAAACTCACCATAGATTGAACACACATTGAGCTATTGATAAAGGAGCCATACAATCAGGAATGAACACCACTCAGAAGAACAGTTTTAGGTGGGTGTTCAAGTAGAGTTCAGTATGGGTTCAGTATGAGTTCAGTCTGAGTTCCATCTGAGTTCCATCTGAGTTCAGGTTGAGGACTTGCTAGCAAGTCCACCCCCTATATTGCGTAGTGTGTTATACTAAAGTTGAGACCTCCATTTTAAACTTAACTGAAATTAAATTCTAGTTTAAGGCTTTATATAAATCATCAGTAATTCAAGATACATAAGTTTTTACTACTTATATCAATAATATAGTTGAAAAAATCAAGAGTAATGAAATATTGAAATTAATCAATACATAGTAATACATTCCTTCTTTCCAATAATTTCATTTTATGAGGATAATAATTATAAATATCTTAGAAAAATCAGTCAATATTTATTATCAATAAATATTTTGAGAAAAAAACCTACAATAAATCTCAAAAATTTCAAAGATATTTAGTAACAATTAGAAGAAGGCATTTACATTAAAAAAATCAGTAATTATATATTATTCCACCTATTTAAACATGAGTTTTGGGATGAATTTATTGAATTTCAATCTCCTATAGTGTGATGATTATCAGTTACAGATGTTGTTCCTAATCTCCATACAATTCCACATGAAATTTCATACAACACCTTTTTACACGATTCAAATTTGAGCGTAAACATTTAATTTTTATATAACCATCTGCAAAAAATTAATTCAATTTAAATTAAATAAATTTAAATACATTTTTTTAATATATTGTTTTGATGTTTGTCCTTCCATTGCCTAAGTAAAATTGTCAGCCAGGCTACTAGACTTACCCAGTGAAATAAGTAATTATTTACTGGATGAAGCCGCACCTTATCATCTTTAATTATTATTTAATTATAATTTAGTTACATTAAAATTAGTTATAAATTAACTAGTTACAGAATTTTAAAATTAAATTAATTAATTAAATAAATAAGTAAAATTAAAATTATAATTTTGTCCCTTATATTTTTCTCTAACACTGTGCTCAATTGACAGGTTGGGAAAAAATAAAACTTTATATTTAAAAAATAAAATACAAAGATAAAATAAGATTTAAATATTCAAATAATATTAAATATATACAAAAAATCAAATTTCTTATTTGGGATTGACATTTACAGTAAATATTAAAAATATTGATGTATTTCTGACATACTCTGTAAATACATCTTTTTGACGCCTTCTTTTTGGAATAACTTTATTATTTGAAATACTCTTTCTGGAATTTTCTTTTTCTCTCTCTCTTCCTACTGTTTTTAGAATTTGATTTCCGTGCTTTGTCTCTCCTTTGCCTATAAAAGGCCTCTCTTTTTGTTGTCTTTTGATCATTCTATTTTACCAACTCATTTTATTACAATAACAATAACACTAAAACTTATTTATTATAACTTATATCTTTAGTACTTACAACAAAACGTAATTCTATTCTATAACTTATATAAAATATTTAAATCTACCTCTTACTTTGAGAAAAGAAATCATACTTGATTTAGAAATACGTACCTAATTATTGAGAGTCAAATAATACCTTAAAATCTTCATATAAGACCGTACCAAAGCTTCTAGACCAAAAGTGACCCTTGAAAATTGGGATCCTTTCCGAAATATCAACGGCGCAACGTTACTTGAGGCGTAATCGAGGGGACCATCGGCGTACAAGCACCTGTAAAGGACGAGTGGAGGCGAGAAAACGACGAACGTCATACGTCACGTGATAAAAGTTTTTTGCTGCAAACGGGAATCGAACCGCGCTCCAAAACTTAAGTTCATATACTGACTAAAGATCGTATATATCATGGTAATTATTGTGATTACTATTTGTGGGTTACTCTTCACTCTTCATTTGCTACGTATTTCCTTTTACTCAGCACTCTGTAAGTGGCATTAATTTGCTCATTTTGCAGGGGGAGGTGTCTGGTAATTGGAATTTATTTTTATTATTATATTTTTTTTTTATTTTTCCTGGTTGACCATAATAGAGCAATAACTGTTCTTAGTCCCAGAGGTAATAAAATAATTATATATTAATATTAATTATTATCATTTTTCAGTTGACAATTGTCCTGATTGATTTGAATTTTAATTGTTCCAGTTGACAAACTGTCCTGACAATAATATTTTTTATTAAATAAAATAATTATTATAATTTTTCAGTTGAAATTTGTCTTGATTAATTAATTGTTCCAGTTGACAAATTGTCCTGAAAATTATATTTTTTTTAAATAAATAATTAACATTTCATTACTTCAGTTGACTTTGAGTCCTGGTAATCCAATAAATCTTTTTAAGTAATAAAATTCATATTTAAATTACTTCAGTTGACATTAAGTCCTGGTAGTTAGGTAATCAGTTAAAATAATTTTATTAATAAAGATTCATATTTTGATTATTTCAGTTGACAATAAATCCTGGTAATAAATTAGTTGATTTAAATCCTGAAAATAAAAATAAATAGAAATTCTAATTTATTTCTACAGTTGATTGCATTATCCTGGTTTTAAATTTTTTTTATTAATTTTATTTAAGTTGATTTTTATCCTAAAAAGATTTTTTTTATTATTTTTATTTTATTTTTTCTGTTAAATAAAAATTAAAAATAAAGACTAATTAATTTTTTGTCTCTTTTCCTTCATTTCAGTAGAATCTTAAGATGACTGATCAAAGTGGTTTTGCTGCACGTGAAGAAGAACTAGACTTAATTGATTATGATGAGCCTACTTCTGTAAGTTCTCCTTTAACAAGAAGAATTTCTCAAACTAATAAATTGTTGCCCCAAACAGGATGTGGAAATGGAAGAAGTAGAAATCCTAGTGGACAATACTCAGGATCAGAAACCCAGGACAAACCCACCAGAAGAGCTTCCAAGAGGCTTCAAGATAAAAAAGATGCCGTTGTCCCAGCAGATAAAGAATCTGTCAACCCACATAAAGGAGTTAAAGACAGACAGCTTAAAACTAAAGGTAAGGGTAGATGCCTTGGAAGAAAGGGAGAAAAGAATAAATACTTCTCTCCAAGAGAAAAGGAAACCTCTTCCTCCCAGGGATCAACAACAATTGGCTCCCCAATCCCAAAAGATGGTGGAAGTGTCCAAGTGGCAGTGGGACTGGCTCAACACACAGTGGGACTACTTAGCTCAAAATAAGCATCAATTACCTCAGGTAGGTCCATCAAGGCCCACCCAGGCAAACCCCACTCCTCCCCACCCTTATCAAGGAGGCAAAAGAAGAAGGAAGCCCAATATGGTGATACCCAGCAAACCCTGGTACGTCCCTCTATTGATTCTCAAGTGCCTTTTTTTGTGGCTGACTCTGTTCCTTCAGGTAAATCTGGAAGGCAGGATGAAACCTTGAGACCTATAGAAGCTGGGAATAGTAGACAGTTATCTCATGTATCTAATCCATTACTTTTAATTGCTACCTCAATGATTAATCCTGATATGGCTGTGATTGATGAAACTCTTGACCCTGAGTTCTATGAGAGTCTGGAAAGTTACTCAGTTTCCTTATTGAGAAACACTCCAGATGTAGCAAGAATTAATGATGAGCACTTGAGAAATATTATTGCCAAGCAAAATCATATAATGAACAATATGCAATTGACTCAGAGATATAATAGTTTGTTAACTGATCAGGGTTATCAAGCATTAAAAAGTGAAGCACAGAGAGTCTCTGATGAATTGTCTCATTACAAAGCAACCCATGAAAAGAAAATTGCTTTATGGCAAAATATAAAAAATGATTTGTCTAAACTAAAAGATACTGTATCTGCCTGTTGCCAGGAGGTAGAAATAGATAAGATAAATCTGAAAAGATTGAGTGACCATTTGTCATCTTTTCAACATAAAAACCAATTATCTTTTGCAACTGTCAATGAAAGTTTATCTAGTCTTCCAAGAATGAAAACAAGACTAACAACCATTGAAGAAACATTGAACTCATTGTTGAATGACCAGAAATATTCTGACAATTCTGTGAAGGAACATATAGTGCAGGATGCTCAACCAGTACCTGTGGCTAGTTTATCTAAAATAAAAATTGATCCAGAAATACCTGTTGATAACACTGAGTTTCCATCAAAAACTGATGATGCACCAGGATCTGCAACAGAAGGATTAAACAATGAGATTTCAGCACAATTAGAGAAATTACAGCTGCTTCTTACTCAGAAACAAGCTAGTACTAAGGAGACTCCTTCAAATCAAAAGAATTGGCCAAAACTTGACCAGTACCCAACATTTGATGGTGATTCTTCCTCTGATTGGCAACAATTTATTTGCAGAATTGATAATTTAAAAAACTCTTACAAACTCCCAGATGAGGAAATTGTGTCCAAATTAATTTATTTGTTCACTAATGTTGCCCTGATGTGGTATGAATCTGTTCTCCTGGATGGGAATGACTACTCATGGGAGGATTGGAAGAAATTAATTAAAGCACAATTTGGTGGCTCCAAGTTCAGAATGGCTCAACAAAGGCAGTATGAGGATACTAGATATATCTCTTCTACTGATAAACCTATTGAGTTTTTAATGAAACTTGTAAAAATCTTAAGGGCAATGGACCCAAATATGGAGTTTGATTTATGGAAGGACAGGATCCTCTATAAATTACCAATGTCTCTGAGAGACTTGATTGTGGCTAGGACTGAGTTCTCCAAAGAACCCTCTTCTTTGATTAATACTTGCAATGAGATACTTCTAAACAATAAGTATGATGCAAGAAGATTCATTCTTAGGACCCCTTTGGAGAAACCCTCCACTTACCAACAAAAACCTCTGGAAAAGGTTGGTAAACCTTCTGCCCCTGTTGCACCAAAGAAGTATGCAACAAACACTTGCTTCAAGTGCAAAAAGCCTTGGCAGAAATGCCATGTTTGTGACAGGAAGATAAATCTTGTGGAACAAACAGAGGAGCATGCTGATGACACAGTGGCACTGGATGATACATCAAGTGATTGTGCCAGCAATATTTCATATGAATCTCAACAAGAAATCTTGATGCTGGAAGAAGATATTCATTATTTAAATACTATTGACATTGATAATAATGATTTATCTACAGTTGAGGATGCTGAGATCATAAAGAACATTGAGGATAACTCAATTGTTATTGCCCCTCTTAAGGCACCAGTCTTGATTAATGGAACCAGCATTGAAGTTGTTCTGGATTCTGGAGCTGGAGGAAGTGTAGTATCTGAAAGAGCACTTGCCTCAGTAGATCAAGACTATAGATCTAAACTGTTGCCTATCATTTCTGAAAATTGGAGAGGGTATGGCTCTGTTTTGTCCCCCATTGGTAAATACAAAGCCACAGTGTTTTTTAAATATAACCATGGTTTTGTAAGAGCTATTTGTGATTTTGTTGTCATGAAAAATGATAACTTGAGCAATTGGTTTATTGTAGGGAATGATATTTTAACCAAGTATGGCATAAAATTGGATCCTTCAAACCAATGTTTCACAATGGGGTTGAATGGGAACAGAAAATTTAAAATTTCCTCCCCTAAAAAATTATTAAAACCAGAATTGAACACATGTAATTCTGTGGTTCAATATAAAGGAAGATCTACAAAGGAAATGCATGCCCTTATGTCTGAAATTGACAATGCCTCTTTTGGAGAACAACTTTCTGGTGAGGATAAAGATTCCATCATTAACTTGATAAAATCTTTTCCTATGGCCTTTGCTCATGGGTCACATGAACTGGGATTAGTTAAAGAGGAAATGAAACTTTCATTGTCTTGCCCATTAACTGATATACCACCTAGTTTAAAGAAGAAGCCTTATTCTGCTTCTCCCACAAAGAGAAAAGATATTGAAGATAATATCTCTACCCTTTTAAAAATGAATATTATTGAAAAGGTAGTTGAAACACCTAAATATTGTGTTATCTCACCTGTCCTAATTTCTTATGAGAAAGATAAATCCAGGTTATGTGGTGATTATAGAGCACTAAATACTTATACTGTTGATGATATCTATCCTTTACCTAGAATCAGCTCTATACATGCTACTTTACAGGGTGCTAAATATATCAGCTGTTTGGATGGTAATAAGGGATATCACCAGGTACCTGTTGAGAAAAATTCTCAGAACTTTCTGATGATTGCCACTCATATGGGTATTTATAAGTATATTAGGATGCCATTTGGCCCTAAAAATGCCCCTTCTGTTTTCCAAAAAGTAATGGATAACACATTCCATCAAGAGATAATTGAAGGTTGGCTGATGGTTTATATTGATGATATCATTATATTCTCAAAAACATTTGAGGACCATCTTAAACACCTGTGTAAAGTATTCCAGAAAATGGATGAAATAAATATGACACTTGCTTTGAAGAAATGTAAATTTGGTTTCCATTCTTTAAAAGTTCTTGGTCATGTTGTTTCAGGCTTACAGATATGTGTTGACCAGAACAAAGTGGCAGCCATACAACAGGTGAAAGCTCCTACAGCAGTGAGAGAGCTCCAAAGTTTTTTGGGAATGTGTGGATACTATAGACAGTATATTAAAAATTACCAAGTCATAGCTTTACCCCTTACCCAATTAACTAGAAAGGATGTTGCTTTTGTCTGGAATAGTGAGAGACAAAGAGCCTTTGACACTATGAAACACTGTTTGATGTCAGCACCAATTCTTGCTTTACCTGACTTTTATCAACCATTTGTTTTGTACACTGATGCCAGTTTTATTGGTCTTGGTGCTTCCCTCCACCAAAAACAAGTGATAAATGATAAAGTTTCAGAAGTGGTAATTTGTTATATTTCAAGAACCTTGAGAAATAGTGAATTGAAATATGGTGCTACTCAATTGGAGTGTTTAGCTGTAGTATGGGCTCTGGAAAAGCTTCATTATTACCTAGATGACCAGAAATTTGAACTTGTAACTGACTGCAGTGCAGTTAAATCCCTTTTAAACTTGAAAACACCTAATAGACATATGTTTAGATGGAAGCTGGCTGTTCAAGAATACAGAGGGAGAATGACAATTATTCACAGAGCTGGTATTAGTCACTCAAATGTGGATATGTTATCAAGGTTACCCTTACCAAATGATGACTCAAATCCTGCTTATGATCCTGAGGATAAAATTATCCATATCCATGGGATATATGTGGTTGATATGGAGGAAGAGCTATTACAGCTTATTCTGGAATCATATGATAAGGACACTGACTTGAAAAAGTTATGCACCATATTAAATGATCCAAAGAATGCTTCAATACAAGCATTAATTAAAACCCTTCCACCAAAGTACCAAAAAGGTTTGGAAAAAGGAAAATTTTCAATTGATGAAGGATATCTATATTATAGAAGAAAGTTGAGTAATGTTATTGTTATTCCTTCTTCTATGAAAGAAATCATCTTGAAAATTTGTCATGATGACATATTAGCTGGAAATTTTGATCTTGAAAAAACAATGATCAGAATTAAGAACACTGCTTGGTGGGCTAATATGTCTGAGGACACAAAATTATATGTTGAATCCTGTGATTCATGCCAAAAATCAAAAAGATTAACTGGTAAAAGAGCAGGATTAATGCAACATATTGAACCTCCTGATGCTCCATGGCAAATAATAAACATGGATTTTGTAACAGGATTACCTATTGCTGGTAAAGACAGTTATAACTCTTGTTGGGTTACTGTGGATAGATTCACAAAAATGTGTAAATTTATCCCTACCCACAAGGATGTTTCCACTAAAGAATTAGCTTTCTTATGGTGGTCTCATATGTTTAATACTGCTGGTTTTCCTAAAGCCATAATCTCTGACAGAGACCCTAAATTTACTTCTGAATTCTGGATGTCTCTGATGGATGTTTGTGGTTGTGATCTGAAACTTTCTACTGCCCATCACCCTCAGACTGATGGTTTAGCTGAAAGAATGATTCAGACTTTAGAGGACATGATAAGAAGATATTGTGCCTTTGGCCTTGAGTATAAAGATAATGACAGATTCACTCATGATTGGGTTACCTTACTTCCTGGGTTAGAATTTGCTTATAATAGCACTGTTCATTCTGTCACTCAAAGAAAGCCTTTTGAGCTCTGGCTTGGATATGTTCCTAATACTCCTGCCCAAATTCTCAATAACAAAATACCTAAATTGGATATACATCCTGGTGTAAAATCTTTTCTTCAAATGCAACAACTATGTAGAAATCATGCTCAAAAATGTATTGAAAAATCATTTGAATATGAGAAGAAAAGATGGGACAAATCCCATAAAGAATACACTTTTTAAAAGGGTGATGAAGTGTTGATTTCTACAGTCCACTTCAACTTACAAGGTAATAACAAATTAAAAGATCCATTTGTTGGTCCTTTTGTTGTCAGAAGAATGATTGGAGATAATGCAGTTGAAGTTATTCTGTATTCCCCATATGACAGAAAACATCCTGTTTTTCCAATATCTCTTTTGAAACCTTACACATCCAATAGTGATTTATTTCCAAGAAGGAGGGGTAGACCAAAGAAAACCCCAAATGAAATCACTGATACAGCAGAAATTGAAAAAATATTAAATGACAGAATAGTCACTGCTGAGAAAGGTACAGAATACTTATTGAGATTCAAGAATAAATCATCTGAATATGATTCTTGGATACCTGGGAAGGAGATATCTAATCTTCCTACTCTACTAAAAAAGTATAAGAAGAAAAAATCATAGCATTTTTTTTTATTATTTTTTTTAGAGTGAGGGAGTGTCAGCCAGGCTACTAGACTTACCCAGTGAAATTAGTAATTATTTACTGGATGAAGCCGCACCTTATCATCTTTAATTATTATTTAATTATCATTTAGTTACATTAAAATTAGTTATAAATTAACTAGTTACAGAATGTTAAAATTAAATTAATTAATTAAATAAATAAGTAAAATTAAAATTATAATTTTGTCCCTTATATTTTTCTCTAACACCGTGCTCAATTGACAGGTTGGGAAAAAATAAAACTTTATATTTAAAAAATAAAATACAAAGATAAAATAAGATTTAAATATTCAAATAATATTAAATATATACAAAAAAATTAAATTTCTTATTTGTGATTGACATTTACAGTAAATATTAAAAATATTGATGTATTTCTGACATACTCTGTAAATACATCTTTTTGACGCCTTCTTTTTGGAATAACTTTATTATTTGAAATACTCTTTCTGGAATGTTCTTTTTCTCTCTCTCTTCCTACTGTTTTTAGAATTTGATTTCCGTGCTTTGTCTCTTCTTTTCCTATAAAAGGCCTCTCTTTTTGTTGTCTTTTGATCATTCTATTTTACCAACTCATTTTATTACAATAACAATAACACTAAAACTTATTTATTATAACTTATATCTTTAGTACTTACAACAAAACGTAATTCTATTCTATAACTTATATAAAATATTTAAATCTACCTCTTACTTTGAGAAAAGAAATCATACTTGATTGAGAAATACGTACCTAATTATTGAGAGTCAAATAATACCTTAAAATCTTCATATAAGACCGTACCAAAGCTTCTAGACCAAAAGTGACCCTTGACAAAAATTATTTTATTTCAGAAATTTTTAGTTAATAGAATCATATCTTGAAATTTTTTTTAATATCTTATAAAAAGGTTAATATCTGTCTTTATGGATCTCTGATTGAACTCCCAATGCAAATCTCATCCTGAGCATTCTTCAAATTAACTTAAAAACTAAAAATATTTAATGTCTTTGAATTTTCTAAAAAAATTTTAACAGTGAATATACTGGTATATGGTGTAAATGATAAACTTTAAGTTAAATTACATAGGCATCTGGTAATAAAGAGACCTATTAAACTCATTTGTGTTCAGTTTTTCTTAAATGAGAGCTATAAGAGACCTATTCATGAAGAAGTATTTTATTTACCCCTATATATATTGATATATAACTTATCAGGCTTCAAGGTCTTTCCATAGGTTATATTCTAATGCATTGCTATATCTATATTCTTTTAACTACATTGAAAAAACCTAGCTCATAAAAAAAGTTAATTTTTTTGCTAATTTTTCTTAATGAGTTAAATATTTTCTTCAATTTTTATGATGCCTTTTAAAAAATATTTACTTTACTTCATTTTATTTTATTGATCTGATTTTGGTTTATTTTATTATATCATACTATATAATACTGTATTATATTATATTATATTTCATTTCATTTCATTTCACTTACTATTATTCTTTTTATTTTATTTTTGTTTTGTTTCATTTTAGTATATTTTATTCCCTTATATCACAATTTAATTTTTAATATCTTATTTTATTTCAAAAGGTGATATTACATGTGCAAATAACAGTCTTTTAATTCTCAAAATGAGCTGGTGAACTCTGATTTAAACCCATAGATCAGAGTTTACAACCCAATTTCATGCATGCGACCACTGATCCACAGCTTTAAATGAGAGTTCACCAACCATTTTTATGCATGTGTACTCTGATCTACGGCCATACATCAGAGTGCCACATCCAATTCTTTTCCTGTGAACTCTGATCTAAGGCTATACTTCAGAGTTCACCAGCCAATTTTAAACAACTTAATGCTTCTACATGGCTATACAACGGCTTCCAATAAATTTAATTAAATGACATTAAGACTTATTATAATGTAAGCAAATTTAAAAAAGACAGATAGATGGGTATAATAGCTAGAATTAAAAAAAGATAAATAAAAATGGCATAAAACAAGATAAAACAATATAAATTGGTATTATATATTTTGAAAAGGAATGTAATAAAGTGCAAAAATATAAAATTAAATTTTATAATACATAACAAAATACAACACATTACAATACAATTTAATTTAACTTAATTTGAGTAAATGAAATAAATAAAAGGAGTGTATTAAAATAAAATAAATTTTAAAAATTACATAATATAACATAAAATCAATTTATGCTGAATTTTTTTTAATATTTTATTCAATATAAATTTTAATATTTATATGCAATTTAATTTTTTTTATGCATATTCATTATTTCATTGCATATAAATACTCAATATAAATTTTGAATATTTATAATCAATATGGTATTGAATATGAATATGCAACATGATTTTCCACATGCATATTAACTATGAATTTTCATGTGCATATTCAATATAAATTTTTATGCATATTTTTTGGATGAATATTCAAAATTATTTTCATTATATATATGAATTATCATTTTACATTTACATACTGAATACCACTCAGCAAGTGAATATTAAATTTCACTTTTTGTGACTCAAAATAATGTTACATGACTAAAAAATATCAAAAAGTGAATCAAAAAAAATTCAATTTATAATAGTTCTCTGTAATGCATAGTTTTGAAAATTCTGGTAATTTTTTTCAAACAATATAAAATATTTAAATATGACTTTTAATATGTTTCAATCTATTTAAAATAAGTAATAAATTAGAGTAAAAATATCACTTGAAAAATTTAAAGTTTTAAATGAGTTTTATGCTCCATCTTGAACTATAATTTAAAATACTGAGTCAAAATTGTGTGCTTAAGGTGTACAGTTTTTGGAATGATTACTGAAACTTTTTTCATTCAAAATTTAAGATAAGTTCATTTCATTTTTACTATGATACCACAAAAGATTAAGCTAGGTTTGTACAATAGTTCAAGTTGGTTTTCTAGCGCATTTCTGTATGAATTCCATCTGACTTCAAATTGAGGACTTTCTAGAAAGTCCTCCCCAAATATTGCTTGGTGAATAGAGTCCTTGAAATTCAAAATACACAATAAAAATAAAAACTTGTTCAGTAGTTTTATTGCATTTTAAAGAAAAATTCAGACCTTCAGTTTCTGGATGAAGAAGTAAGGATTATTATGATTAACTATATGGAGAGAACCAGAAGGAAATCACAAAAAGAACTAGAGTGAAATTAAAAAAAATTGGTGAAAAAAAAAGAAAAAAAAAGTTTGAGTTAAATAGCATGAGGACACCATAAGCAACTTCCTTTTGTGGGTATAGCAGCATTCTGGCTAATCACATAAAACAAATTTTGATGCCACAGATAGGTGAGTTGATTAGATAAATTTTCCATGTGTATTTCAATAGTTATTGAATTGCTTCTTTTGCAGTTGCTGATGTTATTTGGAGAAAAATGGGTGGTTGTAAGAAAAAAAAGTGAGGTACCTGTATGCATAAAAAGTGCCAAGAACTTATCAGTGGGTTTCATTTCTGAAAAATCTGCACTTATCTTAGGTACAGATTTTAAACCATATCAGCACTTAAATTTTGCAAAAAAGTCACTTATTTCAAAAAATGGGTGTCAGTTATAACCTCAAATCAGCACTTTTTTCCTAATTTTTTGTTTTTTCAAACCACATGTTGGCCACATCATCCCTTCCATTCTCAACCTGTCCCTATCACTTGTGACACCCTGAACTCCATTTACTCATCAATCCTCAGAACACACCCCTCACTGAGTTTTGAAACATTTTATTGCAACATTTTAACCAGGTATGTTTTTTCCCTTGTTTTTTTATTTTTTCAACCTCTTATTATCTTTTCTTGTAACATACCAGTTTCATAATGCCTCTCAGAAAATCCAACACTCAAAAGGCAAATCAAAAAAATGCTTCATCACAATGGTCTTCCCATAATACAAGCTCCTTACCTGAGAAATAATATTCTGGACAGCTAAAAAAGGAAGTTATTCTTATCATCATCAAATACCTCAAAAATAAATCAAATTATGAGAATGTTTTGGATGTGAGAAGTCCACCCAAATTGGATGTCCACCTTCAGCACATGTCAATGGCTTCTTGTTGATCAAAAATAATGTAAATAAGCAACATAAGGAAACCTAAACAAATGATGGAGAGTTTCAAAAGTTATCAATAAAAATATAAAAAGGCTTATTTCATTTCTACTTCCACTGGCTTTGGTATTGATAATGATGATTTGGAGAATAGAATTACTACTGTTTCTGAAAATCTCAATGTCATGTGTCCTTTCTATGAGGATATAAATATTCTTTTGGCTACTGAGTTGATGTTGACCCTTGGTTTATACATATTACTAGTAAGGATATACCCTCAGGATCTCAAACATCCAATAATCCTCCAAAAATACCTGTACTTCAATGATGTGAATCCCCTGATACCCCTTCCCCTATTTCAGCCAAAGATGATTCCAAATAACAATCAGAAAAGTTATTTTTCAGAAGATCTGAGCTCTCAGAGCCCCAATATTTTAATGTATGTTTACTTTTTCCCTAACCCTTCACTCATTTTGGCTGCTCTTATCATATTATCCAAAAGTTAATACAACAAAGCAACAAGGTAATAAAATATAAGGTGAAAGTAATACACCACACAATATTTGGGGGGGACTTGCTAGCAAGTCCTCAACTTGAAGTCAGATGGAACTCAGACTGAACTTTGTTGGAACTTTTACTGAACTGTGCTTGAAAACCAACTCAAACAATTGTACAAAACTAGCTGAATATTTTGTGGTATTATAATGAAAGTGAAATGAACTCATCTTAAATTTTGAATGAAAAAAGTTTCAGTAATCATTCCAAACACAGTACACCTTAAGCTCATAATTTCAACTCATTATTTTATATTATAGTTCAAGATGGAGCTTAAAACTCATTTAAAACTTTTAATTTTCAAAGTGATATTTTTACTCTAATTTATTACTTATTTAAAATGGATTGAAACATATTAAAAATCATATTTAAATATTTTATATTGTTTGAAAAAAATTACCAGAATTTTCAAAACTATGCATTACAGAGAACTATTATGAATTGATTTTTTTTATTCACTTTTTGATATTTTTCAGTCACATAACATTATTTTGAGACAGGAAAAGTGAAATTGAATATTCACTTGCTGAGTGGTATTCAGTATGTAAATGTAAATTGAAAATTCATATGTATAATGAAAATAATTTTGAATATTCATCCAAAAATAAATATGCATAAAAAATTTAAATTGAGTATGTATATTAAAATTCATATTGAATATGCATATGTGAAATCATATTGAGTATTGAATATTGAATATCATATTGAATATGCATATGAAAAAATTTATATTGAATATTTACATGCAATGAAATAATGAATATGCATACAAAAAATTAAATTGTGTATAAATATTAAAATTTATATTGAATAAAGTATTTTAAAAAAAATTCAGTATAAATTGATTTTATGTTATATTATGTAATTTTTTAAATTGACTTTATTTTATTTTATATTATTATATTTTAAAACACTCATTATATTTAATTCATTACCTTGAATTAAATCAAATTAAATTGTATTGTATTGTATTGTATTTTATTATCATGAGTTGTATTTGGTTATGTATTATATGATTTTATTTTATTTTCTTGAACTTTATTACATTCTTTTTCAAAATATATAATAATGATTTATTTTGTTTTATCTCATTTTATACCATTTGTATTTATCTCATTTTATACCATTTGTATTTATCTTTTTTTAATTCTAGCTATTATACTCATCTATCTGTCCTTTTTATATTCAATTAAATTATAATAAGTCTTAATGTCATTTAATTCATTTAATGAAATTTATTGGATGCTGTTGTATAGCCATGTAGAAGCATTAAGTTTTTTAAAATTGACTGGTGAACTCTCATGTAAAGCTGTAGATCAGAGGTCACATGCTCAAAATTAGATGTGGTACTCTGAGCTACGGCCATAGATCAGAGTACCGCATGCATGAAATTGGGTTGTGAACTCTGATCAATGGGTTTACATCAGAGTTCACCAGCACATTTTGAGAATTCAAAGACTTTTCTTTGCACATGTAATATCACCTTTTGAAACAAAATAAGATAATAAAAATTAAATTAAGATGTAAGAGAATAAAATATACTAAAAGTAAACAAAACAAAATTAAATTAAATTAAATTAAATAGAATGATAGTAAGTGAAATGAAATGAAATATAATATATTATAATACAGTATTGTATAGTATGATAGAATAAAATAAAGAAAAATCAGATCAAATAAAATAAAATGAAGTAAAATAAACATTTTTTTAAAAGGTATCTTTAAAATTAAAGAAAATTTTTAAACCATTAAGAAACATTATCAAAAAAATTACCTTTTTTCTTGAACTAGGTTTTTTCAGTGTAGTTGAAAGAATATAGATGTATCAATGCATTTAAATATAAACTATGGAAAGAGCTTGAAGCCTGATAAGCTGTTTATCAATATAAGTAGGAGTAAATAAAATACTTCTTCATGAATAGGTCTCTTATAGCTCTCATTCAAAAAAGACTGAACAAAAATGAGTTTAATAGGTCTCTTTATTTTCAGATACCTATGTACTTAAATTTAAAGCTTATCATTTACACCATATACCAGTTTATTCATTGTTAAAACTTTTCTATAAAATTCAAAGACATTAAATATGTTTAATGTTCAAGTTAATTTGAAGAATTCTCACAATGAGATTTGCATTGGGAGTTCAATCAGATATCCATCAATACTGAGATTAACCTTGTGATAAGATATTACAAAATGTATAAATATATGATCTTATTAACTAAATTTTTTTTAAAAAAAAATACTTAGGCAATAAAAGGATGAAAATTATAACAATATATTTAAAAAACATGTATGAATTTATTGAAAATAAATTGAATTATTTTATTGTAGATGGTTATATAAATATTAAAAGTTTACACTCAAATCTAAAACATGTAAAAAGGCCTTGTATGAAATTTTAAGTGGAATTTTATGGAGGTTAGGAACAACATCTGTAACTGACAATCAGCACACTATAGTTAAAATTTGATAAATTCATCCCAAAACTCATGTTTAAATATATGGAATAATATTTAATTATAGATTTTATTTAATATAAATGCCTTCTTCTAATTGTTACTAAATATCTTTTAGAATTTTGAGTTTTTTTGTAGGTTTTATTTCTCAAAATATTTTATAGACAATAAAATTTGACTGATTTTTCAAAGATATTTATAATTATTATCCTCATAGAATGAAATTATTGGAAAGAAGGAATGTATTAATATGTATTGATTAATTTAATTATTTCATTACTTTTGATTTTTTCAGTTTTATTATTGATATAAGTAGTAAAAACTTATGTATCTTGAATTACTGAAGATCTATACAAAGCCTTAAACTAGAGTTTAATTTCATTTAAATTTTAAATTAAGGTCTCCACTTTAGTATAACAGGGTGAATAATTTAAGACCATAACTCAGTATTCATATTATTGAAATAATTCTACTCCTGTAGTAAGAAATATAAGATTAAGGTGAATTCTGATGTTTGGTAATACAATAGCACCTCCTCTCTTATTATTGAAAACTCTTATTTCAATTTTTCTCAGCCAATTTTTCTAATTTTCTCTCTCTTACTAGCACCTTTATATGTGATCATATTTTCTCAACAAATGTTTTTCTACCTTCCTTTCACTGTTCACTTTTCTCTCTTCCTTTTTCTTTCACTCCCTATCCCACAAATCTTAACCTGTTTCTCATCCCATAAAATAGCTCCCCACTTCTTCCAATTCACATCAATTAAAAATTAAACCCATTCTGATCCCTTTTTCTATCCTCAATTATATATACAGACTATTTAAGCCCATTATACTTCCCTCTCTACCCCTTTTTTTCAACCCATATCTCCAATTTTTATCATCACCCTTTGCCTTTTTCTACACTTATCCTCTCATCAATCCTCTTTCATTTCCTTCTCAAAAAATCATCTTGGTTTCTGTCAGCCTGTATATCCCCAGGACTGAGTAAAAAGTACCTATAAGTTATGTTAAACACATGAACTATACATGGGAACAATAAATGAGAGTACACAAACAGTATACATAAGTAAAATTATGATAATACACAAAAAAATGCCATTATAACACCTTATATACATGCATATATCCACCTTTTATAAGTCTTATGTACTTAATATTAAGTTGGGATATGTTAGGGTAACCTTAAAAACCTTAAGTTTAAGGTTACATAATTTTTAAGTACACTTAAAGCTGTTATTTTCATTGTTTTATTCAAAAAACAAGAAATGCACTTTATTTCACTTAAAAGTTGATTATATGCACTATAAATTTGAGAATATAAAAATTACACTTTTACAGTTCAATTTTTCTCATTTGGGGCTATTGATTTGGCTACATAAATGCATAAAAAGAACACTTTTCAAATTTGGTGTTTTTTATGCCAGAAATGGCTTCTGTGTACTGGCCACATACTTCCTGCTTTTTTCCCATGTGAATAGCTTCATTTTTAGCAAAGTTAGCTTTTTCACACTATAGTTACCCCACATTCTATTCCCACTGTGGGGAAACACGCTAAAATAGGCAACAGGCGCTTATTTAGTGTCCTAGCATAATTAATAATGCATTGACCCTCTTTATATGCACTAATTTCATTAATAACCTCACTCTTGGCGTCTTATTTCATCACCATGCTTAAATTTGCCTAAATTTAGTCAAGGATTTACCCGTGCAAGCGCCTACCAAGGACTGCATGTAGTTACCCCACATCTCATGCTCTTTTTTGGGTTTCTGAATGGTTTCTCAGTCAATTTTGGTCATTTTTGAATGGGAATTTCACGTAGTATAATGTCAGGATTAGCCCCATCATTTCTACAGTGAGTTCTCCTTATTATTAAGCTATTATTAACCTTAAAATTTCCTCTTTAGTCTTTTATATTGTTGTTTAATACACATATACTCTCTTTTTAACTTATTCTTTAATTTTGATGGATTTTCCCTATTATTATCGCATTTTGGCACTTGTTATTCTTCTAACTATGGTATGGGTCACTGGAAATGTTGATTGAAAGGTCTATTAGTTGGATGGAGGCGTCATTAACTGTGTATTGGACTGGTAAATCAAGGGATTCATTGGGGAACTCATTGTGTATAAAATGAGGATGTTTTTGGGTCTTGTTTCTACATTCTTTATCATTACAATTTAAACCATGTAACCAAATCAATTAGTAATTTTAGAAGTCTTTTTAATAGTATCTGAATTATTAAAATCTATTTTTCTACCAACTAAAAAGATTGTAAGCCATATATAAAACTAGTGAGAATTATATTGCTGAAACCTTTATTTTGAATTATATTTTATTATTTGTTGGATTTATACTACAGTATTCATATAGGACCATATAAATCTTCTAGACAAAGAATTTTAAAGCTAGTTCACGTGCTATTAGTTGAACTTAGCCTGACAGTTTCTATGAGCTATAACAGGCATAAATTTCTGGGGAAGTGATAAATATGGATAGGAAGAAGTGGAAAGGGGTAGGGATTCTTTTAAAGGGTCAGAGAGCATTTGATAGCAGAAGAAAGGGTTCAAAATCATGGAAATAGTTGTGTTTAGAGAAAGAAAAGAAATTTTTAACAGGGGAATGATATTGAAGATAATTATTTATGTAAGACACAAGGTAGGAATGGAGAGATAAGTCATACACTGCGCAATATGGGGGGCGGACTTGTTAGCAAGTCCGCAACTTTGGACTCAAATTCACCCCAGATTGAACACACATTGAGCTATTGAAAAAGGAACCATACAATCAGGGATGAACACCACTCAGCATAACAGTTTCATGTGGGTGTTCAAGTAGAGTTCAGTATGGGTTCAGTCTGAGTTCAGTGTGAGTTCCATCTGAGTTCAGGTTGAGGACTTTCTAGCAAGTCCACCCCCTATATTACGTAGTGAGACTTGTGAGAAATTTTACCCCCCATATTGCATGGTGATTTCATCAACAACAGAAAAAATGTAACTATATTAATTACAAAAATGTTACATTTTGTTATATTGTAAAAAATCCAAGTTTTTAATGAAACAAATATATTTTATACTATTTGGGATGTACCATTTTTTATATCTAACTAATATAGCTTAAAAAATATTGAGTAAGCAATATAATCAATTTCACTAGTATAATGATTGTTGTAATTAAATAAGTATTTTAATAAAATCAGTTTTATTAAAATAAAACTCTTATATTTTAAAATAAAGGTTTCACTTGTTTAATTTATTTATTTAATTTTTTATTTATTTATTTTATTTTATTTTATTGGTCCAATTTTGAGAAAAATGGAGTGCTCAATAAATGTGTAAGGTATTTATAATTCTATGGTTTAATCTATATAATAGGGGGTATCAAAGTTAGAAATTTTTAATTATTTAAAAGGCATTTCACAACACAATAAGAAAGCCACAAACTTAACATTAACTCTCAATAAAAAGGTGTTTTGGGGGCACAATATGTCATATTTTAAAAAATATTCATGGTTGATTTGGTGGAAAAAAGTGGTATTTTGAAATGGAAGATTTCTAACTTTGATACCCCCTAATTTACTTATTAATTAATTATATTATAATTTGATGTTCTTACTTATAGCACCACACAATATGGGGGGCGGACTTGCTAGCAAGTCCAAAACCTAGGACCCAATCTCACCACAGATTGAACACAAATTGAGCTATTGAAAAAGGAACCATACAATCAGGGATTAACACCACTCAGAAGAAGAGTTTTATGTGGGTTTTCAAGTAGAGTTCAGTATGGGTTTAATATGAGTTCATTCTGAGTTCCATCTGAGTTCCATCTGAGTTCAGGTTGGGGACTTGCTAGCAAGTCCACCCCCTATATTGTGTAGTGTAATATTTTGTAATTAGTTAATTCTAAATTTTTAACTATTAAGTACATAAAAATATACTATTCTTTTTATATAATATTATTTTATATTGTATTTAAATGTATATACATTATATAATAATAAAATTAATATAACAATTTATTTAAAACACATTTGTTATATAATTTTATTTTAATATAATATTTAATATATATATATTAAATCCAATTTTTTCTTATTGTAATTTAACATAAGATTTTACTTGCCTTTCAATATAGCCTGGCTGACAGAGTTACATTAAGAAAAGACTGTTCACAGACTTTTGGTAGGGCACTGTATGGTACCCTTCAAGAAGTCCTTAATTTTTGTTTTCATATTCTCTTCCACCAGCCACCACCTTTCCCAACTTCTCACTACATTAAAGTCACCTCTAGTACCCTACTTTTCAACATGTAAATCTCTTTTTTCTCTTTCTTTGTCTTGATTTTTTAATATCCCAAAAAAAGTTATACTTTTTTTCTTCCTTTTTTACCTCACTATGGTTACACCTATAGCTTGAAAAAAACAATTTATGAATGGAAAAAAAGGAGAAATAGTTGTGATTTCTAGATTGGGTACCATTCTTGCAGCTGTTTTCAAACTCTTTCCATCACATACCCCATTGTTGGCTTTGTATTGGCAAGAAGGTCTAAGAGGGGCTCTGTTGACACTGCCACCCACACTGGTTTCCCACTCAAAACTAATGGTAGATGAATTCAGCAGCTTGATCAAATACTTCAATCTAATAGAAAAGATTTTTTGATTACATTAGTCAATTTACCCATCACTAGCATTTCTACTTGCACCCTCTAAAATCAAGCCAAAAAGCTAGGCTATCAAAAATGAAATTCAGCAAAGAAGCTATTTGTCAATTTTTTATGGCCCTAAAATTGTTTGGAATTTTTTCTCAAATACCATGACTACACTGTAAAAGATTGGGAAAAAGATTGTGTTCAAATGATTATTATTTTGAGATAGGAATTAAATCATAACTAACTTATTTCTGGCACTTCCCTGATGAGAGGTTTCATCCCAAATGTCTTCATCCAACTTCAAGAGTGGAAAATCAAGTGCAATGATATGGGTAGGGCTCTCTGAAAATAAAAAGGTCCAATTGGTCATTATTCCTTGAAATCAGCAATCATCAACATATTCCATTGAAAATTTTTACAAAAATTTTCTACTGCCTTATCTTCAAGAACATGATCTGAAGCACAAAATGTTTTTCATGGAGGATAATTCCCCCACCCACTAATCCAAAGAGAGTTGATATTTTTGAGCTCAAATTAATTTTAAGAAGCTTCCAGAATGGCCATCCCAGTCACACAGTCTCAACCCAATTGTGGATATATGTAAAATAATAAAAGTTACTTTTCATGATTTTTTTCACCCCCTCATAAAGAAATATATGATTTGTCCACAATGATGTACCAAAGTCAATTTACAATAATCTTTCTGCTTCAATACCTGAAATAATGGAGGCAGTTGTTTCAGAAAAGGGTGGTTCAACTTTCAGGTGATTGTGTTTATTATAGAGCTATATTTTACTGTCAGCATTTATATCTGAAATATAAACAGAGATTAAGATCTATTTGATCTAAGTATGTGAGCTAGTAAGAGACATTTGATAGTGATGGTTGTTGCAAGGTATTGAGAAGTCATCAAAGGTGGTGGCTGGAAGAAGAGTGCATGTGTGAAAAATTGAAAGGACTTTTTACAGGGTACTGTACAGTGGAGGGACAAAATAAATGGACACTTTTTTTTGAATTACTCTTAAACATTTCATATAACCACCATGATATAACTCTTCATTCCCACTCTTTAGACTATGTAGATTTCAACTATTTCAACATATTGTTTCTTTACACTCTTGATTCTTGAATAATGTTGTTTTTTAATCTTCCAAACCAAAGAAATAATCAGAATAAGTCCTTGAATATCTGAAAGATCACCATTCACCTTGAAGATTTGGCAAAAAAAATGAAAAAATTGAAAAATGGAAAAATAACAATGTTTGTTATTATCCATTAAGTCAGCATGAACCAATAATAAATAATCTTTGACACAGTGATAGCATCCTTTTTAAGTTAATCAGATATTTAAAAGTCTATAGATTTAAAAAAATGATCTGATAAGTTTTCCAAATCCATGGAGACAAAAAACAAGAAGAAAAAATCATCAAAGAGTCAGTTTTCAAGTCAGTGATAATAAAAATAAAAATGGTTAAGAAACACCTCACAAAAAATAAAACATGAGAAAGAAAGAATAAAACAGACCATTTGGAGAGGTGAAAGTTTGACTATTTTTTGACACAATAATTGAAAGAAGTCAGATGAGGAGTTAAAATTGTATGAGTGATTTTTTTAATATTTTTCTTTTGATCTGTGCCTTACATTGAGGTGTATAAGATAATGCCCTACCTGTAGAAACTGTGTTATGTAATCCAAAGTGGAAAAACAGTAGTATTTTTTTGCTTTAATTGAGTTTTCTAAAAAATAAAATGAAGTTAAATGAGGGAGAGAAATTTTTCTGATGGTGAAGGGAAAGGTGAAGAGTGATTTTCCTGAGTCTTGAAAATATTAGAGAGCTGGTTTTCATAAGAGAGAAAGTTGAAAAGAAGAAAAAAATTCATGATATGAGGTCATTCATTTTTTCTGGCCACTTTAAATGCATAATAGTGTTTTTCCCTTCACTTAAACTTTCTCTTTTAAAAACATCATTACCTATGCTCCTCTCAATTTTTATTCTTTGGTATTAATATAGTGATAGGAGGGAGATTACCTGAAGATTTTCAGAACACTAAAAAGAGAAATAAAAAAAATAGCTGACAAACTCATTATTAAGCTTTCCACCTCAACCATTTGACCTTTTGGTGAAGCCCTGAGATAAAAAATTCACTTTTTTTTGTGGATTAATCTTGGTTGAAGCAGGCCTATTGAATAATATACATGAAAATATGATGTGATTTCTTGGTTTGAAAATCAAAGATGGGGATCTTTTATAAAGTAATTTTTGAAAAAATAAATAAATAAATTCTTAAATAAATTATAATTTAGCTCAATGAATGAAATCTACATATTTTATAGAGCAAGAAAATATTTTTCTAGATAATGGTTTTGCCACAAAATTGTAAGTTTTACTTATTTGAAAAGAGGTCAGAACACTTGGTAGGCTTCTGTAAAGTGGCTGGAAACATACTTTTGACACCATTAAATTTTTTTGTATTATAAAAAAAAAGTAAAACCAAAATGTGCATATAGATTCTAAAAGGCAAAATAAATTGTTTCTTAAAGCCTTATTGTTTTTAAGAAATTTAAGTATTTATAAGACACATTTTTTTATATCAGAAACCAATAAAAATAAAATGGTACAACTCACACTAGTAGAAAGAGAAGTGATAGCTTATATTGCTGAGAATAAAAAAAACTTGAAAAAAAAAAATCAATTTTTGGCCTCAGTCACCAATTTGTAGACCCTCAAGAGGCATTTAAAATTCTGAATTTCATACATTCTGAAAATTATTTGATCATAATATGGACAGTAGTTCAAGGGAGGATAAGATTGAAACTGATTTGGAATTGGTTGCATCAATTAATCCACATTCTAGCTGAAAAAGTATTTGTTTTGGTATGATTATGGTAGATTCCTGTCCTGAAGGTGGGAATGAAAGAGTAAGATGAGTAAAAAAGTGAGTAAAAAAGTGAGCTTATGTAGGAAAGATAAAGGATAATGATAAAAAATCCATAACTTTGGGTAGTCAAGAGGATGGGCAATAATACTGAAGGGTGGATCTGTTAGAGTTTCCAAGTTGGAAGTGATTTGAAAAAAAAAAACAATTGAAACTGAAAAAAAAACATTTTTTGGGCGACAAGAATATGTTGAAAGTCACTGTATAGTGTGTGTCAAGAAATAAACACTTCCTGTAATGCATCTTTTTTTATCTTTCTTCACTCTGTTTTTTTTCTTCTCTTACAACCACCATCACTTCTCCAACCTCAAGTTATGGTTTTAATGATTATTTCTCACCCTAGTATTGGTAATGTATATATACATATATATTTTGAAAAAATTGATGAGTTATTTTATATTGAAATTTCACCTTAATTATTTGCATATTGATCATCTTATGGCTAAGTCTACAGAATAAAAACTGTAACTCAGTAACAAACAAAGAGCCAAATATGTGGTCCTGGAAGAGTGGAGTGTCAATGAATACCAGATTTCCCATAATTAACAGCTTCCATACACTACTTTGTGTGTTATATTTGAAAGAAACTAACCTCATTAAGTTTCTTGATCTTTTTCTGAAAATTTTCAAAGGACTTCAACTCAAATTTCTGAAATTTCTTGTTCAGAAATCTTGCCTAAAAATATGAAGATGTGGTAATGAGCTTAGTTTCTCTTTCTAAGTTACTGTTAAGAAGCCCTTCTCAAATGCTTTACACCAAGAAAAGCATCTCAAGCTTGTATAAGACCACTTAAAATAGACCATTAAAAACTGAAAGAAAATTTTATGGTATCATGAGTTGATTTTTAGGGTAGGTAAGAGGTTCTCAAAAAAAATTTCCTGGTGTAAAAACATCATAACAAGATTACATCCAACATGTCTTCAACCTGTTTTCAAAAGTGGGAACTCATCAATCATGATCTGGGGCACTTTTTTAAACACAAAAAAGTGTCCCTTGGTGTTCTTAACTGAAAAAAAATACACAGCTAATTATTTGATTGATAATTTTCATGTCTAAGTCCTCATCCTGTGGTCAAAAAAAAGCTGAAAACAATAATGAATTTATTTTGATGGAAGTTAATTTAATAGTTTACAGTGTAAAGATTAATCACAACTTCCAATCAACTTTCAACTTGGATGATATTGAAGATAAGCCCTCACATTCACCTGACCTCAAACTTATATAAAATGTCTAGAAGGAACTTTAAGACTAAGTCCAGACATTTTATCACCCTTCAAAGTCTGTTTGAGGTGTGAAAATATTTTTCTCAATCTTGAGATGATCTTCCAAGCAATACCCTTCAAAATTATCATTGCTTTAATGCCTGAAAGGATAGAAAGCGGTTTTTGTGGATTCCCATGGTGAATCCACCCAAAGGTAATTTTAGTAATTTTTTTTATAAATTTTTTTCACCATTTTTATACTGATATCTCTTATAAATAGCTAGGCTTCCAATGAGTCTTTTTTTTGGGTACATCATCTTACTTTTTATCACATTTGAAATCAAAAAATTTAAAAATTTAAAATTTAAAAGTGAATTTTATTGATTAAATTGATATCATATTCTTATATTACATGATTGAATTTGTCAAATTACTAAACAACATGTAGATAGAATTCTTATTAAAAAATTTTTTTAAATGAAAACATGCATTTCTGTTTCTCCACTCACAGTCAATACATACATACATATATATAGGTAAAAAAATACACACTTCTGTAATTAGGGATACACTCTTTTTTTCAGCTAGATCTGACATTATTAATAGTAGAATATTATTATCCACTAGATCCCTTGTTAAAACATAAAAAAATAAACCAAAATTGAATGAGAAAGAAAAATGGAACACTAGTCAAAAGGCTCAAAAAATAATGACCCAGTACTGGTCAAATGCTATAAAAAATAAAAATAAAAAAGGGGGCCAAAGTGCTGATCAAACTGTAGACTTGAATTTACATACAGATCTCCTAATAATTTTTTCCTTTTTCATTCATGGTGGATGGAAATTCTTATGCACTAGACCCAACCCAGTGGCTGGTGAATAGGAAGAATCCACAATAACCCATTTATCTTGTTCTAATGCCCCAATTTTCAGCTATAAAGGAAGATCTCTCTCATGCACACACACACAAAAAAAGAAAAAAAATACATTTCCAATAAGACTAAAACTTAAATAACTTACACACCAAATAGGGTGTGCCAGTTCTGGAAAATCTGCACTTAAATTTGACCAAATACATACTTAGATAAGTGTAGATTCCTGAATCACACTAGCCCCAAAACTGGTGAATTTAAAAAAGTGAAATAAGTCACTTATTTCACTCAAATCCACACTTTCTCAACCAAAAGTTCTGATTTAACTGATTTATCAGCATTATCCCATTCATAAACAGAACTCTGCAATATAAAACTTAATACATCATTTACATTTTTATACCAAACAAGAGTCATGTGTTCTTTGCTTTCAAAATGTGATAAATTACATCAAGCAATGAGCTTCATAGCTCTTGATCTTCTTTTGGTCTCTGATTGTGATTCTAATTCTGATCTTGAAGAAGATTTTTTTTTTATCGAAAATGGCCAGGAGCCTCTACCTTCTTTAAAACAAGCCTCAAGTACTTCATACCCCCCTAGAGCATCATCCAAAAACTTCTTAACTTATCTGTACCCAGTTATAGACAGTTTTATTCCCAGTTTTAGACATTTTTCAAGACTTCTCAGGAATGTTTCCTTAAATTTCTTGAGATTATTCAGGATCACCCCATGTTTCACAATTGTTCTCAAAAACAATAACATGATCCTTCAATTCAATTGGTTTTCAAACTATGTTTTTTTGGGTTCCAATGGTAATGGAGCTTCCTTGAAACATTTGTAAAATCTCTATGATTTAGGGTATATTTCTGTTAACACTTATACAAAACAATTCATCACTGCTATCAACTCCTTAGAATCTCAACTTCTCACCTGGCCAAAGATAGTGGAGTGACTTGAATTATCTCAGGTTATGCAAGCAGAGTGTTTCCCAGGATTTATTGGTTATGTTGATGGTACTACTATTAATTTGAGTCAGAAACCTTCTCAAAGTGTAAACAATTACTTTGACCAAAAAAAAGAGGTAGCTTATTTTTAAATTCCTTTCATTTTTTTCATACTAACACAAACAACTATATCTTATCTATATATATTCAATTCTATTCAGCTTATATGTGATGTCAAAAAACAATTATCTTTCTTTTTCTGACTACCCTGGATCCTGTCATGACTCCTACATCTTCCAAAGAATGTGAATGTCAAAAGAACCTGAAAAATTCTTTGATGAAGATCAGTATCTTCTGGAAAACTCTGCTTATATGAATGGAAAGTATGTACTTCCTAATTTTCAGGGAGCAGCCTCAGAAGACAGTCAAAATTGTAAGTTCAAAAATCATTTGGAAACATCAAGAGTCTATATTGAAGATTCTATTAGAGTCTTAGAAGGTCATTTTTTTGGTTTAAGAGAATTAAGAAGTGCTCTTAGAAATATATCCAAAATTTAGGAAGTGATCAACTAGATTCTGTGTTGAACTATACTTTATAACCTACTTTCTAACCTCAAAGATCAATGTTTAGAGTCCTATGAGGATAAATAAGTTAAAACTTCTACCACTACATTCAACCCTTCAACTTCTCAAACCACTAGCATAAGAGCAAATTTTTTTCCAATCACACTAGAAAATTGCAAGATTTAGCTTGAATTTATTCATAAATTTTTATAAATTTTTACCTACTATTACTATCTCCATTTGATTCACAAAACTTATTTTCCACTGGGATATGCTCCATCATTATGCCAACAAGACTCCAAAATCTCTCAACACAACCCTTTTAATTTTTTTTCATACTCTTCAAACAATCAAGTTTATTGCTTTATTCACCTGAAATTTTTATTTATTTTTCACATATTGACTTTGATTTTGAATTTTCTTTTTCATTCTCTTTGTTCTCCTTCTTCAACACAACATGAAATCATATATTTTCTGAAATTGCATAATTTTTCAGTCATTATTTTTCTCCTTCATCAATCATATCAATTTTTTCCTCTCCTCTTGAATCCCTAATTAATTTGAATTCAATTATTTTCTCATATTATCTCTCCAGGTAAGTCATTTTTTCATTTTTACTTATATTTTTTTAATTAAAATATTTTTTTCTTTTTTTATATTTATTTTATAAGTTGATTTTCTTTGATTTTCTAGGTAAAATTAGCTTTTTTTCTCTCCTCCTTTTCTTTTTTTTTCTCTCTATCTTCCTATTCTTTATTCCTCCTTGACCTGGGAATTTTCCCATGTTTCCCCCCTCCTTGGAATGGACATATCCCCCTTTCCCCCTCCTTGGCTGCTTCAAACCCCTATTTTTTTCCTCTTTGTTTTCATCTATTCAACCCCCCTTCCCCCCTTATTGGTGTCCTCAATACCCCTCTAAATCCCTTTCAGAACCCCTGAAACCCTCCTATAACCCCTCCTTGGAATTTTCAAAGCCACCCCTTTATTTCACCCCTACCCCTCTTCTACCTCCCTTAATACTGGCCTAATATGGGGGGCAGACTTGCTGGAGAGTCTAAAACCTTGGACCCAAACTCACTATAGATTGAACACACATTGAGCTATTGACAAAGGAACCATAAAATCAGGGATGAACACCACTCAGCAGAACAATTTCATGTGGGTGTTCAAGTAGAGTTCAGTATGGGTTCAGTATGAGTTCAGTTTGAGTTCCATCTGAGTTCCATCTGAGTTCAGGTTGGGGACTTTCTAGCAAGTCCACCCCCTATATTGTGTAGTTTCCTTGTTCATTAACTTATTTATTTGTTAACTAATCAAACTATGACTCCCTGCACCTCACCTGTAATGGCCGCCCAGCCAGTAAAGCTGGCTGGGTGGTCTACCTACCTATAACACCACTCAGCCCCATAACAATATAGGAGACTAGCCAGCCAGACTTCTGGCTTTCTGGATAACCACTTACTATCACCCCCCTCCAAGTTCACTGGCTGGCTGTCTGGCTATTTAAAAACCTGAAACCCCCACCCTTCTCTCTAAAAAAAGAAATGAAAGGAAATGACCGCACCTATGCAGCCACCCCTACTTATCTATTACCTACCCTTCCACACCCACTCTTAACTGAATAAAAAAAACTTGAAAAATATGTATTAAAACATTTATTAATTTTTTTTTTATTATTATTATTATTATTCATAATTTTAGAAAAATTTTCTTCAGTTTCAACTGAAGTAATAATTAATTTCATTAGTTTTTTCAGAAAATCTGTAAGGTCATTTATTTTTGAGCTATGTGAGTTTTTTTTGAAATTTTTCAATTAATTTTATGTGTTTTTATTTTGGCAAGTAATTTTTTTTGACAAAAAAATGTCTGTTTCTTTGGATTTAAGACTTATATCTCTATCTTCATCTTTATCTTCATTATCATCTTCTTGAATATTGACTTTATTTCAATCTTCATCCAAAACTTCTAACATAAAAAAGATGATTTAACTTATCACAATAAAAAAAATTTAAAAAAGCAAATTCACTTGGATAGTTTATTTAACCACACATCAGAAATCAAGTATTATGAAACTAAATTCAAGAAAAAAATATATTCCAAGAAGTTACCTGAAGATTTCCTATATCTAACTCAATTAGGAGGCAATGAAGTTAAAGCAGTTATCAGTAATTCTTTAAAGCCTTATTTGATTTATGAAAGCTATTATTTTGAAGTTATAAAAGATGAATCATTATATAAACTATCTTATCCCATCAAAACACAACATCAAATGGCTTTGTTTCTCTTATCAATTCAAAATAAAAGTATTTTGGGTGGTATCATGGTTGGGTTTGGATGGAGACCAAGTTTTATTAAAGAATATTCTCTTGGTAATTGCATTAATTTTTGATTAATGATTAAAAACATTATTGATTTAATTCTATAGGCATCTGTTATTTGCTCAAAAATTTATCTAAAGCAGAAAAGATAATGATTTTCAAAAATGGGACACCTTACCTTCTTTTAATTCTTTTCTTGCTCTTTTTCTCAAAAAATTCTATAGTAAAAATTTTGAAAAAAAATCATGAACTTTCTACTAAAGGGGTAATACCAAATTGGTGTGACTCCAAATGAGAAAAATATGGCAAAAAATATCTTTTATTTTTCAATGTTTTAATCACTAATTCTAGTTTTTATAACATCTTTCATACAGAGTTGATTGATTCCAATTTTCTTACTTTGGGGATATTCTCTTAAATTGATCCTATTAATGTCCATTCTGTTCCATTACCTTCTAATATAAGAGGTCATGGCTTATACTTCCAAGATAATAAGTGTATAATTGATCTTGGTGTGGGAAATTGAATCATTGAATCAGTTTGGAACTCTTCTCACAATAATCACCAAACAACAAAAGCTCCTCCAGGTTTTGTATCTTATCAAGACTTTACTCATTTTGGCTGCTCCTTCCAAATAAGTCAAAATCTAATTCAAAGGATACACAAGGTAAAAAAAATTAAGAGAAGGTAAAAAGTTTAATAGAACTTTAGGTAGATCAAAAAAATTGGGGATTTGTAGAGTCACCAAATATTTATTTTTCTCTCATAAATTTTTAATAAATATAACTGATATTTTAATTCACTTAACTAAAGTAATGGGCTAAAAACCTTGTGTTTTATAAATCAAAATCATGACAATATTAATTTTCTCATAGGGTTCCTCTAGCCTACACCTGTGGAAAGTCCTAAACTTAGTTTCTAGACTTGGTCTGCATTTTGGCTTGAGGAATTGTCATTAATTAAAAACTAGTGAATTTGAAATATCTTATTTATTTATTTATTTATTAATTTATTTAATTATATAAGATTTTGGTGACTTGAACTCCTTACTTCAATAAAATGCAGGGGAGGGTATTGCCAAATTTTCAAATCTGCTGTGCAAAATTGATGACTTGGAAAAATTTTGGTGATACCCACCCCTTACCTCAATTAAATTCAGGGGAGGTTATTGCCAAAATTTCAAAACAGATATAGATTTTTCTTGACTTAGCTCTATTTAGAAATGTAAATTTTACAGGTGTCAGTATTATTTCACTATCTGAAATTCCAAAAGTGTGATATTTTAGAGTCCAGTAAGCATGAATAGTGTTAACAGAATCTGATGATATAACCATTTTTTATAAGAAGATAGTAGCTAATAATGGAATTCCCATCCATTACCCAAAAAAAATAATCAATTAAAAAGGTCAAGTAATATCTTAATGTCCTCATAAGATTGGCCATTTTTTATATATTCTATAATGAATTTGTTTTTTTAAATTTTCTTGCTTTTCCAATTTAAAACTTACCATTTCTCCTTGAAATTTACATTGTTTTTGTTCTCTCTGAGCAAAGATGAACTCTTTCCATCTCCTCTGCATTGAATCTTGCCTTCTGAAATTCTGATTGAAGGGAAAAAAAGTCCTCAAAGTCTAAGGCGCATTTATCTTTCATTAGCATATGATCAAACTTCATCTTGTCAAATTTGAGTTCATTTTTAGAAATAGAGGATTATTTTGAGAACATTGAATAGAAAAAATTAATAAATATGTTATTGAATAAGATATATAGTGAAAAATTCTTACTTATATCTTTTTTCTCAAAAATATTTTTAAGCGAGCCCAAGGAGCTGGTTGAAGTGTTACCACATTTCAAAAGATGTTTCAAGCTCATAGAAGTTGAGGCCAAATACTTTAGTTTGGAGTTAGAGCTTGAGAGTTTGAGAAGTTCATCTAAAGCAAATTTCAAATTGGGATTCTCATTTCTTAAATCATTAATATTTTTTGAAATTTGAGGTTTTAGTAGGAGGAGACTAGAAAATAAAGAATTAGAAAATTATTGAATAATTTATAAAAAAATAAAAGGTAAACATACATCAAAATATGGGATCTCAGAGGACTCAGATCGGCTCTGAAATAATTATTCTTCTTAATAGTTTGGATCATCTTCTGGTGAAGTATAGTTAAAAGCTGTAGGGGATTGATGTCCTTGAAGTACAGGTGTGTTGGGAAGGTTTTAGGATGGTTGAGATCCAGAGGGGATATCCTTGGTAGCATCATGGAGAAACCAAGGGCTGACATCAACTCAGCAACCAAAAAAAAACATCCATTTCCTCATAGAAAGTATACATGACATTGAGAGTTTTAGAAACAGTAGTAATTGCTTTCTCCAAATCATCATCATCAATACCAAAGCCAGTGTAAGTGGAAGAAAAATGAGCCTTTTTATACATTGATTGGTAACTTTTGAACCTCTCTTTCATTTGCTTAGGATTGATTTCAATTCTCCCTCTTGTTTTCTTCTTTACTTCATTTTCCATTAGCAAAAATTCATTGACCTTTGAAGAATGTGGATGTCCAATACAAGTGGACTTCCCACATCCAAAAAATTCATTTTAATTTAATTTAATTTTAAGAAAGTTGATGATGATAAGATAATCTTCCTTTTTCAGCTTTCCAGTCTTTGATTCTTCAGGTGAGGGGCTTGCTCTACAAGAAGACCTTTGTGATGAAGCATTTTTTGAGTTGCCTTTTGAGTGTTGGAGTTTATGGGAGGAATTATGAAAATTCTATCTCACGTGTGAAAGGGATGGGGTGAGAAAGGAAGGGATTTTGTGGCCAACATGTGGCTGTTAAAAAAAATGGGAATAAAGTGCTGATTTGAGGTCATAAATGACACCCATTTTTGAAATAAGTGACTTTTTTACAAAATTTATGTGCTGTTTTGCTTTGAAATCCACACTTATGTCAAGTGCCAATTTTCCAGAACTGAAACCCCTTAATTAGGGTATTTCATTTTTTATCTGCCATTAATTTAATGGCAGATTGATATACTTTGATGCTGTTAGGACCTAGGAGGATGGACTACTGCTAGCACTAACACTAGCCTGAGACAGGACTGAATATGCTGATACAGCAGTGAGAAAAGCTAGACTAACTATGTTGGGGCTGACAACAGTTTGGTTTACAATCACAAGAGACTAATAAGTAACTGAATTACTAAATAAGTTTTCCAATGAGGAGCGCCCCACAGCACTTGCCCATAAAAACCCCCTTATGCAATATTCCCTTCTCCCACCTATTACAATGAATAGCCCCCATAGTGCTCCTCCTCCTTGCCTCTCAAACCAAATCATAACATTACCTTCCCTTTTATCCTTCCTTCCCCCTGAAATCCTTCTCAAAATCTTTCACCTTCCCCTTAGCCTTACCTAAATTTTCTACTGGCTCCCAAGATCTATCTCCTACTCCATAACCATTCTCCTGTACACCTTCTTAGCAATAACCTTTGCTACTTCAAACTCTTCCTCATTTCCAATGTAGACTGGCACTGGTGGTTCTTCTAGGTGTCCTGGCATGGTATCTTCTTAGTGCTTGGTGAGTAATGAGATTATGAACACTGTGTTCACATGTCTCATTGAAATTTGTGGTTCCAATTTGTGTGCAGAGTCAGATATCTTGCACATGATCTTAAATGGGCCCACCTTCCTGTGATCTAGTTTGGTGCTTGAGTGTAATGTAGAAAGGAATAATAAGTTTAAACAGACCTTGTCACCTACCTCTAGTGCCTGATGGATGAGTATTCCCTTGATCATAGTGATACTTCACTGACTTTTGGGATTACTTTAGCGATTCTTCTAATTCCTGAAAGATACTAAGTATTTTCTGAATATATTTTTCAGCTTCTGGAACTTGCAGAATTGATGGAGTACCCATTGAGAATGTTGGGTGGTATCCATAGTTGGCATTGACAGATGACATTCCAGTTTCTGCATGTGTCCTGTTGTTGTATAAGAATTCAGATAATGGTAGCAGCTGCACCAAATCATTTTGCTGATAATATATGAAATGGTAGGTACTTTTAAATTGCCTTATTCACTATCTCAGATTGCCCATCAGTCTTCAGATGCTATGCTGTTGACAAAAATGGGCTTAATTTTCAGTTTCTCATAAATTTCATTCAAAATCATAGATTTTAAAGTACTTCCTCAGTCTGATACTATACTGTCAGACAATCCATGTGAATTCCAGAGATGTGCCACCATTAAGTCTGCAATACTCTCTGATGTAAACTTTATAGTGGTAGGGACAGAGTGTGTCATCTTAGTGCAGCGTTCAACAACTGTGAGGATGTAATTATTTCCTTGTGACTTGGGTAACTCCACTATCAGGTCATAAGAGAGTTCCTTCCATGGCTGCTTGGAAATATTTAGCAGGGTCTGTGGTTTTGTTGTTGGACTAACCATTTTCCTCTGGAAATAGTTGCATGCCACTACATAGTGTTGAAAATATACTTTCATGGACTTCCAGTTTAAGTCACAATTAACCAGCTGCACCATCTTCAGCAGTCCTAGGTGTCCTTCCATTGGGGAGTCGTGCCTTGATTTAACCACCTGGCTTTTTAGCTCTTCATCATTTTGAACCACTATCCTCCCATTCCAATACAGAGCTTCTCCCTCCAGATGATACTCCTTTAATCCTTTCCTTAGCAAAAACTCCTTTGATAAAAGCACCTTCACTAAGTCCTTCACTCCCTCATCATTTTCCTGCCCACTTGTTACCCATTCCATCAAATCCTCATCCACCAATTCCACCTCATCTAGAGTTGCCCCCTCTTCAAGAGTGTTGTGCCAACAGTATGTAGCTGATCTGGAGCTGGGGGAAAGTTGGGAAGTCATGAAAGTGCATCCTGTTTGCCACTTTTCTTCCCTGTTCTGAATTGAGAAACAAAATTAATGCTTCTTAGCAGTTCTGCCCAATGCTCTGGCCGGAAAGTTGTCTTTTTTGTGGTCAGGAAGGTTTCCAAATTTTTATGATCCCTGTAAATAATTACTTGTAAACTGTGGGGTCCTCCTTCCAAATAGTAGTGCCAGGTGTGCACAGCTTCAACTAGTGCCAATAACTCCTTATCAAATATTTCATAGTTTAATTCAGCTCCTAAAAGTGTAAGTGACAAATGTGCTTCTTAGTGTAAGAGATTTTCAGCATCATATTGGGATAATACCACACCCAGTTCAAAGTCTGAGCAGTCACATTCTGGAAAAAATGGCCTTAGTAAGTCTGGGATCACAAGTATTGGGGCTGTCACAAATTGTCTTTTCAGTTAGTCAAACACATTTTGTAGGCTATTTGTCCAAATGAATTTGGCTTCCTTCTTTTTTTTGAGGTTGTGCAGTGGTCATGAAATGTGGGAGTTATTTTCTATAAAGTGGAAATAAACATTTTCAAAGCCCAGAAATGACTGGATCTTCTTTACTGAAGCTGGTGTTTGTCATTCTGTCACTACCTTTACTTTCTCCTGATCTGTTTGTACCCTATTCTTTGAAATGATCATACCCATGTAGAGAATTTTACTTACTGAGAAGACAAATGCTTCTAGTTTTAACCATACTTGTGCCTCCCTCAAGAACTGAAAAAAATTATTAATGCATATATGATGTTCCTCTTTTGATCTGAAGTAAATCATGAATTTCTCTAGTTAGAATTCCACATCTATCTCTATCCTATCTGTGAAGATGCTATTGGTGAAGTTTTGGAATGTGGCAGGCACGTTACATGAACCAAGTGGCATTACCAACCATTCAAAATGACTAAATTTAATGAAAAATGCTAGTTCATGTTCATCAACTTCTTTCACATGTATGTTATGGTAACCTTCCCCCTAAGTTCAAGGGACATCAAAATCTTTCCACCCTGAAGAATTTCAATCAGCTCACTAGTAAGTGGAAGGGGGTATCTGTTCTTAACTGTCAATGCATTTATCCTTCTGAAATACATGAATGGTCTCAATGAACCATCCTTTTTACCTTAAAAGATCACAGTGGCTGCCCAGGGAGACTTTGATTCTCTGATGAAACCATTTTATAATTTTCATCAATAATTTCTTTTAGTGATGTTGAATCCAATGTTGACAATGAGATCATGCAGCTAAATTGAGGAGTTGCACCTGGAATCAGATCAATTTCAAAGTCATACAGTCTTTGAGGTGGCAGGGTATTGTTTGCTACATCTTCAAACAGTGGTAAGAACTCCCAATAAGCTTTTTGAAAAATTTTGTTGAGGATTTTTTTAGTTTTGAGGACTGGATCTTTGCTTTAATCTTGATGGATATGCTTCATTCTGTTGCATCACATCCCAGTTGCTCCTCTTCCAAGTTGTGAAACCTAGCATCATAAGAAAGTGTCAGCTCGTGCGGCAAGTCTACTGATGATAATAAAACACCAGGAGAATTTCCAGGAGGGAACAGATGGAAAATACTTTCTCTGTGCCAACCACCTTTCCATATTCTGACTTCCTGCTTTTTAGTTGTGCCTTCTCCTCCTCTTGGCATGCTTCATGTTCTTTCTGATTTTCTCTGGAACTCCCCATTAGTGACCCATCCCCAGCTTGCTTCTTAGAATCAAGAGGAAGCTTTAGCTCTGGTGGCAATTTAACTGATGATAAAAAAGCATCAGAAGACTCGCTAGGATTGTCCCCTGACTCCTGAAGGATCCAGGGGGCAGATACTTTAGTGCCAGTGTTCCCTTTCCTTCCCACTTGAAACATCTTTTCTTTCCATTCAATTTTCAGGCTGTACTGGTTTAGCCATGTCATACCCAGTACCAGGTAATACTGGCCCCTTAGGTTGGTTGTATATGCCTTGCATTGAGACTCCCTTCTGTTGCACCATAATCTGCAAAAACCCTTCTCTTACCTGGGGATCCATCAAAAATGCACCACAAGAGAGTTGACAATGTTTTATGCTATACAAAACCCAAACATTTCATATGTCAGTTGATATTTTGGTCATTTTACATCTTCTTTCATGAACAAAGGAAGGAAATTGCAACTGACAGGTGAAACATTTGGGTGACATAAAGCATAAAATGTTGTTGAGTCTCTTGTGGTGATAATTAGACACCTGGGGTGACCCAATTTTTCTTCTTGATTTTTTTTTCTCTGTAAAACCTTGTTGGAACTAAATAAAATTTTGGGCTAACAGTCCAGAAGGGTTTTTATATTTGTTGTGGAATCAAAGGTCATTAAAGGTAAGTTCAGTATAATACAATTTTCATTTTTTCAAGTGGCTTACATGCTGATAATTCAAATTCTGACTCTTTCTTATCTCTTCTCTCTAATCTGCTCAAGGAGGGCACAACCTTCACTCCCAAGTTCTGTATTTTACTTGCACCTTTCCTGAACTATCCTCCACTTTGCTAACCCTTATTTTCCCTCTAAACTCCCTGGTCAAATGACCACTATTCCCACATCAAAGGTAAAGACCATTGCTCATACACCTCTGGTATTCCTCATCATATAACCTTCTCCTTTCACTAGCATTGCATAAATTTTCTGCATCAATATCCATGGCATTTGGGTCACAAGTGCTGGACCTGCTTGATAGGGCATAGTTGTACCACTGACAAGTGTCACTCCCACCATCCATTCTCTGATGCATAAACATTTTATGGATTTGGATAGCCAGCTCCATAAGTGCTTGGAGAGAGGTTGGGCAAGGGGGAATAATTAGGTTATTTCTGATTCTTGATGAGAGCCAATTCCTGAAGTGAAACATTAGCTCCCCTGCTCCCCATTTTGTGATGTAGCTGGCATGGCACAAGAAATTTGACACATACTTCGCCATTGAATGTTTCTGGTGTAATTGGCTTAACACATGTTCCAAGTTTTTTTTCCACATCAGGATCACCAAAAGCTAGCTCAAATGCTGCTATGAACTAGAAAAAATTTGTTGCCAAATTGGCACCTTCAAGGAGTTTTTTTTTATATGGCCTTTCCCAGAATTCCCCCCTGTCTGTGAGGTAAAAATATTGTAAATCCAATTTTTGATTGCACATCTCGGAACTGCTGACCATTGAGGATACCACAGAGATTTACCTGCGATGCATACTGATCTTCCTAGGGGCCTTTCTTTCCATTGTAGCTTTCTGGGACTGAAATCTTTGGGCCTTTGAAAGGTAGTGACTGCACTTTTGCTTTGGAAGTGTCCAGCTCTGCTTTGATGGGGCGGCAATATGAGGGATTTTCCTCTGCTAGACATTTGATTAGTCTGGAATTCTATTCTTGCAAACATCTTATCTACTCTTGCATTGCAGCAAGTATTTTTGCATTGGATTAGCCTGAGGGATTCATGATTCTTTTGTAGTGCACCATTTATAGATCAGAAAAGATGTTAAAACCTAAGAGTGCAGACTACTACTATCACTAACACTATCCTGACAGAAGACTGACTATGCTAATAAAACACTAAGATAAACTAAGACTGACTATGATGGGGCTGCCAACAGTGAGGATGACAACTATTTGAGACTAAGAAATAACTGAATGACTAAATACATTGTCTGATGAGGAGATCCCCACAGCACTTACACCTTTTTCAATATTTCCTTACTTCCACCTATTTCAATGCATAGAACCTATAGTGCTCCTCCTCCTTACCTCTCTAACCCAAATCCTAACATTTCCTCTGCTTGACATTCCATACCTCTGACATTCTGCTCTTACAAACATTTCATCTACACTTGCATTGCAGCAAAGAGCATCATATCAGATTGTCCTGATAGGTTCTTGACTCTTTTGTCCTGCACCATTTATAGATCAGAAAAGATGTTAAAACCTAAGAGTGCAGACTACTACTTTCACTAACACTATCCTGAAAACAACTAAGACTGACTATGCTAATAAAACTCTAAGATAAACTAATACTGACTATTCTGGAGCTGCCAATAGCAACAATGACAACTATGGGAAACAAAGAAATAACTGAATGACTAAATAAATTGTCTGATGAGGAGCTCCCCACAGCACTTACACCTTATTCAATATTTCCTTACTTCCACCTATTAAAATGCATAGAACCTATAGTGCTCCTCCTCCTTTCCTCTCTAACCCAAATCCTAACATTTCCTCTGCTTGACATTCCATACCTCTGTCATTCTGCTCTTACAAACATGTCATCTACACTTGCATTGCAGCAAAGAGCATCATATCAGATTGTCCTGATAGGTTCATGATTCTTTTTTCCTGCACCATTTATAGATCAGAAAAGATGTTATGAACTAAGACAATAGACTACTACTACTATCACTAACACTTTCCTGACGGAAGACTGTCTATGCAAATAAAACACTAAGATAAACTAAGACTGACTATGATGGGGCTGCCAACAGTGAGGATGACAACTATTTGAGACTAAGAAATAACTGAATGACTAAATACATTGTCTGATCAGGAGCTCCCCAAAGCACTTAACCTATATGCAATATTGCCTTACTTCCACCTATTACAATGGATAGCACCCATAGTGCTCCTCCTCCTTTCCTCTCTAACCCAAATCCTAACATTTCCTCTGCTTGACATTCCATACCTCTGACATTCTGCTCTTACAAACATTTCATCTACACTTGCATTGCAGCAAAGAGCATCATATCAGATTGTCCTAATAGGTTCTTGACTCTTTTGTCCTGCACCATTTATAGATCAGAAAAGATGTTAAAACCTAAGAGTGCAGACTACTACTATCACTAACACTATCCTGACAGAAGACTGACTATGCTAATAAAACACTAAGATAAACTAAGACTGACTCTGATGGGGCTGCCAATAGCAACAATGACAACTATGAGAAACTAAGAAATAACTGAATGACTAAATAAGTTATCCAATGAAGAATGTCCTACAGCACTTAACCTTTATGCAATATTCCCTTGCTTCCACCTATTACAATGCATAGCACCCATAGGATTCCCCTCCTTACCTTTCCAACCCAAATCCTAACAGATACCCCCTATTATATGGTCAGATATGAAAAAAAAAGCTTTAATTTATCTATTCATTTTTACTGAAGGTTTCAAAAGAAAAAAAAATGACACAAAACATGACAATTTAATAGCATGCTGACCAAAGTTTGGAAAGGGGAGGCTTATTGGGTTGTCCAATATCAAACTCTCTGACAAAAAAAAAAAAAAAAAATTGCAAAAAAAAAGCTGCAATTTTTTCAAAATCTGTTGTGAATAAATTACACATCAAGCAAATGTCTTTGGTAGCTAAATATTTCAAGTACAAAATATGTCAACTGTGAATTTGTAAAAATCAAAATTTTATATAGAATAGTAATGATAAGAAGTAAAACAGGGAGAATAAGTGTGTGGTAGGGGTGACTCTTTACATTATTCTTGGAAACATGCTTCAAGTGACTAATAGTTTCTTGCAAACCACAAAAGGTGTGCATGTACTCCAATTCTTCTTGAATCCATAGTGAAGGATCTCTTGTGCAGTTCTTTCCTAGTGAGTATTCTCCTTTCAAGTTTTTGATTGCTTATTCAAACTACTTCAGCCATGCCAATGTTTCTAGGACTATCAAATGAACTTGGTTACTCTGCACAAGTGGAGTGACAACTTGACTTATATCTTTAGATGACTCAATCAGCTAGCAATCAGGCACTCAAGAAATATTAGTTGACTTAAAAAACAAGGAATCAGGAAGACAAGTGCAGTGCTTACTAACCTGTGCCGAAGAAATGATTGGACCACGCACCTTGCAAGGTTGAAAATTGATAGCCAAGGTAAATGGGTGGGGGCCACCACAGTCTAGGCCAATGTGGACAATAACAGATTGAGAGGAATCAGACTTGATGGCTTTCAAGGATGTGATACCAACCAAATCTTGATAAAACTCCATGAGATGCATGAACCTAGCGGGGAGAGGCAATGTGAGTGAAGATAATGATGGAAAAAAGAAATTATCTAGCAACCAACCATCTACAACCTTTCTCAATTTGCAAACCAATCCCACCTCCCCCGCTCATCGCTCTACGTGCCTCAGCTTCCGCACGTTGAATCTTGAGCTTTTCAACAGGCAACTTTTCAAGTTCTTTCTTTTTGGCAGCATACTCATGTTGAAGGGATTTTTTAAGCATTTCAGCCTGGTGATTTTGGTCAGCAATTCTAACCATCTCTCTGTCATTAGCGCTCATAATGTCAGTGATTTCATCAATTGTGTATTCAGGCCTTTTGGCCTTTAATTGATTTAGCTCGAGTTCGAGATTAGAAATGGAAGTGATAAGAGGAGAAGCAATCTGAGCTACATGCTTTGCAGGATTATAACGAGAGGCGGCATCTTTTGTCAAAAGGGCGATTTCATCCTCGATAGATTTTATAGAAGTTTTCAAATCGCGAATAGCGGCCTTCTTTTGTGCACATATGTCAGCTGAAAGAATCGAAAAAAAGGATTAAAGTGAGAAGGAAGATGTGAAGGTTCCAGTCGTTAGGAAAAGTTAAGTACATAGATTGGAGCTGTCTTCATCGATGGGAAGAGACGCATGATCTAAAGTGACAGCTCTCGACAAAAACTGTAGTTTGACCTTTTTCTCGCGCCAGTGGAACTTGAATGCAGATTCGTAAGACTGAAATGATAGAGAAACAGCCAGATTAAAGATATATAAGGGGACTGGAAAGAAAGCCATGAGCACCTTGTAACTATCAATATCGTTTAGCAAAGCATCCAGGGCGAGACGGGGATTAAGGGAGGACTGGGGAGAATGAGAGAAGACAGATGGATGAGGAGCGTGATCTAGAAACCTGTCCTTGAGATCGAGCAGCGAAAGATTCTCACAAAAAGCCTCTACAAGACTGAGATTAGAAGATATGAGATGGAGATGAAGGAGGGATATTTAGGGGAGAAGAAACAGATTTGATGATGGTTGTAGTGAATGGAAATTGGGGAAGAAAGGAGACGAAATACCTGTCGATGTCCCTTGAGGGATGCATGATTTGAAATGAATAAACGAGCGGAAAGATTGGAGTGAAGTATGCATGGACGACCCGAGGTGTGATATTGCATGGCGACTGAGATTGAATAGATGGCTTGGAGAGAAGGCGCATGTCCCAGTTAATAGCTGGAGACAGTATTGTTTTTATTTTCTACAATCTCACCCAACAAGGAGCATGAAGGAATATGGAAAAAGAGTAGGTACAGGGTGGGAACAGGGCAAATAAAATAATCACATGAGAAGGACATGTTCAGGGGTATCTTTTGCAGAATTGGGGCAAAGGGGGCAGAAAGGGGAGTCTAAGGCTTTAAATCTGTACAGGTAGTGTTTAAAGGGGGAATGAACAGAACAGCATTGTACAAAAGTAGTGGCATGCACCCTAGGGAGGCTAGCTAGAGTTTTGTACATACCAAACAAGTCAAACTTGCTTCTCAACTTCCTAAGATTGTCAGCTTTGGGGGGGGGTGGGAAACAATGATTTAGAGTATGATGCTAGTTGTGATTTGAGGCAGGAGATAAACAGGGGAGGGGGCTGAAAGGAGAGGAAGGACTTAGCTGAGTTAGAAATTAGGTGAGAACCATTGGCTAGCATTTCTGCAATCTCATTTCCCAAGATGCCTGTGTGGCCAGGGCACCAGTGGAGAGTGAGAGAGAGATTAGGGCAGTGATTTTTAAGCTTTCAGTAAGTGGCAAGTAGAGACAGAAAGATGGAGGAGTTAGATGTGTGAGGGGATGGGGAGGAGAGCAAACAAATAACAGATTGGTTATCTGTGAAAATGGTGAGGGATTTGAAGAGTGAGTGAAAAGGGTTGTTGAGGAAGAGCTGGAGGCCCAGAAGGATGCCCACAAGCTCTGATTCATAGACTGAGAAGAGTGAGGGATCACTTAAACCAGTGACAAACAGGAGATGTGTTTGGGGGCTGAAGGAGGCTGCACAGGTGTCAAATTGGGTTCTGGAGCCATCAGTGAACATGAAATATGAGGAAGATCCCAGGTGAAGGAAACAGTTGGAAACACTTTCCAGGGCCTCCTCTTGAGAGGGTTCAATGATTTTTTTTTGAATAAGGGGGGAAACCATGAGGGGAGTGGAAGGGGGAGTCTGAAATCAAGGTCACCAAGGGGGATGGTGTGTGGAAAAACATTGTTTGCAGAGAGAAGATGTTGGGGATGTTTATGGAGTTTGGGAAAGGGGGAGGGCAAAGTGCAAAGGGAATTTGCTAGGTGGGCCATTGGATTGGATGATGGGATGATAAGGAGACAAGCCCATGCTTTGTAGACTGATAGGTCAAGATGTTCCTTTGCAGTTAAAGAGTAGGAGCTGTGGAGGAGGATGCAAGTGGGGGTGAACCTGAAGCAGCCCATAGTGCATCTAATGGCTTTGTTGTCAACAGCCTGGAGAAGCCTAGTGGTTCTGGAGGGTTTAGTAGTGAGGTGCCAGACAATGGCAGTGTTGCCTGTAGGTGAGTGGATAAGGGAGGAGATGAGGATCTTGTATTGTTTTAAAGGGATGCCCCAGCCTGAGGATGCAAGGCAATGGATGGCAGAGGCTGCCTTTAGGCTGGTGGCAACTAGTTTTTTGCCATTGGGTCTAAAGGAGAGGGTAGGGTCAATAAGTATGCCTAGCCATTTGAGGCTGGGTGAGGAAAGGAGGTATTTCCTATCAAAGAGGAGGGAGGGGGGTGCTTTGAGGAGAGAGTGATGCTTGGTGAGTTGTAACCATTTGGTTTTTGCCAAATCAAAGATTTAAGTGTGTTTGGAACCCCATGCAACTGCCTATGAGCCTAGGTTGGATAGTTTTTGCATGACTTTACCATGATCAGAGTCTGCTGCTAAATATATTATGTCGTCAATGTATCCAAGGGCAAGGGAGGAAGGAGAGAGGGAGGGGAGGGAAAGTAAATGGGAGTTGTAAATGATGTAAAGGATAGGAAAGAGGGGGGACCCATAAGGGAGGCCCTTGGAGAAAATAGAGAGAGGCAATTTGTATGAGGAAAAGGAACTACTAGTTTTCTTTCCTTCTAAGGAATGGATGATGAGAGCAATGAGGTTGGGGGGAAGAGGTAGGGAATACAGAATTGAGGAAAGGCAGGAAGTGTTTAAAAAGGGGAAAGCCCCCTTGACATCTAGTGAGAGTGCACCAACTACCTTACCCTTCTGCCACTGGTCTTGTCACACGCCACGTGACACTCGAGGCAAAAGCAGCTCATTAAATCAATAATACAGAGGTCTAAATCCATACTCAAAGCGCAGAAAGCAATTCTACATAGCAACTGCTACTTTCCTTTGTGTTCTCACTATTCAACCGCGCTAGTCTAAACTCTAAATCTTAATTAGTCAATCTCTCAATAGTGTGTTTTAGTCTTTTCCTCAATAAGCGACACACAGCGCAATAGTCAATGTAATAGTCCACTAAAAGGTTTATTAAATATCTGCGGGTTATTAAAAGGGGTAGTGAGCATGGACAGGATGGTTAGTGGAGGATTAAAGGGTTAATGGATGTTAGTGAGGAGGGTCCAGGTGTAACAGATGTAATTTTGGTGGTCTGTGGTGTGTGGAATGATGGATGGGTATGAGGTCAATGCAAGGAGGAGTAAAGGATATAAAAGGGGTTGGATTTTGGTTTGACATTCTTTAGAATTAAATTATAAAACGTATATATAGTTAATAGTGGTAAAGCTTCAGGTTAAATCATTATTATTGTATCTTTCCTTACTTTTCTCAGTAATCATTTCTAAATCCTAAATCTTGATTATTGAGTTTCCAACCCTTTGTGAGATCTTAAGAATATTAATATTACCTTTAAATTATATTAGAATTCTTATCGAACATATCTCAAAGCAATAGCTCTTCCTTTGAGTCACCTTTGAATCACTTCCTCAAAAATTTCCTCTGTGCTTTGAAGAAGTTCCTAAACTACTCTCCTCATCTCACTTCCAGGAGCAACCTCGATCTTGTGCGTAGGTTGTCCGGTGACAGGTCTTTGGTTCAGATGGTGAGGTGAAGGAGGGCATCAGACGTGCTTCTCAGGGGTTTTCCTTCATAGTGAGTGTCAGGGAGAAGATTGCCTGATTCCACTAAGAAGGACAAGTGTTTGGTCAGTAAGGAGTCAAGCAACTTACCCATAATGTTTAGAAGGGCAATGGGACAGTAGGAGTTGGGAATAGTATAGTCAGGGAGGCCAAGTTTGGGGATGATAATAGTCTTTGCCACATTCCATGGGGTGGGGTAGTGGCCTGATTTGAGGCATGCCTGAAAAATGGGGAGGATGATCAAGGAGACTGAATCTGGGTTACAGTGGAGGAAGGAGTTGGGGATACAATCTGTGTCAGGTGCTCTTCCTTTTTTGGATTTGAGAAGAGCTGCCTTGACTTCATCAAAGGTGAGAGGGGGGGAAGGAGGAATGGGAGATGTCAGAGAGGTCACAATGAATATGGGGCAACAGAAGTACCCACAAACAGGATCTTGGCCTTTTCAAAATTTTCAGTGAGAAGTAAGCCATTGGAGAGGGTGATGGGGGGGCTTGTATTGGGAATCAGAAGGAAAAGGAGAGAACTTAGCTGGTTTGAATAGGGTGTGTGGAGTTAGAGAGGAAAGATATGATTGCAAATGTTGTTTATGTAAGAATTTGATTTTGGAATGGAAAGTCCTTCTTGCACCCTGGAACTTGGATGTGACATGTGGGGCTGGGGAGGACCTGTAGCAAGATTTTTTGAGGGGGTCCAAGATGCTGCTGTTCCACCATGTGTGTCAGCCTAGGTTTCTCCAGGACTGAATAATTCTTATGTTTAGAATAATATAACCTTAATTAAATTAAGCTTATTACTTAAAAATAAGGTTAAAATCCTTATATATATGATTATAATATATATATATATTTATTACACTATTATATGACTTACGGTAGTTTAAATAGATTATAAATAGCCTAATAATACTTATTAAGTTGTTAATGGAGTCATAATATACTTATCCTAGGTGATATTAAGTAATTATAGACATACATAAGCTTATATGTATACATAAACCTCATATGCAGTGAAATATGTAGTTATATTATGTATATTTAGGTCTATAAGTGGGTTTTAACCTCTTAATAGCCTATAACATTTATTTTTCTGCTTATTTTAGGTCATATGGACGTATCCAGTGGACTCACAACACCTACACAAGCATATACACTTATTTCAGGCACATATACCCAGTTTGGACAACTTAATCTGCTTCCTTGGATGGATTTTCACGGATTTATGAGTTAGTATATGATTACTGGGTTAATGTGGATGCTTGGGGATGTTATTGGGAGCTTGGAAAGTTAATTTGGTTCCTTTATATGCTTTGGGTTTCATTTTATCCTCTTTGGATGAGTTATTTTACCTGTTTCGTTATGGTATCTGCTTTGATCTGTTTATTCTATTTACAGTATGAGTCTGTGGTATCATTAATTGTGATGGAGGGTCCTTACTGGATGTCTGGGTGTTGAATCTGCTCGAATTGGACGCCATGGGGAGGTGATGGGCCCTCACAGTGCTGTAATTGCCGTGGATAGTAGTGACATCTTCTGGATTGAAGGTCTGTGCACTCCAGTGGATTTTGATGGTTATTAGACATCACTTACTTACTACAAATCAAATAAACACTATAACACAATTATTATAATATATAAATATATTATAAAGCATTTATAAACTGATATTATCTTTATATAAGCTATAACTATATTTTATTATTCCATTTTCCACCACTAGCACACATAAAATCCAAGTATTAGGGGGTGTCAGTTCTGGCAAATCCGCACTTAACTTAAGTGTGGATTTCAAACCAAATCAGAACTTACAAATCAGCACTTAAATTTTGCAAAAAAGTCACTTATTTCAAAAAAGGGTGTCAGTTATGACCTCAAATCAGCACTTTTTTCCCGTTTTTTTTCACAACCACATTTTGGCCACAAAACATCCCTTCCTTTCTTACCCCATCCCTGTCACATGTGACACACTGACCTTCCTCGCTACCTACCCATCAATCCTCGGCACACACCCCTTCCTGACATTTTCAATATTTTGACCAGGTATGTTTACATTCTTTTTTACTTGTTTCTTCTACTTCTTAATCTTTTTTCTATGGGTGTCAGTTCTGACCTCAAATCAGCACTTTTTTCGTGATTTTTTTTTCAAAACCACATGTTGGCCACATCATCCCTTTCTTTCCCATACCATTTTGTACTCTCCAAATGTCCTCTTTGTGTACTTCATTCACTTGGGTTGGTATTTTGGTTTGTTGCATATTCATTTTTTTTTGGAATTTACGGTGAAAATTTTTTTTTGGATGGCTCATTGGTTTTCTTTCACCAGCTCAACATGAAATTGCATATTTTCTGAAATCGCATATTTTGTCAGTGATTTTTTTTTTCATTCATCCCTCATATCCTTTTCCTATTCTCCTCCAACATCCCTCAAACAATTTGGTTTCATTCATTTTGTCATCTCATCTCTCCAGGTAAGTCACTTTATTCTTTTTTTTTGATTTTTTGATTACTATTATAATTTTTTTTGTTTTTTTCTGTTTATTTTATTTTTTTTATCTAAATTTTTTTTGTAAGTGGTTATTTTGGATTTCAATGGTATAATTAACCTTTTTTTTCTCTCCCTCTTTACTTTCTTTTTTAGCTCCATCACCCTACTCTTCATCCCTCCTTGGCATGGTCATTATCCCCCCTTTCCCTTATTTCACTTTTTTTGGCTCCATTTCATTGAAACACATACATTGCACATTCTTTATGCATTTCACTTACTCCATATTCAATTTCCCCACAATTCCAACATCAATCTTTCTCACTCTATTTTTCCTACTTTTCAATCAAGGTAAGTTTCATCTCCTTTTTTTCATGCCTATATGATATCTCATTCCTTTTATGAAAAGTTCATTCTTAAATATATGTATGACTCTGATCTGGATAACAGTGAACTTATAAAACTCCTTTTGATCTCATCTTCATTACCGCTTTTCAAGTTTTTGTAAAATTTTGAAAATCAGACTCGGAATTAGGGTTAGGTTTATTCAAATCTAATGTTCTTTTTACTGAAGATTCTCCTGAAGGCTACATTTCATTTCCCACAAACAGATTTGAATTTGATTCAGTGGTTGCTGAGATATTGACCGTTAAAGTTGAGCCTTTTTTTCCCAATTTAAATTTTTATTTCATTTTTTTATGTAACAAATTAGGGTTAGGTTTATTTAAATCACATGTCCTTTAACTGAAGATTCTACTAAAGCATATCTTTCATTTCCCTCAAACAGGTTTGAATTAGGTTCAGTGGTTGCTGAGATTTTGACCTTTGAAGTTGAGCCTTTTTTCCAAATATCACTTGTCTTATTTCACATTTTTATATTGCATATTTAGAGGATAAGGATTCTGAAACTCTTATATGATTATTATCTAGGCATTTCAATTATATAGGCATGTATTTGTTGCTCAAGAATATCACTAATGCTCAAAAAGATGAAGATTTTTGCTTATGGGACACTCTACCTTCCTTTAACTCTTTTCTTGCTCTTTGACTCAAAAAGCACTGTAATAAAGCATTTGAAAAAAATCATGAACTTGCAACCAAAGTTGGAATACCGAATTGGTGTGACTCCAAATGGGAAGATATCAGCCACAAATATCTTTTATTTTCTAATGTTATATCACTCATTCTCGATTTCACAATAAAATTCACACTGATACCAAGGACACCAATTTTCTTACTTTTGGTATATTCTCATATATTAAACCGATTACTGGCCAACCAATACCATCTCCAGCTAAAATCAAATGACATGGTTTATATTTTCCAGACCACCGGTGCATCATTGATTTTGGTTTGGGAAATGGTATCATCGAAACTATATGGAATTCTTCTAAGGATAATCATCAAACGACCAAAGCTACTCCTGGTTTGGAATCCTGTCAAGATTTAACACATTTTGGTTGCTCATTTCAAATCAGTCATAAGTTGATTCAAAGAATCAATAAGGTAAAGAAAGAAGGTAAAGTTAATCAATTTAAAAAAACTTTATTTAGATCCAAAAAGTATGGGGATTAGAGTTGTCATTGAAAATTTTATATTTTTTCGTAAATTTTTAATAAATATTTTTTATGTATCAATTTCCTCAACTAAAGTAATGGGCCCACAACCTTGTGTTGTATAAATGGTAATCATGATAACATTTATTTGTTTCATGGGGTTCCTCTAGCCTATACCTGTGGAAAGTCCCAAACTTTTGTTTCTAGACTTGGTCTGCATTTTGGCTTGAGGGATTGTCATTACTTTAAACTAGGGAAAGTGATATATATTAGATATTTATTTAATAATTTACGTAATTATATTAAATTTAGATGACTTCCACCACTTACTTCAATAAAATGCAGGGGGGGGGGGTATTGCCAAATTTTCAAATCTGACATGTGAAATTGATGACTTAGAAAAATTTTGGTGATATCCACCCCTTGCTTCAATAAAATGCAGGGGAGAGTATTGCCAATTTTTTAAAACAGATATAGAATTTTTTTGACTTGTAAATATTTTGGTGAAAATATTTGACGAGAATGTGAAAGTAATTGTTTCCACCTTGAGCAGGTTTCTGGCTCAAAGGAATAGCAGTACCATCAACAAAACCAATACATCCTGGGAAGCCCTCTGCTTGCATAACCTGAGATGATTCAAGTCGCTCTTCTTTTGTTGGCCAGGTGAGAAGTTGAGATTACAAGGAGTTGATGGCAGTGATACATTGTTTGGTTTAAGTGTTAACTGAACCATACCCTAAATCAAAGACATTTTCTAAACGTTTCAAAGCGGCTCCATTACCATTTGAACCCAAATGACATAGTGTGATGGCCAATTGAATTGAAGGATGTTGTTGTTCTTTTTTAGAATTATTGTGAAATATGGGATGATCCTGAATAAGCTCAAGCAATTTAAGGAAAGATTCCTGAGAAGTCCTGAACAGCTGTCTAAAACTGGGTGTAGATAGTTTAAGAAGTGTTTGGATGGTGTACTTGGGGGTATGAAGTACTTGAGGCTTTCTGGAAAGAAGGTAACGTTTTGTGGCCATTTTTGATAAAAAGACAAAATCTTCTTCTAGATCAGAATCAGAATCGCAATCAGAGTCCAAGAGCAGTTCAAGAGCCATGAAAGTCATTGCTTTATGTAATTTATCACAATTTGAAAGTGAGGAAGGCATAACTCTTATATGATATGATATGAAGATGTAAGTGATGTACGATGTTATGAGTTATGAATTGTTATGCTGCCGAGTGCTGCGTATGAATGGGATGATGCTGACAAATCAGTGAAATGGGACTTGATGGTGAAATCAGCACTTTTGGTTGAGAAATTGCGGATTTGAGTGAAATAAGTGACTTATTTTATTTTGAAATCAACCAGTATTGGGGCTAGTGTGTTTTGGAAATCCGCACTTATTTAAGTGCGGATTTGCCAGAACTGACACCCCCTATTGTGAGTTTAAATTGAGAATAACTATTTTATTAGTCTTCCCTTGAGGTTTAATCACTAAATCACTAATTAATGAGGAATTGGACCATTAATATTTACTATTAAATCATACCTATATACTAGCATAAACTGACAATTGGGGGTCTTTCTATAGTTCTTACTTATTATTTAGTATAAGCCTTAAGACATGATTTTTACTCTAGTATATCTCAAACAAACCAAATATATGGGTCTGCAGAGCATTAGTGGGTCATCATAACTCAGTGATTGCAGAAAAGAACCCTTATAATAATTTTACTAATTTTTTATAATAAAAATTAGGTATTTACAGTAGTAACTGTACCCAATATAAACCCAATTTCACTTGGTATTTGGTCACCAATATAACACCCAAATAAATTGCTATCCAGTTAAATCTTGGTAAGCTAATTATTCACCCTTATAAAGGTCTAGTTAAACTCTTTATTTAATTTTTAACAGATTTGTTCAAATTTTTCTTATATTTTATTTAAATAAATAAAGATATAAATTCAGGGTAAGCTCCAGAGCTTTTATTAGTAATTGTATTGCTAATATTTTTTGTCTACTAATTACCATTTAGGTTTTTCCTTTTGTAGATGTGTAAAATTGTTATTTAAAGACACAATGAGTGCTCAACAGGACAATGTGGGTGAAAAACCTGCTTATAACACCAGGTCTAAAGCTAAAAACATTGCTCCAGGACATCACCATGGAGGGTCAATCCTACCCACAACCAGAGTCAATGAGCATAGAGGAAAAGGAAGCCCTCTTAAAAAAGATAACAATCAAAAAGACTTCACCTCCTCTGCAGGATCTACTGTCCCATCTGGCAAAGCAGGTTCTGAAACTGGAGGAATCAAAGTCTTTCATGCTAAAGGAGGTAGAGCAGTTACAAAATAACTGCAAGGTGGGTTTCCAACAGATGAATCAAGCCTTGGAAGAGTTAAAGGTAGGGCAGCCAAGCCAGCAACCCCCTACCCAAGGAGAGTCACATCACTCCCAGGAAAAAATCTTGGTAGAGAAATGAAAGTGGGATTGGTTCCACAAGCAATGGTCCAGTCACAATTTAAACAGGGATCCTCCCCCACATCAGACTTCCTCAGCTCACCCCTACAAAGGAAAGCAAAAGCATCAAAAATCAGGGCTTGCACAAATCCCGTGGTAAGTAGATTACCCTCTCAGATTGAACACAATACTGATGATTACAATATAGGTACTATTACTGATGTAAAATCTGTATAGAGAATTGAGGAGGATTTGAGAAAATTAGGTTTTGATGTAGATACACCTGACTTATCTTTTGTCAATAACAACAGTACTATTTATAATAATAATACAGTTAATCCTCAGTTGCCACCACTTACTAGTGAGAAGAGAAGTTCACAAAACAGTGAAAAAATTGAGAAGGAAGACATGGAGTATTTTAATAATAATCCTACTGTCCATAGAATTGTTTCAGCATTATGGAATAGAATGACTGATTGTGAGGAAAAGACAGTTAAGCTCACAAGTGATACAATTTTTTCCTTGACATGGAACATTTCTCAACTGGCAGAAAGAAATAAAGAATTAGAGAATGAACACTTGGCTCTAACTCTTAAGTATGATCCTTTGAGTAATAAATATAGTGAGCTTTCAAACAAATTCTGTGAGTTAGAAAAGTTGTATGAAGCACATTTATTGAAAACTGAATCAAGAACAAAGTCATCTTTTGCCCAGACAAATCATAGTGTCTCTGAGCTTCTACAAAGATTGACTAAAGTTGAGATTGAAACTGCTAATCTACTAATGAATCAGGATAATCATAAGTATACTCAGTATAATAATAATCCTTTCATTTGCAAAAATGAATCTCAATCATTCCCCATACCACCACAAGTAAAACCATCTGGTGGTAGTGTCAAGTCTGAAAATACAAATTTAAGTCACAAATCCATGCAAGAGGATATACAAGAACATTTATCTAGAGTGAATGAGTTATTGAATTTACCTAAGATTAGTGAAATAATATCCAATCAAAATAAGTGTCCAAAGATTGATCAGTACCCAACTTATGATGGGGAAGCCAGCTCTGATTGGCATCATTTTATTCAAAGAATTGACAACTTGAAATTTTCATATAAGCTACCAGATGAAGAAATAACATCAAAATTGATCTCTTTATTTAAAGATGTTGCTTTATTATGGTTTGAAGCTGTTTTGAGTGAGGGTAAAGATTACTCTTGGGCTGAATGGAAACAACTAATTGAAAAACAATTTGGAGGTTCTAAATTCAGGCTTACTCAGAAGAGACTGTATGAGAAGACTAGGTATAATCCGTTGAATGGTGACAAACCTATGGTATTTTTAATGAATTTAAACAAAATATTAAAAGCCATTGAGCCTCATATGGATTTTAACTTATGGAAAGATAAGATAATATATAAATTACCTATATCTGTCAGAGACATTGTTGTAGCAAGAACAATAATGGTTAATGAATATTCAGAATTTATTAATATTTGCAATGAAATATTATTAAACCATAAGTATGAAGTAAGGTACACCACTTATAAACAAAATAATGAACCTGTGAAAAATCAGAATTCAAAAACACTTCAGGAGAAGCAGAAAAAACCTACTGCACCTGTAGTACCTAAAAAGTATGAAACTAATACTTGTTATAAGTGTAATAAACCTTGGGTTAAAGGCCAAAAATGTGAGAAGAATATAAATATTGTTGAAAATCAGCATAAATCTGAAAGTGAAACAGAAAAAAGTAAAGATTCAAGTGATTATGACAGTAATATCTCATATAGTGATGAAAATGAAGTCTGTATGTTGGAAGATGATTTGTCCATCTTTGAAACTCCAATATTAAATATGGACTCAAATGAATCCTTAATGAATTTTGAAGATGCTGAAATCATTAAGGATATACAAGCTGATAACTTAAAAATGACACCTATCACAGTTCCAGCTATCATTTCTAGAGAAAATTTAAATATAGTATTGGACACAGGAGCTGCTGGTTCTGTTGTTTCAACAAATAAATTACAGAAAACTGATATTGAATATAATTCAAAGCTTGAACCCCTTCAAAGTAAAAATTGGAGAGGTTTTGGATCAGTACTACACCCCATTGGTAAATACAAAGCTGCTGTTTTCTTTAAACATCAACATGGTTATGTAAGAGTAACTTGTGACTTTGTAGTAATGGATAATACTAATTGTAGTAACTGTTTTATCATTGGAATTGATATTCTGACTAAATTTGGTGTGAAATTAGACCCTGCTAAAAATAATTTTATAATTGGCATGAATGGTAAAAGAAAATTTAAAATAAATTCTTTTAACACGGTCTTACACATTGAGTCAGTAATAAGTATTCCTTGCAAAGGAAGAGAATCCAATGAGATGGAACTTCTGGAAACAGAAATTTCAAAAGCATCATTTGGCACTCAGATAAGTGAAGCTGAGAAAACAAATATTTTGGACTTGATTAAAGCATTTCAAATGTATTTTGCACATGGGACCAATGAACTTGGCCTTGTAAAGGATCATGAAATGAAAATTAGTTTAAACTGTGATATGGATAATATTCCTGCTAGTCTTAAAAAGAAACCATACCCTGCTTCACCAATGAAGAGGAAAGACATAGAGGATAATATTAAGATGTTATTAAAAATGAACATTATTGAAAAGGTTGAGACTACACCAAAATATTGTGTAATATCACCAGTGCTAATTTCTTATGAACAAGATAAAGAAAGACTGTGCAGTGATTATAGAGCATAAATACATTCACAGTGGATGATATTTATCCCTTGCCAAGGATTACCTCTATACATGCTACCCTTAAAGGTGCTAAATATATAAGTTGCCTGGATGGAAATAAAGGGTACCATCAGATTCCAGTAGAAAAGTATTCTCAGAACTTTTTGTTGATAACAACACATATGGGAATATATAAATATGTCAGGATACCATTTGGACCAAAAAATGCTCCTTCAGTATTTCAGAAATTAATGGATATAACATTCAATAATGAAATGATTGAGGGATGGTTAATAGTATACATTGATGACATCATAGTGTTCTCTAAGACATATGATGAACACTTAATCCATTTAAAGAAGGTTTTTCAGAAAATGGATGAAATAAAAATGACCCTTGCATTGAAAAATGTAAATTTGGGTTTGAGCCTTTAAAAGTGCTTGGTCATATTGTATCTGGCTTACAAATATGTGTAGACCAAAATAAGGTGGCTGCAATCAAGAATATTGGCATTCCTCAAAATGTAAAGGATGTACAATCTTTTCTTGGTATGTTTGGTTATTATAGACAATATATAAAGAACTACCAATTAATTGCTGCACCATTGACCACACTGATAAAGAAATCAGAAGCTTTCATTTGGAATAATGAAAGATAACAGGCTTTTGATAAGTTGAAAGAATGTTTGATGAAAGCTCCAATCTTGGGATTACCAGATTTCTAATTTCCTTTTGTATTGTATACAGATGCAAGCTTTATTGGTCTGGGTGCTGCTTTGCATCAAAAACAACTTATTGAAGGAAAAATGTCAGAAGTAGTAATTTGCTATATTTCATGTACTCTAAGAAGTAGTGAATTGAAATATGGTGCTACTCAACTTGAATGTTTGGAAGTAGTATGGGCTCTTTAGAAGCAACATTATTACCTGGAAGACCAAAAATTTGAGCTAATAACTGAATGTAGTGCAGTTAAGTCACTCTTAAACATGAAAAATCCTAATATACATATGTTTAGATGGCAATTAGCTGTACAAGAATACAGAGGATGGATGACTATTACACATAGAGCAGGAACCTTGCACTCTAATTTAGATCTGCTATCTAGAGTACCTCTACCCAATAATGATGATAATCCTGCTTATGTTCCTGAAACAGAGATTATTAACATTTATGGCATTTATATTGTAGATCTTGAGGATGAATTTATGCAAACAACTCTTGATAATTATGCTTCAGATCCTGACTTAAGTAAACTTACTACAATATTAAATGATCCATCTAATGCTTCAATGACTGTTTTAATAAGGACATTACCACAAAAGTATAAAGAAGCATTAGAAAAAGGAAAATTTTCCATTGAGGATGGTTTTATGTATTACAGGAAGAAATTAAGAAATGTTATTGTAATTCCCCCTTCAATGAAGGAGTTAATGTTAAGCATATGTCATGATGATATATTAGCAGGTCATTTCGACTTCCATAAAACATTAACCAGAGTAAAAAATACAGCTTGGTGGATTAAAATGTCTGAGGATGTTCAAAAATATATTGAGACATGTGATTCTTGTCAAAAGTTTTAAAGATTAACGGGCAAAAGAGCTGGTTTATTACAACAACTTGAACAACCAAAAGCTTCATGGGAAATAGTTAACATGGACTTTGTGACAGGTTTGCTAATAGCAGGGCATAAGAGGTATAACTCCTTCTGGGTAATTGTAGATAGATTTACAAAAATGTGTAAATTTATTCCTACCCACAAAGAGGTTTCTGCAAAAGACTTAGCTTTTTTATGGTGGACACAAATGTTAAATATAGCAGGTTTCCCCAAAGAAATAGTCTCAGACAGAGATCCTAAATTTACTTCTGAGTTATGGACATCAGTTATGGATGTTTCAGGGTGTCAATTTAAACTTTCTACAGCACACCACCCACAAACTGATGGGCTAGCAGAAAGAATGATACAAACTTTAAAAGATATGATAAGAAGATATTGTGTTTTTGGTCTAGACTTTAAAGACAATGACAAATTCATGCATGATTGGGTAACCCTTATCCCAGGTTTAGAATTTACATACAATAGTACAGTACATTCTGTCACTGGCAAAAAGCCATTTGAGTTATGGTTGGGTTGTGTACCTATTACCCCTGCTAAAACTCTTAATAAATTTGCTAGATTGGATATCCATCAAGGTACAAAATATTTTCTTCAGATGCAAGAATTATGCAGAAAGCATGCTCAAGAATGTATAAATAAGGCATTTGAGTATGAGAAGAAAAGATGGGATAAAGCCCATAAAGAAAAAATGTTCAAAGAGGGTGATGAAGTCCTTATTTCTACACTACATTTCAATTTAAATGGTAATGTTAAATTGAAGGATCCATTCATTGGACCATTTGTAGTTAAAAAGATGGTTGGTAACAATGCTGTTGAGGTTATTTTATATGCTCCATATGATAGAAAACATCCAGTATTTCCTATTTCTCTTATAAAACCATACCATTCTAATGATACTGCTCTATTTCCAAGAAGATCAGGGAGGCATAAACAGCAACCTGAAGAAATAGTTGAAAAGGCAGAAATTGAAAAGATACTTAAAAAGAGACACCTTACTAAAGAAAAGGGAGTTGAGTATCTATTAAGATTTAAAAATAAATCAAGTGAATATGACCAGTGGATTCCAGAAAATGAAATATCTGATCTTAAAAATCTCTTGAAAAAATTTAAATCAAAATAATACTGTTTATTCAGTATATGTATTATAGAAAATTTAAAAAAATTTCTATTCACTCCTTACTTTTAATTAAAATGTCTTAACATTTTTTTATTGTTTTTTTTGGGTGAGGGAGTGTCAGCCTAGATATCCCTAGGACTGAGTATTTCTTATACTTAAAATAAGATAACCTTAAGTAAATTAAGCTTATATCTTAAAAATAAGGTTAAAATAATAATATATATGATTATATTACATATATATAATTATTACTCTATTATATAAATTATAGTAGTTTAAATAGCTTATCCATAGCCTAATAATACTTATTAAGGTGTTAATGGAGTCATAATATACTTATCTTAAGTGATATGAAGTAATTATTGACATACATAAGCTTATATGTATACATAAATCTCATATTCAGTGAAATATGCAGTATATTATGTATATTTAGGTATATAAGTGGGTTTTAGCCTCTTTATAGCCTATAACCTTTGTTTTTCTGCTTATTTTAGGTCATATGGACGTATCCAGTGGACTCACAACGCCTACAGAAGCATAAACAGTTATTTCAGGTGCATACACTCAGTTTGGACAACTTAATCTGCTTCCTTGGATGGATATTCATGTATTTATGGGTTGGGAGGTCATTGCTGGGTTAATATGGATGCTTGGGGATGTTATTGGGGTCTTGGAAATTTCATTTGTTTCCTTTATATGCTTTGGGCTTCATTATATTCTCTTTGGATGAGTTATTTTACCTGTTTCTTTATGGTATCCGCTTTTATCTGGATTTTCTATTTATGGTATGGGTCTGTGTTATCATTAATTGTGATGGAGGGTCCTTACTGGAGGTCTGGGTGTTGAATCTGCTTGAAGTGGATGCCATGGGGAGGTGATGGGCCCTCACAGTGTTGTAATTGCCAGGGATAGCAGTGACATCATCTGGATTGAAGGTCTGTGCACTCCAGTGGATTTTGGTATAAGTAAGGGAGGATTTTGGCATATATTAGACATCACTTACTTACTACAATTCAAATAAACATTATAAAACAATTATTATCATTTAGAAATATATTATAAAGCCTTTATAAATTGATTTTATCTTTATATAAGCTATAACTATATTATATTCATCTGTTTTCCACCACTAGCACACATTTAAATCCAAGTATTGTGAGTTTTATTTGAGTATAACTATTTTATTAGTCTTCCCCTAAGGTTTAATCACTAAATCATTTATTAATAAGTAGTAGGACCATTAATAAATACTATTAAATCATACTTAAATACTAGATACACTGACATAGGGGGTGCAGTGGAGGGGTTTTGAAGCAGTGAAGAGAGAGAGGCAGATAAATTTTTCAGAGGGTGATTGTGCAGGAGGGAGCAATGGATAGAGAGGTGGCCTTTGCCCCAGCACTGGTAACATGTACTTTTCTCTCTGTTGACTGCCCCTGTGCAACAGACCTGACCTTCAACAATAAGAGGATGAAGAAGAAAAAGAGAAGTGAGAGAGTCAGTGTCATTTTGATCAAAAAGGTGTAAAACAACAGAAGAGTGATTTTTCTCTGCTATGGCCTCTGGGCACCTGAGCCAGGAGATGCGGTAGTGAGATTTGAGGGATGCAGGATTGTCCTCAATGATGTAGGAGATGCAGGCCTGATCATTTAAGTCATAGTATGTAGGGACACCATGGGCTACAACTGGGAAGGTGGGAGGCTTGAAAATCAGGCCTTGAGGGATTCAGTCTTGCCAGGTGTTGACCAGGATAAGGTGTTCTTCCTTAGAGGCAGCTATTATCTTGAGGTCATTTGACTTATGGCAAATGACACTTTTGACTTTGATGGTGGTGTTGGTAGAGGGGTTAACAATTTTCTTGGTGACAAGGCAATTGTTGATGAAGGAGAGAAGTTTAGAGTTGGGGAATCCTTTAAGGACAGGGGAAGACAGGTCTGATTGTTTGATGGTGAAGGATGGAAAGGAAACACGGGGAAAAACTTGGGGCATTTGAAGGGCTTAGGGAGTGAGACCAGAGGAGGTAGCTTGGGCAAATGTGGGGCAAGAAGGAGCATTATGGGGGGAGGGCAGGAAAGAATGTCCTCAAGTTTGTTATTAATGGATTTAGCAAAAGAGGGGGGGGGAGGAGGCAGATTCTTGTTGGAAGGTGGAATGGGATGCAAGGGGGGACAAAGCAGAGGCCAGGGCTTTTATGTCAGTAATGGTAGCAGTGTGCACGGAGATGTGTGAGCCATTTCTGGGGGGGGGGTCTCTGATAGTGCCTGATAGATTGTTGAGACAGGAGACAAGGGCATGGGGGTTAGTTGCATGCTCCATGCTCACCAGATAGATGATGCAGGCTACAGGAGCATTTGGGTCCACCAAGAAGAGGAGTGGGATTTGAGGTGCCAATGAGAGGCCAAAGCCAGAAAAAGGGTTGTCAGGGTTGTGGATGGAGGTGTTGAGGGAGACCTCTTGGGTGGGAGGGGGATGGGATTGATTTTTGGAGGAGCAGTGGGGGTGGAGCTTCCATCTGAGCTGGCTACACTACCAGGAGGAGGGAACAGCTCTGGGTGCTGTGCCCTACCTTCAGCCATGGATTGTTGAGACAGGAAAGAGCATCCTAAGGTAGGCAAAGAATACCTGAGTTTCTTGGCAGCAGGGTATTTTGTGGGGATAGAAGGAGGGTTCTGGGCAGAGGGGGATTGTTGGTGACAGGATCAAGATCCATGGTAATGTTGCAGTCTTGGGAGTGAGACTCAGTGAGGGGAGGAGTGGGAGTGGGAGTGGGGTTAGTTGGCAAGAGAGGGGGGAATTCAGCTGCCAAAGGAGGGGCAGGGTTGGGAAGGATGAGAGGAGGTGAATTTTGCGGAGGCGCGTCAATTTGCATGTCGTGGTGGTTCGAGACAGAATGGTGGCACAACAATGGGATTACACCCAGGGGGGAAGAAAGGTGGGGTGGTTCATGCTGGCCATTCCATTCCTTTTGGGGATTTGGAGTGAACTTGAAATCTAAATAAAAATACAAAATCTACATCAAAATCTAAATAAAAATACAAAATACAAAATACAAAATACAAAATACAAAATACAAAATACAAAATACAAAATACAAAATACAAAATACAAAATACAAAATACAAAATACAAAATACAAATCCAACTGTTGTATATTGTTATTGTGATCTTTTTGACTTTCATAAATATTTATGTAATTCTCTCCCTGGTCTTCAACACAGCCCAATGTCTCCCCTCCTTCCATCCGCCTCTTACACCGCTCCTCCTAATCCTTTCCCACATCCTCCACATCAGTCCTTCAAATCCACCCTCAACCTTTCTCAACAGCACACTCTTCTCGCCACCCGTCTTGGCCCCGAGTTTCTGTCCACTCGCAGGGGTGCTGGAGGCTGCAAGCTCACCTACATTGAAGGTTGGAGGGTCATTGCTCTGGCAAACGAGGTCTTTGGCTTCAATGGTTGGAGTTCTGAAGTCAAGTCTGTTGCTATAGACTTCTTGGATTTCGATTCTCAATCTGCACGATGGAATGTGGGCGTCAGCGCCATTGTTCGCATTTGGCTCCCTAGTGGCTCTTCTCATGAAGACCTCGGCTATGGAAAAATCGAAAACTGCAAAAGCAAGGCTGATGCTCTCGACAAGGTGTGTAAATGTGTTTGTTTAACACTTATTATTCGAGTTATTCCTTAGCCATGACCCGATGTTTTGGCTCTTGATTAGTGTAAGAAAGAGGCCGTCACCGACGCCATGAAACGCACCTTTAGAAACTTTGGCAATCTGTTGGGAAATTGTCTGTACGATAAATCGTATCTACAGAATGTCGCCCTTCTCAAAGCTCAAAAGGTTCATATTGGTTTCTTTCTTGCTTTGGCTTGACTATGCGTTTTTTGCTTTGCTTTGTTTTTGTGCTCCTATTGACGTGTTGTTCTTTTTTGATCCAGGAAAAGTTCCTTCCTTCTTCCCTTCATCGCCCTCATTTTGTTCAACCTTTGAAACCAAAACCCGATCTTGATATTGCCCAATCTAAGAACCCTCCCAACCCTGCGTCTGAAAGTGCAACAAAAACTACCTCGGATCCTTTTCCTCAACTTTCTTCCGAAGCGAGTAGCAAGCCTTATGACAATCACGTTAGGAAAAATCCTAATCATCCCCATCATCCTTCTCCTCCTCCTCCTCCTCCTCCTCGGCCTGATCCTCCTACATTATTAGATCCTGACACCAACTCTCTTTATGATCATGACGACAAACTTTGGGAATCAATCAATGAGTCAGATCTTAACCTCCAATTAGGCGAAGGCGAATATTTTGGTGAAAATCTGTCTGGCGAAGTGACTTGTGATTCCATTCTTCCGGACTTGACTTATGACAGTCCATCCGATGAAACAATGACAATAGACAATCCTCCATTGGACCCTCAGCCTCTTCATCAAACTGAACCCACCCATCTTCCTTGTAAATTGAATACAAATAATGTTATTCCTAATCCCGATGCTGCTGTTGCTACGTCTCATACCTCCCACCACTTGAAGCCTGGTTCATGCGATATTCAAAACTTTCCTACCTTACCCCCATCATCTAAGAACAGTCTCAAACCAAAAACTATAAACAGTCCTCTTGTTTCTGCTCACAATAACTTGAAGTCGACTGGTCTGGGTTTGCCTGAAATGCGAGGGGGTGCCGCTGCTGCCGCGGCCATCGCTCATAAAGTAATGGCACAGACTGCATCTTCCTCGGAATCCAATCCTAGTCTTCGGGCGCCCAAACGTGCTGTCACTTCAAACATTGTTTCTAGTTCGGGAAGTGGGTATGTACATCAATCTATTTTCATACACTCACTATCGTAGTTTTTATTTATTTTCGTTTTTTGGAAATCTAATTTGTAATATTCGTTTATGTCTTATCTATTTCCACCTTTTAGAAATGGAACTCGACCTTACTTAAATTTCAAACCACCCATCCCTCAGGCATCTAAAGTCCCCACTCATACAGTAGTCTGGAATCGAAATGAGCCTAATAAAAAAACAGGCGGTGAAAACACCAACATCGGTGATAATAGAAATCACCATCCTTCTCCTCATCCTCCTTCTCATCACCAGCAGCAGCAGCATCATCATCAAAACATAATTCAAACGGAAGGTAGCTATAACAATACCAAAGGAAGGAGAGATGATAATTGTGAATCGACGAGGAATTTATTGAAAAATTCTATGAATGAGCAGCAACAAGCTTTAAGAAATGCTAAAAGACAACGGACTGGGGGCTAATTATAATATACATATTCATATATACCAGTATATACATGTATACCAATATATATGTATATAAAAGCATGAGGAGCGGGATATGGTTAATGGTTTAACGGGTTGATTTCATTCTTAAAAATATTTTCTGTTGCATTAATATTTTAGTCTGTAATATTTAATTATGTTTTTACAACATTGGATCATATATTTATCAATCAATTTAATCACTTTTTTTTTTTTTTTTTTTTTTTTTTTTTTTTTTCAATCCATCCATCCATCTATCCATGCATACGTACATACATCTGAAAAAGAAAAAAAAAAAAAGTGAGTGCCAGGTATCAGATGCCAGTCCTCATCTTTGATTTTTAACTCAGCTTTATCTCAATTGTAAAACTTCAAGAAAGAAAATGTATGCATTAAACATTAAGTATGTACAGTGGCTGGCAACAAGTTTTCGCCACCACCTAATTTTTTATTTTTTATTATTTCCACTGCCATTTTTCTTTCCTCAATACTGCCACCATTTCAAGTGGTTCTTGTAAGCCTCAGTTACTTAAATCCATCATTTTCATACCACCATGTCCACTTTGAGTACTAAAAAAACAACATCTAACGGAGGAAATGAAAGGTATCATGGTTGTCATGTAGAATTGGGGGCTACAATAAGTCTCTTATTTCTTACCCCCATCTCTTTCTCCCATGTTCCACAGTTTGTTCAGTCCTTGAAAGATATTCATCCATGAGGGGGTAGGGGGGGAGGGGGGGGGGGTACCATCAAGATTGCACATCTTCTGAAGTTGATTAGTCAGTTGTCTAGCCGATTTTTATGGTCTTATATGAATACTTTAGTACAAATCCAATAAGTATTAAAATATAACTCAATATAAGGGTCTCAGTAATTTTAATCTCACTAATGATAAATGGTTTACAATCTTATAGTTGGTCAAAAAATAGAGATAATAATTCAAACACTATTCAAAGACTTTTAACAGTACTAATGAAAATGTATTGTAATTTTAATGGTTATATGTTTTAATTGTAATGATAAGGAATGTAGAATGTAAACCCAACAACCACCTCCTTTGATACCCATGAAGTTCCCAATGTTCCCCCTTGATTTACCAATCCTCTACACAGCCAATGATGTCTCAAATTAGAAGTTACACATGCCCATCAATCTAAGGATCAACCAGTATCAAAAGAAGAATCATATCACATGCCAAAATACATAAATAACCAGTGTTAATCCATCAAAATTAGAGTAATAACCAAAATGAGAGTATATGTGTGTAATTCTAAATTCAAAAGACTAAATAAGGAAATAAAAGTACTAAATGTAACACATAATTAAGGGAGATCAACAGTAGAAATGAAAGGTCTAATTATTCCAAATTACTATATGAAATCCCTATTCAAATATGACCAATATTGACTGAGAATCCATTGAGAAACCCAAACTAAGACATGAAATGTGGGGTAACTGAATGCAATATCTTGGCAGGCACTTGCACAGGTAAATCCTTGACTAATTAGGCAATTTTAAAGTTTGGTAGTGAATTATAGGTGCCAATCTTGAGGTTATTAATCAAATTAGTGCATACAATGGGGTCAATGCACTAATAATGAAATTAGGACACTAAATAAGCACCTGTCACTTATTTTAGTGTGACCCCTGAGATGGTGGTTTATTCTAATAATCTTATGTATTACTTATGTTCCCATCACACATATATACACACGTCAGGTCTAGTAGTTGAGTACTTAGTTAAGTCTATGATGTTAAACATCTACACCCCCCTGCTCAACTACATTCCGCCATCCTAAAAAACTACTGTAAACATTGATTAGTTGTCTAGATTTTTCTACTAAATTAGGACCTAGGTTTTTTGTCAATATATCAGCCTTTTGTTCTTTTGTTCCAATCCATTTTATTACAGCCCTCTTCTTATGTAGTTGGGAATTAACATAGAAAAAATTCCTTTCCATGTGCCGAATTCTCTTGTTCGATGGTTGATCAGCTGCTACTTTAATAGTAGATTCATTATCACAATGTAGTGTTGTTATAATTTCATTACCTGTCATGTCCTCTAGCATATTCTTTATCCACATTGCTGTTTTTGTTATTGCTGCTAAAGCCGCTAGTTCAGATTTGCAAGTAGACAAGGCCACTAATTGTTGTCGTTTAGATGTCCAATTTACAGGTACTCCCATGTAGCATATAAGTCCTCCATTCGTACATCTGGCTAGATCATCATTCCAGTTTGCATCGCCATATGCGTCTAGTTCTTTTCTTTTGTCTGGAAAAATATGGAACATACAGTCTTTAGTTGTGAGTACATATTGAATTAAATGTGTTAATGCCTCCCAATGTTGCTCATTTGGATGATTAGCATATCTTGCTAGGTAGTTTACTGCAAAAGAAATGTCAGGCCTAGTTGCAACAGCTAAATAGTTCAAAGAGCCTATCAAACTTAAAAATTCAGTATTCTTTAATTTTTCTCCAATACCTTTTGATAGCTTACAATCTTTAGGTAATACTGTTGATTTTCTAATTGGTTCTCCTTCAAAACGGTCAGCAATCTTGTTAATCAGTAATTGTTGTGAAAGAATGAAACCACTTTGTTTACGTACTACTTTAACCCCTACAATGTTATTTAATTCTTCTTCCCATTTTATTGTAACTAATTCCGATAGTTGTTTTTGAAAAATTTTCAATATTTCCTTTCTTGAACCTGTTATAACTCCATCATCTACATGAATCCATAAGGTGCCATCATTTGCTTGATCTTGAAGTATGTATAAAGAGCTGTCGTAGTAGCTTGGAATATAATTCATTGAACGTAATTTTTAATTATATCATTAGCCTCATCTTTTGTTTCAATTATTTCTACGTTACCATAGCTAGAACCAATATCTAACATAGTTAAGAGATACTTACCTTTATTTGTTGTCGTTACTTCAAAAGGACCCATTAGGTCAACCACCAAAGTTTCACCAATAAGATGGAATCTATTTGAGGGATTTATGGGATCAGAACGTTTTGATTTAGCTAATTTACAGTCTTCACAATCTACCATGCCTGTTGGTAAATCTTCTGGGATACCTTCACCAAACTTCCCTTTGAAAAGTTTTCTGATATTCCTCAAACTTCGATGTCCAAATATCCTATGCCAATATTTCAAACACTCTTCTTTATCTATGTCAAGTTTCACTTTTTCAGCTTTATAAGGTGGATAATATTTTAATTTCATTTCGGAAGAACAGCTATCTACAAGTTGACTTTTATCAATTACTATTTCAAGTACATGTCTTGGGAATGGTCGTGGTAGTGTCCAGCTCCTGTTGTTGAATTTTGCAGTAAACATTAGAATGTTATTGTTAGAAAATATATCCATGTCTCTTGAAGAAAAAGATATCCTACACCCAGCCAATATAAGTGAAGCTTGTGAAATAAGGGTGCCACTTGCTTTTTCACAGTAATAAACATTTTTTAATTCGACACTATTCCCATTCGGCGCAGGGAAGATCAAAGAACCTTTTCCTGTGATGAAATTTTTGTTCCCATTAGTTGCTACTTTGAGGGGTATATGTAATTTTAGAGGAACATACGAGGAAAAGTTAGACATATTGCCTGTGACGTGATGAGTAGCGCCGCTATCTAGGATTGGGAGAGGTCCATCATCTGAAATTGAAAGCTTTTCAATATGAATCTCCGATGGTTCCTTGGAATTGTCAATTTCCAATAGTCGTGTTTTTATATTTTTGTTATCTTTGTTGTAATTATGTCTATAGTAGTCTGCTTTACGTTCATCAGTTTGTTGTTGTTTCTGAGGTGGTGGTGGTTGTTGCCATGGAAATGGAGGTGGGTAGGAAAAATTTGGAAATATGGGATAAGAATTGTTTGGTGTGAGTGTGGGGTAAAAAGGCATTGGATAATGTGCTGTATATGAAGGTGTATGTTGAAAATGAGATGAGGACGATTGTTTTTGTGAAGATCGACAGTCTGCTGCAAAATGCCCAGGTCTGTTACATCGATAGCAAACTGATTGTTGTGTTTGTTTTATTGCATCAACTTCAATTAAATCCGGTTCTTCACTTTTTTGTAATGTAGATTTGTTGATACACCACACAATATGGGGGGCGGACTTGCTAGTGAGTCCGCAACCTTGGACCCAAACTCACAACAGATTGAACACACATTGAGCTATTGATAAAGGAACCATACAATCAGGAATGAACACCACTCAGCAGAACAGTTTTAGGTGGGTGTTCAAGTAGAGTTCAGTTTGGGTTCAGTATGAGTTCAGTCTGAGTTCCATCTGAGTTCCATCTCAGTTCAGGTTGAGGACTTGCTAGCAAGTCCACCCCCTATATTGCGTAGTGATAGTTATAACTTTTTCTTTTTCTGTTTTTATCTTCAATTATTCTTGTCCTTGTGAGTCAGTAATTACTCTTGAAATTTCTTTTGATGATGGTATTTCATTGACTTGATACAGCATACTAATTTGATTCATAATGTCGTCTTCTAATCTGGGATCGCCCTTTGCTTGATTTTGAAGCATTAAACCTATGATGTTGTCTACTGTCAATTCCAGTCCTGAAGCCCGCATAGTCCTAAATTTTTTGTATATAGCTTGTGTAAATTCCACACCTGAGGGAAAATCAGCCAATAGTAGAGATAAGGTGTCTTGCCATAAATTCATGTGATGAATTCGAGTGCTCTGATTAAAATGAGTAACCAAAAAGGCCAATAAGTCAAAAGCTGTTGGGTAATTTCCATTAGAAATTAGTTCTTGAACTGAATCGTAGACACATTCAGTTAATATTTTGTGAACTAGATAATCCTTGTGCAAATTTATTCTCCATTTTCGGTTGTCAGCATAGTATTCGTCTCTAATTACTTTTCCAAGTAATTTTCGTATCTTCATTATCCACAATTGAAAGTTGTCCCCAGTTGAATTTAATTTTGGAGTAGCATCAATCCATGATTTAGCCTTCATTAGTTTAGCAAATGCATAATCCTCGTCCCATCCAGTTTCTGTGTACGTCAATATCCTACATGGTTCACGAGTCTCGTTATTGTGGGACGTAGGGTCATCTGGTGGAGTTGGCATGGCTTCTGTCGATCTTCTATTATGTCTGGATGACGATGATGGATGAGACATAAGAAGATATAGAGATGAGATGAATAATAATAATAAAAAAAAATATGAAAAGAAAAAAAGGAAAAAAAAAATATAGAATAAGATAAAAGGAAAGAAAGAAAAAAATTAAAAATTAAAACAGAAGACAAAAAAGGAAAAAAGGAAAAAATTTATTTATTTTTAATTTTATTATTATTATTATTTTTTTATTACACAATCAATATTCTCGGCAATTGTGTGCGTCCACAGCAATTGGGTTTATCACTCTTGATTTCAGGATACTAAAATCAACCTAATCTATTGATGATGTTGGGCAAAGCCTCTTTTTGTAATTTATTTATTTATCGTTATATTTTATTTTATGTATTTTATTTGTTTTATTTATTTATTGTTATGTTTTATCTTTTATGTATTATATTATATTTCTTTTTATTTTATTTATTTCAGTTATTTATTGTTGTTTTTTATTGTTATGTATTTGATTTGTTTATTTTTATATATGTTTAATGAGGAAAAAAAATGATATAAGAAGAAAGAAAAAAAGGTGAAAGAAAAAAAGAAGAAAAAAAAAGAGAAAGAGAGAAAGAAGAAAAAAAAGAGCTGAGAGGGAGAGCCGCGAGCAAGAGCGAGAGCGAGAAAAAAAAGAGGAAATAAAATTAAAGAAAATAAAAGACAAATCCCCTAAGGTAAGGACACCCGGCTTTGAAAGAAAGTGATTTAAAAAAGGAAAAAAAAATAATGATTTTTTTAATGTAAGCAGGAAATGCCCATAACCTGAGATGGTGGTTTATTCTAATAATCTTATGTATTACTTATGTTCCCATCACACATATATACACACGTCAGGTCTAGTAGTTGAGTACTTAGTTAAGTCTATGATGTTAAACATCTACAACCCCCATATTGGGCATACAAAGTGAGGTAATTATAGTGTTAAATTGCTAACTAATTTTCTAAAAATGAAGCTATTCATGTGGGACAAAAGCAGGCAGTATGTGGCCAGTACATACACAGAAGCCACTTCTGGCATAAAATAACATCAAATTTGAAAAGTGTTATTTTTATGCATTTAAATAGCCAAATCAATCATTCTGATTAAGACAAATTGATCTTTCATGGCACATTTTTAATATTATTAAATTTATAGCACATATATTCAACTTTTAAGTGATTTAAAGCACATTTCTTATTTTTTCCATAAAACAATGAAAACAACAGCTTTAGGTCTACTTAAAAATTATTTAGCCTTATGTTTAAGGTTCTTAAGATTACCCTAAAATATTTCAACTTAATATTAAGTACATAAGACTTATAAAAGTTGGATATATGCATGTATATAAGGTATTATAATGGCATATATTGTATTTAATTATTAATTTCAACTATGTATACATCTTGTATACCCTTATTTATTGTTCCCATGTGTACTACATGTGCTTAAAATATTTTTTGAGCAATTTTTACTTAGTCCTGGGAGTATCCAGACTAACAGATAATTTTATGAAGTTTATTCTACAGAGGATGTAAGCGTTTGTAGAAGCCTCTTGGGGGCCTGCTGGTTGGTGAACAGGGAAAGAGTTTTGGTTAGTTATAATGATTAGATATTTTGGAATCTTGATCTGCTGTTTAGCTATAATACATGTTTGAAATGAAAAGTAAGTGGTTATTTGAGAGAAATGTGAGTTGAAAGAAAAAAAATTTCTTGGGGTGGTGAAAATGAGTAGTTGGTCACTGCACTTTCATTGTGCACCAGTTTGTACAACATCAATCAAATCAGGTTTTATTTTTAATTTTTTAATTTTTTTTAATTTTTAATTTATTTTTAATTTTTTAATTTTTTCTCTCTTTATTTTTTGTTTTCCTTTTTTTGAATCACACATGAAAGTTTTAAGAATTGGTAAGCATCTAGGTAAAAGGTTTCAGGATTTTTTTTTGTTTGTTTGGAATATTTTTGATATGTATTGGCTTACAGAGAGTGGGTTTATCATGTTATAAGGTAATTGTTGTTGTTGTTGTTGTTGTTGTTGTTGTTGTTGTTGTTAATTGATTGTTTTAAGAGGCTCGTTGATATTGGTTCAAAATTTTTTTTTAAAAAAACAAAAGAAAAAGAAAAAAAGAGTGGTATATATTGTTTTATAAGATTATTCTTGTCTTCATAAGTTTTTTTTTTTAAAAAAAAGATGCTTTATCCATTTATTGTGACAGCTTCAGACTGTATAGCTTTTTATTATAATTTCATTTTATGAAAGTTAATGTTAGCCTTCTCCATCCTATTTTTTTGTCTACCATAAAGTTAGAGTTATAGTTCATGTAGTGTAGTGGTGCAATGAGAGAGTCAGTAGAATATCATATAACATTTATGTATATGGGATTTGAGTGAAATTTAATGATCTTTTTGGCACAAAAAATGTAGATTGGAAACAAATGTATTGCAGGTTGTGCCTGTATCAAAAGTAAGTTGTGGACCTATAACTTACCTATAATAAAGTAAAAACAATGGAGCTTGAGGTGATTGTTTTATTGGTTATCATTTTTAGTGCTACAGGATAATCATCTTGTACTATTAGGATAACTATTATATACTTGAGGCCTTGGTGTAGTCTAGACATATCATATTTAAACAAAAAGCTCTTTTTTTGATTGCCTACCTTCTGAATATATTATCCCTTGATTACTTTATTCATATGGGATTCTAAAATAAAATGATTTAAAAAAGTATATAGCCAACCACATTTTCAATGTAGAGAAGCTAGCTACTAGATGTACAGATAAGGTGGAACCATAATTGATTGAAAACTTTGTGTATGAATTTATATGAGAATATTTGAATCATGTGAGGAGATCAAGTGTGATTTTTTTTCTGATTGAGACCCAATTATACAATGAGGTAGAATGAATTAATATTAGGTTCCTATATTTAAAAAACCAGTTTAAAAGAAAGATGATCATTCTGTGTTGCTATGGAGCATAATCCATCATATAAAATCACTGTTTTTATTTTTTATTTTATTTTTATTTTTTTTTGCCTTTCTTCTTTTCTGCTTTTGTAAATCTTAGTAATTAAAATTGTGCTACCTGCATCAAAAACTTCTTTTATAACTCTTTTTTTACTGAAATTTTAATGCTTTTTGTTTGAATACTTTGAAATAAAATGTGTGTTTGAATGCCTTGGGGGGAGAATATATCTAAATCTTAGTCATTAAGATTTGGTTTGTGCTTGAAAAAGTTACAAGATATATAGTTTGTTTTGGGATTTCTGATTCTTGACTATACAACACCATTGAATATGCATGATTTGTAGCTCCCTGGATGTTAATATCTGCTTTAACTACTTCCAAGACATTTAGATTAAGACATAATATGATGAGAAGTTGAGATTTGAATGCATAGACCCAGAGACAAGATGAGAATCACAGAAACATATTATTTAGTAAATAAATGAGTGGATAATGTTTTCAATTTGAAAAAATAAATCAAGTGAATGTTTTGTGTTAGGTCTCAACTGCACCACAGTATCACCATGTATATAGATATAGCACTCAACTGAACAAATTAATAAAAATATTGTGATTAACAAAATATGAGTCTCCCTCATAGCCCACCAATAGGTTATGAACCTCCAGTGCACAAATGAAATGAATTTTAATTTCTTCTCTTCTTCCCTCTTAGACTATCAGTCTTTGTCAGATTGCCTTTTCAGCATTTCAAATCTCATGTAATCTCTCTTAAACCATCACTTTTCCTGGTTTTGTTTTATTTTGGTTTATTTTTTTCTCATTTTGTTTATTTTTTTTTCTCTCTTTCATTTCTTTCAGTTTCATTATGGTGATTAGGTAAGGATTCTCACAAGATCCTTATTAATGTGGTGTGGGTGCACATCCATCCAAAAAACTTTTAATTTATTTATTTCCTTTGATTTTCCTCCTTTCCTGTCTCTTCTAAATTTCTTTTATACTCTTTTTTCTCTCTCTTAAACAAAAAAACAAAAACCAAAAATGGCGCCAACACACTAAAATCACTCATGAACCTTAGCTCCAAAACCAATACCAGCATCAACATCAAGTCCAAACAATCATCTTCCTTCTCCAAAGAAAACTACTACAACAACAAACCAGTGTCAAGAAAAATATACTGCCACACCTGTTCCACCTCAATACCAAGGCAACAATGATGAAGAACTCTTTTAATTATACCAAGAAGAAAAAGACCAAGAAATCCCTTCAGAAAATTAAGATTACAGAAAATACAGAGCGGCTTCTCACAATGCAGTCAGAAAAGCTGTCACAGATACAACCCATGACATTTGAAAAGAAATGATGAATTGGCCAAGCAAACTCAAAGAGGATGGTTCCGACTTTTAAATATTGCATAAAGAACTCCAGTTGATACTCAATGATCACATCATCAATTCTAACATTTAAACATTTCCAAACCAATCCAAAGGCTCTGCAAGAAATAGAATAGTAAAATTCATCCTTCTCAACTTGGTAGACCTTGTGCACACAAACTAGAACACACATATCTGAATTGGTTCATCAAATATATTGGGTTTTTGTAATATTTAGAGCCTAGATTGATGAGTTTCTCCATAGCATTCAGTTCTTCCACTTGGGATATTTTTTTGAGAACACTTTTTTTGTGTCTAAATGCTGTAATACTTGGTGCTACATCTATTATCTGTGTCCACATTTTTGGACCAATAGAATCATTGAGAATTTCTCTTTCTATGAATTTTTCAATAGATGTTTTTGAAGCTCCTCTTCTTTCCAAGAAATTGGAGTCACCTGTGAAGTCAGAAATAACTCCTCATATTTTCTGATACCAATAACTGTAATTTATCTATCATCTTGAAACTCTGTAGTAAGACTCTTACAGTCAACTTTCTGTAAGCAGAATCCAAGGGAGTTGGATAAACCTTGGAGAACCCTGTCCCTTTAAGTAAATAAAGAGTTCACAATTAACTAAGCTCAAATTTATACTTGATAATAAATGAATTTTTGACCAGTTTTTTTAAATTTTTGAGATGTAGAATCTGTTTTCTTTAAGTTAAAATAAAGAAATACAACAATAAAGTTGTACTGAGAAACATTATTCAAATGATTGAATTTATATGTCTTTATAAAGTTTTTATTTTAGTGTAAAGATGTTAGAATTGAGTCCCTGGAGTTGAGAGCTTTATAATGATACCCTATATATATAAATTAATGAGATTTTGTGTAAAATTTATGATGAGTTATAAAAAATGTTATATTTATAAGGGTATTACAAATTGTAAAATATTATGTTAAAATGATAGTGTTTATTCATTATAATTTTTTATTATTTGTGTTATATTGTTAGATTCTCAGTCTAATTTTAAGTTCCCAGCCTTTATATGCATAGTTCAGTCACATGTCCCCTTTTCCCTTCCAGAGTCTGTCCAAACATTCCTGGAGTTCATACAGAGTTCATCCAGACATTTCAGAGCTTGTACAGACTTCTGGACTTAATTAGAACATTAAAACCTTAATTAAAATCTAAAAAAAATATAAAAGATAGGGCTATATCTGTGAGCACTCCATCCAATTTTGGTAGCCTGTGCAACACTATTCACTGAGTTAAAAATCATCAAAAGGAAGTAAAATATCAAAAATCAAAAATAATCAAAAATAATTAAAAATATAAGAAAAAAAGTGAAAATTCCCCAAAACATTCTAAATTTTCTTTAGACTCCTGAACTTTTTTACCATTGATTGATAAGCCTATAGCTGAGTTCTCTGACTGTTAAATAACTATTTCATCTTGATTAAATTATTAGACAAAATTTTCACCATATAACCAACCATTTTCTTTACAATAAAATTATTATAAATCAAATATATCCCTTCAAATATCCATAATAAGTGACCCATATTAATTTCAAAGTATCTTTTAGTGACATACTAAACTTTAGACTGCAACAATATGTGTTTCCAGTCTTTGAGTAATATTCAAGATTCTACAATGCTATCTCTGATGTATGCATCTTCTTAAATTGGTAGCTTTACTCTTGCATAAGGTTTTACTTCTACATATGTATTAAATTCATCATCATTGGCATAGTTTTTGATTCTGGGGACTTTTTATATTTGGGGTTGTTGCGGGATTGAGATTTTTTGTCTTCCCATGTGTGTCTCATAGTCTTGAGGAGTGGGTTTTTGATTTGATGGAATCATGTTGATTGGTTTGGTGAGATAAGAGGAAAAAATTAGAAAAACAGAAAAAAGACTAGAGAAATAGATGAATATTAATAAAAAATATGGAAAGAAAAGGATAGGTTCAAAAGAGAAAAAAGAGGAGAGAGAAAAAGAAAAAAAAACTTAAGAAGAAAGAAAACAATTTAATTTAAATTTCATATATTTGTATTATTATTTTATTTTATTTTGCTTTTGGAGTGATATGGAAAGTATCACACTTTGATTCTTGGCAAGAGCAACAAAATCATTGCTGTATTTATATTTACTTTTATTTTAACTTTATTTTGGTAAGACAATAGGGAAAAAAGGTAGAGAAGAGAAAAAAAAGAAGAAAGAAAAAAAAGAAGGATAAGATTTTAAGAGAAAAAAATTAAAAAAAGAAAAAGTGTTTTTTCAATGTTGTAGTTGATGAGACCAGGTAAAATTTGATTATTGATAGGTTTTTTTTGGCTGATGAGACCTCTTTTTTTGTTGGCTGACAAGACCATTTTTGAGTCAATAATAGGCAAAGAAATAAAGAAGGGAAAATGAGTAAAAATTTTTTAGGTGCAAGAGCCTATTACCTATTGTGGAAGCTTAGTAAGGTGGTGGTTTCTCAATGTAATGATCCTTATCTCATAGCAGTTTTGTTGTTGCTATATATCTATTGTACCGTGGCATAGTCAAGACCTAACACTGGTGACAGCCTGAAATCGCTCCAGCAAAAACCTAACTTTTTAAAATTAGTAATTACCTGCATCTTTTTCAACTATGCATTCTATTAATTCAACAAAAGCCTAGCTTTTCACACTACCAACACCATTTTTTATGCTGTAGAAAAAGAGAGTTCTATAGTACTAAGCTATAGACACAATTTGAGATGGGTTGTTACTCATATCCAAAAATAATTTAAGACAGAAGGGCCTGCCACTCTAATTTTTAAAGACAGTAAAAACACAGATAAAAGTGTGGTGGAGAAAAGAAGAGTAGAAAAAATACTTTATAAGAGACCTTTTTTTAAAAAAAAGTAATATATTTTAAGTATAAGTAGTCCTATTTCTGAATAGATCTATTCTTAGTTAGGGCTAGTATTCTCAGTCACTCCCACTTTGAAGCACTCTCTCCAATAATATCCTTACTGTGGTAATAAAATAACTCTACAGCGCTACTTCTGGTTATGTACACCTGCTATTCACACAAAAATAAAATATAATCACATTTTTCTTTTATCTCTAAAAAAATACTCTATATCTAATTTTCTATTAAATCTCCTCTTTTATTTAAAGAGTGAGTTCTCTTTTATGTACACTGTATGTCTAGTGCCCTCCCCAATTCCCTCCTTCCATGCTGCTTTTCCCACACAAGTTTAATGCTAACCTAAGTGTATAAAAAGGTAATCTAACTATCTCCGTAATCTAAGCACAGAATTAGTATCAGCCCATTCTAATAGTGTTTGAATTATCAAGGAAAAATCAACTATTAGTGCCTTACACTACACCTCCTGAGATCCTTAGCTTTATACTAAGTACTGTACTCATTTTTATACTTATAATGGAATATGTGCTTGCTGTGTGATTATCCTTTAATAGTGAAATCCTCAGCGCTGAGTAAGTACCCTCCCCTTTCTAGAGTCTTACTTGTATTTCTTTTATCAATCACTGCCTACTTGCTCTGCTTGCTAATTGCTCATTTTCTAGTTTCATGTTTGAGCATCCCAATAAGTTTCTATAAGCAATGGGTATCTTTAGATTTAAATTCAACTACCATTGCAATGGTCTAAGTTTGAAACCTATAACCTCACTTTATTCTGCCTCCTAAATCATACTCTTGTCCTATAGTCTAGTATACACTTTCCTCAAAGTTCTTATTGCTGCCACCTATATATCCATACTGCACTAAAAAACTGTGTGAAGAGAGTCTAATTTTTCTGCAATTTTGAAGACCCCTTTGTTGTGCTTGCTGAAAACTGCAACATTTCTGCATTACTGAAAGATTTGTACAATAATGCCACAAGGTATAAAAAATGCATAAAAGGTATGTAACAGTTGCAAAATAAATAAATAAAAATTCTTATGTCCCCTAGTAATCAATAATAATTGTTATGTATTTTTTACACAACCATTATGCAACTCTTATGCCATTTAGTGTAACAAAAAAATTTGGTAGTGTCAAATCATTTTACTTACAACTAATAGCTATCTAACACTAACATTTACAATAAAGAATAATGGCAATCTAACTCTAACCTTTAAAGACACATGGTGATCATGATTAATCCCAAATTATTTAAGGAAACATTCCTGGGAAAAAATAATAGCTGTCTAAAACTAGGCAAAGATAGGTTAAGAAGCATCTGGATGGTTTAATTGGGGGTATGAAGTACTTGAGGCTTTCTGTGAAGCAGATAGCATTTCTGGTTATTTTTGATAAAAAAATTGTCAAAGGGTCTCTTGGTCTAGAAGGTTTTTAAAGAGGTCCAACAGGGAAAATAGGTGGATTTTTGGGCTTTCAAAGTCAAGGTACGTATAATTTTTTCCTTTTATTTAATTTACTCAAATTTAAAGAGGTCAAATTTTTTATAAGTATTATTATTATTACTGAGTAGATTTATGTGGTAGTAAAGACTAAAACAATAAATGATAGTAATAAATATTTGTTTTTAATAGTGGTTTAAATAAAATAAGTAAGTAATGAATGTTCCAAAACAACCAGAAAGGGAGGCCTTTTATAGGCAAAGGTGAGACGAAGCACAGACTTAAAATCCTATATACAGGAGTATGAGAGAAGAAGAAAGAATATTCCAGGAAAATATTTTCAAATAATAAGATTTTTCTAAAAAGAATGTGTTTAAAATCTGTATTTACAGAATATGTCAGAAATAAATTGTTTTATTTAAAATTTACAGTAAGTGTCATTTTTAAATAAGTAATTTGAATTTTCTGTATATATTTATTTTAATTTTAATATTAAGTATTATTTCTCTTAACCTGTCATTGAGCATGGTGTTAGAAATAAAAATAAAAATAAAATAAAAATATAAAGGACATTTACTATTAAATTTAATTATTTACTAACTTTACTTTTTTTTAACTAGTAAATTTATTATAAGTAAGTTTAAAGTAAATATATTATAATTAATAATATATAAGAAATAAATAGGCATGGCTTCATCCATTAAATAATTAATTATTTCACTGGGTAAGTCTAGCAGCCTGGCTGACACCCCCCCACTCTATAAAAACAATAAAAAAATTCTATGATTTTTTCTTTTTATGTTTCTTTAGTAGAGTAGGAAGATTAGATATCTCCTTCCCAGGTATCTAAGAATCATATTCAGAAGATTTGTTCTTGAATCTCAATAACAATAAATTACTCAACTTTCTTCTATAATATAGATATCCCTCATCAATTGAAAATTTACCTTTTTCCAAAGCCTTCTGGTACTTTGGTGGAACGGTTTTAATTAATGCTTGTATTGAAGCATTCTTTGGATCATTTAATATGGTACATAACTTTTTTAAGTCAGTGTCCTTATAATATGAATCTAGGATAAGCTGTAATAGCTCTTACTCCATATCAACCACATATATCCCATGAATATGAATAATTTCATCCTCAGGATCATATGCAGGATTTGAGTCATTATTTGGTAAAGGTAACCTTGATAACATATCCACATTTGAGTGAACAATACCAGCCTTATGAATTATTGTCATCCTCCCTCTGTATTCTTGAACAGCTAGCTGCCATCTGAACATATTTCTGTTAGGTTTTTTCAAGTTTAAGAGGGATTTAACTACACTGCAGTCAGTGACAAGTTCAAATTTCTGGTCATCCAGGTAATAATTTAGCTTCTCTAAAGCCTACACTACTTCCAAACACTCTAGTTTAGTTGCACCATATTTCAATTCACTATTTCTCAAGGTTCTTGAAATATAACAAATTACTACTTCTGATAATTTATCATTCATCACTTGTTTCTGATGGAGGGCAGCACCAAGACCAATAAAAATGGCATCAGTGTATAAAACAAATTGTTGATTAAAGTCAGGTAAAGCAATAATTGTTTCTGACATCAAAAAATGTTTCATAGTGTCAAAAGCTCTTTGTCTTTCACTATTCCAGACAAAAGCAACATCTTTCCTAGTCAATTGGGTAAGGGGTAAGGCTATGACCTGGTAATTTTTAATATAATGTCTATAGTATCCACACATTCCCAAAAAACTCTGGAGCTCTCTAAATGTGGTAGGAGCCTTCACCTGTTGTATGGCTGCCACTTTGTTTTGGTCAACACATATATGTAACCCTGAAACAACATGAACAAGTACTTTTAAGGAATGAAAACCAAATTTGCATTTCTTCAAAGCAAGTGTCATATTTATCTCATCCATCTTATGGAACACTTTACACAGGTGGCTAAGATGTTCCTCAAGTGTTTTAGAGAATATAATGAAATCATCATTATAAACCATCAACCATCCTTCAATTATTTCTTGATGGAATGTGTTATCCATAACTTTTTGAAAAACTGAAGGGGAATTTTTAGGGCCAAATGGCATCCTAAAATACTTATAAATACCCATATGAGTAGCAATTATCAGGAAATTCTGAGAATTCTTTGCAAAAGGTACCTGGTGATATCCCTTGTTACCATCCAAAAGCTGATATATTTAGCACCTTGTAGGGTAGCATGTATAGAGCTAATTCTGGGTAAATGATAGATATCATCAACAGTATAGGTCTTCAATGCTTTATAATCACCACATAACCTGGCTTTATCTTTCTCATAAGAAATTAAGAAAGGTGAGATAACACAATATTTAGGTGTTTCAACTACCTTTTCAATAATATTCATTTTTAAAAGGGTAGAGATATTGTCTTCAATATCTTTTCTCTTTGTGGGAGAAGCAGGAAAAGGCTTCATTTTTAAACTAGGTGGTATTTCAGATAATGGGCAAGGTAATGAAAGCTTCATTTCTTCTTGTACCAATCCTAATTCATGTGACCCATGAGCGAAGGCCATAGGAAAAGATTTTATAAATTTAATGATGGAATCTTTATACTCACCAGAAATTTGTTCTCCAAAAGAAGCATTGTCAATTTCAGACACAAGGGCAGGAATTTCTTTTGTAGGTCTTTCTTTATATTGAACTACAGAATGACATGTGTTCAATCCTGGTGTTAATAATTTTCTGGGGGAGGAAATCTTAAATTTTCTCTTCCCATTCATCCCCATTATGAAGCATTGGTTTGAAGGATCCAATTTTATGCCATACTTGGTTAAAATATCCTTTCCTACGATGAACCAACTGCTTAAGTTATCATTTTTCATGACAACAAAATAAAATATAGCTCTTACAAAACCATGGTTATATTTGAAAAATACTGTGGCTTTGTATTTACCAATGGTGGAAAGACAGAGCCATAACCTCTCCAGTTCTCAGAAATGATAGGCATAAGTTTTGATTTATAATCTTGGTCCACTGAAGCAAGTTCTTTTTCAGATACTACACTTCCTCCAGCTCCAGAATCCAAAAAAACCTCAATGTTGGTTCCATTGATCAAGACTGGTGCCTTGAGAGGGGCAATAACAATTGAGCTGTCCTCAAGGTTTTTTATGATCTCAGCATCCTCTACTGTAGATAAATCATTATTCTCAATATTAATAGTATTCAAATAATGAATATCCTCTTCCAGCATCAAAATTTCCTGATGAGATTCATAAGAAATATTGCTGGCACAATCACTTGAATTATCATCCAGTGCTATTGTGTCATCAGCATGTTCCTCTGTTTGTTCAACAAGATTGATCTTCTTGTCCCAAACATGGCCTTTCTGCCAAGGCTTTCTGCACTTGAAGCAAGTGTTTGTTGCATACTTTTTAGGTGCAAAAGGGGCAGAAGGTTTACCAAACTTTTCCAGAGGTTTCTGTTGGTAATTGGAGGGTTTCTCCAATGGAGTTCTAGGAATGAATATTCTAGCATCATACTAGTTGTTTAGAAGGATCTCATTACATGTATTAATGAAAGAATAAGGTTCTCTGGAGAACTCAGTCCTAGCAACTATCAAGTCTCTCAAAGACATGGGTAATTTATAGAGGATCCTGTCCTTCCATAGCTAAAACTCCATATTTGGGTCCATTTCCCTCAAGAGTTTTACAAGTTTCATCAGGAACTCAATAGGTTTTTCAGTAGAAGAGATATATCTGGTTTCTTCATACTGCCTTTTTTGAGCTATCCTAAACTTGGAGCCACCAAATTGTGCTTTAATTAAATTTTTCCAATCTTCCCATGAGTAGTCATTTTTATCCAACAGAACAGATTCATACCACATTAGGGCTAAATTTGTAAATAAAGAAATTAATTTAGACACACTTTCCTCATCTGGGATTTTGTAAGAATTTTTTAAGTTATCAATCCTGCAAATGAGCTGCTTCCAATCAGAGGAAGAGTCACCATCAAATGTTGGATACTGGTCAAGTTTTGGCCAATTATTTTGATTTGATGTAGTCTCCTTATTACAAGATTTTTTCTGAGTGAGAAGGAGCTGTAAATTCTCCAATTGGACAGTAATTTCATTGTTTAATCCTTCTTTGGAAGATCCAGGTAAATCATCAATTTTTGATGGAAACTCAGTGATATCAACAGGCATTTCTAGAACTAGTTTCACTTTGGATGAACTAGGAATAGGTAAAATTGGGGTATCCTGCACCATATTTTCTTTCAAAGAAATGTCAGAAAACTTTTGATCATGTAACAATGAATTAAATTTCTCTTCAATGGTTGTTAATCTGGGGTTCACTCTTGGAATACTAGATAAACTCTCATTGATGGTTGCAAAAGATAACTGGTTCTTATTTTGAAAAGATGAATAATGGTCACTCAATCTTTTCAAGTTCAACTTATTTCCATCTATCTCCTGGAAACAGATGGACACAGTATCTTGTAATATAGACAAATCATTCTTGATATTTTGCCATAAAGAAACTTTCTTTTCATGAGTTACTTTGTAATTAAATAAATCATCAGAAACTCTCTGTAATTCACTCCTCAATGATTGGTAACCCTGTTCAGTTAACAAACTATTAAATTTCTGAGTCAATGGAATGTTTTTCATAATATGATTTTGTTTAGCAACAATATCCCTCAAATATTCATAATTAATTTTTGCTACATCTGGAGTATTTCTCAATAGGGAAACAGAATAACTTTCCAGACTCTCATAAAACTCAGGATCAAGTGTCTCATCAATAACAGCAATATCAGGATCTATCATTGAAGTAGCAATCAAAACCAAAGGATTAGATACATTGGAATATTGAGCAATTTGTCTACTACTATCAGCCTCTACTTGTCTCACAGTTTCATCTCCTCTTCCAGAATTACCTGAAGGAACTGAATCTGCAACAAGAAATGGTACTTGAGATTCAATAGAGGGGCTTACCATGGTTTGGGCAAGAATTGAATGTGATTGTTTTTTCTCTTTCTTCCTCCTTGATAAGGGTGAGGAGGTGTGGGGTTGAACTGATTGGTTCTTGACAGACCTGCCTGAGGTACTTGTTGTTGTTGTTGTTGGGACAGATAATCCCACTGGGTGTTCAGCCAATCCCACTGCCACTTTGAGACTTCCACCTTTTCTTGTTTCTGGGGAGCCAATTGTGGAAGGCCTCTTGGGGGAGGAGGAGGTCTCCTCTTCTCTTGAAGGAAGGACTCTATTTTTCTTACCTTGTCTTCTAGAGAATCTGTTTTTGACCTCAGATTGAGGTTTTCTGACCTTAATTCCTTGATGTGAGTGGATAGATTTTTGACTTGCTGATTCAAGGGCATCTTTTTTATTTTGAAGCCTTTTGGAAGCTCTTCTGGGGGTTTGATAGAAGGCTTTTGGTCCTGAGAAGTTGCCTCCACTAATATTTCCACTTTCTGCATTTCTACATCCTGATTGGTCCAGTAATTGATTAATTTGAGCCAGATTTGTAGTCAAAGGAGAGCTTACAGAAGAAGCTTCATCATAATCAATTAAGTCCAGTTCCTAATCACGGCCAGCAGAAGCACCTTGATCAATCATAGTTTTAATTAAACTGAACTGAGAGAATGAAATATTAAGAATTAAATAGTTATTATATCTGCTTTATTTAAAGAAAAATAAGGAAAAAAATTATACTATATAATTAATTATCAGGATTTTGTCATCAACTGGAATAATTAAAATATAATGTTTTTCAGGACAGAAAATCAATTGAAATAATAATCACAATTTTTATTAATTTAAGATAAATTTATAACCAGGATTAAAATAAATCAACTGAAATAATAAAATAAAGTATTAATTAGTAATGTAAATTTTGATCATTATCAGGACTAAAATCAACTGAAGAATTTAATTACCAGGACTTAAGTCTACTGAAATAATCTAATTATCAGGACTTATTGTCAACTGAAATTATTTTAATATAATCAAATTTAATTAATTTTGAATATTATTACTTTATTGCCATGACAATTTGTCAACTGAAACAATAATATAGTATTTTAATTATCAGGACAATGGTCAACTGAAATAAAAAAAATATAATATAATTAATTTAATTTTTTATATTACTTCTAGGACTAAGAGCAATATAGTTCTATCTTGGTCAAATAGGAAAAAAATATTTTATTTACCAGGCACCTGCCCCTGCAAAATGAGCAAGTTAATGCCACTTACAGAGTTCTGAGTAAAAAGATATACGTAGACTATGAAAAGTGCAAAGTGACCCACAAATAGTAATCAATATAATTACCACAAATATATATTACTATTGCCAATGTATGAACCTAAACTTTGGAGCGCGGTTTGATTCCCATTTGCAGCAAAAAATTAAGTCACATGGTTGATGACGTTTGTGCTTTTTGTTGTCCACCTGTCCCTACTGGTTCCTCAATGTCAATGGTCCCTCAGTCACCGGCTTCAAGATATCAATGTTCCATCAACAATTTGAAAAGGGCCTCAAGTGTCAAAGGGTCTCTTGGTCTAGAAGGTTTTTATGGAGGTCCAACAGGGCAAATAGGTGGATTTTTGGGCTTTCAAAGTCAAGGTACACATAATTTTTTCCTTTTATTTAATTTACTCAAATTTAAAGAGGTCAAATGTTTTATAAATATTATTATTATTACTGAGTAGATTTACATGGTAGTAAAGACTAAAAAAATAAATGATAGTAATAAATATTTGTTTTTAATAGTGGTATAAATAAAATAAATAAGTAATGAATGTTCCAAAACAACCAGAAAGGCAGGCCTTTTATAGGCAAAGGAGAGACAAAGCACAGACTTAAAATCCTATATACAGGAGTATGAGAGAAGAAGAAAGAATATTTCAGGAAAATATTTTCAAATAATAAGATTGTTCCAGAAAGAACATGTTTAAAATCTGTATTTACAGAATATTTCAGAAATAAATTGTTTTATTTAAAAATTACAGTAAGTGTCATTTTTAAATAAGTAATTTGAATTTTCTTTATATATTTATTTTTATTTTAATATTAAATTTTATTTCAATATTAATATTTATTTCAATATTAAGTATTCTTTCTCTTAACCTGTCATTGAGCACGGTGTTAGAAATAAAAATAAAAATAAAATAAAAATATAAAGGACATTTACTATTAAATTTAATTATTTACTAACTTTACTTTTTTGTAACTAGTTAATTTATTACAAGTAAGTTTAAAGTAAATATATTATAATTAATAATATATAATAAATAAAAAGGGGTGGCTTCATCCAGTAAATAATTAATTATTTTACTGGGTAAGTCTAGCAGCCTGGTTGACAAAAATATTCAAAATCACAATCAGAATCAGAATAAGAATCCAAGAGAAGATTAAGAGCTCTAAAAATTTTTTCTTGATGTAGTTAATCATGATTTGAGAGTGATTAAGGAATAACTCTTATATGGTATAAAAATGTAAATGATTTATTAATTGTTATTCTTCAGAATGCTACATTTTAATGGGATTGTGTTGAAAAATCAGTTAAATGGGACTTTATGGTGAAATAAGCACTTTTGGTTGAGAAAGCATGGATTTGAGTGAATAAAGTGAATAATTTTACTTATGAAGTCCACCAGTTTTGGGGCTATTGTGATTTGGAATTCCACACCTATCTAAGTGTGGATTTGGTAAAAATTAATTTCAGATTTTCTAGAGATGACACCCCCTAATATTGAGTAACATGGGAAATAAGCCTTAAGTGGAAATTCAAATGACACAATATTTGGTTAGCACATGAAAATTTCTTTGAGTGTAAATCAGGGGAATGGAGTAGTTTAATGACATAGGAAGCTTTACAATAAAATGTATTTACTCTGAAATATTTTTTAAACATTTTTCTTATTTATTTATTATAAGCTGTATTTAGTACTTATTATTCTAAATATTTTCCTTTTTCTCTTGAGTTTTCCATTTTCTTCTGTATTTAACTATTTTGTTATATGTCCTTATCGAAATTCTGGCTATAGAAGGGAGTTTATTTTAGTTTTGAAATGAGCCAGCTTTGGGGCTTTTGTGCTTCAGAAAAATGCCCTTAGATAAGTTCAGATTTCCCTAAACTTAAGTACAGGATTATAGGCACAAATTTTCCAGAACTGAAATTCTTTAATCTGTAATTTTGAATGTCATCATTTTTACTTCTTATTTAAGTGGAAAGTTACCAATTACAGAAAAGTAAGTGACACTCAAAACACTCTTCAATAGTATCAGATTTTTTGAATGCAATTCATTCCAATTATTTCCTCTCTAGTTTTTCTTAGGTCTGCCATTAGTGATATCAAAAATTAATTACATAATACTCATTTTCTTTTTCATTGTGGACAGAGTAAATGGTATTGTTGCAGATTTAGGGAAGTGAATCATGAAAGAAGAGATAAAAAAAGTGTGAGTTCAGGTAGGAGATTGAATTTGAGGGAGGGGATGAAATAAGCATGATTGTTATTTCTATAAAATCTGGTTGTGTGTCAGTAATAAGTGAGAAGTGTGGAGTGTCTGAGAGAGAGGGAGGGAAATTTAAAGAAGGGAAGGGAAAGGTTTAAAGGGTGAAAACAGGTTATGAGAAGAAGAATGACAGATTTTGAGGGAGGGAAAGGTTTCTGAGATATTTTTTGTAATTTGGGTAGGTGGGGAGAATAAAATTTTACAAGAACTTGGAAGTAAGTCTTTTCAGACTGCACTGGGATCTTTTGGCTACTTACACTTTATTCTTCTAACATAGTTAAAGTGAAAAATGGATGATTCTTATTTCCAGTCTGAACATCCCATAACCTGTTGCATGATATCAGGTAACTTAACTCTGGATGGAACTGGAGAACTGGAGGTGCCTCTGAAACAGTATATCTACAATAAGTACTAAGTACACAACATTTTCCAGCCTTTGTTTATCTCCTCTACTAAGGTAAATTAAGTCATCTAAGTAGGAAGTATCACTTTCTCATGACTTCTTTCAAATGGTGTTAAGGAATCCCCACTGTGTCATTAAACTGGGTCATTTTGCATAATTTTTTGGAATATTTATCAGCCATTTCTCAATTAGCCTTCAGTAATAAAAAATTCAAATAGTTCACAATGGGAAATTCTCAATGGTACTGTTAGCATTTCCATCTGTTTGAAATTTTTAGGAAAATTTCAAATTCATATGAAAACAGATTGAAAATAAGTTAATTCATAGATTGAATCTAGGGTGAATGGCTCTTGATCCTAGATTAATCAGACCTTCAGAATCACATTGAACATCAGTTGAGCCCTGTTTGACTGAAGTTATGAATAATGCATATATAGTATGCATATTCAATATCAATTATATGTATGAAATATGTGAACTCAATTTGCATGCATCATGAATATTCAGTGCTTATAAATTATGCATATTTTTTATTCATATCTCATGTACAGTGGCCAGAAAATTATTTCCACCTGTTTTTTTTCCTCATAAATCCCTAAATATTATTCTACAGACATGAGATTGTACATTTCTAACTCATACGACCATGTAGAATAGGATTGTAAAAAAATAAACTCAGCCAGACACCAATTTGTAGAAAGATTACATTTTTTGAAAAAATATCATTCTTGAAATTGATAATGAGCAATCTGATAAGTCTGTGCTTTTCCTTAATTAAATGTATGGGGTTGGTATGAGCATTGAGCAAAAAATTTTAGTGAAACATGGAAAAAATTTACCAAAAAAAGTGTCACCAAGATGAAGCTTCACTTTTTTCTTCCCTGGAAGCTTGCACCTTTGAAAGCAAAGATGCGATCAAGCTTCCAAATTATGGTTGGAAAATCCATCCCAGGACTACTTAAAGGCATTAAATATAGCAGGAACTGTCATTGGGTGATAAAATTACAAAACCATATTTTTGAGGTATTTTCATGTGATTGAAACAAGGCTTGAATAATGTGATTGGATTTTTGCAGGAGCACAGATTGTGTATTAATTAGAATAGTATGTAGATGGTTTAACTATTGTGATCTTCATTTCATGGATGAGATGTTGTTTGTGAGCTGAGGACCCTGTTGTAGTTTCAGTGAAAAGCGGTAAAAAAGTTAAATATTGGATAAGATATTAATGAGTCAGTTTGACAGGAAATGAGAAAGAAAGGACAAATTACCAAAATGTGAAAGGTATATCATAAAATTAGTATGATCTTAAGGGGTGAGCAGTGATTTTGGTGGTGTTAGGAAGAAAAAAAAAGGCTGATGTAGACAATCCTATAGTACTAGCTATAGGCCTTGAACAAGGGAGTTAAAGTAAAACCTGATAGAAAAACCCCTGTCCCTTTAGAAAAATAAGTGAGATTTACCTGCTACAGTAAATTGGTTCCTGTTTACCAAAAGCCCCTTTTCCAATACACTTGACTGCCTGATCAGTCAAGAAAGTAGTCTCCAGACAGACTACCAAACCAAAGAACTGAAATGTAGACCAATGTCCACACCAGAGAAAGCAATAATACTTGATGAAGGTTGCAAATCCACACCAGAGACAGCAATAATACTTGGTATAGCTTGCAAGACTACACCAGAGAAAACAGTTGCTAAGTTAAGTTAAATGAAGAACTCACTTTGCAACAAACACAGCCAATTGTGGCCAGAAAACAGTGAAAACTGAGTGAGGAACAAGGATATCACCTCCAGATGGTTGTATGATAATTAGAGTTGCCCCAAACTGTCTTCTTCACTATATACACACACAGATTACTGACTAAGAGCCCATGCACACCCACAAATTTGGCATTCCTGACCGCCAAATTGCATAAAACCACCCTAGAAACGCTTCCCAGCTCTCTAGCACTGAGGCCGGCGGTCCGCCTGACGTCGGGAAGCCCTCCTGAAGCAGCCTGACCACCCTGAAGCCAGAAAACCACCCAAAATACTTAGAAAAATCATCTACAACTACTAAAACACTTAAAACACATAATTATGCTATAACAACATTATGACATGAAATGTAGAGAAAATTCAGCTCATTCCAACGGTACTAAGCACTTATCTCTAAGACTTAAGGTTAGCCCATAAAACACGAAAAACAAAATTCAACCTGCAATCTTTTAAAATAAAAAATGAGAAATTATCCCCCAAATACTTAGGCTATGAAAAATGTCCTCAAGACAAAAAATATAGAGAAAAACTGGGGCTATCCAATGGTAGTATTCAGTTCCCCATAGTCCCAATATTTGCTGCCTAATTCCAGAAAAACACCTAACTATTTAAACAACGCCATTTAAGGCATACCAAAACAACACCAAATAAACCAACAAAGGGCTCCACCAATGTTGGAAGACCACACTGACAACCTGGATTATGCATGCACTGGGTGAAAATTCTGGTCCAGCCACTGTATATTGAATATGCATGTAAAATGCATATAAATTTGATATGCATAATGCATATTAAATTTTTCTATTCAATGCATGTGCCAAATACATGGATTGACTATATATCAAGCATTAAAAATATGATGCTAAGAAAAAATTCATTAAATTTTTATAATGAGAATAAATGAATTGTCAAGTGCACATGTCTCAGCCACTATATTTTTTTCATGATAGAGATATATTGATTGAGGGAAGAAAATTATTTTAAAGAGTAATCATCACAACAGGTTACTTGCAGTTTAAATAGCCAGGAAGTCCCCTTTTTTAGTAATTATGTTGATATTTTTGTCATGTTTTCAAAGATATACACCAAAAGTTACATGGGGTGCATGCTTGAAAGTCCCCTTGCTTTTTATTTTTTAAATACCCATTTATCTATCAATTTAGTACAGCTTGAGGGTTCTTATTAAGTATGGCCTCTTCTGGAAAAACTTTTTCCTGACCATATTTTAACCACCTTTAAAGTACTTTAATACTGTGTTCAAATGGTTTAAGACAAGCCTATTTTTCCTTTGGATAAATTATTAAAAGTTTTCATTCTTGAAATTGAGAATCTTATACCTTAAGAAGCTAAGGGATTGATTAATTAATTAAAAAGGTACTTTTTCATTACTATAACTAGCAATCAGCAGATAGAGAAATACAGGGTTTTCCATATATAATGACTAAATCAAATAAGGCCAATAAATTAGTTTAACGTCAAAATACATAAGTCATTAAAAATTTGTCTTTCCAGTTTTATTCTTTTCAAAAGGAGAACTATATTACATCTAAATATTTGAATTTGAGTAAAGTGTCTATAATAAACATGTATATAAGTATGCATAACAGATACTCTTTATAAATTCATAAAACATATTTTATATGCAATGAATATGAAAATTCATATGTATACATAATTTATATTGAATATGATTTCATCAAGTATACTTGGATGAATGCACAATGTGTATTGAATATGCATGCATATTTAGTATTTAATATTGCATATTCAAAATGAAAAATGGAAAAATGATCAACTGGTGCTCAATGTGGGATCATGTAGGGTTCAATCCAGGTCCAATCTGAGAGTAAATGTGGTACTAATATATTTCACTAGATTTTTACAAAGTGTGCATAATTTAGGCATAAAGAAGGAACACACTCCAGTTCAAATAGAGGAAATGATACCCTTGAAATTTTTGTGTGGTGGTTATTCAATCAAAAAATAAAATATAATTTAGGTTATTCAACTTCTGTTTGTAAGTCCAATAACCCTGTGCCAAGATATTTTTAAACCAAAAAGTAGATACTGAAAACTTTCTTGTGAGTTACTCATTTTTTTCTCTTCATCATTTCAATACACATCAGTAAATACATTTTCTTCTTTTCCGTCAATAATTTTTAACACACCTTGTAACTAATAATAGCTAATATGAAAAAAATCATATTATTTAAAGTTAAGCTAAGAAATAAAATTGTTTAACAGACACCTCCAGGTGGGAATTAGCTTTACTTTTATACTATTAAGTTTGTACAAATGGGAATAAAGTGTAAAATTCCTTGAAAGAAGCCACATTAACCGAAAATGAGACTGAATGTGGATGTTGTGCAAGTGAGGAATATTTTAAATAAAATGTGTTTAGTTATTTTTTTTCATACAAGTAATAAATGGTCAAATGCAGTAACTAATTCCTCCAGTAATATAGAACTAACTCCTAAATATTTTCCATAATGGCTGTAGATGCTTCTATTATTGTATTTTGCTTGTACTTTCCTTTTTTGGGAGTTTGGGTTAGATTACAGTAACTTTCAATCTATAAAGGTTTTAGAGTTTAGGTTAGGGTTTAGTTTAGATTTTTGGTATTAGTGTTATCATTTATCTAGTTAGTTAAAATGAAAAAATAAAATGAGTCTTGCTTACTTACTAAAATCCCATGAAATTAGTTAAAATCTTCTTATATTTACATCAAAAAGGTCTTAAAAAGGTGAGAATTAATTAAAATTCGGTGCTTTTATTTTTGGAAGCTTGTGTGCTAAGGCTGTATCAGAAGTCAAAAAATCTTATGCATCTATCAAACTCCTTTATTTATATAGGTATTTTTTAGCATTTATCTGCCTTTGGGCATATAAAAAAACTTGGTATGAATGTAACTTTTGAATAATGAAAGTATTTATATTAAACAAATTTGCTTTTTTTATCATACATAAAGATTACTCAATCATTATTACTGAAAGAATAAATCTTGATTATCCATTTATTTAGATAAAAATATCATTTATTGAAGAGTTTTATAACTCCCTAAGTCATGTAAAAATAAAATTTCTTGAGTGACATTTGGAATAGTATAATCTCATTTAATTTAAAAGATTTGTTAGGATTTTGTGCTTCCAAAATTCTCTAGAAAAATGATAACTGAAAATTTATGCCTGCTATCTAGAATAGTGCAACATGCATTAAAATTATAGGATTTTTGAAAACACATGAGAGAAGTATAATTATCACAGATATAATCAAGAAATATTTCTTTTCCAGTTCCATCCACAAACCTATTATCAAGATATAGCCTATTCAACTATTAAGCCAGATTGAAAAATTAGTGATCAAAAAGTTTTATTACCCACTAGGTAAGTAAAATTTGGATAACTAAAATTTTACTTCATATGGGGTCTTAAAACTGGAAAATAAGCCAATATAAAATCACATTTGTTCAATCAACTCTTTAGCTAATAAAATTAAAAATATGGTGTTTTTGCTCCTAAGAATCCTTCATATGATGACCTGATATTGAGGTGATTCCTATTTTTTATTCCTAGAAATAAATTTAATGTATTTATACACTTTAAATTTTTGAAAGCTCCTAATACAGAAACTTCACTCCAATTTTGTGCTTATAAAATGCTTTAAAATAATTATATATGAAAAATACCACCTCTTATCAAAATTATGCAACACTGATTGATATTTTAATATTTTTCAAGATATATGAGAACAGTATTCTTATGGAAGATACAATTCATAAATGTTTATTAATCTTAGTTTAGTAATTGAAAGAGGTCAATTTTTAAATAGCTACATTGAAGTTTATATTTTTTGTAGAAGATAACCTTTTTATCTTAAAATATAATTTGTAAAAAATTGAATATCTAAGAAAAGAAAAGTAAATCAAAGTGTCAAATCTCCACTACCACTTCCCACAAATCATTTCATTTTTTATTGCATTCACCAGTAGAAATATGGGGACTTTCTAACCAGTTGTGTTTTTTGACCCCATTTGAGATCTGATTGGGGAGTTTTTGAAAACTTGTTTTTGCCTTTGTATGTCTTTGGGCACAGCCAGACTCAAACTTGCTCCATTGAGTGGATTAATCAGAGCTCAAAAAAGTGATTAGTGAAGGGACTTGGTAGCATGCTGCTTCACCTTTGCTGTGTTGATTTCTCCTCAATATTTCATAATGTTCAAATTTTACTTTTTCTTTAAATTATTTAAATAAGAAATTCTTTCTATCTTTAATTTCTTTCTCATTTATTCTACAATAATATTTTGGAACTCAGAAAATGAGGGTACTTGAAAATTTATAACAAGGAATGAACTTGCTATAAAGATTCTATATTTTGTTTTTTCCAATGTTGTTATTTATCAATTATATAATTATTTCTCATTTTCTCCCCACAGACCCTAGCAATAGCAGGGGCTGCTCCCAAGCCTTATATACTGTACAGACCTTGCAGTTGCTTCCCCAGTGGCCTGATACTATTTCTAGGTAATTTCCCTTTTCTTCTCTTGTCTATAACTTTTAATATTTATGTCATTTATTAGTGGGCATGCACATCTTGTAGGTTGGTTGCACTGCTCAATATTTAAGGCTTGGGATACTGATCCCAAGACTTTATTATTATATTAAAGGTGTAGATCTCTTAGTTATTATTTGTTATGAAATGAATTCTGCTCATGAATGGCCTGATACTATGGCTAGGTTCGTTGTGCTGCTCAATATTTAAGGCTTGGGATACTTATCCCAAGACTCAATTATTCTATTAAAGTATAAGTCCTTATAGATTATCTGCCCAGGAACCCACTTCTAATCAGAGATAATCATGATAAATATGTAATTCTCTACTACATATCTCACAAGTCCAAACATCCCTCTTTTGAGAAAAAATAACTACTCTCTATGTCCATTACAGATAAAAAGTCTCCTAAAACAACACAATTTATATAAAATTTTTATCAAAAATAAATCTAAAATTTCTAATTCTAATTCTCTTGAAGATGAAGCCTGTATTGATAAAGCCTCTGGTACTCATACCAACTACCTAGATAATTTTAATCTAAGACTATTTTTAAATGAAAAGACAGAAAATAATCCTCATCTTTAATGTAACAACCTACAAAATCATTATTTATCTACAAGCAGCACTAATCACAAAAAAGTATTCAATGTATTTCTCAATGTATTGTTTAATGTTTCAGTCAATAACTATCTTGAGGCTATTAAAAAACTATAAGGAAGAGTTACCTGCGGTTTGTATTTAATTAAAAGAAGATCTCCTTGCTACCTTTTTTCTCAATCAACTCCCCAATGAATCCAAAAGCCTGAAAGATGCTGTGGCAGTCTAAAGTTTATTAAAGAGCTTAAAATATGTTTAATTGAATTTTTGATGATTATTATGGATATTGGAAAAGCCAATCTAATTTTAAATATTTTTATTATGAAAAGAATGGATGTTTTTATTGTGAAAATGGGTCAATTAATTGAGTCAAGATGGAGCATTTATTTAACATTCAAAAACTGCAATAATAGATTTAAAGTGCATGAAAATGAAATTCAGGAGTCTCAAAATCCTTTAGGTATTTTTGTGGAATTTTTACTATTTTCCTTATATATTTAATGATTTTATAAAGTACTTTTGATTATTTTTAATTTTTAATAGTTTACTTAACTTTAAAGATTTTTAACTCAGTAAATAGGGTTTCACTGGGTACCAAAATTTCATGGGATGTTCTCCAGATGTAACTCTATTATCTTTAATTTCTGCAGATTTTTTTAAGGTTTTAATGTCCTAGTTGATTCTTGAAGTCTGTACAAGCTTCAGGATACTCCAGACAAACTCCAGATGGACTCCAGAGGGAAAATGAAACATGTGACTTGACTATGCATATAAAGGCTGTAGACTCAAAATTAGTAGGAACATCTAACAATTTTCACCCAACATACAACAACAACACATAATAACAAACAACCAGCAACACATTAACATAACATTTCATATTTTGTGATACCCTTATAAATAAAGCATTTTTATATAACGCTTCATAAATTTTACACAAAAACTTATAAATATATATTTATAGAGTATCATTGGAAAGGGCTCAACTTCAGGGACTCCATTTTACTGTTTGTTCATTTTGATAAAACTTCATAAAAACATGTAAGTCTATCATTTAAATAACTTTTCTTAGTGCAACTTTATTGTTGCATTTCTTTTTCCTTACGTAAAAAACACATATTAAACATCTCTACACTTTTAATACTCATTTTTAAACTGGTTTTTTTCCTTTCAACTCCCTTGAATTCTGCTTAAAGAAAGACAACTTTAAGAGTCTTTCTACAATGCTATGATTCAAAATTTCATGGCTAGGAAGGATGAAACCACTATCAAAGATGTGAACCAAGATTTATTGGATTTGAAAAGAGAAAAACCTGCTATTTTTACTGAGACTTCCCTCAAAGTGAATCAAAATCAAAAACTTATTGAGATCTGCACAAATGGTACTCACAATCCAAAAGCAAAACACACTCAAGAACAGTGTTTCCAATTACATCTGCATTTGTGCACAAAAATGACACAAAAATCAGAAGCAAAGAATCAAAAGGACAATACAGTCACTGTTATGTATGAGATAGCCAATTCTTTTAGTCCTCCTTATTGAAGTATTATGGCTACAACATCAAGTCAGGGGCCCACTGATCTCTTGCTAGAAAGTGGGGCTTCAAGACACATGTTTCAATCCTGAAGCCTTTTTAGCATTTATGAACCCTATTATTCATCAGTTACCATTGGAAATGGAGAGGTAATTAACTTTGCAGGCTTTGGAACTGCTGCTTTGAGATCAAAAAAAGAGCTCATACACTTTGAAGATTGTCTACATGTCCCAGGTTTACATGTCAATTTATTGAGCCAAGTGAGAATCTTAAGAAAGGGTGAAAGGCTGATTCTTAGTGAAAAATTGGAATCCTTTTTGATCATCGAAAATGACAACACTTTTTAAATGAATATGTAAAAAATAATTTACTCTATGCTAACCTCAGAAATCCATCTTCTAATCAAGAAAACCCTGCTGTAGAGTCTTTCTGCACTTGGCATAAAAGAATGGAGCATCTTAATGCAAGATACTTATTAAAAATGTGTAGTAAGGGTCTCCCCAAATTCAATTATTCTCCTCCAATTTCCCCTTGTTTCAGCTGTGTTAACACCAGAATTCATCACTCTCCTTTTAATGGAACATTACCGCAGGTATCACGTCCACTTGAGTTCATTCATTCGGATCTCAGTGGTAAAACTGTGCCTCTATCCCTGGGAAGAGGTCAATATTATTTCCAGTAAACCATTTCTTTTACCTCCCTTCAATTTATTTATATTTTAAAAGAAAAACCAGAGACTTTTAATACTTTTAAATTTCTTTAAAAATTGGTAGAAAATTGTTTTCCAATCAAAATTGAAAATTTAGTCAATGATAGTGGAGGAGAATTTGTAAATAATGTGTTCAATGAATTTATTATTAGTGAAGGTATTGCAATGCATGTTACATCTCCTTACACTCCTCAGAAGAATCCTATTTCTAAAAGAGGAAACAGGACTACAACAGAATGAGCAAAATCTTTACTTTTTCATAGCAATCTTCCTAAACAATTTTGGTGTGAAGCAGTTAATACTGCAGTTTACTTGCACAATTTCTCCTCTAAATCCTCCCATTCAATGCAAACTCCATATGAACTTTTGCTAAATTACACACCAAAAATTAGCCATTTGAGGACTTTTGGTTGTGCTGTGTATTCTTATATTTCAAAACAATTCACACCACACAATATGGGGGGCGGACTTGTTAGCAAGTCCGCAACCTTGGACTCAAATTCACTACAGATTGAACACACATTGAGCTATTGACAAAGGAACCATACAATCAGGGATGAACACCACTCAGCAGAGCAGTTTTAGGTGGGTCTTCAAGTAGAGTTCAATATGAGTTCAGTATGAGTTCAGTCTGAGTTCCATCTGAGTTTTGTCTGAGTTCAGGTTGGGGACTTGCTAGAAAGTCCACCCCCTATATTGCATAGTGTCAGAGGAGGAAAATTTGAACCCAGAGCCTTGTTAAATATCTTAGTAGGTTACAATGATAAACTTTCATCATATAGACTGTATAATCCCCATACAAAAAAGATAAATTATTCTCATAATGCCATATTTGATGAGCTATCATTTCCTTATGCTAAAATAAATCAAAGGCTTAACAAAAACTTTCATATAAAATTTATAGCTTCAGATAGTTCTCAACCACTGGAGAAGGGAGGTACAACTAATGAATTAACCTCTAATATCTCTTCAGTACCTGAGAATTATTTAGTTCAATCTGAGGTTAGATTCCCTCCAGAACCGGAACAAGAGAATTTTGCCCCTAGGGTAGAGAGTTCTGAAGAGGAAACTGAGGTAACAAGTTCAAATAATAGAATTCTCAGTTAAAATCAATTTACTTATATTTTGAACACTGAAAGTGCTCCAAATAATTATTCATCCAAGATCTCACCTACTAATACATTAAGTTTAAAAAGGAATTGACCCCAAAGGAATGAAGGTAATATGGCTGTTGGAAGAATATCCAATAGTGTTCTAAGTCCTAAAAACTACAAAAGTGCTATTAATGGGGTAGATGGTGATGAGTGGTTAAAGGCTGTTGAGGCTGAGTAAGAAAATATGTCTAGTTAAAGGGTTTGGACCATCATGGAAAATCCAGGGAAATCTCAACCTATTGGTTTGATTTAGGTTTTCACGGTGAAAGAAGCACCAACAGGAGAAATATCAAAAGTTAAAGCCAGACTTTGTGGACAGGGCTTCTTTTAGGTTCCTAAGATTTATTATACAGAAACCTATGTCCCTACTGGTCATCTTACAACCCTTTGAGTCCTCTCCATTTATGCATAAATAATCTTGAATTTCATCCAATTGATGTTAAAGAAGTGTTTCTTAATGGAAAACTTGATGAAGAGATTTTCATGAAACTTCCTCCTGGTGTTAAGGTCCCTGAAAATATAACAAATTCTTTCATCAAACTCAAAAAGTCCTTATATGTAATGAAACAGTCTCCTCAATGTTGGTATAAGGAAATATTAGAATTTTTCAAATCAATACAATTCTCTCCATCCTTAGCTGACTTATGTCTATTCATTTATAATTATGACAATTATCCAGTTGTTGTTTGTGTTTATGAGGAAAATTTGGCAATATTTGGAAGCCACTCAAAAGTTCAAATGTTTAAGAAACAAATTTGTGAGATATTTTCCATTAAAGATCTTAAAGAAGCAAACTATCTCTTAGGAATGAAAATATTTCATGATAGAAATAAGAAAATACTATCTATTTCCTAGTTCAGATATTTCAACAGGTTACTTGACTCATATGATTTTAGCCAATGTAATTCCGCTAAGACACCTTTACCACCACAAATACAACTGTCTCCTGCCTCTCCTCAAGAGCTAGAAGAATTTTCTCACCTTAATGAAGATTATCTTTCTGCTGTTAGTTCACTAAATTAATTGGTTCAAGGTACCCAACCTGATCTTGGTTTTTCTGTTAGTCAGCTATATCAAAATCTAGAGAATCCTGGTATCAAACATTGACAGGCCTTTAAACATGTTCTATGTTACTTGGCGGGAACTAGAGATTATGGAATAGTCTTTGGTTTAGATACTTCAAACTCAAATTTTCCGATCAGACATTTCTCTGCTTCTCTACCTATTTGTTTTTCCAATTCTGACCATGGCAGTTGTACTCAAACTAGGAGATCAAAAACTGGCTACCTTTTCTTATTAAATGGTGGTATCATCTCTTGGCGCTGTAGAAAATAACAAACCATATCAATATCTACCAGTGAAGCTGAGTTGAAACTGTATGTTGAAGCTACTCACAAAGCAATATGGCTCTCAAATATGTTATAATATTTATATCTCAGCTTGGAAAAACCAGTACCTCTGCTTGGTGACAATCAAGGTTCTATTGACCTAAGTCAAAATCACATGTATCAAGCTCATAAAAAACATATTAATATACAATTAAATTGGATTCAAGAACAATTTGAGTCAAAAATAATCACTTTAGAATATATTCCTACTGCTATCATGATTTCTGATTGTATTACTAAAGCACTTTGTTTTACTTCTTTATCTAAAATCTTAAACCTATGTAATTTTTTTAATTATACATCTTACAAAACAGGGAGGGTATAAAGAATCTATTTTTTTCAGATGTTATTATTTATCTGTTATATAATCATTTCTCATTTGCTCTCCACAGAGCCTAGAAATAGCACCGGCCTCTCCCTGGGTTTATATACTGTACAGACCTTTCAGTTGTTCCCCCATCATCCTGATACTATTGCTAGGTAATTTCCCTTCTCTTCTCTTGTCTATATCTTTTAATATATATGTTATTTATTTGCAGGAATTTACATCTTGTGTCAGCTTTTAAGCTATTTTCTTAGTTTTCTCGTTCAGAAAACTTGTCTATCAATATTATTATTATATTAGGGGGTATCAAAGTTGAGGGATCTGAAATTAGGGATCAGGAATTTTATTTCCCAGGATCAGACATTATTAATTGCGGAAGATTCTTATCCACTAGGCTTGGGGCTAGTGGATAAGGAATCCATGATAATGCATTATCCCACCTCTTATACCCCAATTTCCATTCCAAATTCCTGATCCTAAACTCATCACATCCATGATAAATATTTAAGAAAGTCACTTGACTTATAATTGCTGATGCCATCCTTAAGTCTTCCCTCACTCTATGCTACTTATTTTTGGTGGCAAACATTCAAAAAAAATTTCTATCTACACACCCCAACTGCACATTTGGAGGTGAATTCCCACTTACCTCATCACATAAGCCTTCCATCAACAACTATGAAACACCTCTCTACTAGTCAGCTACTTCACTCAACTATGAATGCTATTGCTTTACTTTTAGTTCTTTACTATAAATCAGACTCTGATTTGGAAGATTTTTAGCCTATATGTCTTTTCTTTCCAAAAAGCGTTACATAAACCCAAGGGGTAATATATTCATCATGATCCCAGATATGATCTCCGCTCCATTCTCAACATTCCTCAACTAAACTTCTCTCAAATATTTTGAACTTCTCCTGATTTTTTCTTCAAAATTTATCAACTCATCTCCAAACATCCTATCTTTCATAAAAATTCTCAAAATAAACAGTGATCCTTCTATTCAACTTGCTGTTGCACTATGTCACTTTGGCTCAAATGTAGATGGTGCTGCTGTAAGATGTTTGGATAATCTCTTTAACATAGGATATGGTACAGTGATATTATACACCAAGTGCTGTATAATTTCTATCCTTTCCCTCAAGTCTAAAACACTTGCTTGGTCAACTCCACAACAGTGACTTGAATCCTCTCAAGTAATGCAAGACAAATGTTTCCCTGGATGTGTAGGTTTTGTTGATGGCACAACTATACCTTTGATTCAAAAGACTGCTCATGATGGAAACCATTATTTTGATTGTAAGAAAAGATTTCTTCAAAATGTTCTCCAAGTTCACGTCTTTCATAAACATACTTTTTAACTTCTTTGTAGATACTCTATTGCCTTTCAACTTGTCTGTAACATCAACAAAAAGTTTATTTCTTTTCATAGTGGCTTCCCTGGCTCATTTCATGACTCTTCTGTCTTCCAAAGAATGAGGATTTATCAAAGTCCTGACTTATACTTTTACTAATCTAAGTACCTCCTTGCAGACTCAGCATATGCAAGTGTAAAGTACATTATACCTGCTTTCTGTGATGGAACTTTAGAAAATGACCCCAAAACTACCTTTAATTATCACCTTTCCCAATCAAGAGTACGGATTGAACATGCTATTGGGATTTTAAAGAGAAGATTTTCTAGTCTCCAGGAGCTCAGAATCTAATTTCAAAAAAAATTGGTGATCAAAACTGCAAATCATTGGATCATGACTTGTGTTATACTCCACAATATCCTAGCTAATTTAAAGGATGAGTGGAATGATCTTTATGAAGAAGAGGATCCTAAACCAGCACTGGCTCTCCCCTCCCTTGAATCACAAAACATTCATTCAACTGGCATACGCTCTGTCATTATGCCAAACACCCTCCACCATTTTGACACACAACCCTTTTGATTTTTTGTTTTCATACTCTCCAAATTTCCACTTTCTATACTTTATTCACTTGGCTTGGTATTTTTGTTTTTTGTATATTTATTTTTATTTTGAATTTACAGTGAATATGTCAGTATAGTCTAGTATATAAGTATGATATAATAGTGTTATTTTATGGTCCTACTACTTATTAATAAATGATTTAGTGATTAAACCTCAGGGGAAGACTAATAGAATAGTTATACTCAAATAAAACTCACAATACTTGGATTTTAATGCGTGCTAGTGGTGGAAAATAGAAGAATAAAATATAGTTATAGCTTATATAAAGATAATATCAATTTATAAGGGCTTTATAATATATTTCTGAATATTAATAATTGTATTGTAGTGGTTGTTTGAATTTTAGTAATTGAATGATGATAATAAACTGTCAAAATCCCTCCTTACTTATACCCAAATCCACTGGAGTGCACAGACCTTCAATCCAGATGATGTCACTGCAATGCCCAGCAATTACAGCACTGTGAGGGCCCATCACCTCCCCATGGCGTCCACTTCAAGCAGTTTCAACACCCAGACCTCCAGTAAGGACCCTCCATCACTATTAATAATAACACAGAGTCATACCATAAATAGAAAACCCAGATAAAAGCGGATACCATAAAGAAACAGGTAAAATAAATAATCAAAAAGTGATTTAATGAAACTAAAAGCATATAAAGGAAACAAATAAAATGTCCAAGCCCCCAATAACATCCCCAAGCATCCACATTAACCCAGAAACATCCTTCCAACCCATAAATCCGTGAATAACCATCCAAGGAAGTAATTTTAGTTGTCCAAACTGGGTGTATGCGCCTGATATAGGTGTCTATGCTTCTGTAGGCGTTGTGAGTCCACTGATTTTGTCCATATGACCTAAAATAAGCAGAAAAACAAAGGTTATAGGCTATTAAGGGGCTAAAACCCACTTATATACCTAAATATACATAATATACTGCATATTTCACTGAATATGAGATTTATGTATACATATAAGCTTATGTATGTCAATAATTACTTCATATCACTTAAGATAAGTATATTATGACTCCATTAACACCTTAATAAGTATTATTAGGCCATGGATAAGCTATTTAAACTATTATAAATTATATAATAGAATAATAATAATATATATATATAATAAAATAATATATATTATTATTTTAACCTTATTTTTAAGATATAAGCTTAATCTAGTTAAGGTTATCTTATTTTAAGCATAAGAAATACTCAGTCCTAAGGATATTTAGGCATACAGAATATCTCTTGTTAGGATGGCTCACAGGTTTTCTTTCACCAGCTCAACATGAAATCACATATTTTCTGAGATTGCATATTTTTCAGTGTTTCTTTTTTCATTCTTCACTCATATCCTTTTCCTCCTCTCCTCAAACATCCCTCAAATATTTTGGTTGCATTTTTTTAACTCATCTCACCAGGTAGGTCAATTTTTTCATTTTTATTGAATTTTTATTTGCTAATCATGATTTTTTTTTGCTTTTTTTTTTTTTGTTTTAATTTTTTTGTAAGTGCTTCATTTATTTTTTTTCAAGGTTAAACTAATTTTTTTTGTTTTTCTCTCTCCCTCTTTTCTCTCTTGTCCTGCTCTTTTTCCCTCCATTCCCCCCTTCTTGACTGCCTCAATCCCCCTTTCCCCCCTTAGTCTCTTCCTCACCTTTTCCCCCCTTTAGGTGCTCTTTTTCCTTCCTTTAGGCCCCCCTTTGCCCTCTTTAGGCCCTTTCCCCCCTTTAGGCCACCTCTCAACTATCCCCCCCTCATCCCCCCCTCTCCCCCCTCCCCCCTTCCCCCTTATCTCTCCCCCCCCTCCCCCCACCCCTCTCACCTCACCTCCACCTTATACCTAATAGCTAAAAAATCTCTAAGCAATTTGTTAGCTAGTTAAAGGGGGGAAGAGGCAAGGTGAGAGGGAAGGGGGGAGGGGGGGAAGCGGTGTAGGGGAGAGGGGGAAGAGGGGGGGATATGTGGAGGCGGAGTATTGTGAGATGGCCTAAAGGGAGGAAAAGATGTGCCTAAATGGGAGGAAAGGGGGGAGGACCTGGTGAAAAAGGTGGAGAAGGGGGAGGGGGGGTTTGAGGACACCAAAAAGAGTTAAATGAGGAAGAAAAGGAAGGGTTATATGGGTGTATGTAAAAGAAAATTTACATTATTTTGTATTTTTTTTATTTATTTTTTACAGAATTTTATGAAAATTTTTTTTTTTTTTTACGGTTCAAGCTGAATCAAAAATAAATTTGGTGTTTTTACAATTTTTATTTTTATTTTTAGGAAAAAAATTTTCTGCTACAAAATATTTTTTTTGGTTTAATTTTTTGATTATAATTTTCTTTTATCATTTTTTTTCAAGGACTTTAGGTGGTACATCTAACCCCAAATTACTTTATAATTCATTTTTTTGGAAAATAATTTTACTGATGTTTGTTTTGATTTTTTTTGTTTCAATTTTTTTTTTCAAGAACAGTTTTATTAATTTATTTCTTTTCAAAAAACAATCATTTGGATTAATTTTTATCAATAAAATTCTTAAGGTTGAATAAAAAAACTAAATTTTGTGAGTTTTATTTTTTTGCCATTTTTTTTGGTTTTTAGCCCAATTTTTTTTTTTGCTCAGAGAAAAAAATGTCTATTTTGTCAGAATCACCTCTTACTTCTCTATCATCATCCTCTTTATCCTCTTTATCATCTTTTTCAAATTTAACTTCATTTCAATCATCATCCAAAATATCAAAAAAAATAATGATTATTGAACTCAGAAGAATAAAAGAAAATTAAAAAAAAATTCATTTGGATTGTTTATTTTGAAATATATCAAATGTTGAGTACTATAAAACAAAAGTGGATCAAAAAAACTCTTATCAAAATGAGTTACCAGAAGATTTAAAATATTTAACCAAATCAGGAGATGATGAAATTAAAGCAGTTATCAGTAATTCTTTTAAAACTCAATTTATTTATGAAAAACATTCTTTTAATGGCTCAAAAGATGAAAACTTTAATCAACTATCCAGTCTCATAATGACACTATATCAAATGGCTTTGGTTTGCTTACCAATAATGAATACAAATTTTTTTGGTGGTATTATGATTGGATTTGGTTGGAGACCAGGATTTGTTAAAGGCTATTCTCTTGGTATATCTGATAATATATGCTTCATTCTTGAAATCATGTAACTCATTTTATTTCCATAGGCATCTATTCTTTACTTAAAAAATTATCTAAAGCTGAGAAATATGATGATTTTTGCTTATGGGACACCTTACCTTCTTTTAATACTTTTCTTGCTCTTTGTCTCAAAAAACTCTTCAATAAAGCTTTTGAAAAGAATCATAAACTTGCTACAAAAGTTGGAATACCAAATTGGTGTGACCTGTAATGGGAAAAAATTAGCAATGAATATCTTTTATTTTCAAATTTTATTATTACTCATTCAGGATTCCACAATAAGATTCACATCATTAAGAATGATGCAAATTATCTTTCTTTTGGAATTTTCTCATATATTAATTTGATAACTGGCCAACCAATACAATCTCCAGCTGAAATCAAAGGACATGGCTTATATTTTTGAGACCATTCACCACACAATATGGGGGCGGATTTGCTAGCGAGTCCACAACCTTGGAACCAAACTCACCACAGATTGAACACACATTGAGCTATTGATAAAGGAACCATACAATCAGGGATGAACACTACTCAGCAGAACAGTTTTAGGTGGGTTTTCAAGTAGAGCTCAGTATGGGTTCAGTATGAGTTCAGTCTGAGTTCCATCTGAGTTCCATCTGAGTTCAGTCTGAGTTCCATCTGAGTTCAGGTTGAGGACTTGCTAGCAAGTCCACCCCCTATATTGCGTAGTGATTAGTGCATGATTGATTTTGGTTTGGGAAATGGTGTCATCAAAACAATTTGGAACTCTTCTCAGGATGATCACCAAACAACCAAAGCTCCACCTGGCTTGGAATCTTGTCAAGAGTTCACACATTTTGGATGTTCATTTCCAATCAGTCAAAAATTAATCCACCAAATAAACAAGGTAAAAAAAGAAGGTAAATTTAACAGATATAAAAAAAATTTATGTAGATCAAAAAATTATGAGGATGAGTAGAGTCATCAAATATTTTTTATTTTTTCATAAATTTTTTTAAATAACTTTTATATTTCAAATTCCTAAAGTAAATTAATGGGCCAATGACCTTGTGTTGTATAACCTTTAATCAAGATAAAATTAAATTTTTTCATGAGGCTCATCTTGCCTATACCCATGGAAAGTCCCGAACTTAGTTTCTAGACTTGGTCCACATTTTGCTGGGAGGAATTTTCATTACTTTCAAACTAGGGATATTGATATATATTAGTTGTTTATATATTAATTTATGTAAATATATTAAATTTTGGTGATTCCCACCCCTTATTTTAATAAAATCCAGGGGGGGGGTATTGCCAAATTTTCAAATCTGACATGTAAAATTTTTGACTTGTAAAAATTTTGATTTCCAAAATTTCTTATAAGACTTGCAAAATTCTTGACTTGAAAGAATTTTGGTGACACCCGTTAAATGCTGGGGGTAGTAATGTCAAATTTTCTTAAGGCTTTCAAGATTCTTGACTTTAAAGAATTTTGTTGATACCCACCCCTTACTTTGAAAAAATGCAGGGGGGGGATTGGAAAATTTTCAAATGAGACTTGAAAATTTTATTTAAGAAAGAAATTTTAGAATTAAAATACAAAAATTCAACTAATGTTGGATATAGTAATCAAATATAGGAAATTAATGTAATTGTAAAATTTTATGTACAAATAATTATGAATAGTTGAAGTATAAAAGAAATAAAACACACTAGTCATTAAAAATTACATTAGACATTCAATTTCCTCATAAGATTTATTGGCTTTAACACATTCCAATAAAAAAAATTTTCTTCTTTGAATTTTCTTCAAGATCATGGTTAAATTTCATATGTTCCATTTAGTTTTGATTCTTGAGTGTTTTCTCCTCTTTCTTTGCTTTCTCAATACTAAGAGTTAGCTCAAATTTCTTCTCCTACAAGTCTTGTGCTCTATCATCCTTCCCTAAAGAGAACTTGCACTTCCTCTCCTCCAAGTCTTGTTCCCTATCATCCTTCCGTAAAGAGAGCTGGTACTTCCTCTCCTCCAAGTCTTGTGCCCTATCATCCCTCCTTAAAGAGAGCTTGTGTTTTTGCTTTTCAAACTTTAGAGTCTCTTTAGCAACTTCCACTTGTTCTAGATTGATAAGAAATATTAACAAAAAGTAAAAGAAAAACAGAGTAAAGTATTTAGAGGTATGCTATTACTTACCAGCATCATGTTTCTCCAAAACTTCTTCAATAGAAGAAAAAGGGGTTTAAGATGAAGTATCACTTTTTCTTCTTATTTGAGAGTGGAAACTTAGACTACTTGAAGACCTTTGCTTTTTGTTCAAGGTCACATTTTCCTCCTCATCATTGTTGCTGGCCTCTGACTCAGTTAAGTTTGGTTCCTGCATTTGTTCTTCAGCCTTTTTAGAAATAAGAAAATGTAAATAAAAAAAAGAATTGGTAAGATAAAAGAAAAAAACATACTTGAGTTAGATCAGGTTGGTTTATATTGCCATAAGGATCTATTGAAAGGATATCTTGATTTGTGGAAGTTAAATGAGGGGAGGCTTGAGTAGAAGAAGAAAGAAAAGGATTTCTTTTGACATCATGTTTGGAGATAGCATCTTCACCATCCAACATATTTTCAGGATTAACATCAGCTCACTCTCCAAAAATAGAAACCATCTCTTTAAAGTAAGGACATAAAGATTCAAGTTTATCATCTATGGATTTTATGCCCTTACTGATATTGATGTTAGTAATACCAAAACCAGTGGAAGATGAAAGAGTCTTTGCCTTGGTAATTCTTGAAATGTTCAGACATCTGTTTAGGTAAAAGATCAATCCATCACTTTGTCTTATTTTGTAATTCATTGGCCATTAGAAGATTTCCATTGACTTTTGATGCAGGAGGCCATCCTACTTTAGTTGCATTTTTAGTACCAAAACAAGAATCATAGTTAGATTCAGTTTTCAGCCAGTTGATAAGAATGAGATGATCATCTTTTTTTAATTTAACGGTCTTTGATTTCTTGGCTGAGCAGGGGAAAGAGGGAGTAGTGCGATTTGAAGAACAACTGGGGGAAGGCTGCCTTTGAGAAGATCTATGATGACGGGGCATGTTAAGATAATTGAAGATGAAAAGGAGCAAAAACAAGCAGATGAGATAGCAAGGTGTTCTGAATAGGGGGTATCAAAGTCAGAAATGTGTAATTATTTAAAATGTATTTCACAACACAAAAAGAGAGCCAAAAACTTGACATTAATCCTTAGTAAAAAGGTGTTTTGGGGGCACAATATGGCATATTTTAAACAATAATTATGGTTGATTTGGTTGAAAAAAGAGGTATTGTAAAATGGAAGATCTCTAACTTTGATACCCCCTAATGGAGAGAATAGACAGGATGAGATGAGAATGGGAGTGTGCAGCAAGGTAGAAGGCATATCCAGAGAGTAGTCAAAGATGTGGTTATGAATGAAAGTAGGCCAAGATGTGGTTATGACAGAAAGTTGTCCAATATGTGGTTATGAAAAATTGAGTAGAAAAATGTTGGATAAGAGGTCAACTTTGACATGTAAAATGTCTAATAACTCAATTATTAGCAAAAATAATTGCAGAAGATAATTGGGGTATAAGGATTTTTATCTGCAATTAATTTAATTGCGGATTGGTAACTTTGATACCCCCTATTGTTAACACAAAATCTAAAAAGGTCATTATGTGTCACTCACTTAGCTACATACAAATATATATTTCTGTGAACATAATTACATTACATTTATTGAAACCTATATTAATGATTAAACCTATACTGATGATAGTTGAGAGTATACATAGATTGCGACACTCATTATTTTTGCTATCTTTGTTTGCTCCTAACTATCATCAGGTAATGTTATATTCTGATTCTTACTATTATTTCATGTTACACTCTTTATTATTTACTAACATGAAATATATATTGATCTTTGTTTGCTCCTAACTATCATCAGCCTGAGATCCTTTGCATCGCGTTATATTATTTCATTACTGGGTAGAGTGTTGTCCCTGTAGATGTTTAACATCATAGACTTAACTAAGTACTCAACTACTAGACCTGACGTGTGTATATATGTGTGATGGGAACATAATTAATACATTAGATTATTAGAATAAACCACCATCTCAGGTTATGGGAATTTCCCGCTTACATTAAAAAAATCATTATTTTTTTTCCTTTTTTAAATCGCTTTCTTTCAAAGCCGGGTGTCCTTACCTTAGGGGATTTGTCTTTTATTCTCTTTAATTTTATTTTCTCTATTTTTTCTTGCTCTCGCTCTTGCTCTCTTTCTCTTTTTTTCTTCTTTTTTTCTTTTACCTTTTTTTCTTTCTTCTTATATCATTTTTATTTCCCCATTAAACATATATAAAAATAAACAAATCAAATACATAACATAAACATAACAATAAATAACTGAAATAAATAAAATAAAAAGAAATAAAAGATAATACATAAAAGATAAAACATAACAATAAATAAATAAAACAAATAAAATACATAAAATAAAATATAACAATAAATAAATAAATTACAAAAAGAGGCTTTTCCCAACATCATCAATAGATTAGGTTGATTTTAGTAGCCTGAAATCAAGAGTGATAAACCCAATTGCTGTGGACGCACACGATTGCCAAAAATATTGATTGTGTAATAATAAAAAATAATTATAATAATAATAAAATTAAAAATAAATAATTTTTTTTCTTTTTTTCCTTTTTTGTCTTCCGTTTTAATTTTTAATTTTTTTTCTTTCTTTCCTTTTATCTTATTCTATATTTTTTTATTATTATTATTTATCTCATCTCTATATCTTCTTATGTCTCGTCCATCATCGTCATCCAGACATAATAGAAGATTGACAGAAACCATGCCAACTCCACCAGATGACCCTACGGCCGACAATAACGAGACTCATGAACCACGTAGGATATCAACGTACACAGAAAGTGGATGGGACAAGGATTATGCATTTGCTAAACTAACGAAGGCTAAATCATGGATTGATGCTACTCCAAAATTAAATTTGACTGGGGACAACTTTCAATTGTGGATAATGAAGATACAAAAATTACTTGGAAAAGTAATTAGAGACGAATACTATGCTGACAACCGAAAATGGAGAATAAATTTGCACAAGGATTATCTATTTCGCAAAATATTAACTGAATGTGTCGATGATTCCGTTCAAGAACTAATTTCTAATCGAAATTACCCAACAGCTTTTGACTTATTGGCCTTTTCGGTTACTCATTTTAATCAGAGCACTCGAATTCATCACATGAATTTATGGCAAGACACTATATCTCTATGATTGGCTGATTTTCCCTCGGGCGTGGAATTTACACAAGCTATATACAAAAAATTTAGGACTATGCGGGCTTCTGGACTGGAATTGACAGTAGACAGAATCATAGGTTTAATGCTTCAAAATCAAGCGAAGGGCAATCCCAGATTAGAAGAAGACATTATGAATCAAATTAGTACTCTGTATCGAGTCAATGAAATACCATCGTCAAAAGAAATTTCAAGAGTAATTATTGACTCACAAAGACAAGAATCATTGAAGATCAAAACAGAAAAAGAAAAAGTTATAACTATCAACAAATCTACATTACAAAAAAGTGAAGAACCGGATTTAATTGAAGTTGATGCAATAAAACGAACACAACAATCAGTTTGCTATCGATGTAACAGACCTGGACATTTTTCAGCCGACTGTCGATCTTCACAAAAACAATTGTCCTCATCTCATTCTCAACATACACCTTTGTATACAGCACATTATCCAATGCCTTTTTACCCCACACTCACACCAAACAATTCTTATCCCATATTTCAAAATTTTTCCTACCCACCTCCATTTCCATGGCAACAACCACCACCACCTCAGAAACAACAACAAACTGATGAACGTAAAGCAGACTACTATAGACCTAATTACAACAAAGATAACAAAAATATAAAAACACGACTATTGGAAATTGACGATTCCAAGGAGCCATCCAAGATTCATATTGAAAAGCTTTCAATTTCAGATGATGGACCTCTCCCAATCCTAGATAGCGGCGCTACTCATCACGTCACAGGCAATATGTCTAACTTTTCCTCGTATGTTCCTCTAAAATTACATATACCCCTCAAAGTAGCAACTAATGGGAACAAAAATTTCATCACAGGAAAAGGTTCTTTGATCTTCCCTGCGCCGAATGGGAATAGTGTCGAATTAAAAAATGTTTATTACTGTGAAAAAGCAAGTGGCACCCTTATTTCACAAGCTTCACTTATATTGGCTGGGTGTAGGATATCTTTTTCTTCAAGAGACATGGATATATTTTCTAACGATAACATTCTAATGTTTACTGAAAAATTCAACAACAGGAGCTGGACACTACCACAACCATTCCCAAGACATGTACTTGAAATAGTAATTGATAAAAGTCAACTTGTAGATAGCTGTTCTTCCGAAATAAAATTAAAATATTATCCACCTTATAAAGCTGAAAAAGTGAAACTTGACATAGATAAAGAAGAGTGTTTGAAATATTGGCATAGGATATTTGGACATCGAAGTTTGAGGAATATCAGAAAACTTTTCAAAGGGAAGTTTGGTGAAGGTATCCCAGAAGATTTACCAACAGGCATGGTAGATTGTGAAGACTGTAAATTAGCTAAATCAAAACGTTCTGATCCCATAAATCCCTCAAATAGATTCCATCTTATTGGTGAAACTTTGGTGGTTGACCTAATGGGTCCTTTTGAAGTAACGACAACAAATAAAGGTAAGTATCTCTTAACTATGTTGGATATTGGTTCTAGCTATGGTAACATAGAAATAATTGAAGCAAAAGATGAGGCTAATGATATAATTAAGAATTACATTATGTGGTTACAAAAAAGAACAAATCTGACTGTAAAAACTCTAAAGAGCGATAATGGTGGTGAGTTTGTTAATAAAAGTCTACAAGAATGGTTATATCTCCATGGTATAGAACATGAATATTCCTTACCTTATTATCACGAGCAGAATGGGGACATTGAACGTTTTAACCAGACTATTTTTGATATGGGCAGAACAATTCTGTTAGACAGCGGCTTACACAAATCTTTTTGGGGACCAGCTTTCAAATGGGCAGTGTATACACACAATTGCTTACCAAATACATGAAGCAGTGACATGACTCCTTATGAAAAACTCTTGAAATCAAAGCCGAGACTTGATCACTTGCGTATTTTTGGTTCAATAGCATATGTACATGTACCAAAGGAAACAAGAAAAAAGCTGGATAATAGAAGCAAGAAATGTTGAGTAATCGGCTATTTGGAACACTCAAAAGGCTGGTTATTTATAGAAATAGACACGGGCAAACTAATTTCTTCAGCTTGGGCAACTTTTTCAGAAACTGCGCCTAAACCAAAAAATTACAAATTAGACAACACTAATAAAAAAAACAAAATGGGTTTAGATTTTATTACTAACACACTGACTTTTAACGATTTCAGCACTGAAGAAGAAATAATTGAACAAGATCAACTAGTAGATAACATAGAAATAAGCTGTAAAGCTATAGCAAATAACTTACCAAACACTTTTTTACAGGCAATGAAGTCAAGTAACAAAAAGGAGTGGCTAGAAGCTTGCGAAGATGAAATGAAAAATCTATCAAGAATGGATGTTTGGGTGGAAAGTTTACTTCCAGATGGGAAAAGAGTTACTGATGCTAAATGGGTTTTTGCTGAAAAATTAGACAATGACGGAAAACTGATAAAGAGAAAAGCCAGGTATGTCACCAAGGGGTTTTCCCAAAAAGAGGGTATAGATCATGCAGAAACTTTTGCACCAACAGCTACTTTTACTTCCTTACAAATCTTACTAACAATGGCTGCAGCTCACAACTGGCCAGTTCACAGTTTTGATGTAGTTGCAGCATATCTAAATTCACCAATAGATGAAGATTTGTGGGTGAAAGCACCACTGGGTTTTGGAAGAGAGGAAGGCAAAGTTTTCAAATTAAAAAAAGCTTTGTATGGCACAAAGCAAGCGGCAAGGTGTTGGTGGAAACATTTAGAGTCAAAATTATGTTCAATGAATTATATTCCAAGCTACTACGACAGCTCTTTATACATACTTCAAGATCAAGCAAATGATGGCATCTTATGGATTCATGTAGATGATGGAGTTATAACAGGTTCAAGCAAGGAAATATTGAAAAGTTTTCAAAAACAACTATCGGAATTAGTTACAATAAAATGGGAAGAAGAATTAAATAACCTTGTTGGGGTTAAAGTAGTACGTAAACAAAGTGGTTTCATTCTTTCACAACAATTACTGATTAACAAGATTGCTGACCGTTTCAAAGGAGAACCTATTAGAAAATCAACAGTATTACCTAAAGATTGTAAGCTATTGAAAGGTACTGGAGAAAAATTAAAGAATACTGAATTTTTAAGTTTGATAGGCTCTTTGAACTATTTAGCTGTTGCAACTAGGCCTGACATTTCTTTTGCAGTAAACTACCTAGCAAGATATGCTAATCATCCAAATGAGCAACATTGAGAGGCATTAACGCATTTAATTCAATATGTACTCACAACTAAAGACTGTATGTTCCATATTTTTCCAGACAAAAGAAAAGAACTAGACGCATATGGCGATGCAAACTGGAATGATGATTTGGCCAGATGTACAAATGGAGGACTTATATGCTACATGGGAGTACCTGTAAATTGGACATCTAAACGACAACAATTAGTGGCCTTGTCTACTTGCGAATCTGAACTAGCGGCTTTAGCAGCAATAACAAAAACAGCAATGTGGATAAAGAATATGCTAGAGGACATGACAGGTAATGAAATTATAACAACACTACATTGTGATAATGAATCTACTATTAAAGTAGCAGCTGATCAACCATTGAACAAGAGAATTCGGCACATGAAAAGGAATTTTTTCTATGTTAATTCCCAACTACATAAGAAGAGGGCTGTAATAAAATGGATTGGAACAAAAGAACAAAAGGCTGATATATTGACAAAAAACCTAGGTCCTAATTTAGTAGAAAAATCTAGACAACTAATCAATGTTTACAGTAGTTTTTTAGGATGGCGGAATGTAGTTGAGCAGGGGGGTGTAGATGTTTAACATCATAGACTTAACTAAGTACTCAACTACTAGACCTGACGTGTGTATATATGTGTGATGGGAACATAAGTAATACATTAGATTATTAGAATAAACCACCATCTCAGTCCCCAGATCCTAAGTCGGGTAGAGTGTCTTCCCCGCGTTGTAAGCCGAGTAGAGTGTCGTCCTCGTGCATTATTTCCGTACCGGGTAGAGTGTCGTCCCCGGATCCAAAGTCGAGTAGAGTGTCGTCCTCGCATCACCACCATCTCACAGGTCGAGTGTTCTCCCTGTCTTATCAATTCCATCTAAATCCCCAGGTCGAGTGTTCTCCATGTTTACTTCGATTTATACGGGTCGAGTGGTCTCCCCGCTGTTGTCTCTTATCCGGGCTGATTCTTCCCCGAGATTTATTTCATTTACTTAAACTATTTAACTTAAATTCTGACATCTTGTAGGTTGGTTGCGCTGCTCAATAGTTAAGGCTTGGGATACTGATCCCAAGACTCTATTATTATATTAAAGCATAAGTCCTTATACTTGCTGGATTGGTTTAATCATTTTATGATAGTATTACTTTGCGTATTTATTCTACCTAGAGAACTATTTGAAATAAAATATCATTGAACTTTTTTTTTTGCATAGCAGAATAAAAAATGTGAGGACCTGATAGCAGGTACGCATTCCTATGTTTGATTTACTTCAGTTTTGGCTCCACTGTAAAATTTCTGTGAAGAACGCAAATTGAAAACTGAGCACACCAAATCTCACGACATTAATTTTGAGTTAGTTTTGAGTAAAAAATGAATTTAGGGATTGGAACTTGCTAACAGGTACCAGGTGCATTATAGTGATGGTAATGGAAATAAACTTATCGAAAAGGAATGGTGGCATTTTTATAAGCTTTAACTACCATTAACTACCCTCTTATAAAGCCTTAAATATTGCAAGAATATTTTTTGCACTTAGCTACCGTGAATATTCTCTTACATCATTTTTTTCGTATTTTATCATGAAAACATGTCCCTGTTAGTCACTTCACCATGAAATTACCAGAATCAAAAGGAATATCATGATCAAATCTAGACGCTTTTACACAATTGTATTCGCCATAAATACGCACTCATCTCCCCATTAATTTTAGCCGGAATATAAGGATTTATAACAATTTTAAGAGAACATCAGAAGGTACTACCATTGCTTTTCCAGGAAATAAGGGTTTAAGATTGATATGGGTGCAGCCAGGTAAAACTTTCAAGTTGAAGTAGAAAGGGTCAGATAAAGCAGCTGTAACACAACAAAATATACGCAAGTACTTACTTTTTTTCCCCTTTGGCTTCTCCGCCAGCCAACACCCTTCAAATATTGACCATATAATGGCTGCTCCGGGCTCACTCGCTCCATTCATCCAAATATTACGGTATATCCAATCACCACAAAAGTCGGGACTTTTATTTACTCGTTCCAAGCGAACCTCAGTCGTTTCAAAGAAACAGTGGAAAAGTCTATATCCACTTGAAAATTGATAAATAATAATAATAATAATTTTACATACAAGTTTACACTTTACAACTTGTAAACATTCTCATTTTCTTTACCAAATACTTTTTTTCACTAAATTATTCACACAGCCTATGATGCTTGATCACAATTTTATTTATCTTTTCTGTTTGTGGATTTCGGTCTATCCAATTTTTAGCGTTGCTCAAGGTCAACGTATGCAAGTTGTTAAAAAGCGACAGTTGGGTAATTTACTCTCTGGTGGTAGTGGTGGAGGAGGAGGAACCGCTGGAGGAGGAGGAGGTGGTGGTGGTGGTGGCGGCGGTAATTGTGCCAAATATTTTTTGGTTAGTGCTCGAGGGACAGGTAAACAATCAAAAGAGTTAAATTTTTCAACAAATTCAAATTCTCATATTTATTTTATTTAATTATTAAATGGTAGGGGAAAGCCAGATAAATCCTACGGGAAATTCGAGGTAAGTCATCACTAGTCTCTAAGAAATTTCTAGCTGGGTAGTATCTTGACATTTATGCTTGACAGATTTGTGAGGGGCGTGTTGAAAGGAGTTCAAGGAGGGTAAGCTTGTATCCGATTTTAAAATTTTCACTTTAAGGATTGAATGTTATTGTTGTTTACTGGAACTACATACACAAAGGAGGCATTACGAAGTTAACTATCCTGCCACCACCGGTGAGTGACTCGACTAATAAACTTTTCAAAAAAGATTTTTCTCTTCTTGTAACTAGAACGATTTTTTAACAATTTTTTGTGCTAAACTTTATAGATTATATGAATGGTCCAGATCAAGGCGCAAATGATATTGCTAGGTTTCATAAACAACACCCATCCTGCAAATCGCCATATGTTTTGGTTGGCTATTCTGAAGGGGCTATGGTAGTCGTTAAAACCTTGACTAGGAACATAATTCCTGCTAATCAAGTAGCCGCAGTTGTACTATTTGGAAGCCCTTTTTATCGATCAGGAAGGCCATATAATCTTGGAGGGGTATGTTAAACTCAGCTGTCATATATTAGCAGGGGTCCTAAAAAGATTAAAAAAATAATTTGCATTATTGTTTCTTCTTCTTTTTCTTCACTTTTCCAAAGGGGGTAGGACAAGGGGTGGCCAGTTTCTCTGGGATTCAACTCCCTGCATCTTTTTCATATAAAACACTTGATATTTGCTTACCAGGTGATATGGTATGCACTGGGACTGGCGGGATGATGGCGCATCTTCAATATCCCGAAACTCAGTACGCGAATAGAGCTATCCAATTTGCGTCTAAACAGCTAGGCCATGAAAATGGAAGCGGAAAGCAAAGAGTTTAAGAGGAACAAAGAAGCAATAGAGCCAAAAAGAAATTATAAGAAAATAAGGATGTGAGCAATATAAAGTAAGCAAACAATATAAAAGAGGTGAAACCAATGCATATATAACTCGGTAAAACATACTTTTATATACTGTGATGGCAAAACTGATGAAATGTGGCGACGCAGCTAGCTTAGACGGTGACAGTAAGAAAAGAAAATTATTTCGCGTTACGGGTCGAACGCAGGTCTAATTATTATTTCTTTGCTGCTCTGCAATGTACATACATACAAAAATAAAAATCAACAACACTAGCACTACAGCAGAATTACATTTTTTTTAAAAAATTTTTATTCATACTGGAAGTAGTTTCACATTAGTCGACAAATTTTCAATTTCAACCTGACACTTGGATTCAGTACCTTATAGGGAAAGCCAGTGTCGTGTGCCAAAAATTTTCCTTGAGACTTAAAACGGACAGATAGGAAATTCCTTCTACACCCGAATTTGTCTTTCGACAGTGCTAAATGCTGCTGTACACTGCTTCCATTCTTTTTAACTCTATTTTTAACTTTTTTTTTTGTGGCCCACATTTTTTCACATTTGCAATGGTGATCGTTGCATACTTTTTTTTTTGGTGTATCTACTATCATTGTCTGTCAAAAAGAAATTTAAAAAGGATGAACATCTTGTTATTTTTTTTTCTGTATCTTAAGAAAAGAGGTCTACATACCGCAATAATAAGCGGTTAAAAAGAAAGAGCTAGTATATGTAGAGAATGATGCCTTGCAGAACCAGGGAAAGGTCTCTGATGTATTCTGAGGCTACACTATATACTGATGAGAGACTAGCTAAGTACATAGTATGGTAACACCATAACAGTATAATGGCTGTCGATGTTTTAGCCTTTTTATATCTATGTATTTCAGTTGAGTAATTACACTTATCTATTTGGCTAACTCTTAAAAATCGCGTGGTTCTACCAAACTTTGCGTAAAAATACAGATAATTAAAGGTGCATCAGGAATATGAATTTACTGTCTCTGAAAAGTTAAATGAGATCTATTCAAATGAAAAAAAAAAAAAAAAGATTTGAACTCACATCTCTTTAAATGTGGTTCTCATCAATGTGAATAAAAAAACATTAAAGCAATTCAAGTAAAATTTAAAGACGAGAAATGTATTTGGAGGATTTTTCATATAGTTTTTTTTACTTCTTACCATCTCAGCTAACAAGGGGCATGAAGGAGGGAAAAAACAAAATTAGGCAGTAGGTACAGTAGATTTTAAACTCATATGTGGGGGAGCTGACCGTGCAATGGATTTGGAGGATTTTCCAACGTTGCACAAGATGAAATAGGTGTGCAGTATTCGTCTAATACAAGTTTTGCTTTCATGCCATAACATTTGATATAGATGATTTGTACGCATATTCATATTCATCTCGGTGAATAACTATTATCCTCTATCAGATTGGATAAAGAGAACAAATAAACAGTCGCCCTTCTACAATTTCATAGTTGGCAAACTGCCCAAAAACCACGTAAAGCTACTACTGGATTAGTAAGAGAAAAGCTTAGTGTTGGGTCAATCAAGAGCAAAGAGAGGAAACTCCAATTCTCATAAAGTTCTCGAGTTGACCTTGAAGCTGTGAGTTGAAATCTTTTTTTGCTGAAGATGGTCAAATTATGTAAATGAGTAAAAATGCTAATATACAGCTGTTTCTTTTATAATGTTTCTATGTAACATACTTTCTTCAACTCGAAGTTCTGTCTTTATGTGGGGCTCTATGCGGCAGTTGTACAGCTGTCGTAGCTTTCATGTAATATCGCCTTCAGCGCTTCATTTAAACACGCCTCCATCCCCTCTCAGATCTTCCTTCCCATCCGTGGTTTCTTTTGATCTGCATAGTGATTCACTCACAATTCATGCCCCCAGCTTGGCTTTGAATCATGCAAATTTTTCTTATCTCTGGCTTAGAGATGCATGCCAAGGTTCTCACTCTGTCGATCCCAATACTAGACAAAAAAAGTTCAAGACATCTGATATTCCTTGCGATATAAAGCCAACACATACTGAGTTCTTCAATAACTCGGATGGTGATTTGTCACTCAAGATTAAATGGAATCATCCCGGTAATCCTACTGTACTTCCTTTAAACTTTTTGGCTTCGTTTTCGACCCAGGAACAATGGGACTATCGACATAGATCGGCCGCTATCAGGCCAACTTTTTGGATGTATTCAGATATTTGTGATTTGCCGCACCAACAATTTAACGTAGACTATCCTTCTTTTTTAGAAAGTGAAAATATTAAATTACAAGCTCTAGCGCAACTGGTTAAATATGGCCTTATTTTTTTTAACCAAGTACCTTATGAAGCGAAACAAGGCGTAGATACAGAACTGAAAACTTTGGTCAATCAGGTTGGTGAAATACGTAGAACCTTTTATGGCGATTTGTGGGATGTTAAAAGTGAAGGCTCAGAGGCGAAAAATGTTGCGTACACAAATTTGAAGCTAGATCTGCATATGGACCTTGTGTAAGTTGCTTACCTTCGAACCTTATTTTTCGAATAATAATTTTCAATAAGATATTCTAAACTTATCCTATTTTAATTCGAATAATTTCTAAAATATTTTTGGTTCCCCCCGATCCGAGTACAATGATTTAGGCATTTTCAAAACCCTCCTAGGTTTCAATTTTTACATTGTCTCAGAAACAGAGTTCTTGGAGGATTTTCAACTTTTGTAGATTCTTATGCTGTTGTAGCGAAAGTGCTTGAAACATCACCATCCGCCTTCCACACTTTGACAACAGAAATGGTTCCGTTTGAATATATTAATGGTGGCCATCATACACATTGGGAACATCCAACAATTGAACTCAAGAGAGGATGGAGGAGTGAAGATGTATCATCAGATTTGCTACCAGATGCTTTGTTTGCATGCAACTACTCTCCCCCATTTCAGGCGCCATTATTGCGACACAGATTAGGTCCATTAAAGCACATAATCCCAAACCATGAAAAATTAAAGAATGCTTTAGCCTTGTTTGATCAAATTTCTCAGCAGAAAGATATGTGTTACAAAACTTTGTTGAAAGAAGGGCAATGCGTTGCTTTTGACAATAGACGAGTATTACATGCACGTACTGCTTTTCAGGAGGATAGAAAAGAAGGACCGGTACAAGATGAGACGGAAGATTTCCCTCATTATAGAAGATGGCTCAAAGGGTCAGTCTTACTCATTATGATTCTTAAACTGAACCGTATAGCTTTATTTTTTTGACTCCTGTTTGAAAGAGTAAAGTGAAAAAAAATTGATTTGGCTAACTTTGGATAATTTTTCCTTTTTATCACAGGGCATACGTTGAAGGAGACTCAATATGGGACCGACTTCGGGTGCTTGATCAGAAATACAACTCAAAGTCTACAAAGTAAATCAGCTGGAATAACTTTGTATATTAATTTAGATAAACTGAATTAAGAAGTAATCTTTTCGTTTCTCATGTTTTAATAAGTAGGAATGACATTCTTTATAATGTAACATGTTATCATGCTGTAGCCTGTGTCAGAAAATTCAGCTGTATCTTTCTTTGCACTTATGGGAGTAAAGGAGGACAGGCCTATCTGGAAAAAATTTGTACATTTTTTGTGGTGGTATTATTCAAAGAAAAAAAATGGCATTATACCCTGCAGCATTAATCAAAATAAAATTGTTTTACTAAAAAGTTCAATATTGAACTCACAAATATAACCACAAATGTGTAACATCAGGATGCATCAACCTTCAGTCATGAGGAGGCAAAACCATGTTAAGTTTGCATTTTGGGTGACAATCACCACAAGAAAAAACTTGGCACTTGCTAACAGGTGCCAATCTTTCAATCCATTTGTGACTCAAGAATAACTCAGATTTTTGATGCCACGCGAGCTAGCATGCTCAGTGTTCATTGCGCGGTCTTTCAAGAAAAATTACAACTGAGCTAGAACGGAATCAAATCAAAGATAGGGATTGGCACCTGTTATCAGGTGCCCCACATTTTTTTTTCTCTGGTGAATGCCCCACATGTGAGATGTGACATGAGCTCTTGCATCATGTTGTTTTACAATAGTTTAAAGAATTATTCTCCACAAAAAGTTTTTCTTCACACAAACCCTTAATACTCAAGCACAGATGTATACAACTATTTAATAGTTACGATTGGGAAAACTGCTGACAACCTACTCAATAATTACTCACTGCTACTCATAATAAAACATCTTCTCCTAAGTACAAATATATAGCTATGTAAATAGTAATAGTCTCCTTAGTAAAACAACTTTGAATATTAATTAATTATTCATTATTTTAATCTAAATGTTCATTTTTGGAAGATGTCATACTTCATGGTGGGACAGTACCAACCAAAAACACAAATGTGCCACTGATTTGCCTGCTATATGTAGAAGGGAAAAAGTTTGTCATGCTTGCATTTTAGATGAAGATTTAACACACATAAAACTATTATAAATATAATTATTTCTACTTATTGCTGCTTTTGCGTTTTTGTCTGTCTACTTCTGACAGCCTTACATTCCTCAGTCAACTATAACATCTAGCTTAGCATGAAGTTTCTCAGTCTTAGTTGTGACATCCCTGCTTGTACAAAAGTTCCTTTTTAGTAGCAAAACTTTAAGATCCCTTTGAATGATAAAATGTAGAATGTAAATAGAGGATATATATTACCACGCAGTATTTGGGGGGGGGGGGGACTTGCTAGCAAGTCCTCAACTTGAACTTAGATGGAACTCATATGGAACTCAGACTGAACTTATAATGAACTGATACTGAACTTTACTTTGAACTCATCCTGAGCTCTTAACCAACAATGGATGAGTCTGTGCTGGAATAATAGTGAAGGTTTAATGAATAATTTATAGAAATAATAACAAGGGCAGATTAAGAATCTGATCCATTCACAGAATTTTTTTCATAAAACACAATTTCATTTTCATTTTGAATTTCACTTGATCATTAAAAAGACTGAAAATTATACTATTTATTTCAAAAGCATCACTTTTAACCTCTCTAATGATTTTATTAGTTTTTTTTTTTTTTTTTTTTTTTTTTGAAAAAATATAAAATAAGATCAGTGTTTTTTTTGATAACTCCTTTTAACCAAGAATTTGAAGCTTTTATTTTTTAATTTAAACCATATTTCCTGATTTTTTTTTTTGTATTTTTAATATATCTGATTATGCAATAAAATTATTTTCAATTCAATGGATTTATTTAAGAAACATATTGAACCATCAAAATTCTCAAGTATTTTATTCTAGAATACTGTGAAAAGATTCATAATTAAAAATATAAAAGATAGAAATATGTTTTCCTAATTTCTGTTTCAATGAAGTCCTCTCATAGCTTCTTTCCACTAAGCACTAATAATTGATAAATTGTTTAATTATATGTCTAGAAAGAAGTGTAATTATTATACCAGTGGATTTTAATCCAGTTTTTTACATTTTTATATGCAAAAAGATGATTAAAATTAAAAGGAAATATATTTTTACTCTTTTTTTGTTCTATTGAATATTCAACTCCTAAGAATTTTTGAAATATACATTTATTTAATGTAATACATATATGATATTCTGGAACTCTTCATGATGTATTTCATCCAAATTCCATGTAAATACAGTTCTTTGGTAGAGTAATCTCATGAGTTGAAATAATTCATCACTTCTCAGTAAATTTTCCATATGAGATGCTGAAATTAAAGCTAGATTTAAAACTTTAAAGGTGATAAAAACAAATTAGTATAAATTTATGTAAAATTTAATTTTAGTGCTTGATTTTGCTTCAATGCTGTATTGTGGGATAATTTCAGTTTCAACCTGTGAATAAGCACCATATATGTTGCAAAGTGTTCTCATGTTAAAAAATGTGCTTCAGGTAAAATTTTTGATTGTATTATTGTTCAAGAACTGAATTAAATAGGTAGAAGTGGTACTATTTCATAAATATATCAGTTTTAAATTAAAAAACTATTATATGATATTTATTTTGTAAAAAAGATACAATAGGCACTTTAGATTAGACCCATGTAGCAAAGCAGCTGTAAAGGCAATCATATTTTTATTAAAATTAATGTTATTCCATATTTTAAATGAATAGAAAAAATATTTCAATTCTATGGTGTTGAAAAATAAACTAAGTATAATGTTGCAGGTAGACTTTTTTAGTCTTTAGAATAAAAGTTTTGATAGGAGTAATTCACAACAGAAAACTTACACACAATTCTAAAATTAAATATATGGGTTCAGGATTTATCAATGATTTATTGAAATGATGATATTCATGTTGATTGGTAGATCTTATATGATTTTTCTATTTGATTTCTAAGTTTATGAAAAGCAATCCCTTTTATATTTTGTTCAAACAGAAGAATTTATAAATCTTCTTGAAATTGGCCTTATCACAAAGCAATACTGGAATGAGTATATTGTTATAAAAATTAATTCAAATAGCAAAACTTCAAATCTTCATTACAGATATAAAACAGAAAATAAATATTAAAATTTTACTTTTTACAAAAATACATATTGATTTAAAAGATATTTTCTTATTTTTTTTTTTTACAAAAACACCAATTTTATCCTGTGAGGTTTCCCTTAAACTTACAAATATAAGTCTAGAAAATTAATATGATTCCCTGAAGACTCTATATAATGTGTACCTAAAGCAAAAATATTTTTTTTTTGAAGTACTTCAAATCTAAGAAGAAGAGCTGATACCTTTTTTATATAATATAGTTGTATAAAATTGATTTTTAGTTAGTTTCTTAATCTGTCATATGGAAAGAACTCATATCATAGTAATATATAATCAAATTAAAACTATTTTTAATATAATATTTTCTCAAAATGATTCTTAATTTGTACTTATTTTTGGAACTTCAAAGTATTTAATAAAAATATTTTGGTATAAAAATATGATTATTTTTATATTTAAAAATATTTAATAAAACTTCTAAAAAAGTTATAAATTTTTTCTTAGCTTAACTTAGATTGAACCACACATGGAGACAGGATTGTATTGAGAGTTAAATTTAAGTTCTACTAAAAACATGATAAATAATTTTATTTTGAAAATGTATATAGTCATTGCAAAGAAAAAAATTAGTTAAAGAAAGGACTCAGAAATTTTTTTTCTGTTACTGAATAGATTATTGTAAATATATTGAGACATATAACTTGTTAAAATTTCATAAATTTGCAGTTATTACAGTCAATTATCAAGTTATATATAGTAATCACAAAACAAGAAATCAAGCTAAATGGCTATATATGTAGATAAATCTTTTCTTCAACCTTTACTTGAATAATTTAATTTAATTCAAAGCTATTTTTAATCTAACTAACATATTTAACTATTGCTTTTAATATGATACAATAAACTCATACATTACATAAGTTCAATAGTTTAAAATTTCTTGAAATGTTTCGTTTTGGTTTTCAAATTTTTGCTACAATTTTCCTATTATATTATTTATTTATATCATGTATAGTTATCAGAAGCATACTGTGAATTCTTGTGTAAAAAAGGAAAATAGTATTTCATTACCAATTAATTTACTATATTATTTTCTTAGCCTTAAAGTGCGCTGTAAATCAAAAATATAAAATAAATATGCATAAACTATAGGTTCAAGTTCAAAAATATCAATAAAAATAATTATCAATCATTTTTCATATTGGAATAATAGAGCTGTATATTGAGTGGGTGGACTCTGATGTTTTCATGAAGAATACAGTTCACTCTCCATTTTTTGCTACATCAATGGACAACCTCTCAATCTCTCCACACAACTTTTTCTGACTTGTCATTTCTGTTAATTCTATTACCACCCCCCACCCTTTTTTTCCCCTCCTGATACATTTGATACACCCTCTCAGCTTCAAAATCAAATTTTAAGCCCTCCTCACTACTCCCCTCCACTCTATTTTCACTTTTAAAACAACTCCACCCCCTTTTCTACCATCCACATCCCTCACCACTCCTTTCTTGCCTCTCCCAACCCAACCCCACCCCTTTCAAACTTACCCTATCTATTTTTGCCTCAACTCCACCCCACTATTTTTAAAAAAAATTACGATTCTTTCTTTTAAAACCCCCTTTTTCACTCTTCACCCCAGACATTTCCCACCCCACCTCAATCCACTCTTTCAATTTTCATCCCACCCCTATGGCTTTCCAAATTGCCCCCTTTTCTTCCTATAGAGTAAAAGGGGTTAGAAGGAGAGAAAAAGGAGTGAAATCATAAAAGTTGGGGTGGAAAGTGGTGGAGAGGGGATTAAATAGGGTGTTAAGGGGAGAAAAATAAGTGAGGAGGGGTTTGATGGGATGATTAGGCCTGGAGAAGGGGGAATAAAGGTTTGTGATGGGAAAGCTCTTGGTAGACTTAAATAAGATGTAGGATGGAGAAAATTTAATATGGGAGAAGAATGATATGTGAAAATTAAGGGAGGAAAGTACTTGTAAGGACCATTATGAAACAATTTAAGCATTAAAATTAAATAATATATTATGAGACTTGGAAATCATAATGGCATGAAACATCCCAAAAAAAACATAAAAATATTTTCCAATATTTATTAACCATAGATTTTATTCTCATAAAGATTAAATTTTTTATTCTTTTGATATAATGGAGATCATGATAAGTTATATTTTCAATAGAATTGGGCCCATATCCTGTTTTAACTTTTATTAATATGGGATGTAAATCAATCTTACAAATTGTTCTATTAACTAAATTTAATGTTAAATGATTTTAAAGAGTGTTTCAACTTCCTCAAATGTTTTTAAAATGGATTAATAGCCAATAATATTAATTGATATAATGATAAAAGGCATTTGTTTCTCAATTTTTTACTGATAAAAATTTGATGAAATATGAAAATTCAATAAATATCTCTTAATGAATGATTTCTTATAATATTGGATGTTTTATCTATATATTCATAGAGTGAATATCTTATAAATTTTTGTGAAATCTCTTATAATTCAAAGTATATGAGAGTTTCATTAGATTCAAAAAATGAAAAAATAGTTTAATTTCTCAAAATCTTATGAAGTTGCAAGGCTAGATAGATAGTAGGGCTCATTTATTTATTTATTCCTTCAACAAATCCTCTGATTCAAGTATAAATATTTTTTGAACTGTTAATTAACTGTGGTTCACTGAAGGTTCAAATTAGTTTCAAGGTGTTTTCAAAGTAAATTCACTATTTCATCATGATTGTTTCATAACTGCCTCAATGTGTGCTCAATTAGATACAAATTAGGGTTCAAAGTTTCAGACTTGCTAGCAAGTCTGCCCCCCATATTTCATGATGTATACTGTAACCACTATTATCCTGTTTCCTCACTCATCTACCATTTTATATCTTATATTTTTTTCTTTGTATTACTTTTGCTTGATATCAATTGTCCCACTTACTCACACTACACTTAACATATGATACATCAATTAGGTACCTTTTACTACACAACAAGTAAGATGTCTCTGATGGGGATATACATGCATGAGTTGGGGATATTTTAGGAAGGGACATAAAGTCAGAAAAAAAATGTAAGAAAAATGAGTGCAAGAAAAGCAATTATAAGAAAAATGATTTGAAACCATGAGAATTTTCTTCCAAATAATAATAATAATAATAATAAATTGTAAAAAAGTAGGAAATTTTTTTTTAAAAAAAATCATTTTCTTTGAGAAAAAATAAATGAATTAAACAACAAAATTTAAAATGGTCACAAAATGGTTTTCTTACACTTATTTTCTTTTTTTAAATATTTCTCTTACACATATTTTTCTTACCCATATTTTTCTGTTCTTATGTCACTTCTTAAAATAACCCCATCAGGTATATCTTACTTGATGCATAGTGTTTGAGGGTGATTTGGGTATATTTGAGGAGGGGAAATAAGACTAGATTTTTTTTAAAAAATAGTATATCACTTTGCACCAAGTCAGATATCCTTAATAGGTGCTATCAACATTAAGGGATCTGAAATTTGGGATCAGGAATTTTTTTCCCCTGAAAAAGAAATGATTAATTTCAGAAGATGCTTCTCCACTAACCCTTAGTCTAGTGGATGTCATTGGAAAACCTATGAACAATCTCAAGAGTGTTTCTGAGTTTGTGAGGTTGGGGATTTAGAGTTAAAACTGCTTTGAGGCACAGGGGAATACCCTGAAGAATTCTTTTTAAGATATTTTGAAGGAATTTATCTTACTTTGAGATGTATTTGAGAAGAATATTAATATATATTTAAAGGTAATACTAGTATTCTAAGAAATATTAAAAAGGGTTTAAAACTTTATAATAAAGGGAAATGATTTAAGAGTTTTAGGATTGATTTAAAATTGATTATTATGAAATGGAAGGAAACAATAATAGCCCAAAATATATTAATATAAATTTAACTACTATTAAAATGATATTATTATTTTTACTAAGAAATTTTGAATCAAAACCAACATCATTTATATAGACAGCTCCACCTCACATTGAAACCTTTAGTAGCATCATTATAATACCACAGACCCTCTAAAATTACCACCTGTTCCTATTCAAAGACCTTTAACAACCCTCAGACTCACAATAACCCACATTTAGAATATCAAATGGAACATAGTGCTAATAGTACATCAATTTGTTTAAATTTAAAAGCATTATACTGTAATTGAACTCAATTGACTAATTCAGTTTTAATATTTAAACAAATTGCAGTCAAATAATTAATTCTGGATTAAAAACACATGGAAAACATAGTTGTAAGAAAATGTTGCTTCTGTGATTCACATATGGATTTTGTTGAGATAATTATGCCCTGGATTATGGCCTTAGTGAGCTGATTTTGCTTCAAGTGTCACACATTGTGTGAAAGTGAATAAGGAATTCACAATGATGCATTATCCAACTTCTTATACCCTTATTTCCATTCCTAATTCCTAATTCAAAAGTCATCACAACAATGATTGATTTGTAAGAAAGTCGCATGACATATAATTGCAGATACCATTCTTATGTCACTCTTCACTCTAGGCCAATTAATTTTTGTGGAAAAAGGTTAATTTTTTTCTATCTACACAACACCCCCTTCTCATTTAGTTGTGAATTTCTGCTTCCCTCATAATCTAAGTCTTCTACCAACAATAATGAAGCAGCTCTCTACTAGGCAGCCACTAGTACAAACTATGAATGCTATTACTTAGTTTTATTTTCTAACTCTGATTCTGACTCTGATTTAGAAAACACTTTAGCTTATATGTCTATTCTTTCAAAAATTTTTTACATAAACCAAAGGGGACCAAATCATATTTATGATCCCAGATACAATCTTCACTCAATCACTTGGAATGGTTACTTATTTTTGCATACTGACTTTGATTTTGAATCTGCTGTTAAAGTCTCTTTTTTTCAAGTCTTTTTGTTTGATTTCATCAACTCAATGTAAAATTTAATATTGCCTACAATTGCATAATTATTAATTCATTCAGTTTTTTCATCTCATACCTCATATCATTTTCTTCCTCTCCTCTTGCATCCCTCCTTTAATTTGAATTCAATTGTTTTCTCAACTCATCTCTCCAGGCAAGTCATTTTTTTCCTCCATATTATTATTTCTGCTAATTATTAATTTTCTTTCTGTTTTTTTTTCTGTTTTTTTCTTTTGTGTATCTCATGTTTTTTTGTAAGAGGTTTTTATTTTATTTTCAATGAAAAATCAACTTTTTTTCTCCCCCTTTTCTTTCTTTTTCTCTCTCCATCATTCTATTCTTAATCCCTCCTTTAAATCATCATTATCCCCACTTTCCCCATTAACTTTTTTTTATTTCCATGTCATTGAGCCACATTTATTGCACATTCTTTATGAATTTCACTTGCTCCATATTCAATTTCTCCCAAATTCCAAGTTCACTCTTTCTCACTCTATTTATTCATACCTTTCCATCAAGGTAAGTTTCATCTCCTTTTTATAAATTCCTATCACATATCTTATTTTTTTCAATAAAAATCTTACATTATAATATATGTAGGACTCTAATCTGGATAACAGTGGACTTATTCAACTCCTCTTGTTGTCATTTTCATTATCACTTTTAAAGTTTTTGTGTAATTTTGAAAAAAAGAGTCAGAATTAGGGTTAAGTTTATTTAAGTCTCATGTCCTTTTACAAAATGATTCTCCTGAAGCCTATTATTAATTTCTCATAAAATGTTTTGATTTTTATTTAATGGTTGCTGAGATATTGGTCTTTTAAGTTGAGCCATTTTTTTCCCAGTTTAACTTTTATTTATCTCACATTTTGATATTACATAAGTAGAGAATAGGGCTTCTTAAATTTTTATCTGATGATTATCTAGTCTCTAATTTTACTCTTGTTTTAATTTTTATTATAACATTTCAAGCTTTCGTGAAATTAAAAAAAATGGATTTAGAGTTAGGTTAATTCAAATCTCATGTACTTTTTATCATATATTCTCCTGAATCCTATCTTTTATTTCCCAAAAACAGGTTAAAATTTAGTTCAATTTTTTCTGAGATATTTCACTTTAAAGGTGAGCCTTTATTTCCCAATTTCACTTTTTTTATTTCATAATGCATTTCATAATGCATATCATCACATTTTCTTCATGAATTTTTCATTCCAGATTCCCTCTTTTGACAAGTAATCAAATTTTCTTTTTCTGATTTTATAAGAAAATACATATGGATACAAATGACACAAATTATCTTACTTTTAGATTCTTCTCATATAATAATCCTATTACTTGACAAGACATATATTCACCTGCTAAAATCAAGTTTCATGACATATATCCCATTTAATAAGTGTATAATTGATTATGGTTTGGGAAATGGTATCATCAAAACTGTTTGGAACTCTTTTGATGATAATCACCAAACAACAAAATCTCCACTGTTTCAATCTTGTCAAGACTTCACTCATTTTGGGCTCTCCTTAAATATCAGTCAAAATTTAATTCAACAAATAAACAAGGTAAAAAAAGAAGGTAAAGGTAATAAATTTAAAATTTTTTTAGGTAGATTAAAAAGTATGGGTATCTTTAGAGTCACCAAGTATTTATTATTCTTTCATTAATTTTTAATAAGTAAATCTGATATTTCAATTTATTAAAATAAATTAATGGACCAATGACCTTGTGTTTAATTAATGGTAATCATGATAAAATTAATTTTCTTCATGACATTCCTCTAGCTTATATTTTTGGAAAGTCCCAAACTTCTGTTTATAGATTAACTGCATTTTGGCTAGAGAAATTTTCATGAATTTAAAGCTGGTAGAATTTAAATATTTTAGCTATTTATTTATTAATTTATATAATTATATTAAGTTTTTTTTTAAATTGCACCACTTACTTCAATAAAATTTATGGGAGAATATTGAAATTTTTTTAAATTTGATGTAAAAAATTGATGACTGGAATGAATTTTGGGAATACCCAACCCTTACTTCAATAAAATTCAGGGGAGGGTATTGCCAAATTTTTAAAAAAGATATAGAATTTTGTTGACTTAAATCTATCTAAAAATGCAAATTTATTGACTTGAGTTGTAAATTTTAAAAATTTGATATTAAAAGACAAAATATGGAAAAAATATTGTGTCAAGTTTGCCATTAGGACCATTTAAAACTGAATTTGTTTCATTACTTCATAATTTATTTGACTTATAATGGATAGAGTAATGAAATATACAAAAATTATGAAATAAATTCATGTACATAAAATTAAGAACAGTTGAAATGGGGAAAAAACAAAAAGACTAGTCATCAAGAATTTTCTTAAAGTATCTTATTTCCTCAATATGTTTATTAGCTTTAACAGATTCTATCATGAATGTTTTTTTGTAACCATCTTTAAGTTGATACATGAGTCTTATCTGATCCAATAGAAAATTACACTAAAGAAATTTTTCCTCTTTCTTTTATTCTTCAATATTTATAGATAGATCAGACTTCTTCTCCTCTAATTCTCATTTCCTATCATCCCTCTTTGAGGAGAGCTTGTATTTACTCACCTCCAATATCAGGCCCTATCATCCCACCATAAAAAGAGGTCATATTGTTTCTTTTGAAATTTAATGCTCTCTGTTGCAACTTTGAATTTTCCTAGAATTTTATGACATATCAAAAAAAATACACTAAAGTATTGAGAGGTATCTAATCCATTACCCGCATCATGGCTCTCTAAAAATCTTCAATAGAAGAAAAAGGGGCTTTAGAAGTACTATCACTTTTATTTTTCTCTGACTTCTAAAATTTAGAGTAGTTGAAGCTCTATGGACTTTGTTGGAGAAACTGAGTATATTTTTATCATCATAATTATTTTTTTTAGCTTCAGAGTCACTTGATTGTGGAATCTTGGTTTATTGATCAGAATTTTTAGAAATAAGAAAAAGAGAAGTAAATAAAAAATAAATAAATCAACTAGATACAACAAAAAAATTTCACTTTAGTTAGATTTTGAAGGTTTATATCACCATAAGGATCCATAGAAAAGATAACATGATTGGTTGAATTAAAAATAGAAGAGGCCTGAGTGTAGTAAGTGAATTCAAAAAGTTTTCTCTGAATATCATGTTTGAAGATAGAATCTTCTTTATCCAACACGTTTTAAGGATTTAAATCATCTCTCTCTCAAAAAATAAGTTACATATTTTTATAGTAATTAAATAAAGAAAAAAGCTTACCATCTATAGATTTAATGTCCTTACTGATATCAAAGTCAGTAATACCAAAACCAGTGGAAGATGAAAGATTCATAGCCTTTGTGTATTTGGCTCAATAGCGCTGTGGAAATATTAAGTTTAGTATGGAAAAGAAAAATACTTTTAATTGAATTTGGGAGGATTATTATGGAGATTAGAAAGGCCAATAAAATTTTATATATTTTTATTATATTTTTATTATTAAAGAATGGATGGTTTTGGTGCAAAAAATGGGTCAATTAATCAAGTCAAGATAAAGAATTTATTTAATGGATGAAAATTATATTTACAAGCTAAAAAAAACTCTGAAATAGAATTTAAGAAGCTCAAGAGCTTTAGAAAATTTTCTTATAATTTTTACAGCTTTTCTTACATTCATAATTTTTTTTATATAGTTTACTAAATATTTTTGATTTTTGATAAAATACTTTACTTGAATAATTTTTAGCTGGATTAATAAGGCTGAGTGGACTACAAAAAACTATTTGGAAATGTAAAGGAGAAGTAGCTCTATCATCTGATATTTATATAGATTTTTTATTAAGTTTTTAAAGTTCTAATTGAGTCCAGAAGAGCTCCAGAAGGGAAAGCTGGGCACCTTACTTGACTATTCATATAAAAGCTGAATACTCAAAATTAGTAGGGGAATATAATCTTGAAAGAAATCTAAAGAGGCATAATAACAATAACCATCATTACATTTAAATAACATTTTCATATTTGTAATACCCTTATAAAAATAACAAGTCTATATAACACTTTATAAATATTACTGAACAACACTTATATATATAATTATAGGGTATCATTGGAAAGGTCTCAGCTTCATTGACTCATTTATAAAAAGTTTCATAAAAATAAAAGCTTTATAAAAATATAAATATTCAATCATTTAAATAAATTTTTTCAGTACAACTATCACTACTTAATATAGGGGGTGGACTTGCTAGCGATTCCTCAACCTGAACTCAGATGGAACTAAGATGGAACTCAGATGGAACTCAGACTGAACTAATACTGAACCCATACTGAACTCTACTTGAACACCAACCTAAAACTGTTCTTCTGAGTGGTTTTCATCCCTGATTGTATGGTTCCTTTATCAATAGCTCAATGGGTGTTCAATCTGTGGTGAGTTTGGGTCCAAGGTTGTGGACTTGCTAGAAAGTCCCCCCCCATACTGTGTGGTGTATGTTGTTGTATTTTTTCATCCTAAATTTAAGAAAACTTATTATAAATCTCTAAACCATTAATAGAAATTGGTCAGCTGGTATTTTGGTATGAAGTAGATGCTTCAGCTTAGTTAATTTTGAACTCTCTTTTTACTTGAAGGGACAGGTTTTTTTTCTGTTTATCCAACTCCCTTGGATTCTGCTTAAAGCAAGGCAACTGTAAGAGTCTTTCTACATTGGTGGTTCCCAACATGGTGTTTGGATATTCTGGATTTTAATGATCTTAGTTGGTACTTGAACTATCTTATCCTGCAAGAGGCTCTTATTAGTTTCAATTTTCTATGTTGATCTTTGGTCTTTGGGATGTCTTTTATTGGATCTGGTGTTTTGGCTTCTGGCATACCTATTAGGGCATCAGTAATGAGTGTATTGTTAGATGGGCCCAATTTTAATGGTGAAGAGGTTAAATTTTTTTTGAGAAGGTATGAAGCTTCTGCTGCAGTTGATGGTGCTTCTCATTTGGATATGGTGAATCAAAATCCAATTTTTTCTTGTGGACAGAGAGGTGGAAAAAGAGGTCATTGCTATGGATGGTTATAAAAAGTGGGATTGGATAAAGTTATCAAAGGAGATGGCTGATAGATTGGGTTTTAGGTATACTATGGAGGACTTGAGCAAGAGTGTCAGTGATTGGAAGACTAAAGGTGGTGTAATGTCTATGGGTCAGTATTATTAGTTCATGGTCAAATTTCAGGTGGTTTTGGATTTTCTGTTATATTTTGATATTATATATCATGAAGCTGAAGTAAAATATGTTTTTGGGATGGTATGGGGAATAAGGTTATTTTTTTTGGGAATTTCTTTTAAATTCTAATTTTATGAAGAATAGTAGAACTGGGGAAAGTAGATTCCATCTATGAAGCCATTAAAGAAGGCTGTTTTGGAATATCTAAATTCAATAACTGATGCTGATGTGGACCCAGAAGAAGAGGCTTTGGTGACTCAAGAGGTAGAAAATGATGGTGTGAAAAATTTACATGGTGTTGAAATTTTGGATTCTGCTATTCCTGAAGAATTTGGTCAAGCTGAAAATACTGTTTTGGAACATGATGTTGCTAAAAAAGAAGAGATCTCTGTAGATTAAACAGTTATTATAAATGATGAAGAGATTTTGGATTTGAATGAGGATTATGTTGATGGATTTGGTAAATGTTTGGAGGATTTATTTCAATCTCAGGAAGAGGTTGTAAAGTTAGATATTTTTTTCTTGCACTAATGGAGAGCTCAGAGGTGTTGAATGATAGGGTTCATGAGTTGGATACACTAATATTTTGGAAAAAAGGTGGTTTATTTACTATGTCCTTTGGTAGGTCAAATTCTGGGGGCTGAATTTTGTGGAGTTAGGAATTAGTAGAAGTGCCTTTGGGGCACATTTATGAATTTCTACCAGGGGATATTAAAAATTTAATTCCTCAAAAATGAGAAGAAACAACCTTTAAAATAAACTGGATTTATTTATCTTTTATTTGGACTCTGTTGGTTTCATTTCTTTTTTTCATGAATTTTATTTAGACCCCCATTTTTTTGGGGTAGGGAGGGCTGATTGCTCTAATGTTGCAATCTCTCCTCAAGAAGAGATCCCAGATAGAAATAGGTCTTCTCACTTGGAGATAATTAAAGTTGGCTCTCAACTATTTTTCTGCTGATATTTCTTTGGAATGTAATTATGTGTTGGATTTTTCTATACATTTTTTGTCATTATCAAATTTTTCAATATATTTTAAAAATGGTTCAAGAGGAAAGATGGGTTGTATTATGTTAGATAAAAATTTGAATAGTAGTTTGATTGATGAGGTGGATACTAGTGGTGTTGTTTCTGGGGGTATATTTTCTGTCTTCCTCCTGCAAGAGAATAAACTGTGTTTCAAAAAGTTGATATCAAGAAAAAAATTCTCAGAATAATCCAATAAAAATCAAGAAAAAAAATCGTATAAATATTCTTTTTCTTGCCTCCAAAAAGAGGATAAAATTCAATTAACTCATCAAAACCAAAAAAAAAAATCTTAGTATAATCAATTCACAAAAAATAATATTGGTGATAATTCTATTTCTGTCCTCCAGCAAGAGGTTAATCTGTCAAAAATATTTACTGGGGATTTTATGGAAGAAAGTGGTAGTTATTGTCAGCCTGGGTATTCTCAGGAATGAATATTTATTATTCTTAAAATAAGATAACCTTAATTGCATTAAGCTTATAAGTAAAAAATATGGTTATAATACTTATATATATAGTTATTATGCATGTATATATATTTATTACACTATTAAAAGACTTGTATAAGTTTAAATAGCTAGCCCATAGCCCTATAATACTTATTAAGGTGTTAATGGTGTCATAATATACTTATCTTGACTTATATTAAGTAATTATACACATACATAAGCTTATATGTATGCATAAACCTCATATTCAGTGAAATATGTAGTTATATTATGTATATATAGGTCTATAAGCAGGTTTTAACCTCTAAATAGCCTATAAGCTTTATTTTTCTGCTTATTTTAGGTTTTATGGACATATTCAATGGACTCACAATGCCTACACAAGCATATACACCTTTTTCAGGTGCATATATCCAGCTTGGACAACTTAATCTGCTTCCTTTGATTGATCTTCACAGATTTATGGATTGAGATATGATTTCTGGGTTAATATAGATGCTTGGGGATGTTTTTAGGGGCTTGGAAAGTTTATTTGGTTCCTTTATATGCTTTGGTTTTCATTCTATACTCTTTGGATGAGTTATTTTACCTTTTTCTTTATGGTATCCGCTTTTATCTGTATTTTCTATTTATGGTATGGGTTTATGATATCATTAATTATGATGAAGGGTCCTTACTAGAGGTCTGGGTGTTGAAACTTCTTGAAGTGGAAGACATTGGGAGGTGATGAGCCCTCACAGTGCTGTAATCACTGAGGAGAGCAGTGACATCATCTGGATTGAAGGTCTGTGCACTCCAGTGGATTTTGGTATGTGTAAGGGAGGATTTCACGGGTTATTTGACATCAATCACTTACTTACTAAAACTCAAACAAACACTATAAAAAAATTTATCATATAAAAATATATTTTAAAGCCTTTATAAATTGATATCATCTTTATCTATGTTTTATCAACCTATTTTCCACCACTAGCCCGCACCAATCCAGATATTGTGAGTTAATATAGAGCATAACTATTTTATTAGTCTTCCCATGAGATTTAATCACCAAATAATTTATAAATAAGTAGTAGGACCATTAATTTTTACTATTAAATCATACTTAGATACTAGCATATACTGACAGTTATGGTGACAGAAAATTAGATGTAAAATTAGATGAAGGAAAAGGTGTTAAAAATCTTAAAAATAATGATAAAAATTATATTTCAACTTATTTTTTTTCTAATTCTGTTGATTAAGAAATTTCTGAATACAAATTAATTAACAGTGGATCTAGAAGAGATTTTATTCCCCATGTCAAAGTGGATGTCAGTGCAGCAAATAATAAGGAGGTAGAAAATAAAGTCAAGCCAATTAATGCAATGCTTCCAAATTAATTAAATCTACCTTCGAAAAGGTAAATTTCATCAAGAGATCCATACAATTTTCCTTTAGTCAAGAATTGGCCTGAATTTTCTGAAATTCCAAGAATTACTTTTGAGAGATTAGGTGTTGTAAATTTTGGACCTGAAAATAGGTTTTCAGGAGAAGAGAAGAAGTTGTTAATGGATTTAATTGTTAAAAGACAGAAGACCATTGATTTTCTTGAAGAGGAGAGAGGTGTGTTGATACATTCTTATGGGTAGCCTTACAAGATCCCTGTGGCGTTTCATGAACAGTGGCAGCAATAGCCAATTACAATTCCTGCTGCTTTAAAAGAGGATTATATCAAGGTTGTTAGGGAATAGATTTGTACTGGAATTTATTAAAAATTATCATCAAGTTAGTATAGTCCAGTATTTTGTATCAAGAAAAGGAACAGAAAGCTTAGGGTAGTTCATGATCTTAGGGAATTAAACAGGGTTACAATAAAAGATGCTGGTATACCACCTAGTGCTGAGGAGTTTATAATGGTGTTTTCTGGAAGAGTGTGCTATGGTTTGGGTGATATTATGGGGGGATTTTATGAGAGAGAATTACATCCTGATTTTAGACCTCTCACTACTTTTGATACTCCACTTGGATGATTACAATTAACAAAATTACCTCAATGTGCAACAAATTTGGTTTCTGTTTATCAAGATTAGGTAGCTTGTATTCTTCAAGATGAAATTTCTCATTATGCTTTTATATTTATTGATGATGGAGGGATCAAAATAACTTCAACAGATTATGATAATGTAGCATTGAAAGAAAATCTGGGGATACAAAAATTTATCTGAGAGTATGCTGTTACTTTAGAGAGGATTTTTTTTAGAATTGAAAAGGCTGGGTTAACTACTTCAGGCTCCAAATTTTCTTGCTGTGTACCAGCTCCAGAAATTCTAGGTCATGTGACTTTTAGAGCAGGTAGGATTATTTTAAAGAATAAGGTGAACAAAATTCAGTCCTGGCCAAGACCCAAGAATATGATTAAATCAGAGGGTTTTTTGGTGTATGTGTATATTTTCGAATTTTTATTAAGGACTTTTCTTTATTGGCAGCCCATTTGAGAAGGTTGACTAGAAAATATGCATATTGGGAGTGGGATGAAGAGTGTGAAAGGACATTTGTGAAGTTGAAGAAGGTTGTTAAAGAATATATTGTCCTGCATAAGATGGAATATGGAAAAGATGAATACAGGATTTATTTATCAGTTGAATAAAGTTAGATTTTCTTTGGAGCAGTCTTGTCTCAGATGGATAAAGCTGGTTATATTAGACCAGTAAGGTATGAAATTGTGGTTTTTACTGAGGTAGAATCAAGATATTCTCAACCAAAATTAAAACTCTGTGGAGTGTCAAAAACTCTGAAGAAATTTCAAAATGATTTATGGGGACAACACTTCAAACTTGAAGTGGATTCTGAATCTTTATTTCAAATGTTTAATTCCTGAAGTTTACCAAATGCACCCATGACCAGATGGGTAGCTTTTATTCAAATTTTTTTTTGATTTAGTTCATAAGCCTGAAAAGATGTACACTATTCCTGATGGATTTTCAAGAAGATCACTTACTGAAGAGGAATCTCAATCAGAAGAGTTTGATGAAGACATACCTGTTATCAAGGCCAGCAGAAAAGGTGCTGAAGATTTCTCTTACCTCCCCCATGAGGTTAAACTAGGGGGCTCAATATGTATAAATAATTACAATAACCACCTTCCCTATGAGGATAGACTGGCTGGTTGTATAAGTGTGGAAAATAATGTGCCTTGGGAGTTTGATGTTGGTGTAGATAAATTTGGTAAAAAAGGGGTTGGAGAAGATGTGGTGTATTATGATGAGTATGGTAAAATTGTGTGGGATAGCAGCAAATTGGTGAAGGGTGTATATGTTGAATTATTAGATAATTTGGTTAAAGAGAGGTTAGGATAATGTGAAAACTTGGTTAAAAAGTGGTTGAATGATGAAGAAGTGGTTGATGCTGAAAGGGGTGTTGAAAAGGGAGAAGAAAATTAAGGTAAAATAAGTTTGGAAGTTTCAGAGGTGAAAAACTAAAAATCTATTATTATAAGTAGGAAAATTCAAGGTTTAAATTATTGGCTCATTCATGTGAAGTTGATTCTGGTGATTGGGAAGTTCCCATCAATGTGGTGTTGATGGAATTTCAAGATGAATTCAGGGGTCAAACATGATTATATTTAAATCTGGTTAAATATTTATTAACCTTGGAAAGGCCAGAGATTTGTGATAATTATGAATGGGTGGCTATCAAAAGGAAGTCACTGGAATTTTATCTATCTGGTAGAAGACTGATGAAAAGCAGGTATCCAAATCCTTAAGTTGTTATTACTCAAAATTAAGGGCAAGAGTTGGCTATGAAATCACTGCATGAAGTACTTGGGCATAGAGGTGTTGGTGAAACTATTAGACAAATTTCTGGTAGAATTTGGTGGGCTGGTATGAAGATTTCTGTTAAACAGTGGGTTCAGTCATGTGAATAATTTCAGAGACAAAGTTATTTAAGGCCAAAAGAGCCTGGACATGCAACCAGTGAAAACACTCTTTTTGATAGGGTTAGTCTTTATGCTATTCATATAAAGGAGGGAAGGTATAGATATTTGATTGTAGCCAGAGTTAATTTATCTGGTTGAGTAGAGGAAGCACCTCTTATTAAGTTGAATTCCAGGAATGTGGCAGATTTTTTAATGAACAATTTGGTGTGTAGGTATGGAGTTATGAAGTTGGTAACTGTTGATGGAGGTCCAGAATTTGGGGCAGAATTTATGAAAGCTATATCAAGAGTGGGATCAAAGGTTAGGGTAGCAAATCCATATTATCCTGAAGCCAAAGGAATTGTAGAAAGAGGGAATAGAGTTATTAAAGATGCTTTGGTTAAAATGTGTGGGAAAAGTGCTGAAAAATGGAGGCACTATTTACCATTAGTATTATTTGCTGACAGGATAACTTCCAAAAGGAAAACTGGATATTCACCATAAAAACCTATTTTTGGACAGAAAGAATTTTTACCAGTTGATTTACAAGCTGAATCATATCTTGGAGTAGATTGAAACATGGTAAAAACTACTGAAGAATTATTATGTGGAAGAATAATGTAGCTAGAGAAGAAAGCAGAATACTTAGAGAAGGCATATTCTAAGATGATGAAGATCCCAAATCAGTCAGTAAGATATTGGGATAAGTGGTTGGCTCATTAGCTTAGGAAAATTTTGAAAACTGGAGATATGGTTTTGGTATATATCTGAAGTTTCGAAAGTCAATGGTGAAAGATGTTTGCAGATAGGTGGAATAGATTATATAGAGTCAGAAAACAAGTATCTGAAAGCTTATATGTTTTAGAGGATCTGGATGGTGTTCTTTTGAAAAACAGGGTAGCGGCCAAATAATTCAAGAGGTTCTATCCTAGGGGACCAGGAGTGCTGAAGCCTAACTCCAAAATGAGGATAAAGTACCATCTATCATTTATAAGCAAAACTCTGAAATTAGGATTAACTACCAACAATCATTCATAAGGCAAACTCCAAAATAATGGTTAACTATTAATAATTGAAACAAAGTCTAACTCCCAAATGAGGGTAAACTATTTATTATTGAAACAAAGTATAGCTCCAAGATGATGATCAACTACCTCACTATTGCTACAAAGATATACTCCACAAAGAGTATCAACTAACCACTATTATTATGAAAATTCAATCATTAAAAATGCAAATGTAAAATGTTTATGGTGAAAAATTGTGTTGGAGTGTTATTATTTTGGTAAAAGTGTTCACAGGGGGGCCTTCTAAATTAAATATTGGCAAGTTTAGGGGTTGTTGATGGGCTGGCTGCTTTATACACAATTACCCCACAATTTTTGTTATCAAAGTTTCACTATTTTTAGTTGAATCCTGGCTTTGTTTTTGTCATATAGGCAGTCCTCTATAACTATAAGCTGGATCACTAAAACATCAATACAACCACACTCATTTGAAAACTGTATTCAAGATTTTATTTTTCATGTTTTGTTTTTGCTTATTGAAATTTTAGGTATAATACTCACTGATGGTCTCCTATCATTTTTACAAATTGGATGGAGCCCACCCAGTGATCATTTCTCTATTTTTTTCATCATTTTTCTCATCATTTTTTTTTTCAAATTTTCAAAATTATTTATATTTATTTTCAATTTATTTCCTGTGAATCTCACATCAAGGTGCACTTGGGTATGAGTATGATTTTAGGGGTTTGGCTCATCAAATGTCTGGGAAAGGTCTCTTAAATTAAATATTCAAAATTTTAATTTCTAAAAATAATTTTATTTAACAATTTTATAGTAAAAAAAATCAATCAAATCAGTAACTTATAATAATATTACTAAATCTTTTATAATATATTAAATTAAATTTTCTTTTTCCAATATTTTATTTTATTTTAATTATTTCATTTCCTTTTTTTATATTTTGAAACAAAAGATGGGATTTACCAATGTTTGAAAAATACTGGATTTTACATCAAGCCATTCTGTTAGTCCTCCAAGACTTAAAACTGTCTGGTTTTCAAGATTTTTTCAAGATTTTTTTCTTATGCATTTTTTGATCTGCAAGTCCTTCAAGACTTTAATCTAAGAATTTATGAAGATTTTTTTGGTTTTCTACAGGATCTGTTAGTCCATCAAGACTTTAAACTGAATATTAAAGAAGAAATTTCAAGAATTTACGGTTAATCATTCTTTGGTGCACGATGACCCTAAACTGAAATTTTTTTCTCTGTGGTCCTCCATCACCTTAAACTTGAAATTCATAAGTTTTTGGTTTCCTAAGACTTTTAACTGGATCATTCTAGGCTATATTCTACTATGACTATAAACTGGCAATCAACTAAATGATTGGTTCCCCAAGGCTTTCAACTTGGAATTTTAATCTATTTGGTTAAATCAATTTAATAATTTTTAATTTATAGCTTTTTCATAAGTACTCAAACTGAAAATCACTCATTTTGAAAGCTCAATCATTGATGGATATGGTGCAGCTGACTTTAGCAAATGAAGATGTCATATAAATGGATCTAATTTTATTATGGTTAAAGAAAGGTATAATTTTTAAATGGCTATGGGCAGAAATTGTTAAGGTGGATATGGCTATCCTGCACTATGGAGAGTGTAGAAGTTTTGGATAAAAGGGTGTATAAATGGGATGCACTCAAAGGCTGGAAATAAAGGTTCTAAGAAAGTCTGGAAGAATTCTGAAAGATTTTAAATCAGTTTAAAGAGTTAGAAGTATATTTGAATTTTGTGATTCTGAAACTTTTGAAGGAAGATTAGGTATTTGGAATTGTAGTATGCCTCATGTAAGGATATTTTGGAGGAATCTTGGAGGACCTTATGGTGGGAATTGGGTCAAATTATTTATCCCAGTAGGTGTATAGCCTACTCTCTCATGTTGTGCCAGAAAGAGATTGGTAGAGGGGAGTCTGAAGGGCTTCAAAACTTTCTCTACGTAGTGGAATCATTACAAGGTAAATACAGTTTATTTCAAGTTTATATCAATAAATTCAGACAGAAAATAGGATCAACCAGACAGCATGTTTAACAGCACTAAAGAAGAAAATTTTAAAGAAGTGAGGGACAATCAAAATAAATGATCTCTTTGAAATATTTCTACGTAAGAATCAAAAAGTTTCATAAGCAATCTTCTCTTCATAAGGTATTCATTATTTTTGGCTGGAGTTTCTTGAAAATATGTTAAAAATTTTTGCTTCATATCATCATAAAAGTCTAAAAAGAGGTATCTATATAAATTATGATAATGATTTATATAGTCAATTTGCATCCAGACAACATCATCTGTATTGGTAATCTCAATAGTTTAATAGAAAGAAGTATATAGCTAGTAGGTGGATTTAAAAATTTTAAAAATATGGACAAACATGTAGATCCAGGAAATATAGTTTCAGAAAAACTGAAAGGAGAAACTGGAATAATAAGATTAGGATTTTGAGATAGATGTAGAAGCTCTGGATCAGGATTTAGTTTTTTGGAGGAGAAAGCTGTTTTGGACCTAATATTTCTAAAGAAAGTGGAATTTCGGATAGTTTCTTCTTGGGTCCAGTAGGATCAGGTAAAGCTGCTATGCCTGTGTAGACCTTGGTTCTGGAAGGAATTATTTGATGAATTTATTTGATTTTTTTAGCCTTCAGAGATCACAGGCAGCTCTTCTAGGAAGGCCAGGATTTCACATTAAACAAGGAACCTGGTATCTAGTGCATAATGTGCATGGGACAGATAAATCCTTTGAAGAATTTTATGATAATGATGATGAAAATAAAGCCAAATATGTGTATTGGAGTTAATGGAGAAGATGAAGAGCTGGAGAAGAAAAGTGTGCAAATGAAATTTGTATCAATCAAATTATGCATCATTGAATAAGAATGAGGAAATTCTTCATTGGAGGGAGGATGTGGCAGTCTGAAGTCTTGTATGGAACTAAAGGTTTACGAGACTATTATTTGGGAATGGTATTTTTTTTGAATTTATGATCATATAGGTTTTATTTTATTTTATTATATAGAAAATTGGTTGAATCAAAATCTTCAAAGAAAACATTTATTTAAGGAAAAAAAATAATATTTATGGGCTGGATAGTATATGGAGATGAAATTAAATGAGCTCAAGAAACGTATGAAGTTTTCTTATAATTTTTACTATTTTTCTCATATTTTTAATTATTTTATAAATTTTACTAAATATTTTTGATTTTTGATAAATTTCCTAACTTTGATAATTCATTGCTAGATAAATAGGGCTGCACAGAACATTAAAACTAGTTGGTAATGCAAAGGAGAATTATTCCTATTATCTGTTATTTTACTAGATTTTGTATTATGGTTTTAAGGTTCTAATTGAGTCCAGAAAAGCTTCAGATGAGCTCTGGCATGAAAAGCTTGGCACATGACTTAGTATTAAATATACAAGCTCCAGACTCAAAATTTCATAACTGAAATTAATCAGAAAACTTCACTTTATCAACCATCATTACATTAACATAACATTTTATATTTTGTAATATCCTGATAAAATAACACTTTTATATAACACTTCATAAATTTCACTCAATGACTCTTTTTTATACACATATAAGGTATGATAGGAAAATTCTCAACTTCAGCAACTTAATTTTAACATTATTTTATAAAAACATATAAAGTCAATCTTTTAAATAAATTTTCTCAGTACAAGTTTATTGTTGTATTTCTTTATCCTAACTTTAAGAACACTGATTCTACATCTCTAAACCATTATTTTCTATTGGTCTAAAGGTCTTTTTATATCAAGTAGATGTTTAAGCTTATTTAATTGTGAAATCTCTATTTACTTAAAGGGACAGGGTTTTCTTAGGTCTATCCAATTTTCTTGGATTCTGCTTACAGAAATGCAACTTTAAGAGTCTTTCTACACTGTGTGACAAAAAGGCAACCTGAAATTATTAGCTGATAGGTTAGAAATATGTTTATAATATTGATAGAATAATATAATAATTAATAGTTTAGTCCATAGCCATTTTCCTCATTAATTTTCTATTACTATTTTGATCAAATCAATCACCTATTTGAACTCATTGTGCTATCTGCTACTCATAATACTGATTTTCCTCATTAAAAATGCACATAGGTATTTCTTTGTTAAACTCTATGTTTTATTTTTTTCCTAATCTTCTTAATCTTATAGGCTGGCTCCATTGAGAGTTTACATGAAGTGAAAATGATTTCAAGTGGCAAAAATTAATACTGATATTTATAAGGTTAGATTATTTCTACACTTAGCATTAATTTCACCTGATTCTTTTCTGTAATTAAATTGATATTGATTTTTTATTACTATTTCAATTAAATCAATCACCTATTTGAACCCATTGTGCTATCCAATACTCAAAATACTGATTCACCTTGTTACAAATGCACTTAGGCTGCCTCCATTTATAATTTCCAACAAGTGAATATTTTTGTGACTGACAAAAATTGATATTGATATTTATAAGCTTAACAGATAAAAATTCTGATTGACTCACACCTGCTGCCATGGAATCATCCAATAATTCTTTTCAATTGCTTTATGATATTCCCATCCTAACCATGTCAAATTATCTTAAATGGTGCAGTAAAATGGTTTTTTATTTGTCACAATGTTATCTTGATGGTCTGGTTGAAGGAAAGATCATTGTTACAACCACAGTAGAAGCTAAAGCCACATAAAATATCCAATTCTGAAAATCTGCAAAAATAATAGTTCAGAAACTGGATAACACAAACCTGAACTCCCTAGTTAAAAAACAACAGAGCAAATCCCATGGGATTTTGGCAAAAACTTTCCAAACACTTTTCTGCTACAAGATCAACTAATGTAGCTGCTGCATATACTCATTTCAGTCCAATCAGATGTAATGAAGGAAGAATTTGTGGATCTCTTACTGAACTCAAATCATCAATTATGGAGCTCACCTTAATTGGTCAGAAATTTTAGGATCAACCCTACCCTTACTTTATCCTTGACAAGTTATCCAACTCTCTTGAAATGCACAGTGTGATGATCATCAAAACATCAGAAAATACTGAAAAGCCTCTCTAGTTTACATCCTCTTTAAAAATCCAAATCTCATTGCCAATTTCTTAGATTCATCTGAAACTGCCTTACCAACAAGAAGAGCAAGAACTTCTACAATAAAAATTGAGAGCACTGCTCAAATGGTAAGCATAAAAATAAATGCACTAGTTCAGAAGACCAATGCTAGGCTCTTCAACCAGAATTTCTCCCCAACTTCAAAACTATAGCCCAGAGACTACTAATTTCTCTCATGAAATTCACCATCTTTATTCAGCTGTTTTCTCAATTCAACCCAAGTCTAATAAATTCATATTTGATTCAGGTGCATCATCTCACATTTTCCCAGAAGGAAAATGCTTCTCATCATACAACCATGTTAAAATCCCAATCAAAGTTGGTAACAGCCCTATGATTCATGTGCTTGGTATTGGTTCAGTGGATCTCATCAGTCAATGTAACAAAGGTGTATGACTTATGGGCTGTTTATATGTGCCAAAGATCAGCTGAAATCTCATTACCCATGCACCTTTCATTAAAGGAGGTTGCCAAATGAATGCCAAGTCTGACAGATAAATATTAGGGGGTTTCAGTTCTGGAAAATACACACTTGAAAATCCGCACTTATTTAAGTGTGGATTTCCAAAACAAACTAGTCCCAACACTAGTGGATTTTACTTTGAAATAAGTCACTTATTTCACTAAAATCCTCACTTTCTCAACCAAAAGTGCTGATTTCACCATAAATTCTCACTTCAATGATTTGTCAGCATCATCCCATTTATACACAGAACTCTTTAGCATAACACTTTATAACTCAAAACATTGAACATAATTTACATTTTTATACCATATAAGAGCCATGCCTTCCTCACTCTCAAATTATGATAAGCTAAATCATGCAATGACTTTCACAGCTCTTAATCTCATCTTGGACTCTGATTGCTATTTTGATTCTGATCTTGAAAAAGATTTTATTTTTTTATCAAAAGTGACCATGAAATGGTACCTTCTTTCAAGAATGGCTCATGTAAACCATTCAAACACTTCTTGAACTATCTTTACCCAGTTTTTGACAGTTTTTCAGAACTTCTCAGGAATTTTTCCCTTATAATGGCTATTTTTATTTGCATATTGACTTTGATTTTTAATTCTCTGTTATAGTCTCTATTTTTCAACTCTCTTTGTTTTCCTTCATCAACTCAACATGAAATCACATATTTTCTGCAATTGCATAATTTTCCAGTCATTATTTTTTCTTTTATCACTCATGTCCATTTCCTTCTCTCCTCTTTCATCACTCAAATAATTTGAAGTCAATTGTTTTATCAACTCATTACTCTGGGTAAGTCATTTTTTCATTTTTACTTACATATTTTCTAATTAATTTTTTTTTCTTTTTTGTATCAGAAATTTTTAGTAAGTGTTTATTTTTTGATTTTTAAAGGTAAAATTAACCTTTCTCTTCTCTCCCTCTTTTCTTTCTTTTTTTAGCTCCATCATTCTACTGTTCATTCCTGTTTGGCATGGTCATTATTCCCCCTTTCCCCTATTTCAACTTTTTATTTGGCTCCATGTCATTGAAACACATAAATTTCAAATTCTTTAAGCATTTCACTTGCTCCATATTCAATTTCTTCCAAATTCCAACTTCACTCTTCCCCACTCTATTTTTCCTACCTTTCAATCAAAGTAAGTTTCATCTCCTTTTTTTCATGTCTATATGACATCTCTTTCTTTCTATGAAAATTTCATGCTTAAATATATGTAGGAGTCATATCTGGTTAACAGTGGACTTATTCAACTCCCCATGTTTTCATTTTCATTATCATTTTTCAAATTTTTGGAAAATTTTGAAAATCAGAGTCAGAATTAGGGTTGGGTTTATTCAAATCTAATTTCCTTTTAAATGAAGATTTCCTGAAGGCTATATTTTATTTCCCACAAACAGATTTGAATATGGCTCAGTGGTTGCTGCAATATTCACCTTTAAAGTTGAGATTTTTTTCCCAATTTAACTTTTATTTTTTTCATAATGCATATCATAATTTTTACATCATGCATTTATTCTTTCAGATTCCTCAAACAATCTTTCTGTTTACTTATTTTCCTTCCCTTTCACCAAGGTTTATTTTTTCATTTGCTTACCATTTCCATATTTCTAACCCTTCACTCATTTTGGCTGCTCTTATCAAATCAGTCAAAAGTTGTCCAACAAATCAACAAGGTAAAAAAAGAAGGTAAAATTTATAAATTTATAGACCTTTAGGTAGATCAAAAAAGTTTGGGGATTTGTAAAGTCATCAAAAAAATTTATTCTTTCATAAATTTATAATAAATAAATCTAATATTTCAGTTTACTAAATTAAAGTAATGAGCCAATGACCTTTGTGTTGTATAAATGGTAATCATGAGAACATCAATTTGTTTCATGGATTTCCTCTTTCCTATACCTGTGGAAAGTCCCAAACTTAGTTTCTAGACTTGATCTAAATTTTGGCATGAGGAATTTCCATTACTTTAAAGCTAGTATATGGCATGTAAAAAAGGAGATTAAACTTACCTTGATTGAAAAGTAGAAAAAATAGAGTGAGAAAGATTGATGTTGGAATTGTGGGGAAATTGAATATGGAGTAAGTGAAATGCATAAAGAATTTGAAATGTATGTGTTTTAATGACATGGAGCCAAAAAAAAGTGAAATAGGGGAAAGGGGGGATAATGGCCATGCCAAGGAGGGATGAAGAGTAGGGTGATGGAGCTAAAAAAGAAAGTAAAGAGGGAGAGAAAAAAAGGTTTATTTTACCATTGAAATCAAAAATAACCACTTACAAAAAAAATTTAGATACAAAAAATAAAATAAAAAACAGAAAAAAAACTAAAAAAAATTATAATTAGTAATTAAAAAATCAAAAAAAGGAATAAAATGACTTACCTGGAGAGATGAGATGAGAAAATAAATGAAACCAAATTTTTTGAGGGATGTTGGAAGAGAAGAGAAAAAGGACATGAGGGATGAATGAAAAAAAGAAACAATGAAAAATTATGTGATTTCAGAAAATATGTGATGTCATGTTGAGCTGTTGAAAGAAAACCAATGAGCCATCCAAAAAAGAGATATTCACTGTAAATTCCAAAAAAAATGAATATGCAACAGAGAAAAATACCAAGCTAAGTGAATAAAGTATACAAAGTGTACATTTGGAGAGTATGAAAACAAAAAATTAAAAGGGTTGTGTGTCAAAATGGTGGAGGGTGATTGGCATAATGACAGAGTGTATCCCGGTTGAATGAATGTTTTGTGATTCAAGGGAGGGGAGAGCCGGCACTGGTTCAGAATCCTCTTCTTCATAAAGAATATTCCACTCATCCTTTTGATCAGCTAGGATATTTTGGAGTATAACGCAAGTCATTATCCAATGATTTGAAGTTTTTATTTCCTTAATAATTTAAGTAATTATATTAAGATTTGGTGACTTGCACCCCTTAATTCAATAAAATTCAGGGGAGGGAATTGCGAAATTTTTAAAACAGATATAGAATTCTGCTAAATTAGCTTTATTTAGAAATTCAAATTGGTGGTGAGGATTTTTGCATAGGTTTCAGTATTTTTTTACCATCTGAAATTCCAAAAGCGTAATATTTTAGAGTCTCTTAAGAACAAATGGTGTTATCAGAATATCATTATATAACTATGTTTGATAAGATTAAAATTAACTATTAAATTGGGAACAAAATATAAAATCCATTTCCTCATAGAGAAGACACATGATATTGAGCTTTTTGGAAACATTAGTAATTCCATTCTCCAAATCATAACCATCAATAACAAAGCCAGTCGAATTAGAAGCAAAATGAGCCTTTTTATATATTGATTGATAAATTTTGAACCTCTTCTTCATTTTCTTAGAATTGATTTTGATTCTCCCTTTTGTTTTCTTCTTTACTTCATTTTCTATTAACAAGAATCCATTGACCTTTGATGAAGGTGGACTTCTCAAATCCAAAAAATGAATCACAATTTGATTTAATTTTGAGTAAGTTGAATCTTCCTTTTTTAGCTGTCTAGACTTTGATTTCTCAGGTGAGGGGCTTGAATTATGGGAAGACCTTTGTAATAAAGCTTATATTGAGTTTCCTTTTGAGTGTTGGATTTTCTGGGAGGCATCATGAAACTGGTATGTTACAAGAAAAGAGATTAAGAGGCTGAAAACATAAAAAAGAAGGGGAAAAAATGCTTGGTCAAAATTTTGCAATAAAAGTTTCAAATCTCAGTGAGGGCTGTGTGACAAGAATTTATGAGAGGATTGAGGTCTGTGTGTCACATGTGAAAGTGATGGAATGGGCAAGGAAGAAATGATGTGGCCAACATGTGGTTTTTAAAAAAAATTGGGAAAAAAGTGCTGATTTGGTTTGAAATCAGCGCTTAAGTTAAGTGCGGATTTTCCAGAGCTGACACCCCCTATTGATTGAAAATAATGAGAAAATAGTACCCTCAGGTGCACTAATCCCTGAATCTAATCTGTACCATATCCACAGAAAACAATGTAAGCCCTCAAATTGTGACACATCATTCATCGCATATTTCAAGAAATCTGACTTATTATGCTGGAATGAATGACTTGGACATGTGAGCCTGGATTACCTTAAAAAACTACTCAGGAGCCTAAATATTACCTATCATGATACCAGTGACTCCTTCTTTTTTGAGAATTGTGTGAATGAAAAATAACATATATTACCATTCTCTGGGAATGTTCCTATGGCCATAAGACCTCTAGAATATACTCACTGTGACTTGAGTTGAAGATTGGTTAAAACTGAAGCTGGAAATGAATATTATTTTAAATTGACTGATGCCTACTTGTATTATAGATTTGTGTATTTACTTAAAATCAAATCAGATGTGTTTGATCATTGCTTGCAATTTAAAAATTTCTCAGAAAATCTTACCAACAATAAGCTGCTAAATCAAGTATGTGACAAAGGAGGAGAATTTATCAATAAGAAATTTACTAACCTATCACTAAGTGAGGGATTCAATATCATTTTAACCTCTCTTCATACCCCTCAATAATATCCAATCTCCAACAGAGGTAACAGAACATCAATTGAAATGGCTAAAGCAATACTTTTCAAAGCTAACATTCCAAAAGAGGCATGGGGTGAGGAAATTAAAATGGAAATAAATATTGAAAGCCATATACCTAAAAAAAACTAATCCAAACATGACATTACCCTATGAAAGACAATTGAATCTCAAGCCAAAAACACAAAATATCAAAACCTTTGGATGTATTGCATTTTCACTTTTCAAAAAGAGGGTATGCTTTGGTAAAATTAATAAAGATTCTGTTAATGCATGTTTGCTAGGTTTTTACAGGGATCATAACTCTTGTTGATTACTACACCTTGAGACCAATAAGGCATTCTATTTGCACAATTTTGTGTTCAATGAGAATTTGTACCCATCTTCACAATAACCTCAACCAAATATATTGTGGCCTAATCTCTTCATTGAAAATGAACTTCCATGCATCTTCACACAATCTCCAAGAAAAAATGACAGAACTCCCAACCTACCAGAAAGTGATCAGGAGGAACCGGAATCAGACAATGCTACTACCCCAGAAGCTGATGCACAAAGACCCTCTAGCAGATTCTGGGAATACTGCTTTACCAGTAACATGGCCCTCAAAACATATAATCTGAAATTGACCCATCCAACATTATCAGTGGAAGTTGCACAAGAGCCAGTAGAGAAAACAATATGAATGCTCCTGAATATAGAGATGAGAATCACTGACTGCAATGATTCCTATATAAGAAACATTCTTAACCCCATCCAGCTATGAAAAAGAATTGAAAGATAAAACCAGCAATTACTCGAAAGTAGCTATCAATAACAAACTTGACTTACTCACAAAGAAAGGAGTATGGGAAGTGATAGAGTTCCCCAATGATGCCAGACCCATAGGCAGTACATGGGTATGTAAAATCAAATTAAACCGTAACAAAAAATTAAAAAATTTCAAAGTATGCCTATTTAAACAGAGGTTTTCTAAAAAATATGGAATCAATTAAAAGTAAACCTTTTCCCCCACTGAAAGACTTACCACTCTGTGAGCATTAATTGCAATATCTGTGTCTAAAGAATGGGATTACCACCAAATGGATGCAAATTCTGCATTCTGCAACGGCATACCAGAAGAAACAACTTATATGTGATTACTATAAGGAGTATCAGCACCTTCCAGAATTAAGAACCCAGTCTTACTTCTCAAGAAATCTCTGTATGGCCTCATGCAGGCATCACATTGCAGGCATCAGTTGGTCAAATCATTCTTAATCAATGATAACTTCACATGTAGCTTGGTAGACCCAGCCCTTTTTATTCACAAAGACAACATCAAAACTTTCTTTGTGCATGTACATGTTGCCAATTTCTCAATATTTGGTAAAAATATTCAATGGTTCAAAGACCTCATATTCAAAAACCTTGAAATGGAGGATTTGGTTGATTCCCAAATGATCATGTGAATCAAAATAGCACAAGATCACAATCAAAAAACAATAGCATTCTCAAAATTTAATGAAAGTGAAGTGATCCTTAATCTCTAAAAGAGGAGCCTGAGACCCATCTTCTATGCAGACAGACAGAAGGCTTGCACACACATTCGGACCTTTGGCCCAGATGAGTGTGCCTGCATTCTATGTACCTTGCATGATAGATATATCTTACAATCTCAGGTTTTTAGTGGAATGAGAGGCTGTGAAATGATAATTTCTGGTGGGGCTGCTGCATCTAGCAACGCACAGCCCTGAGTATTCAATGTGGAATCAGTTGAGGTCAGTTAGGTTAGCGGCCAAATATGTTAAGTTTTAGGAATTTAGGGAACCAGTTCTTATATATATATAGATGAGTGAATGAAAAACTATATAAAATTCCATGGATCCCAATTTTCAACTTATTCCAGCTGATTAAAATGATCACAAAAATTCCTCAAATCAAACAATAACTACAGGTCTGGGATGGGACACCTAAACTACTTGGTGCAATGCACTAGGCCAGACCTGGCCTTTGTTTGTAGTCAACTATCATGATTCCTGAGAAGAACACGCATGAGCCATTGGAATGCCTTTATCCATGTCCTCAGGTATTTAAAAGGAACTCAGAACTTTGGCATGCTTTTTGAACCCACAAATCACTGCTCTGAGCCACTCATAGGCTACTTCAATGCTGCCCATGGATCATGCACAGAAAATTAATGTTCAAAACTGGATATGTTTTACTCCCAACAACTGCAAAGTCAGCTGAAGAACTAAAAAACAAGAAATGGTGTCCATCAGTACATCTGAATCAGAAGCAAAAGCTGTAGTGGAAGGCAGAAAAGAAGAAACTTGCTTGACTCATCTGCTCAATTGACTTAATGCTCTGAAATATTGATGCAGAACCCCTTTGAACACTTACAATGACAATCAAGGATGTATTGCATTTAACAAGAATCCTCTATGTCATGCACATACAAAGCATCTGGATATACTACTACACTAGATTTGTGAGCAAGTCGACAACTCTATTTTTCTAGTACCTTACATGTCAATGGCCACTATGCTAGCCAACATTTTTGAAAAGGAATTAAATCAAGTAAAACTGAAAACCCATATTTCAAAATTGGGTGTTCATGATGAGCTATTCAGTAAGGGAGGGTGTCAGACTTTTTTTTTATTTCTTACAATCTCACCCAGCTAGGGGCATGAAGGCATTGTAAACTAATAGGCTAGGTACATGTGAGGAGTAATGAAAAGAGTGGGTAAGTTTTCTGGAAAATTAACAGGATAGCAGGGGGAGCTAGGTGCCTTTGAGGACACAGATGGGGTTGCCATAGGGGGAATGGTGGAGGTTAATCCTCAGGGGGTTGTGGTTTGATGGGCAGGGTTTTAGGAATGTAAGGGGAGTGGAATTTGGCAACTGACCCAAGGTGAATGACTAGGCACAATCATTCAGAAAATGGGGGGATGACAAATTGGGGTGGTTTCTCCAGCCTTCACACACATGTCCATCCACTGTAGGTTGCTGAGGGAGAATAGAGATATTGTTGGGACAACAAGACATCAACACCAGCATGAAAATGAGTGTTCCAACCATGGACAAAGAGGGTGCAGTTAAAAGGGGTGAGGCAGCAAGGATTCAAACCTACAACACAAAAGTCAAGGTGACTGACTAGCAGCCATCTGGGAAATGATCTAAGCACATAGACCATCTAGCCCCAGGGTGTCAGACTTCAAAACCAATACTTCCTAACTAAAATTGACAATACACTGGTTGAACCATCCTCTACTCATAATGTATGTACCTGAGCTGTATGAAAACCAGGCAATCTGACGTTATTAGCTGATAGCTTAGAAGTAGGTGTATAATAGTGATAGAATAATATGATATTTAATAGTGTAGTCCATAGTCATTTTTGTTGAAGTAATATACATTATTTACTTGACTATTTCTTAATTGCTCTCCTTATTATTACCTTTTTATTAGGGACGCCTTGTGTAGACCACTCTTTTGCCTGCATCGGGGACCACCTTTCTATTTTTAGTGTCATGTGTCCCCAATATGATGCTTCCAACCACTGGCTGTCACCAGCTGCTACTAGCTTCCACCAGCTGTCAATTCCATCACTGAATCACAAACAATGTATTATGCAATATATGAGACTCTTCCATTTTGCTGCATTTCATTAACATCTACTTTGTTATTCTTAAAAATTTTCCCTTATACATTTAAAAAAGCAATCATGGAATCTTCATTACCTCCAACCACTTTATATGAAACATTAAGTGATGCAGAAAAAGCCGCCAGAGACTTTGCTGCCAATCAAAGAGAAAGTCTAGTTTATATCCAATCAAATCAAGATAGGTTGGGTAGAGTTAAGCAAGTCCTCTTAGGTTGTCACCATTCCCGTAAAAATGATGACAAAAAGCATCATCTTCCTGGAATTACATGTATACGGACTTAAAAGGTTTTCCAATGTGATTGTCCATGGAGAGAAAAAGTTATACGTGGCTTGGAAACACGATTGATAAAAAACTACCCCAAAATTTTTTGTGAACCCATGCTAAAATCTTCTCAAAGTAATGTAGGAATTAAAATTTTTTTTGCTTATTTTTATTTTACTGATAAGTTCCATTCTGTAATAAGCTCCTCAACTCCTCAGATGACTTTTTTGATACTAGTGAAGATAATAGTAAAAAAATCAAATGGAAACTTGTTTATGAGAATATTTCTCATAACCATCACATGGATCCAGCTCTCTCATCTTATGCTTCTGACAGAGTGCTCACTGAAGAGCAACAAAATATGGTTGAACATCTTCATCACACTGGTGAACCACCCAATCTCATACTCACTGCTTTGTGTTCACAAGATCCCGTTCTAAATGTTATTCCAAGTGATATTTACAATATCTGTTATGATTCTCGCAGAAAAAGTTTGAATGGGCTAACTCTGATAGAATATCTCTTGGATTGTCTTGAAAGAGAGAAAATAATCCATGAAAATAAGGTAAATGAAAATAATCAAATAAAACACCTTTTTTTTGCTCCAAAGGAGAGTGTTGAAATTCTTCAAGATTTTCATAACATTATCCTAATGGATTGTACTTACAAGACAAACAGGTGAGTTCTAAATTTATTCTATAGTGATTTTTTAGAGCTAATGTTTTATTTTCAAAATACTGAAAATAAGGTACAAGATGCCCTTGCTACATGTAGCAGGAACAACTTGAACCTGCCATACTTTTTCAATCTGTTTTATTTGTCTTAGTCAAGAAAAAATTGATGATTACTTGTGGGCGTTGAATAATGTTTATAGTTTACTTCTGTAAGGCAAATATTTTGGTGTCATTGTCACAGATTGTGATAAAGCACTTATTTCTGCTATTGAAACCCACTTTCCAACTTCAAAAAGATTATTGTGTGCCTGGCACATCAGTAATAATATTGTTGTAAACTTAAAAAAGAAATTTGAGTCTGACAAGGAGTGGGAAGCTTTTCAATAAAATTGGAAGTGTGTTATCAATTCAATTGACAAATTAGAATATCAGAAAAATATTTGAAGAATTTACAATCTATACTCTCCGGATATCATAAACTATTTAGAGACCCAATGGCTGGTTCATAAGGAGCACTTTATTTTGGCATGGACTAGGCACATACCTCATTTCAATAATCTCGTTACAACTCAAATCGAAGGCAAACATGCTGCAATTGAAAATTGGATAAATGTTTCCACTGGAGATTTAGAATCTGTATCATCCAGATTAATGTTATCTATCACTAGTCAAGCGCTAAAAATCAGGGCTGAGATTATAAACAATGTAACTACTAGTCTGCCTAAGCAACAAGGGAGTTTTTGGTGTCAGGTCAGATAGATGGAACATTCAATATTCCCCACTCTCTGTTTCTAATATGTTATCTCTTTATTAGGTCCAATGTTTCATCTCACATGCAGGATTGAGAAAGGTTCATCACAAGTATCAAAAATCACAACTTCTTCAACCACAATCTCCTCAATGCACAAAAATTTTTAGCACCACCATGGGTCTACCATGTTGCCATCAAATAAAAGAAATTTTAAAAGAAAATAATGCAACACTCCCTATTTCTCTCTTTCATCAACAGTGGTGGCTTCATCCTTCAAAAACATCTGCAGTAAAAATAGAAGGCTTTCAAGAAATTAAAATCAGTAATATTCTCTCCCTACTTCAAGACTTTTACCACCATGTGCCTGATTATCAAAAGTGAGAGATTGAAGGTCAACTGTTAAGTATTTCTTGTGGTGAAACCCTCAAGCAAATCCAAAAGCCAAAATTTCTGGACAATGTAGGAGGCCAACCCAAAAAACCTAAATTTGAGCCACGAGATCCATCAGGCTTTGAGTACCTTGCTAAACCAAAGGTAAATCTCTTGGTAAAATCACATAAGTGTGGTTCTTGTTCCAAAACTGGCCACAACATCAGAAAATGCCCATCTAGCCTTTCATCTTCACTTCTAATTCCTGAAGCACTTCAATTTTGTCTTCAAGAAATGCATGATGTTCCTCATGATGGTCATTGTGGTTTATCCTCTCTTGGAAAATCACTGGGACTAGAGTGGTCATGGAAATCAGTTCGCCAAGCTTTGGTTGAGCATTTATTGCATAACATAGATGAGTATATTAGCTTATTTGATGAAAAAAAAATATCAGAAATACTTTATTAACTCAGATGCTTTGATGTGTCAGCACCAAAAGAAAATTGGTATACTTTGCCATTTCATACTATTATTGCAGCTGATACATTTAAACATCCAATTGTAGTACTGCATGGGGATGAATATGTACATACCACATCACTCACATATGTACCTAGGATATTTACAGGATTTACAAGACCGTTGGTAATGGTATTTGATCCAAAAGCCAGCCATTTCTATCAGGGTATCTTATTACTGGGTGCTCCTCTTCCACCTATGTGTTGTGGATTTTTTAGTAATAGTGATGAATCTCAAACACTCAAAGCCTGGAATGATGTACTCGGAGTCCAGTTTAGCTTATGGTTCTCACATGAAACTGCAGTAGATAGATTTAGTAGTTCAGTGATTTAAATGGAATAATACTATTTGCTTTTTGCTCAGGTCTACTTTTGCATTTATCACCTGTGTTTTCTGAGAGCGTCTAAGACATTAAACACAAAAGCAAGTAAGTGCAGAAAAATGGAAGAGTCTCATCTATTGCATAATACATTTTATGTGATTCAGTGATGGAATTGACAGCTGGTGGAAGCTGGTAGCAGCTGGTGAAAGCCCGTGGTTGGAAGCATCTGTTAGGTCTCGACTATGCCGCAGCCAATACTATATAATGACCATATACTACATGCAATAAATGAGTGTGGTAAACCAATTACAACCATCAGTAGCCAATAGGTTATGGACCCTCACGCTTAATATTTCATAGATACCTTTTATTTCTTTTCTCGCTTTCTACCTAAACATCTAACGACTCATAGTCTCAGCAGCTATTGCAAGCAAATTAGCCTCACGGTCTTGTCAACCACCAATTTTCCTTTTTTTTTTCCTTTTTTCCTTTTCTTCCTTTCTTTCGTCAACCTGCTTTTAACTTAAAAAAAAATAAACTAAAATATCTTTATTTACAATTAGGTCAATCCCCTATCCAGGTATTGAAGTGATATTGTTGGCCCAATCTCTCTGAAAGCAAACTTTAGATAATTAAAAAATAAAAAATAAAATAAAATTATTAAAAAATTATAAATTAGAATAAATAATTAATAAAAAACTAACCGACTCAATTTCCCTCTTAATCTTTTCACCAATTTTTTTTTCCTCTCTCCTTTTTTTTCTTCTTCTCCTTTCTCCTTTTTTTTCCTTCTCTCCTCCTTCAAAACTACTTTTCCTCTCTCCTTATTTCTCTTCTTTCTCCTTTTCCTTCTCTCCTTTTTTTTCTTTTTTCTCTTGTTTCTTCAACCTCTTTTTTACTGTCCATAATATTCAAAATGCCTCAAGATACTGACACACCTACACATCAACCAAAAATTCCTCTTTCACAAACGAGTCAACCAACCCAGACTCAAACGCCACAATCTCAACCCCAAAATCAATCACATCAGTTACCTCAAGACATACCACACTAAGACAATTACACAGAAGAACACGAACTCAATTCTGACAATGAAGAACAAGCAACAAGAACCCTCATACGGCTCCAAGAAGGCAACCATATCAGGGATAGTATCATCAAAGCCAGAATGATTGTGAAAGACTGGCCCTACATACTAAAAGACAATGGATCTAATTACTGAATTTGGCACAAAGAATTGCGCATTATCATTACTGATTTCACAGGTGAACCAAATTTTCTAGAAAGAAGTAGAGCCTCAAGAACTTCTGTGAAAGAATGTATAGGCCGAGGAATTCTGGTAAACTCAGTCAGCTCCGCAATACGAGATCAAATAGGCGATGTACAACCAAGCACTCATTCTTTCCGACACATCAAGAGCCTCTTCAACTTCATATCGAGAGCAGCGCAACTTAACTCAGTCAAAAAACTACTCAACATGAAATCGAAAGATTATGACAACACAATTTTTCTAATGATGAAAGTAAGAGAAACTATTGCAGATATACATGCAATGGGTGTAGGCAATAAAGATATTATATGCTGTCTGGTTCAACAAATCTTACGAGACAACCCTCGTTTCAGTTCCGAAGTGTTGAAGGAAACTGAAATTTTAACTAGAACAGAAAACAAAACTATAAATGTCGTACATCTAAACAGAGCAATGGCTAATATCTGGGACAGACTAAAGCATGAAGATGAAGTAACAAAACAATCCACCAATATTGCTGCGACAGCAACCATGATAAACTTCACCTCCCCAAATCTCCAACACCTAATGTCACCAACAAACAAATTACCTGATATTTAAATAAACAAAAACCATGACAATACAAGTTCACAAGATATATCATCTGCAGCCTTAACTCATTGTCCTTTAGTCTGCTATTACTGCAACTCAGCAGGCCATATCCAACAAAATTGCCCAAAAAGACAAATCTATCAATGCAACCTTAACTCAACATGCCCACCAAACTTAAATATTAACTACCCAATGATAACTCCTCCCTCCATTGTGAAACCAAATGTGATCCCCCCTAATTCAACAGTTTGTCAGAATCCAAATCCAACATCACATAATATCAATCATGCTCACAATATTCCAAACAGAAGAATGGACTCATATAGACCAACTTACCCTCAAAGAAACAATAATATAAGAAACAATACAAACAATCATAACACTCAAAAGCCAAAGGCCCAAATAATAGAACTGTCAGATGATTCCCCTGAAGCCTCCACGGCTGCCTTTGAACATATTACCTTAAGTGACAACAACACTCCTACACCACCAATTTTCGATACAGGTGCCACACACCATCTATCAGGAAACATCAAAGAGTTAGTGGATTTTACTCTCTTAACCACACCAATAGCCCTGAAAGTTGCAACTAATGGCACTTCACCTCTCATTACAGACTAGGGAACAATCCGCTTCCATGGACTGAATGGGCAAATCATCAATATTAAACCAGTATACTACTGCAAAGATGAAAGAAGTACACTTATTTCATCTTCTTCCCTCATTAAAAGCAATGCTGATTTTTCTCTTGTCAACATGAACAACTTCTTAATTAGCTACCAGAACACCCCGCTTCTCTCAACCATGTTCATTAACCTAAAATTGACTTTTAGATTACCCATAACTGATGATCTGATAGCTACTAATCTTCATGTACCTAGAACAACTATTGCTGACATACAAACCAATGAAATTAAACCCATAACTTTTAATATTAACTTTCCTGAACGGATGCTCTTCCAAAGAGTCAGAAGTAAAAATGAAGAGATTTTATATAATTGGCATTGTCTTCTTGGACATGCAAGCTTACGACAAATAAGAAAGCTTATAAGTAATAAAATGGGTTTAGGCTTACCTGATTCTCTTCCACCAGGTAATATAATATGTGATGCATGTCAAATGTGCAAAAGTAAACAGCAATGCTTTTTGCAAACAACGGGTAGAAACACAAAACCCCTGGAAATTCTAACTACAGACCTGATTGGCCCAATTGAAGAAGAATTACTCGATGGTGGTTTATATGCTTTAACAATACGAGACATAGCAACATCTTATATTGAATGTCACATCATAAAACATAAATCTGAAGCTACATCAAAGGTAATAGAAATCATCAACAGACTAGAGCTCCAAAATTCAAATAAAGTGAAAATTTTACGTTCTGAGAATGGTGGTGAATTTAATAACAAAATTATGGACAACTTCACAGTGCCAAAAGGCATTGTTCATGAAAAATCACTTCCTTACTTCCATCAACAAAATGGCAACATAGAGCGATACAACCGAACCTTGACTGAGATGGGACGCACTATTTTTTTCGACAGCAATCTTGAGAAAAATTTTTGGAGTTTTTCCTTCAAATGGGCGTCATTTATACTTAATCGAATTCCCAACAAAACATCCTCCAACATGACACCTTATGAAAAACTCTTCCAAATAAAACCACAATTAGATATTATTAAACGCTTTGGGGAGACTTCTTAGGTCCACATCCCTGCAGAGAAACGCAAAAAGTTAGATGAACAAGCAAAGAAATGCATACTCATTGGTTATCCTGCAGGTATGAAAGGATGGATCTTCTGGGACCCAGAAGATAAGCGTACTATAGTCTCAGCTTGGGTGTCTTTTGGAGAGGGAACAACAAAATCACCTAAAATGGATATTGACCATATTACTAACAAAGCAGAAATTATTAACACATCAAAGCTCACACTTGGTGATTTTCATAGAGAAGAAACAATAATAGAACAAGAAAAACTAATTGACAACATAATGACAAATTGTGAATTTTTCATTGCAGAAGTTCCTAAATCTTATAACGAAGCCATGAAATCAACTGAAAAGGAACAATGGAAAAACGCTTGCCAAAAAGAAATCGACAATCTAACCAGCATGCGGGTATGGACACGAGAAACACCTCCAAAAGAAGCTTGTATTCTAGATGCCAGGTGGGTTTTCACAGAAAAGACAGACAGCATCACAGGAAAAATCTTAGCGAAATCCAGATATGTAGCTAAAGGATTCAAACAAGTCAAAGGCATTGATTACTCATCTACTTTTGCCCCGACAGCTTCTTTCACGGCACAAAGAATAATCCTGATGATTGCTGCAATGTACAACTGGCCAGTCCACGCATTTGATGTTACAGCAGCGTATCTACACAGTCCTATTGATGAAGAAGTATGGGTAAAAGATCCACCCGGTTTTATTAAAAATGATGGCAAAGCATATAAACTTAGAAAAGTGCTATATGGCACCTGTCAAGCTGCAAGATGCTGGTGGAAGCACTTTGGCCATCAATTAAAAACATTGGATACTCTATGTCATCATATGACAACAGCGTATATTTTCTAACAAACGACAAGAATAAATCAATGCTTTGGGTGCATGTCGATGATGGTATAGTAACGGCCAACAACACAGAAACACTAAAAAATTTAGAAAGGGATTTGAAACAAACGCTAATAATAAAATGGCAAGACAATCTTAATGCAATAGTAGGTCTAAATGTAGAAAGGACACAACAAGGTGTTATTCTCAGTCAAGAAACACTACTTCAAAAAATTCTTACAAAATATCACATTACTGGTATTGAACATCATCAACCTCTCCCGACAAATATTGACCTCTCCACCGCTAATGACACAAACACGGCAATACGTTCTACTGACTACTTATCTATAATTGGATCACTAAGCTACATCACAATGGCAGCTCGACCAGACATTAGCTATACGGTGAATCAACTAGCTCACCATGCCAAACACTCAACACATGAACACTGGCGGGCACTCAATCATCTATTAGGTTACCTAAAACACACAGCGCACAAAAAGCTTCATCTATTTCCAAACACACCACATGAAAATATTGAACTGATTGTTTTCTCTGATGCAAACTGGGGCGGGGAATTTTCAAGATCAACTGGTGGAATGGTTATCAAAATGGAACAAAGTCTAATTTTCTGGTCATCGAAAAGAATGCCCTCAGTGGCTACATCAACGTGTCACGCAGAATACATGGCACTAGGTGCTGCAACAAGAATGGGATTATGGATAAAAAATCTCCTAAATGACCTAATCAATTTCTCCAATTATTTCATTCTGAAATGTGATAATCAGGCATCGATAAAAGTGTCAAATGATGAAGCATCCAACAAGAGAACAAGACACAGTGATAGAGATTTATTTTTTGTCAATGAGCAACTTTACAAGAAAAAGGCAACAATAGAATGCGTACCAACAAACAAACAATTGGCTGACATAATGACAAAACCAATGCAGAAGCAATTACATGAAAAAGCTAGTTATCTTTTGGGAATATTCTAATATAAAATATAAAATTAAAAATTATTTCAAAAATTATTAAAAAACAATTATTTTTTTTTCTTTCTTTCCATCTTTCCTGTCTCTTCTCCTTTTTTTCCTTTTCCCTATTTTATCTTCCAAACTATCTGTTACTCTTGATAATGTATTCATAGTATTAGCGTCTAAGTCGAGGGGGCGGGTGTTAGGTCTCGACTACGCCGCAGCCAATACTATATAATGACCATATACTACATGCAATAAATGAGTGTGGTAAATCAATTACAACCATCAGTAGCCAATAGCATCATGCTGGGGCCACATGACACTAAAAATAGAACGGTGGTCCCCGATGCAGGCAAAAGAGTGGTCTACACAAGGCGTCCCTTTTATTAATATTAATCTAATAAATCTCACCTTCTTAATTGTACATTTATTCTAACATATTATCAATTATCCTCCTCTTAATTATTCTCATTTACTGGTATATTGCGATTATTAATTCTCCACTATCATGTATTGCTTTACAAGCATCTAGTATCTTCTCATTACTGGTCATTCTCTGTGTATAAAGGTGGCTACCATGTATCCCTGTTTAATCATCTCAATTGCCACCTATTTCTCATTGACCATTTCTCCTACTCAGTTTCAATTCTACTATACGTAGAACTTTCATCTTTACTAAAGTTATTGGTTTTACCTTTGACTATATCTTATTAGTCTCACTTTTACAATTTTCCTCATTGATTTTCTATTACTGTTTCAATCAAATCAATCACCTATTTGAACTCATTGCGCTATCCGCTACTCACAATACTGATTCGCCTCGTTACAAACGCACTTAGGTATTTCTTCATTACACTCTATGTTTTCCTTTTTTCCTAATCATCCTTAATCTTATAGGTTGGCTCTATTGAGAATTGCCAACAAGTGAAAATTTTCATGACTGACAAAAATTGATATTGATATTTATAAGGTTAGATACTTTCTACACTTAGCATTGATTTCACGTGATTCTTTTTTGTGCTTAAATTGATATTGATTTTTTATTACTATTTCAATCAAATCAATCACCTATTTGAACTCATTGCGCTATCCGCTACTCACAATACTGATTCGCCTCGCTACAAATGCACTTAGGTTGGCTCCATTGAGAATTGCCAACAAGTGACGATTTTTGTGACTGACAAAAATCGATATTGCTATTTATAAGTTTAACAGACATATGAGATATTATTAGAGAGTGGGAAAGAAGAACAGAAGTGGTAGGAGGGACATTGTGCTTTTTAGCTGCTATAACAAGAGCCGTGAGATTCTTTGAATATGCAGCGAAGAAAAGGAGAATATGCTCAGAGGTGTCTTTGGAGGAATGAAAGAGTGCAAGAGAGACATGTAGTTTGTAATGAGAACCTGGTTGGTCCTCCAAGAAGAATAAAAAAATTGATAAAAATTATAAAATAGAAAATATGATGACTAAATCACTCTTTCCTACATTCTTGAGCGCCAAGGCAAAGAAAAATGGGATACAGAGAGTATTGAAATTGAAGACTATGATTGATCAGCTGGAAAGTTTTTTACGATATTTTTTCTACTTGCAGCAAAGGCCCGCATCGATATATATTTCATTATTGACTCTCCATAATGACTCTGAAGTTTTTCAACAGGTTCGTTGAGGAATTTCAAAGCAGAATCTGTATCGAAATCGTGCAACCTCTCCAAATGCGAAAATCTTAGGTTGAAATATGACGGGTTTTTAAATACATCACTATCTATATTTTTAATGAAGGCTTTTTTGGTCGTCGTGATCTTAATTAAACTTTCCGAAATGTTTGCTATTGATTTTTCTATGTCCTTCATATCATTTGAAATTTGCTCTACTAATTTTTTTGGAAGACCATTAAGGAGATTTATCACATGTTTTTGGGATTTAAATTCTTCAAGACTTGCAAGCAGCGCGATGTGCGATCGTAATGAAAAATTTATCCAGTTGAAAGCGGCCAAACAAGCCTTATAATATTGAGAGAACACTTCCAGTTCTTTGCCCTGCTGTTTTGAACGATTTCGAATCCAGGTAAAATAGCTTTCTCTTTTTTTAAGATAAAACTGAAACTTTAAGATGGAAGCTTCTTTCATCTTATGTAAATACTCAATGTCACTTAAAAACCGATCTCTGAACCAAGGTGGGAAAAACTTTTCGTCTTGAGGCAATGATGAATGATGAATATCACTCAAAGTCACAAAAATTTCCCAAAGACGTAGATCAAAATGAGGCGGAACATCCGATTCGGAAACGTAAGAATCAGCTAATTTTTTCGGTGGATTTGATTTAAAGATACTAGCTGGGGTCGGTAAGTATTCTTGGGAATGTTGAACACGTGCTTCAGAGAGGGAAGCAGAAGTGCCCGTACTAGGCGTTGGATGAGGTGCATCGTCCAGATGACTTTTGTTTAATCTTTTTCAGTATGTTTTTCAAGATATATAGTTTTGCAGAAAAAAACGTGCCGACTCACCGAAAATTGATCACATTCTTCTTCTGCTGGGCCGTTAAGTATTCTTGGGAATGTTGAACAGATGATTCACGGGGGGGAGAGAGTGTGTCCGTACTAGGCGTTGGATGAGGTGCATCGTCGAGATGACTTTTGTTTAAATTCCTTTTTAGTGTGTTTTCAAAAAATATAATTTTGCTGAAAAAATTGTTCCGACTCACCGTAAACTGCTCACATCTTTCTGCTGCTGGGTCGGTAAGTACTCCTGGGAATGTTGAACAGATTCTTCGGAGAGAGAAGAAGTGCCCGTCCTAGGCATTGAACGAGGTGCATCTCGGTGGTGACTTGTGTTTAAATTCTTTTTCAATTTTTTCTACAAAAATTGGGGGGTTTTTTTTAAAAAAAAGGTACCGGCTTACCGAATATTGGTCACACCTCGCTGCTGTTGGGTTAATAAGTATTCTTGGGAATGTTGGACAGATGCTTCAGAGAGGGAAAGAGCATTGCCCGTTCTAGGTGTTAATTGAGGTACATCTTGAAGGTGACTTCTGTTTAAATTCTTTTTCAGTATGTTTTTCAAGAAATATAATTTTTCAGAAAAAGGTGTGTCGACTCACCGAGAAATGGTCGCATACTGCTGCTGGTGGTTTGGTAAATATTCTTGGGAAGGTTGAACAGATGATTCAGGGAGGGGAGGAAGAGTGCCCGTACTAGATGTTGGATGAGGTGCATCCTGGAAGTGGTTTCTGCTCAAAATCTTTCAGTTTTTTATTGGAAAAAACATAGTTTTATAAAAAAAGCGACACCCACCGAAAATTGGTGACATCCTGGTGTTGATGGGTCGGTAAGTTCATATTCCCTATTGAGGGATCGTGTCTCATGTGTAACTCAACATGTTCGGGATATTCATACATTGGTGGATGTGAATGGTAAAACTGAGGGTGTTGAGCAGGTATCAGTTGGACATGGCCATGAAAGTTCTCGGGAAGCAGAGTATGTTGAGTAGCCATTAGTGGGACATGGGATTGAAAATTCTCTGGAAGAAAAGTAGAACTAATGACAGGAGCCATTATTGAAGGGTTTTCACTTGGCTCGAGCAACTGGTTTGGTAGCGTCATGAAGTAATGATATGGAGCTATAGAATTATTATTTTTTAAATAATAATAATATTCATCAGTCAAACATCATATACATCGCATATGACCTCATAAATGATCAGTGGTAGAAGAAATAAAAAGTATTCTTTTGATGATATTCAAGAAATTGATTTTTAACCTATTTGCTGATATTGTGACCTGTCTTGAGGAATGTATTGAGAATATTGAGCAGAGAATTCAGGAGGGAAAGGATGAGTGATCGCAATTGGTCCTGGATGGGGTGATTGCTGGTAATAATTTCTGTTTTAATTCATTTTCAGTATTTTATTTCAGAAATTATAGTTTTATAAAAAAAAGGTGCCACTCACCGAAAATTGGTGACATCCTGCTGCTGATAGGTCGGTAAGTTCATATGCTGTATTGAGGGATCGTGTCTCATGGGTAACTCAACATGTTCGGGATATTCATACATTAGTGGATGTGAATGGTAAAACTGAGGGTGCTGAGTAGGCATCAGTTGGACATGGCCATGAAAGTTCTCGGGAAACAGAGTATGTTGAGTAGCCATTAGTGGGACATGGGGTTGAAAATTCTTTGGAAAAGAAGTAGAGCTAATGAATGGAGCCATCATTGAAGGATTTTCACTTAACCCGAGAGGCTGCTTGGGTGCCGTCACAGAGTAATAGTATGGAGCTATTGAATGTTTACATAAGTTAATCAGTGAACCATCCTATAATCCGCTTATGACCCCACGAATAATAAGCGCTGCAACACAGAAAAACAATATTTTCTAATGATCGACAAGCAATTATTTCTCACACCTGTTTGCTGATCTTGAGGCTGGAACTGATATTGAGGTACATATTGAGGAACATATTGGGCTCTTAACGTTCCCTCACTAGGAGCATTATTACCCAAATGTAATTCCGGATGAATAAACCCAGCCGGGTTGTGATCCCACATTGGAATTGTATGGCATACTAGAAACAAGTCAAAAAAGGATAGCATGAAGACAGCAGAAAATTTGTAAAGCATTTTTTAGCAGAGTTTTCAGACTTTATAAAACAGGAATGTGCAATAAATATGAGAAAGAAATATTTTTATAAGATGAAATTGTCAGGTTGAAAAAAACAATGTGTAATTTTCCTAGTAGTCCATTAAATTTGATTAAGAGGTGGTAACAAGTGTGTCGATATTTACTGCTGAAACTGTCATGTCAAGAAGCCCCTATAGCCTCAGACGTACATACGACACATTTTCGTTCCGCCATGGGGTGCAACAATTACGCAACAGTTGTTCAAAAGTTACGAAACAATAGTTTTTTGCACTTAAGACCCAGTTAAGACCTTTAAGTGCTAATAATAATTGTTACATAACTGTTGCGCCATCGCTGTGTCCCAAGACGAAACGAATATTTGTGGCAGTATTGCATTGTCTTGAATAATGAATTTACCAAATACCCCCGAATAGTTTGGGATGTTGAATAATCCTTGTTTCCTCCGCTTTCAATACATAACATCCTACTTGTCACACCTTATTTCTAACCCACGATAAAACAAGTTGATTTTCAAATGCAGATGTAGCATATTGATCTAAAAATTCCAACATAGGTGTGATAGCTCAAACAGATTCCTTAATAATATCTCTCTTTCTCAGTAACTCCTACATTGTTTAACTCTGAATTGCCCTGATTTCCCCCCATTTGTCCTTCCCTTTTTGTACCTAGTCATTATTGTCCCTATCCTTCATGCCCCAAGTTGGGTGAGATTGTAAGAAATTAAAAAAAAAAAAAAAAAAAAAGGTGTGATAGAAATATTCTATTCTTTGCCACCAAAATAATCTTTATGATATTTCCTATACAGCTGGTTATGGAAAGGTTGTCGTCAAAAGAATAACTTCGTGAAAACTTTTACAGCTAATCCTGGAAATCTTGCGGTTATCTTGCTTCTCATCTCCTGCCAAAAGCATGGCTCATCTGAACAGAACTCATAATTTTGGCGGGGGATAGGATGTGAGACAACCGCAAGCTTTCCAGGATTAGCTGTACCTGTTATATACATAGACATAAGATTACTTAGCCACCACGTGACTCCTGTATATAGACTGTAGATTGCGCGTATATGTAACTCCAATTCTTCTCGGAGTTTGTTACAGCCATATTCGAAACGGTTGGTGCAGTTTTACTAAAAAATTCAAAACTTTTGGTCAGCTCAATTGACATTTGACAGCAAACTTAGTTTCCCTTCACCAAAAATTTGCCAGTTTCTCTGTCAAACGCCAATCATTCTGTCTAAACGTTTTGATTCTTTTTGCAAAACTGCACCAACTGTTTTGAATTCGGCTGTACTAATACACAACTACAGGTTATGGTCCCTTGTTAGCACTTGTCATTAAGGAAGTAAGCATACACTCATGAGATTTGAATCCCATCTGACTCCTTGTCCCACATTAAAACATTTTGGAACCACTACACTGAGGTGGCATATCCTTCATAATCTTCTCAAACCAATACACTGAGTTGGTCGTCCTCTCAACTTTATAAGTGTCAGCCTAGGTATCCACAGGACTGAGTACTTCTGTTGGCAGATTGTCTAGAAGAAGAAGGAAAAATACAGCAAAGATAGAAGAAGAAGAAGAAGAAGAAGAAGAAGAAGAAACAAAGAATAACAAGAAGGAACAAATAGCTAATACAAAAATTTATAAGAAAAATACAGTTTTAAAACCAACTAATTGGACACAACTATTTAATTTCAACAGGTAAGTGAATTTTATTCTCTCTACAATAACAAAACAACTTTAAACACCTGAAACTCTCTTAAAGCAACCTTGTATATAGATTTATTCTTTAATTTTAGTATACTATTCATAGTAATAAAATTGTAAGAAAGAAATTTATATTTGCAACAAAAATATGAAAATTGTAAGGTGATGTAAGTAATGTGGACTACAAGATGAGAAACCAAAGCCTTTATATAGGCAAATGAGGCCCTTTGAGATGTCACTAAGTGTATATACAAAATTAAAGAAAGGAAACAATTGAAATGAAGTGTAACAATGACATAAGGGTTGCTATGTAACTATTTACTAAAACAGAATAAAAGAAACCCAATTGTTAATACCTAAGAAGGTGGAATCCCACTAGAGCTAACACTAGCCTAAGATGGGACTGACTATGCTGGATACAGCAGTGAGGCTAACTAAGACTGACTATGTTGGGGTTGCCAGCAGTGAGGGAAGACAGGACTGACTATGCCAATTGGCAGTGAGACTAGAGAGTAACTGGATTACTAAGTAACTTGTCTTACGAGGAGTGCTCCACAGCGCTGGCCCCATATAATCCCCTTATGCAATATCCCTTCTTCTGCCTCTCACAATGCATAGAACCCATAGCACTCCTCCTCCTCATGTCTCAAACAAATCCTAACATTACCCCCTCTTTTACCCCTCCTGTCCCCTGTGCTCCTTCTCAAACTCCTTCAGCCTTTCCTTTGGATTCCCCAGATTTTCCACCAGTTCCCAGGACCTATCTCCAACCCCATAAACTTTCCAATGAACCAAGTACTGAACCTTTCCCCTATACACCCTCTTAGAAACAACCTTTTCCACTTCAAACTCCTCTTCATTTCCCGCCTGGATTGGGGCTGGTGGCTCTTCTGGGTGTCCTGGAATTGTATCTTCTTTATGCTTTGTGAGCAATGAAATGTTGAAAACTGGGTGTACTTGCCTCATTGAGATTGGTAGTTCCAGTTTATAAGCTGAGTCAGATACCCTGTGTTTGACTTTGAATGGCCCCACTTTCTTGTGATCTAATTTAGCGCTGGGGTGCAATGTGGAAAGGAAATGTGAGCTTAAAAAAACCTTTTCACCTACCTGTAGCGTGCAATGCTGGGTCCTCCCTTGATCATGATGATACTTCATTGATTGTTGAGATAACTTGAGAGCTGCTTCTGGTTCTTGACTTTGTGGCACTCTAAAGTTTAGTATGGCACTTAAGTTTATTAAAAAGGAATTTATGGAGATGGTTATTGAGATTGGTAAATCCAATCTAATTTTATAATGGTGAATATTTAAAGAAATGAGAATATAATAGGGTTTAAAAGGGTTTTTTACAAGTCAAGTGTCATGCGCCACATGACACTCGAGGCAAAAGCAGCTCATTAAATCAATAATACAGAGGTCTAAATCCATACTCGAAGCGCAGAAAGCAATTCTACATAGCAACTGTGACTTTCCTTTGTGTACTCACTATTCAATCACACTAGTCTAAAACTCTAAATCTAAATTAGTCAATCTCTCAATAGTGTGTCTTAGTCTTTTCCTCAATAAGTGACACACAGCGCAATAGTCAATGTAATAGTCCGCTAAAAGGTTTATTAAAGATCTGTGGGTCATTAAAAGGGGTAGTGAGCATGGACGGGATGGTTAGTGGAGGATTAAAGGGTTAACAGATGTTAGTGAGGAGGGTCCAGGTGTAACGGGTGTAATTTAGGTGGTCTGTGGTGTGCAGAATGAGGGATGGGTATGAGGTCAATGTGAGGAGGAGTAAAGGATATAAAAGGGGTTGGATTTTTGGTTCGACATTCTCTAGAATTAAATTATAAAACGTATATATAGTTAATAGTGGTAAAAACTTCAGTTTAAATCATTATTATCATATCTTTCCTTATTTTACTAGTAATCATTTGTAAATCTTAAATCTTTGATTATTGAGTTTCCAACCCTTTGTGAGATCTTAAGAATATTAATATTACCTTTAAATTATATTAGAATTCTTATCGAACATATCTCGAAGCAGTAGCTCTTCCTTCGAGTCATCTTCGAATCACTTCCTCGAACATTTCCTCTGTTCTTTGAAGAAGTTTCTAAACTACTCTCCTCATCTCACTTCCAGGAACACCCTCGACCTTGTGTGTAGGTCATCCGGTGACATCAAGATTAAACAAATAATTAATGGTTAGGAAATGCAAGTATAGGTCTAAAAGTGCATGGAAATTAAATTCAGGAGTCTCAAGAACCTTTTGAAACTTTTATGGAATTTATACTATTTTTCTACTATTTTTAATAATTTTATATAGTATTTTTGATTATTTTTGATTTTTCATAATTTACTTAATTTGATAATTTTATGCTATGTAAATAGGGCTGTGAAGACTACAAAATGAAAAAGGGAATATAAAGGAGAAGTAGCTATGTCATCTATAATTTTTCTATATTTTTCATTAGTATTTCAAGGTTTTAATTGATTCTGGAAGTTTATACAAGCTCTGGAATGCTCTGGATGAGCTCTGTACAAACTCCCCCAATCTCAGGACAAAATCCGGGATGCTCTGGCTGGGGAAAATAGGGCATGTGACATACTATGCATATGAAGCCTGTATACTCAAAATTAGAGATCATTCAACATCTATAATAGAACATCTAACAACTTAATCATTAACAACAACATCATACAACAACATTCATTATTAATTTACATAAAAAATTATAAAATTGTAATACACTTATAAATATGATTCTTTTACATAAAATTTTATAAAAACTCATTCATAATCACATATAATAGCTTATAGTGTACCATTTTAAAGTTCCCATTACCAGCTATCTAAATTTAACAACTAAATCTTATAAAATAAAAGCTTCATAAAAATATATTATTCAATCATTTAAATAACTTTTCTAAATACAGCTTCACTGTTGTGTTTCTTGCCCTCATTATAAAGAAAACTGATTCTACATCTCAAAAATATTAATAAAAATAGATTAATAGTCATTTCATAACAAGTAGAAGTTATAGCTTAGTTAATTTTGAACTCTTTATTTACTTAAAGGGACAGGGTTTTCTTTGGTTTATCAAACTCCCTTGGAATTTGCTTACAGCAAGACAACTGTAAGAGTCTTTCTACATTTGGTGGCGCCCAATGTGGGGTTTGAATTCTCTAGCCTTTAATTAATATTACTTGGTATCTGTACTTTCTTAGTCTGCAAGAGGCTTATTAAAAAAACACTTATATTATTTTACTGGTTTTATCTTATACTTTTGCAATGCCTTCTGCTTCTGGATCTGGTGTTTATCTTCTTGTAAATGCATTGGTCAGGATTGTATCTTGGGATGGGGCCAAGTTTAATGGGGAGGAAGTTAAATGGCTTTTGAATTGGTATGAAGCTTCTGCTGCTTTTGATGGGGCTTCACATTTGGACATGGTGAAGAAGATCAAGTTCTTTATTGTGGATAGAGAGGTGTAAATGGAGGTCATGGCTATGGATGGTTATAAAAAGTGGGACTGGTTGAAATTATCAAAGGAGATGGTTGATAGATGGGGAGCCAGGTATACTATGGTAGACCTAAACAAGATTGTCAGTGATTGGAAAGTGAAGGGTGGTGTTTCAACTATGGTGGAATTCAAAACTTTATGTAGGAAGTTTGATGAAGTGGTGGAGGAAATAGTTCATAAAAATCAGGAAAAGGATTTATTTTGGTCATCATTCAACAGGGAAATCAGAATGGATGTGTTGAAGGAGCTTTCTAGAAAAAACTTTATGAAGTATTTACCAAATGGAGAACAGAAACTTCCAGAACTAGAGGTCATCAAAGAGAATATTCAGGCATATTTAAAATTAATGGCTTTGCACAAGTATCAGGAGTCCTGCACTCAATATTTTAGCAATTTAAGTGAAGTTTGGCCAAAAATAATGATATTATTTTCAAGGCTCAAGAGGCAAAGAATGCTCAGTTGGGTCAGCCTGTTGCTAAGGTTGAGGGGGATGTTGATAATATATGGTGGATCATTTAGATGACTTGACTAAGCAGCTTAAAATATTTGTTAAAGAGACTCTAAAGGTCAGCAGAGCTCCTGTGGCTTCAACTTCAAATTCTTCATCTTATCAATCAAGAGGTTATGAGAGGAGGAATTATAGAAATAATGGAAATTAAAACCAATTTAATGGGCATGGAAATGGAAATGGTACTAGTAATGGTAATGTTAATGTTGTAAATGGCTAGAGAGGTGGTTATGGAAACCTAGGGTGTGCTCCTATTGTAATAGGAGGGTGAACAATGTAGCAGATTGTTATTTTTTGGACAGGGACATGTAGGCTGATAGGGTAAAAATTAATGGAAAGTTTTACAAATTCACAGATGGATCTTTCATCAAACCCAGTGACAGAAAAGCACCTTTGGATTTAGTTAGAAGGAATTTAATGGCTGAAAGGAGATTCAGATTTGAAGAATTAACTGTTGATTATGATGAAAATATTATAGTTGGTAAAAAGAATAGTAATAATGATGGTGGAAGAATAGATAAGGGTAAAGAAAAGGAGATCAGTAAGACCACTTTCACAAATTCATTAGGTTGATTAGAGTTGGGAATGGTTGCTAGGGTGGATGGTAACTGTATGATTGGAGAATATGATGTTGATGCTTCCATAAGGGAAGCTGCTACTGAAGCTAAAAGTAGCACTCAAAGCCAACTTAGGGCTAAACCTGGCAAGGCTGAAATAAAAAATATTGAAAAGAAACCTTACACCAAGGACAAAATATATAAAATGCAGAAGGGAATGCCAGATATGTGGCCTACCAGTTATGGTAAATTTGATTTAAACAGTGAGCCTATTCCTGTAGAAGATGAATCTAATTCTGAGGAAGATGTACCAATAGTGTCTCCTCCGCAAACAAGTTTTTCTGGTCCTAATCCTATGGAAGGGGTAAGGAGAACCAGTGATGGATCTGGATTGGTGAAAGAATCTGGAAATGGAGCTTGGGTTATGGTAGATGAAGATGTTATTATAGGGGGTTAAGATGGCAATGTGGGTCCTCAAGAGGCTCCCAGGTCCAAGGTTATTAAAACTAAAGTTCAATATGAAAGACCAGTAGTATATGGTCAAGAAAATTCTATGGAGACGGTTTTGGGTGGAGTGAATCAACTCCAGATTCCTTTATCTTGAGGAGAATTATTTACAATTAGTCCTGCCCTCGCAGAAAGGCAGAAGAAGCATCTGAAAAGGAGAAGGTTATCTGTTGGAGAGGTGGAATATATATGTGAAAATGTGGAGAAGTTTGGAGAAGAAGTTGAAACTCATTTTTCTGCTCCTCTAGATTATTTAATGGTTATGCTAAATGTTAAAGAGGTAAAGGCCCAGGTGGATTCTGGGTCACAGATTAACTTAATTTCATTAGAGCAAGAAACTATCATAGGATTTCCAATTAAAGCTGGAGCTGGTGGAGATTTAAGAGGCATAGGTCAAAATGAAAGCAAACTTATGGGGATGGCTGAAAATGTCAAATTAAGTGTAGGAGGATCCATTGGTAGAGTGCTTTTTTATTTTGACAGAGGGGCTGTGGAAAAAGTTTTTGGTGGGCCATTTTTGATGGATTTTGAAGAACAAAAAGGTTATCAGAATGGTATGGGAGTTAGTTTGCAAATCACTGATGATGATATGAGGTGGCTTCATATGCAGCTAGAACCTCCAGGATATGATGGATGAGAGACAAGGCATGGACTCACTACCATGCGTCAGTGTTGCATTTGCACCAAGAAGAGGTAGATTAAAAGGTCAGATTCTGGTGAAATTATTAAAAAAAATAAGTATTAATACCCTCATTTTTTGGGGTAGTAAGGGCTGATTTCTCTAATGTTGAAATCTCTACTCAAGAAGAGATCCCAGATAGCAATTGTCAGGCTGAGGTCAAGTACAAAGACGTGAACTAGCTTAAATGCTCAGTTTTCTAGAATATTTTAATGGTCCTATATGAATACTGTAGTACAGATACAACAAATAGTAAAATATAATTCAAAATAATGGCCTCAGTAATATAATTCTCACTATTTTTATATATGGCTTACAATCTTTTTAGTTGGTAGAAAAATAGATTTTAATAATTCAGATACTATTCAAAAGTCTTATAAAAGTACTAATTGGTATGTATTGTAATTTATTTGGTTATATTGGTTAAATTGTAAATGATAAAGAATGAAGAAATAAAACCAAAAACCCTCCTCCTTTTATACACAATGAGTTCCCCAATGATCCCCTTTATGTACCACCCAATACACAGTTAATGACGCCTCTAAACAACTAATAGACATTCCCATCAACATTCCCAGTAATCCATGACATAATTAGAAGAGTAAAAACCGCCAAAATCCTGTATTAATAAGGAAAATCCATCAAAATTAAGAAATAAGATAAAAAGAGAATATATGCGTAATAAACAATAATATAAAAGTCTAAAGGGGAATTTTTAAGGTCAATAATAGCTTAATAATAAGGGAGATTCACTGTAGAAATAATGGGTCTAATCCTGACATTATACTACGTGAAATTCCCATTCAAAAATACCCAATATTGACTGAGAAACCACCCAAAAACTTAAAAAAGAGCGTGAGATGTGGGGTAACTACATTCAGTCCTTGGCAGGCGCTTGCAAGGGTAAATCATTGAATAATATAGGCAAATTTAAGTGTGGTAGTGAAATGAAGGCTCCAAGCTTGAGGTTATTAATAAAATTAGTGCATATAATAAGGTCAATACACTTAGAGTTAAATTAGGACACTAAATAAGTGCCTGTTGCCTATTTTAGCGTGTTTCCCCACAGTGGGCGTAGAATGTGGGGTAATTATAGTGTGAAAGAGCTAACTTTGCTAAAAATGAAGCTATTCACATGGGAAAAAAGCAGGCAGTATGTGGCCAGTACACAGAAGCCATTTCTGGCATAAAAAACCCCAAATTTGAAAAGTGTTATTTTTATGCATTTAAATAGCCAAATCAATAGTCCTAAATGAGACAAATTGATCTGTCAAAGCGCATTTTTGATATTCTCAAATTTATGGTGCATATAGTCAACTTTTAAGTGAAATAAAGTGCATTTCTTGTTTTTTGCATAAAACAGTGAAAATAACAGCTTTAAGTGTACTTAAAAATTATGTAGCCTTATAATTAAGGTTCTTAAGATTACAATAACATATTACAGCTTAATATTAAGTACATAAGACTTATAAAAGGTGGATATATGCGTGTATGTAAGGTGTTATAATGGCATATTTTGGATATTATCATAATTTTACTTATGTATACTGTTTGTGTACTCTTAATTATTATTCCCATGTATAGTTCATGTGTTTAACATAACTTAAAAGTACTTTTTACTCAGTCCTGGGGATATACAGGCTGACAGAAATAAGCCAGCTCACTTGGAGATAATTGAAGTGGATTCTCAATTATTTTCTGTTAATATTTCATTGGAATGTCATTATGTGATGGATTTTTCTATATTTTTATTATCATTATCAAATTATTCTATAAAATTTAAAAATGGTTCAAAAGGAAAGATGGGATTTATTATGTTGGATAAAATTTGGAAAAGGAATTTAGTTAATTATGGTGATATTAGTGGTGGGTTGATTTATGGCCTCCAGAAAGAGGATAAACTGCAATTGTTTCATCAAAATCAACAAAAAAATCTTAGTATAATTAACTCACAAAAAAATCATATCTGTGATGATTCTACTTCTTTCCTCCAGGAAGAAATTAAACTGCCAACATTATTTGCTAAGGATTTTTTGGTGGAAAATGAAGGGAAAAAAGGTGTTGGAAAATTAGATATTAAATTAGACAAAGTAAAAAAGGGGAAATAATAAAAATATTGAAAGTAAAAATTATATTTAAACTTACTCTATTTCTGATTCTGATTCTGAATCTGAAGAAAATTCTTATGACAAATTATATAATGGAAAAACTATTATGGATCAAGTATCTCATGTAAAAGTGGATGTTGATGCAGCAAAATATAAAAAGGTAGAAAATAAAAGTAGACCAATCAATGAGCAGCTTCCAGCCAAATTAAATCCGCCTTTGAGAAGACCAGATTTATCAAGAGATCCATATTACTTTCCTTTAGTCAAGAACCCGCCAGAATTTCCTGAAACTCCCAGGATCACTTTCAAGAGATTAGAGGTTGTTAATTTTGAACCTGAAGGATGGCTGTCAGGTGAAGAAAAAAGGTTGTTATTGGATGTAATGTTTAAGAGGGAGAAGGCCATTTCATTTTTAGAAGAGGAGAGAGGTGTGTTAAAGAATTTTTATGGGAAACCCTACAAGATTCTAGTTTTTTGTCATGAAACATGGCAACAGAAACCTATTCCAATACCTACAGCTTTAAAAGAAGATTATATAAAAGGAATTAGAGAATGATTTCAAAAGGGATTATACAAACAATCATCATCAAGTTATTCAAGTACAGTTTTCTTTATTATAAAACCTAATGAAAAGCTTAGGTTAGTTCACGATCTCAGAGAATTAAACAGGGTTACAATAAAAGATGCAGGAATACCACCTAGCATGGAGGAGGTTTTAGAGCTTTTTTTTCAGGGAGAGTGTGCTATGGATTGGGTGATATAATGGTAGGATATGACAAAAGAGATTTAAATCCGGACTCTAGGCCTCTAAAATCTTTTGATATGCCACTTGGATGACTATAGCTAACAAGATTAACTCAAGGAGAAGCAAATCCAGTTGCTGTTTATCAAGCTCAGATGTCTTAGATTTTACAAGACAAAATTCCACAATATTCTGGTATATTTATTGATGATAGTGGAATAAAAGAACCTTCAACAGATTATGGTAATGAAGTATTGAAAAATAATTCAGGGATACTAAAATTTATCTGGGAATATGCTGTTATTTTAGAGAGGATTTTGTTTGGGATTGAAGAGGCTGGAATAACTATTTCATGCTCCAAATTTTCTTGTTTTGTGCCAGCTTTTAAAATCTTAGGCCATGTGGTATGTAGAGAGGGTAGGATTGTGTCAAAGAAGAGAGTGGACAAAATTCAGTCCTGGCCAAGACCCAAGTATATGACCAAAGTCAGAGGGTTTTCAGGTGTATGTGCTTATTTCAGAATGTTTATTAAGGACTTTTCTTCATTAGCTTCTCCTTTGAGATTTCTGACTAGGAAGGATTCTGACTGGGAGTGGGATGAAGAGTGTGAAGAGGTATTTTTTAGGTTGAAGAAGATGGTAGGAGAAGATTTTTTCCTGCACAAGTTAGATTATGGAAAAGATGCAGGCCAGATTTTTTAGCAGTGGATTCAAATCAGATTGCTGCTGGGGTGGTTCTGTCTCAAATTTATAAAGCTAGTTATATAAGACCAGTCAGGTATAAATCTGTGGTTTTTACTGAGGTTGAATCAAGATATTCTCAACCAAAATTTGAGCTTTTTCATGTGGCAAAAATTCCTAAGAATCTTTAAAATATTTTATGGGGACAACACTTTAAATTACAAGTCAATACTAAATCTTTCATTCAAATGATCAATTCCCCTAGTTTACCAAATTCACCCATGACTAGATGGGTAGCTTTTATTCTGAATTTTTCTTTTGATTTAGTTCACAAGCCTGGAAAAGCATCTACTATTCCAGATGGCTTATCAAGAAGACCACCTACTAAAGAGGATTCTGACTCAGAGGAACTCAATAAAGATATATCTGTAGTCAAGGCCAGTACAAAAGGAGCTGAAGACTTTCCTTACCTTCCCCATGAGATTAAACTGGAAGGATTAATATGTGTAGATAGTGAAGAAGACCTCCAACATGAAGATAAACTTTAAAATAATAAAGATATAATAAATTATGTGCTTGGGGAGTTTGATGATGGTGTAGATAAATTAGGTGAAAAAGAGGTTGGAGATGTTGTGTATATTAATGAGGATGGAGTCATTGTGTGGGATAGAAGAAAGTTGATGAATGGTGTATATGTTGGAGTATTAGAAAATTTGTTTAAAGAGAGGTTGGGTGTTTGTAAAAATTCAGTAAAAAGGAGGTTGGAAAAAGATGAAGATGATGATTCTGGAAAGGGTAAAAAGGAAAAAGAAGAAAATTTGGTTGTTAAAAGGTTGGGCGGTTCAAAGGTTGAAAATTTAAAATCTTTAATGATAAAAAGGCATAGTCTAGGATTAAAATTACTGCCTCATTCATGTGCAGGTGATCTAGGAGATAGGGAAGTGCCTTTTGAAATAATATTAATGGAATTTAAAGATGATGTCTGGGGACAGACAGCTTTTTATTATAAAATGGTAAAATACTTATTAACATTAAAAAGGCTGGATAAATGTGATAATGATGAATGGGTGGCTATCAAAAGGAAGTCACCATAATTTTATCCCTCCAGATGAAGATTAATGAGGAGGAGGTATTCAAATACTTAAGTAGTTATAACTTAAAAGAAAGAGGAAGAATCGTTTATGAAATCACTGCATAAAAATCTTGGGCATAGAAGAGTTGGTGAAACTTATAGACAAATTTCTGGTAGATTTTGGTGGACATTTATGAAGCTGCCTGTTAAAAAATGGGTTCATTCATGTGAAGAATGTCAAAGGAGAAGCTATTTAAGGCCAAAGGAGCCTGGACATGCAACTGGTGAAAATAATCTTTTTGGTAGGGTTATTTTGGATGATGATCATGTAAAGGAGGGAAGATATAAATATTTGATTGTAGCCAGAGTCAATTCATCTGGTTGGGTAGAGGCAGCACCTCTTATTAAGTTGAATTCCAGGAATGTGGCAGATTTTTTAATGAACAATTGGGTGTGTAGGTATGGAGTTATGAAGTTTGTAACGGTTGATTGAGGTCCTGAATTTGGGACAGAGCTTAGAGAGGCTATATTAAAAGTTGGGTCAAAGGTCAGGCTAGAAACCCCATATTATCCTGAAGTTGAAGGAATGGTAGAAAGAGGGCATCAAGTTTTAAAGGATGCTTTAGTTAAAATATGCGGAGAAAATTCTGAAAAGTGGAGGAACTATTTACCATTAGTTTAATTTGCTTACAGAATCACTGCCAAAAAGACAACTTGATATTCATTATATGAACTAGGTTTTTGACAGAAATCAATTTTACCAGTTGATCTAGTGGCCAAAATATATCTTGGTATACACTGGGACATGTTTAAAACTACTGAAGAATAACTATGCGCAAGAATGGTTCAGCTAGAAAAGAAAGAAGAAACTCTAGAAAAGGCATATTCAAAATCAGTCAGTTAGATATTGGTATAAGAGGTTGGCTCTCAGATTAAGGAAAACTTTGAAAACTGGAGATATGGTTTTGGTGTATAATATGAGTTTGGAGAGTCAGTGGGGAAGACAGTTTTCAGATTGGAGAAATGGCCCATACAGAGTTATAGAAAAAGTATCTGGTGGTTCATATGTATTAGAAGAGTTGGATGGTATAGTTTGAAAATGAGGGTAGCTTCTGACCAGGTCAAGCGGCTCTATCCTAGAGGCACTAGGTGTGCCAAAGTCTAACTCCAAAATGAGTATTAACTACCAACCATTGTTTATGAAGACTTCCTCCAAAATGAGGATAAACTACTTTACTTTCTCTTAAAAGAAGATTTACTTCGCAAAAGAGTATAAACTAAAACTATCATTAAAATTATCAATCATTAAATTCAAATGTTGAATGTTTGTGGTGAAGAATTGTGTTGAAATGAAATTATTTTTGGTAGAAGTGTTCACAGGGAAACCTTCTAAATTAAATATTGGCAAGTTTGGATGTAATAGATGGGCTTGTTTCTCTATAAAAAATTACCCCACAATGTTTTTTAACATAGTTTCCCTGTTTCTAGCTGAATCCTGGCTTTGTTTTTGTTATATAGGTAGTCCTCTAAGACTATAAACTGGATCACTACAATGTCACTACAATTAATCTCATTCGAAGTCGGATTCCAGGTTTTTTTTTATGTTTTATTATTAATTCTTTTTTAAAATTTTATGTTTTAATTGTTGTATGTTAGAATTTTACTTTTTTATTTAAATTTATTACAAATTAATTTGATCCAGGAATAATGATCACTGGTGGCCTCCAATAATTTTTAAAAATTTGAGGGAGCCCACCCTGTGATCATTTTCTATTTTTGTTTGTAAAATTTATAATTTTTTTTTAAAAACCATTTATGTTTATTTTCAATTTTTTTCTTGTGTATCCCACATCAAGGTGCACTTGGATTTGGGTATGATGTCAGGGGTACGGCTCATCAAATGGCTGGGGTGAATCTATTATATATTTAATTTTAACTATCAAAATTTCAGAACATCTTTAAAAATAATTTTATTTGATTTTAATTTCAAAATTTATAACTATATATTTTCTATTTCAAAATTATTCTACTTTACAAAAATATAAAATAAAATAAAATAAAAATAAAAAATAGTAGTATGTTTTTTAGAGTTTTTATATATAGTTTTTTTTAGTTTTTTAAAAATTTCTAGCAGGAACTTGAAGAATTAAGTAATTTTTTCTTTCAATAAAGGCAGAACAGTAAAGGTTTCAGGAGAGGCTCTATTAAATCTTTCAATTTCTTTGAATTGACAACATTGTTTATGGTCAAGCCAAGTGTCCATTTTAAAGTGACATTTTAGGACTTTCTCTCTTGCAAAATATTCTTCACGGTCTTTTGGAAGATAATCTTTGTATTGGTCCAAGTTCATGTTGAAAATAGAATACAGTTGTTGAGAGGCCTAATTATATTTTACCATTTCTGAAGTGGCTTCTGGATCAGGAATATAATAAGCAGTCAGCAAATAATGGGATCCAGAAGAATCTAGATCAGGTCATCAATTAAAGTCAAGAGATAATTTAAAAAAAATAATGAAATTTCAATTGCTTACTTGAGTCAACTGTCTCAAGTTCAATATTTGAAGGAAGGCTTGGTAGAAATTTTTCTTCAAGAAGGGAAGAGTAGGGATTTTTAATTTTGTGATATGAAGGTGGGTTTAGAAAATTTAGGATGTCTCAGTATAGAGAAGGGATTGGAGATCCATTAACTGAAGGAATATTCCTTTTCTTACGAAAAATTATTGGAGGACCAGGAGATCTGGGTCTCTTTGAAGAAGTAGAAGGACAATTAGGGCTGCTAAATTCAGGTTGAGAAGGAATAGGCTCTGTTATAGGAGGTGGAGAGAAAGAATAAGGAGAAGGAGAAACATCCAGAACTGATTTATGTGGATTCAACAATGCTTTTGGAGAATTAAGAGCTCTAGGGATGAAAGATGAGAGTCTTTATTGGAGAGAAGGAGAAGCATAAAGATCAGATGGAGGTGGACCCAGAGACTCAGAGTCAGAAGGAATATTTAAAAACGCTGATGGTGTGAAAGGAGTAGGAATTTTAGAGGTGGATGATTTTGGAGAATGAGTAGAAGGCTTGCAATGAGAGGCAAAGCTGGTGGTAAGAAGAGGGAGAGAGCCATATTTGAGGCCAGAGAATTTTCTCTTCTTTTCAAAGAAGTTGAAAAAGGCCATGTTGTGGGTGTATCTTTTCTGGATATAGGTGTAGGTGCACTCTTGATGGGTAAAGGAACAGTAATCACAGGCTTGGTAACTAGAAGCAGTGAAGCTGGAAGGATTCATCTTGAAAATTTGATAATTAGGATGCAAAATGGGCTCAAGGATAGTAGAGGCAGTTGAAATCAAAAAAATCATTGGTCCACTATGACATAAAACTGGAAATAAACTATAAGAATTTGGTCCTTTATGACCTTAAACTTGAAACAGAAATCAAAATGTCAATCATTGGTCTCCTATGATCTTAAACTGGTAAATTACTTTCACTTTGGTCCACCAAGACTATAAACTGGTAATTGAATAAAAGTTTGTTTTTCAAAGAATTTATGAGGAAATTTCAATCTGGTTGGATATTCAATTCATTCATTTTTAATTTATCACTGGTTCATCAGTACTCAAACTGGTACTCACTCACTTGGACAGCTCAGTCATTAATGAAAAACAGCGCAGATAACTTTAGGGAATGAAGATATCATTAAATGTATTTATTTAGGATTAAAGAAAGATGGAGATTTCAAAGGTTACTGATTGAATTTTTAAAAAGCTAAAAATCAAGGTGCCAAGAAAATCTGGAAAATTATGATTTATGATAAGATTTAGGAGTGATTTTAAAGGGATCAAAATTTATTTGAATGTTGTGATGCTGAATCATAGAAGAAGTATAGGATCTGGATTTTTTGGGTCTCTTTGGTAGTATATTCTAGATGAAGCTTGGAAGACATTATGGCAAGAATGGAATCATAGTATTTGGCTCAGGGGGAAGCCCAATGTGAATGGAATCAAAATTATTCCGCTCATTAGGGAGGCCTGCTCTCTCATGCTGTGAAAAAGGTGGAGACTGGTAGAGGAGAGTAAGAAGGGATTCAAAACTTTCTCTCAGTAGTGGAATCATCACAAATAAAATATGGATTATTAAGAGTTTATTATTAAAATGAAAATTAAAAAGATGATTTAAAAGAATTAAATCAGCCAGACAATTACAAGTTCTCAGCACCAAAAAGAATTAAATTATTAAAGTATTAAAGTATTAAATATTAAATAAAGAGAAGACAATCAAAATTAATAATATCTTTGGAATATGTTGAAATCATTATCAAAACTTTGCATAAAAATTCTCCTCTTCATTAAATCTTCAATATTATTAGCAGGAGTTTCATGAAAATAAGTTAAAAATTTACATTTCATATCATCAAAAAAATCAAAAAAGAGATATCTATGAAATTTAGGATAATGGTCAATGTAATAATTCTGCACCTGGCCAACATTGTATGTATTGATGATTTCAATAGCTTAGGAGTTGGAAGAGATAGTAGCTGGATTTGGAGTTAGTAGGAGGATTATTAAATTAAAATAAACAACTAAATTTTTAAGGCAGGAAATAATGTTTCAGAAAAACTGAAGGGAGAAACTGGCTTAATAGGATTAAGATCTTGAGATAGAGGAGGAAGCTCAGGATCAGGTATTTTAAAAGAAGAGGCTGCTTTGGCCTTCATATTTCTAAAAAAGGTGGGAATTTTTGATAATCTTTTTTTGGGAATAGTTGGATCAGGAAGAGTGACTGGTCCAGTATAAACATTAGTTCTGGAAGGAATAATTGGACAATTACATTTGATTTTCTTAAGCCTGAAAAGATCACAGGAAGTTCTTCCAGGAAGACCAGGGTTAGAAATCAGACAAGGAACCTGGTATTTGGTGCAAAGCTCACATGGGACAGCAAGGTCTTTTGATGACATACTGATAATAATATTGATAATTAATTGAAGTGAAAATGTTTAGGATTAGTTAAAGAAGTTTTTTGAAGAGGATTAAGAAAGCATGAATATATGTTTGATTAATTATGCAAATTTAAGAATGGGGACATTCTTCGTTGGAGGGAGGATGTGGCAGTCTAAAGCTTAGTATGTCACTTAAGTTTATAGAAAAGGGATTTATGGAGATGATTATTGAGATTGGGAAATCCAATCTAATTTTAAAATGGTGAATATTTAAAGAAATGAGTATATAATAGGGTTTAAAAGGATAATTTTACGAGTTAATATTAAGCAAATAATTAACAGTTAGGAAATGTAAGCATAGGTCTGGAAGTGCATAGAAATTAAATTCAGGAGTCTGAAGAACCTTTTAAGATTTTTATTGAATTTTCACTATTTTCCCACAATTTTTAATAATTTTAAAAAGTATTTTTTGATTATTTTTAATTTTTTATAATTTACTTAAATTTGACAATTTTTTAGTAGGTGAATATGGCTTCACAGACTATGAGAATTAGCTCTATCATCTGTAATTATTCTAGATTTTTTATTAGTATTTTAAGGCTCTAATTGAGTCTGGAAGTCCGTACAAACTCAGTAAAAGCTCTGGGATTCTCCAGCTGGGGAAAACAAGGCACATGACATACTATGTATAAAAATCCTGTAGACTCATAATTAGAGATCATCCAACATCTATCATAGAGCATCTAACAGCTTAATCATTAAAAACAACATCATACAAAAAAAACATTATTAATTTACATAAAAAATTATAAAATTTTAATACCCTTATAAATATAACACTTTTACATAACATTTTATAAAAACTCATTCAAAATCACATATAATAGCTTATAGTGTACCATTTAAAAGGTCTCATCACCAGGGATCTCAACTTAAAACCTAAATCTTATAAAATAAAAGCTTCATAAAAATATATTATTCAATCATTTAAATAACGTTTCTAAATTCAGCTTCACTGTTGTGTTTCTTACCCTCATTATAAAGAACACTGATTCTACATCTCAAAACTGTTAATAAAAAATAGATTAATAGTCATTTCATAACAAGTAAAGGTTATAGCTTAGTTAATTGTGAACTCTTTATTTACTTAAAGGGACAAGGTTTTTTTGGTTTATCCAACTCCCTTGGATTCTGCTTACAGAAAGACAACTGTAAGAGTCTTTCTACAATGTATACTCAATATTCATTGGATACACTCTTCCCTTTCTGGGAATTTTAACATGAATGGGGTACCAATTGAGAATGTTGGGTGGTATCAATAGTTGGTGTAAAAGGGTGACATTCCTGTTGCAGCATGTTCCTGGTTATTATATAAGAATTCAGCCAGTGGTAAAATTTGCACCCAGTCATCTTGCTGATAGTTAATGAAATGGCACAAATATTGCTCCTTTTCCTTATTCACTATCTCAGATTGACTGCTAGTTTTTGGATTCCATGCTGTTTATATAATGGGCTTAATGTTTAGTTGCTCATTCATTGATTTTAACAACTTAGAGTTAAAAGTACTTCCCTATCTGATACTATACTTTAAGGAAATCCATGTAATTTCAAGAAAAGACCCACTATTAAGTCTGAAATCCCCTCTGATGTAACCATGGTAGTGGTGGGAACAAAGTGTGCCATCTAGGAATAGGGGCTGCTACAAACTGTCTTTTCAGGTATTCAAACGCATCTTGTTGGCTACCTGTCCAGATAAACTTGACTTATTTCTTTGTGAGGTTATGCAAATGTTGGAAAATGTGGGAGTAATTTTCAATAAAACAGTGGTAAAAATTTTCAAAGCCTAAAAATTACTGGAACTCCTTTACTGATGTTTGTGTTGGCCATTCTTTTACTGCCTTTACATTCTCCTGGTCCATTTGCACCCTATTTATTGAAATGATTATACCCAGGTAGGGGATTTTACCTACTGAAAAGATACATTTCTCCAGTTTTAACCATACTTGGGCCTCCCTCAAGCACTGCAAACAGTCTTTCACATGTATCTGGTGATCCTCCATTGATCTTGAGTAAATCAGGATTTCATCTAGCTACACCTCCACATCTATCCCTATTCTATCTCTGAAGATGGTATTGGTGAAGTGTTGAAAAGTGGCAGTCACATTACATGGGCCAAATGGCATTACCAACCATTCAAAATGACCAAATTTAGTGAGGAATGTCAGTTTATGTTTATCTCCTTCTTTCACACATATGTTGTGGTAACCTTCCCTGAGATCTAGAGATGTGAAAATTTCTGTGCCCTGAAGACTTTCAATCAACTCACTAGTAAGTGTAAGGGGATATCTGTTTTTAACTTTCAGTGAGCTAAATCTTCTGAAATCCATACATGGTCTCAGTATGCCATCATTTTTACCTGCAAAGATCACAGGGGCTTCCCAGGGAGACTTATATTCTCTGATGAAAATATTCTTTATATTTTTATCAATCAACTCTTTTAGTGCTGTTGACTCCAAGGTTTAAAATGAGATTATGCAGCTAAATTGAAGAGTTGCAACTGGCATCAGATCAATGTCAAAGTCGTATGGTTGGTGAGGTGGCAGGATTTTCACTCCTCCATCTTCAAAAAGTGATAATAATTCCCAAAAGGCTTCAGGGACCATTTTTTTGAGGAATGAAACTTGGCTTCAATCTTGGAAGATATGTTCCAAGCTGTTGCATTGCAATCCAGTTCCTCTTCTTCCTTTAGTGCCCTCTCCAAGTCCTGAAACTTAGCATCAAGAGAGAGTTTCAGTTCTTGTGGCAAGTCTACTGATGATAATGAAACACCAGTAGACTTTCTGGGAGGTGCCCCTGACCCCTGAAGAGCCCAGGGGAAAAATTCATTCTATGTGCCATCCACTTTTCACTCTTCTGCCTTCCTATTTTCTTTTTTGCACTTTAACCTATTTCTGCTCCTCTCCAGTGCTTCCTGTTGGCACCCCATCTACTGCCTGCTGCTTAAAATCAAGAGGGAGCATAATTTCTGGTGGAAAGTCAACTGATGATAACAAAACATAAGAAGACTCACCGGGATGGGCCCAAGACCCCTGAGGGGGCCAGGTGGCCAATACTTTAGTGCCGGAGTCCCCTTTCTTTCCCATCTGAGCCTTCTTTTTCTTCCAATCAATTTGTGGGTTATATTGGTGTAGCCATGTCATCCCAAGTACCATGTTGTACTGGTCTTTCAGGTTTGTTGCATATTCCTTGAACTGCAACTCCCTTCTATCATGCCAAAAACTGCAAAGAACCTTTTCTCTTACTTCTCCTCTCCCACCTGGGGATCCATTAAACATAATTAGATGCCTAGGGGTGTCCAATTTTTCTTTTCTCATTTTATTTCTCTGTAAAAACTTTTTAGAAAGAAAAAAGTCTTTGGCCCCACTGTCCAGTAGAGCCTTTACATTTGTTGTGGCCTCAAGGGTCATTAAAGGAAATTTTAGTATAATGTGATTATAATTTACTTCAAGTGGCTTATACGCTGATAATTCTTCTACTAAGTCCCCCTTATCCTTTGCCTCTAATCTGCTCATAGAGAGCATAACCTTCACTACCAATCACTGTCTTTCACCTGCACCTTACCTGTGCTATCCTCCACCTCACTAACCCTGATTTACCCCCTACACTCCCTTTATAGATGATCAACACTTTCACATCAGAGGCACAGCCCTTTTCTCATGCGCCTTTGATATTCCTCATCAGATAGTATTTTATTCCCACTAGCACCATGTACATTGACTGCATCAATGTACATGGCATTCAGGTCTCTTTCACTGGCTCCACTTGAAGGGGCATAGTTGGGCCACTGACAAGTGCCACTGCAACCATCCATTTACTGATGCATGAAATCATTACAATTTGGATAGCTAGTTCCATAAGCGCTTGGAGGGAGGTTGGATGAGGGTGACTGATTAGGGCATTCCTTATTTTTTGTGAGAGCCCATTTCTAAAGCCAAAAGTGAGTGCTCCTTCTCCCATGTTGTAACATAGCTGGAATGGCCCCTGAATTTGGAAACATACTCATCAACAGAGTATTTCTGTTGAAACTGATTGAGAGATTTTTCTGAGGTTGTGGCCACATCAGGGCCACCAAATGCTAATTCAAATGCCTCCATGAGCTGACAGAAATATGTTTCCAGCTTGCCATTTCCAATGAGTTCCTTTGTAAATGGCCTTGCCCAGTGGGCCATCTTGTCTGTGAGGTACAAGATTGAAAATCCAATTTTTGATTGCTCATCTGGGAGCTGATGGCTTTTAAGTAGGACATAAAGATTTACCTGAAATGTGTACTGATCCACCCAGGGACCTTGCTTTCAATCAAAGATTTCTTGGACAGAAATCATTGGGCCTTTAACAAGTAGTGTTGGTCTTGTGGTCCTTGCCTGTGCCTCAGCTTCAGCAGCTTCCAGTTCTTCTTCCATGGGGCTGCGGTATGAGGGCATTTCTTCTGCTAGATTTCCCATGAGTCTAGCATTTTGTTCTTGCAAGAATGCCATTTGCTCTTGCATTTCAGCAAGGGTTACTGCATCAGGTTAACCTGAGGGGTTAATTGTTCTTTGGTAGTGCAAAAATTAAGATTGGTAAAAATGTTAAGACCTATGAAGAAGGACTACCACTAGAACTAACACTAGCCTAAGATGGGACTAACTATGCTGGATACAGCAGTGAGACTAACTAAGGCTGAATATGTTGAGGTTTCCAACAGTGAGGGAAGACAGGACTGACTATGCCAATTGGCATTGAGACTAGAGAGTATCTGGATTACTAGATAAGCTTTCTGATGAGGAGTGCTCCACAGTTCTGGCCCCATAACACCCCCTTATTCAATATCCACCCTTCTGCCTCTTTACAATGCATAGCGCCCATAGCGCTCCTCCAACCCACCTCTCAACCAAATCTTAACACCAATGTATCCGTCCTTTAAACCCTGTAACAATGCTATAGTCTAACTAGGATACTTATTCTGTAAACAAAAGAGAAATGTAACTATAGTAATTACAAGACATGTTTCATTTTTGTTATATTGTATTAAATCCAATTTTTAGTGAAACAAGAATATTATACTATTTGTGACGTACAATTTTTTATACTTAGTTAATATAGTTTTAAACAATATTGATAAAGTAAATTAACTACTTGTACTAGTGTAAAAATTATTTAAATTTAAACAAGTTAGTATTTTAATAAAATCACTATTTTATTAAAATAATCAATTTAAAATTTTACTTGCTTTAATTAATTAATTAATTTATTTATGTATTTACTTATATATTGATTTATTGACCCCATTGTGAGTACAAAGAGTGCTTAATAACTTTTTATTGTAAAGTATCTTATTTCTATGATTTTATATATAATTAAATAATTAACTGATTACATTATAAGTTGATGTTATTACTTATAATAATTTTTAATTAATTAATTATTAATTTATAATCATTAAGTACATAAAAATATGCCAACCTTTTTATAGAATATATTTTTATATTTTATTTAAATGTATATACAGTATATATTATAATAAAATTAATATAAAAATTTATTTAAAAATATTGTTATATAATTTTATTTTAATATAATATTTAATTTGTATATATTTAAATTCAATTTGTCTCTTATTGTATTTTAACAAAATATTTTAATTGACTCTCAGTATAGCCTGGCTGACACTCCCTCAATCTAAAAAAATAAAAAAAATGCTAATATTTTTTCTTTTTATACTTTTTCAAAAGAGTAAAGAGGTTAGAAATTGATTTTCCAGGTATCCAAGTATCATGATCAGATTATTTATTTTTATATCTCAATAAGTATTCAGTACCTTTCTCAGAAGTGATAATTCTATCATTGAAAATTCTATCTATTTCTGCAGTTTCTGTGACTTCCTGAGGATTTTTCTTAGGTCTACCTTTTCTTTTAGGAAATAAGTCACCATTTGAAGTATAAGATTAAGTAGGGAGATGGGGAAAATAGGATGTTTTCTATCATATGGAGAATACAATAATACTTCTTCTGCATTGTCACCAACCATTCTTTTAACAACAAATGGTCTGACAAAAGGATGCTTTAGTTTGTTATTTCCCTGTAAATTGGAGTGGACTGTAGATATCAGTACTTCATCACCCTTTTTAAATGTGTATTCCTTATGGGACTTATCCCATCTTTTCTTTTCATATTCAAATGCCTTATTAATACAACTATGAGCATATTTTCTGCATATTTTTTGCATTTGAATAATAGATTTAACACCATGATAAAGTTCCAAATTTGGCAATTTATTATTGAGGGTTTGAGCAGGAGTATTTGGGACATAACCTAGCCAGAGCTCAAAAGGTTTTGTTTCAGTGACAGAATGTAAAGTGATATTTTAAGAAAATTCAAGACCTGCTAATAGAGTAGCCCATTAATGTATAAATCTGTCAATATCTTTATATTCTAATACAAAGGCACAATACCTTCTAATCATATCTTCTAGAGTTTGAATCATTCTTTCAGCTAAACCATCAGTTTGAGAATGGTAAGCAGTAAATAATTTTAACTCACAGCCACATATATCCATTAAAGATATCTAAAATTAAGATGTAAATTTTGGGTCTCTGTCAGAGATAATGGCTTTTGAGAAACCAATAATTTTAAACATGTATGGCCATCACAAGAAAGCTAAATCTTTGGTGAAAACATCTTTATGGGTGGGAATAAACTTGCACATCTTGGTGAATCTATCCACTATCACCCAACATGAATTTTAACTGTCTATTCCTGCTACAGGAAGACCAGTGAAAAAATCTATATTAATTATTTTACAGGGAGCATCAGGTACTTCAATAGGTTTAAATAATATTGCTCTTTTAATTGTTAATTTTTTAGATTTTTGGCAAGAATCACAAAGTTCAGCATACAATTTTGTGTCTTCAGAAATATTAGCCCACCATGCAGTATTTTTTATTCTGACCATGGTTTTTTCTAGATCAAAATGACTTTCCAATATGTCATCAAGACAAAGTTTTAAGATGGTTTATTTAATTGTAGGAGGAAATACAATAACATTAGTAAGTTTTCTCCTGTAATAAATATAACCATCATGAATTAAAAAAATTCCTATATTTAAAGCATTCTGGTACTTTGGGGGGAGATTTTTTATTAATGCTTAAATTGAAGCATTCTTTGGATCATTTAAGATTGTGACTAATTTATTTAAATCAGAATCTCTTTCATATGAATCCAAAATTAATTTCAATAAGTCTTCTTCCATATCAATAATGTATATATCCTGTATATGAATTGTATCATCTTCAGGTACATATTCTGGGCTGGAGTCATCATTTGGAAGAGGTAATCTGGACAGCATATCTAGATTGGAATGGAAATTGACAGCCCTGTAAATGGTTTTCATTATACCCCTGTTTTCTTGAACAGCTACTTGCCACCTAAACATATGTCTGTTTGGTGTTTTTAGGTTTAATAGGGAGTTAAGGGCACTACAATCAGTAACCAATTCAAATTTTTAGGTCATATAAGCAATAATGAAGTTTTGCTAAAGCCCATACAACTGCTAAATACTCTAACTGAGTGGCACCATATTTTAATTCACTATTTCTTAAGGTCCTTGAATTATAACAAAAACTGCTTATGAATTTTTATCATTAATAATTTGTTTTTTGTGAAGAGAAGCTCCTTGTCTGAAAAAACTATCATCTGTGTAGAGTACAAAAAATTTATTGAAATCTGGAAGAGCCAGGATTGGGGCAGACATTGAAATTTTTTTCAATGTATTAAAGGCTCTCTGTGATTCATCATTCCAGATAAAAGAAACATCTTTTCTGGTTAATTTAGTAAGAGGTAAGGCTATGACTTGATAATTTTTCATATATTGTCTATAATAGCCACTCATTCCCAAAAAACTTTGTATCTCTCTCACAGAAGTTGGTGTTTTCAAATTTTGAATTTCAGCAACTTTTTTTGATCTACAAAGATTTGTAAACCTGAAAAAACATGACCTAGTAATTTCAATGATTTAAAACCAAATTTACACTTTTTCAAGGATACGGTCATGTTAAGATAATCCATCTTCTGAAAAACTCTATTTAAGTGATTTATTTTCTCATCAAAGGTTTGAGAAAAAACTACAATGTCATAAATATAGACCATTAACCATCCTTCAATTATTTCTTGATGAAAGGTATTATTCATCAATTTTTGAAAAACCAAAGGGGAATTTTTAGGACCAAATGGCATTCTAAAATACTTATATATTCCCATGTGTTTAGCAATTAGCAAGAAAATCTGAGAGTTCTTTTCAAAAGGAATTTAATGATAACTCTTATTACCATCTAGACAACTAATAACTTTTCCACCTTGAAAGGTAGAATATATTGAGTATATTCAAGGTAAAGGATAAATATCATCCACTGTATAAGTATTCAATAATTTATAATCCACAAATAATTTAGCTTCATCTTCTTCATAAGAGATTAAGACAGGGGAGATGACACAATATTTTGGGGTAACATCAACCTTCTCAATAATGTTCATTTTCAAGAGGGTAGTGATATTATCCTAAATATATTTTCTCTTTGTTGGAGAAGCAAGATAAGGTTTTTTCTTAAGGCTGAGAGGAATTTCATTCAAGTTACAGGATAAAGAAATTTGTATTTCTTCCTTAACAGCTCCAAATTCATGAGAACCATGAGCAAAAGCCATAGTAAAAAATGTAATCATTGAAATTATAGAATCTTTCCAATTTCCAGTTAAATGATTACCAAATGAAGCAGTGTTCATTTCAGAAAAAAAACTATCCATTTCTTTTTTTGATCTACCTTTACATTTAATCAATGAATTACAAGATTTTAAAAGGTGCACAGAAGGTTTTTAAGAGGAAGAAATTTTAAATCATCATTTTCCATTCCAGCCAAATGTGAAACAATTGTTTGTAGGATCTAATTTGATACCAAAAAAAGGTTAAAATGTTATTTCTAATAATAAAAAAATTTCTTAAGTTGTCATTTTTCATCACAAAAAATTCAAAAACAGCTCTGACAAAAGCACCATTATACTTAAAGAATACAGTGGTTTTGTATTTGCCAATGGGAAATAAAACAGAACCATAACCTCTCAATCTTTCAGATGCCATAGGTAATACTTTAATATGATAATCTTCATCCACAGAAGCTATTACTTTTTCAGACACTACACTTCCTCCAGAACCAGCGTCAAGAACAACCTCAACATTTTTACCATTTATGATAACAGGTGCTCTCAAGGTAGATATTAATATAGAATTATCAGTAATATCTTTCATAATCTCAGAATTTTCTATTGAAGTTATATCCAAGTTACAAGCTTCAGAGAAATTATCTAAATATTGGACTTCTTATTCCAGCATTAGAACTTCATTTAATGAATCATTTTTATAAGAGATATTACTATCACATTCACTAGAGGAATAATTAAGATCAACTGCAGGATTATCTTTTTCCTCAGTACTTTCAATAAGATGAATTTTCTTTTCACAAACATTTCCTTTCTGCCTTTATTTTTTGCATTTCAAAAGATTTTTCTGGGAGTTTTAATGAAGGTCTCTGCTGATCACTGTAAGATTTTAATGTATAATTTTTTGGTTTATATCAATTGTTGAGTAATACTTCATTACTGATATTAATAAAAGAAGAATGTTCTTTTACATGCTCAATTTTAGCTACAATTAAATCTCTGAGATAATTTTATAATTTATAGAGAATTTTGTCTCTCCAAATATCATAATCCATTTTTTGATCTATAGCTCTAAGAATTTTTGTTATTTTCATAAGGAAGACAATAGGCTTTTCAGAATAGGAGGATATATATTTAGCATTCTCATATAATCTCTGTTGTTCCAACCTGAATTTTGAACAACCAAATTGATTCTCAATTAATGTCTTCCACTCATTCCATGTATAGTGATTGTTATCCAATAAAACTGATTCATACCACATCAGGGCTACATTTGAAAATAAAAAATTAATTCAGAAACAATTTTTTCATCTGGTAATTTATAAGAGCTCTTTGAATTATTAATTCTTTGAATAAAATGTTGCCAGTCAGATGAAGAATCACCATTAAAGGTAGGGTATTGATCAATTTTAGGCCAATTATTATTGCTACTAGGCTTGTCAACTTTAAGATTGAAACTATTCATAGCAATCAATTCTTGAATCCTAGAAATATGTTCAGAAATTTCATTATTTAAAGAAACAGCTGGTTCACATGAGTATTAAAATATTTTTTGTTGGTCACAAAAGATTTCATAGACTCATTTTCAGATTGATTTATGGCCACATTAAAAAGAAAAGAGGAGCTTCTTTGTTCAGGATGTTTACTTTGTTTCTAGTAGTAGTATTTTTTACCACATTATAATTTTCTTCAGGAATAACTGGTAATGTAGAAAATTTTTTGTCAAGATTTGACAAATTATTTCTTAACTTAGGAATATAAGAAAGTTGATCATTAATTTTTGCAAGATATAGAACATTTCTATCTTCCTCTACTGAGAATTTATTACTCAAGGCTTGGAAATCAATTTTCATTTTTTTTAATTCACTGTGTAAGGGATTATTAAATTTTTTCAATGAAGTGTTTTCATCTATGAGGGGTTTCAATTCACTAATAAATTTATGCAGATTAGGGGGTATCAAAGTTAGAAATCTTCCATTTTAAAATACCTCTTTTTTCCACCAAATCAACCATGATTAGTTTTTCATATATGGAATATTGTGCTCCAAAAAAATTTTTTTACTGAGAAATAATTTCAACTCTGTAAATTTATTTTTGTGTTGTTAAATACCTTATAAATAATTACAAATTTCTAACTTTGATACCCCCTATTATGATTTTTATCTGAAAGTGATTTGTGATCATTTTTTATAACTTTTTGTTGAACCAATAAATGATTTAAGGTGTCCTTGAATTTAAAATACACTGTATCTTGTACAGAAGAGCTCACTTTACAAGCTAAATGAAAATTATTTAATCTGTCATTTTCATGGCTCAATAAATCTTTCAAAACTTTACCTTTTATTACACTAAAATAAAGAGAATCATTTAAAATTTCTTCAGGGGTTTTTTCAAGTAAGACATAACCTTCAGCTGCAACAGAATCAGTTTTAATTGAAAGAGAAGGATTTACTAAAGAAGTTGAAGTTAAATGTAAAGACTCATCAAATGACAATTTACTGATTACATCTTTAGGGCTACTCATAACAGGAATTTGTTTTTAAGAGGTTTTTACAGTTGTCGCACTACTCTCAATAATATCACCTTAAGAAGAAGATTTAGTATTATAAATACTAAAATTCTTCTCAAAGAGTTTACTCACCGTGGAAGATAGGAACCTTCCTCTGGGCCTGAGCCTTCTTTTCTCTGCTTCCATGGTAAGGATAGGCAGGTGGAGGATGGTAAGTGTGTGTCCTGGATGGGCCAGGTTAATGATCTAGAGAGGGTTGCACATTCATCTGGTAATTATTCATGAGATAATACCATTTCCACTGCTATATCTCCATTGTCTTTGAGGTTTGTTGAGGATGGTGTGGATTTGGTTGCATAGGTTAATGATGACTTTGGCTGCTCTTTAACAGCTCTTGCATCTGATCACATAGGGTATCCACTCTGGCTTTGTACCTCATATTTTCTATTTTCATTTCTTTTATATGACCTGATAGGTTGTTTATCTACTGTACCAGAGGGATCTTTTTTTATTTATATATTTTTAAGGTTTTTTTCCAGATTTATTAGAGGTTTAGATTTTTTCTGAATTTTTGGGGGAGGAAGGTTTATCACTTCTCCTAAAATTTCTATGTCCTGAAGAATTTGATGGCTTTCTGTCTGCTGATGAATCTTTATAAGTTAATTTTTAAGAACTCACAGATTAAAAATCAACATCTACCTCTATTTCATCAACATGTAGATTTTTCATGCTATAAGTCAAATTTCTAGACATAAAATATGTATACTAACAGAAATCAAAGTCATTCCAAAAATGGTTTAAATTTAAATCTATGAGATAAAATAAAAATTATCAATTAATATTTTAAATCAAGAATATGAAGAAAATAATTAAATTTATTATGACTATTATTTATGTTATAAAACAATAATCAAAAAAATTTTAATTTCAAAGATTTTCATTTGATTATATTAATTAAAATAATAAGCAACACAATTTAATTGTGACTAAAGTCTAAGTGTTATTTTTGTCAACCAATATTATCAAGTATTAATGATAATTAATTTAATAATTAATGAAAAATAATGATCTTTTGGACTAAGAGAGTTACTCTATAATTGTCAACTAGGAAAAAATTTAAAAAAATCTGATTAATTACATGCAGTGACTCAAAAAAATAGCCAATGACACTTTTATTGCAATAAAAGCTCAAGTCAAAATTTGTTAGAAGAAAGGCTTAGCTTACTAGTTATTTAAAAATCACACTGAAATATATACTTTTTAAGTTTATATAAACTTTTAGTGTAAAACCCTGGTTCAAATCATGGCCATGGCAAAAGTTCATTTTTTTGCACAAAGGTGGTCCATGTGTCAAGTTGTTTGTCCAAAAATTTGAAAACATTTTTATTAGAAAAGCCTCATAATTGTCACCAGATCATCTGGAAGAATAAATAAAAATACAGCAAATAAAGAAGAAGAAGAAGAAACAAAGAATAACAAGAAGGAAAAAATAGCTAATACAAAAAATCTATAAGAAAAATACGGATTTAAAAACAACTAATTGGATGTGAGTAATTAATTTCAACAGGTAAGTAAATTTTATTCTCTCTACAATAAAAAAACAACTTAAAACACTTGAACCACTCTTAAAGCAACCTTTTATATAGATTTATTCTTTAATTATAGTATACTCTTCATAGTAATAAAATTGTAAGAAAGAAATTTGTATTTGCAACAAAAATATATAAATTGTAAATTGTAATGTAATGTAAGTAATGCAGACTACAAGGTGAGAAACCAAAGCCTTTATATAGGCAAATGAGGCCCTCTGAGATGTCACTAAGTGTATATACAAAATAAAAGAAAGGAAACAATTGAAATGAAATGTAACAAGGAAATAAGGGTTGCTATGTAACTATTTACTAAAACAGAATAAAATAAATCCAATGTATCCACCCTTTAAACCCTGTAACAATTTAATAGTCTAACTAGAATACTTATTTTTTAAACAACAGAAAAATGTAACTATAGTAATTACAAAACATGTTACATTTTTTTATATTGTATTAAATCCAATTCTTAGTGAAACAAGAATATTATACTATTTGTGATGTTGTGGTCCTCCAAAGCTGGATAGGCCTTTGGAGTGCCTATTTGGGGGTATTTGGTATGTAGGGTATAGTTAGGGTTATGGTATTTTTATTGGTATTTTGTTAGATGTTAGATGATTAGTTGTGATTTTGGAGGCTTAAGCTAGGGTACTTATTATGTCTCATATTAATGCCCTTTGTTTTCTCTTTGTTTTGGTATGTGTTGTGCATTATTAGCTTGTTTTTAAGTGTAGTTACAGTTGTTTTTTGTTTTAGAGGGTGTTTATGGGTTTTTTGGGAATTTAAGGGCTGAAAAGCAGCCGCCTGACTGTGCATGTGGAAGAACCTAAAGGGACTTTTATGCATTTAGGAAGGTGTGAAAAATATATTTTTCTGGTAAATGGCCAGGGTGGTCTGTGTGTGATAAGGGGAGGTGAAAGTAGAAAGAAAAAGAAAGTTAAAGGGGAATTCTAGGGGATGACAAAATGTCTGGTATATCTGGAATCTCTGTGCTTCACTTTTATTTTGTGTGCTTTGTGGCATTTTTTGGCTGGTTTGTAAAAAGGTTAGTTCTTACTTGACCTCAGCTCTTGTCACTGTTTCTCTGGTATAGTCTTGCAAGCTATATCAAGTATCTTTCTGTCTCTGGTGTATTTTTGCAACCTACATCAAGTATCTTACTTTCTCTGGTGTAGACATTGGTCTAAATTTCAGTTCTTTGGTGTGGTAGTCTGTCTATGGACTACTTTCTTGACTGATCAGCAGTCAAGTGTGTTCAAAAGGGGTTTAAGCAATCAAGACTCAATTTAATTTAGCAGGTAATTCTCACATTATTTTTATAAAGGAATAGGAAATTCTTTCTCTGGTTTTTCTCCAACTCCCTTGGTTGAGGCCTATAGCTAGCACTATAGGATTGTCCACATTTATGGTGCCTAAAATGGGGTATAGAACCTGCTAGTTCTTTGGAGTTCTTGTTGTATTTTGTTGGCCCTTTGGTGGTGGATTTTATTTGAAACTTGGTGATTTTAGTTTGGAGGTATGGCTTCTGGATCCTCTATTCCTGTGGTGACTTTCAGTGAAGAGGGAGGCCCTCCTGCTGTGGTAGTTAGGGAGTTTGTTAGGATTAAAACTTGGTATGGTACCAAGTTTAATGGGGAAGATGTGAAGTGGTTTTTAATGAATTATGAGGCTTCATCTGGGGTGGATGGTGCTTCTTACCTGGATATGGTGAAGCAAATCATTTTCTTCATTGGGGATAGGAAAGTTGAGAAGGAGGTGGTAGCCATGTCTGGTTTAAAGAAGAGGGATTGGAAGTTATTGTGTAGGGAAATGGTGGATAGATGGGGGATCAGATTTACTATGGTGGATCTGAATAAGTTGGTGAGTGAATGGAAATCTTATGGTGATTTGGGTAAACAGCACAGTTACAGGAAGTTTCTGTTGCAGTTTGACCTTGTGGTGGAGTATTTGGTGGAAGTGGAGGAGTTGGAAAATGAAAATTCTGTCAAGGATTTTTTTTGGTCTGCCCTGGATAGGGATGTCATGATGGATGTATTGAAGGAGCTCTCAAGGAAGGAGATGATAAAAACTCTGGCTAATGGGGACCAGAATTTGCCTTCCTTGGACAAGGTGAAGGAGGCTGTGGAGGCCCATTTGAAGTTATTTGCTGTGGACACCTATCAGGAGGGGTGTGCCAAGTATGTCAGAAAAGTCAGTGAGGCTTTGGCTGAGGAGGAGGAAAAGGTGAAGAAGGAGAAGAAGAAGGTGGTGAAGGTTCCTAAAGAGGAGAGAGACCCAGTGATGGAGTAGCTGGTGTATTTAACCAAGCAGTTGCTCATCTTTGTGCAGGAGACTCAAAAGGTGAATAGGGCCTCAATGCAGCAGGCCAAGCCTTTTGAGAGGAGGGCTGGTGGTAGTAGTGATCCATGTGTGTACTCTTATTGTAGTAGGAGGGGCACAAGTCAAATGATTGTTGGGCTCTGAACAAAGATGTGTCAGAGGGAAAGGTGGAATTTGATGTGAGCGTGTTTAAGTTCCCTGATGTTTCTTTTGTGAAGCTCAGTGAGGGGAAGGCTCCTGTGGATTTGGTCAGGAGAAGGGGTGGCCTCAATCAGAAGAGGCCAAGGTTTGATGATATTCCTGATGAGGGGAAGCCTTATGGTAAGGTGCGTGTTGATGTTAAGGGGAAAGGGAAGGAGGCCAATAATTTCTCTTTTTCTACTTCTTATAGTGGTTTGGAGCTATATTCTTGTGAAGGAAAGTCAAGATGGGAATGTTTGGCTGGTGTTTATAATTTTTATTCTTGGATAGTGGACAGGCCCAAGAGCACTTCACAGGCTCAGCCTAAACCCAAGTCACCCAAGACGGATCCAAGGATAGAGGCCAGGAGGAAGGTTAGCAAGGAGGAGCTGTGCAAGATGCAGAAGGGAGTGGCAGATATGGGCCAACCAAGTTATGGTGCCTATGATCTGAATGGGGATCCAGTGCCAATGGATTTGGATTCTGACTCTGAGGAGGATGTTCCTTTGGCTTCTTTGCCAAATCACAGTGGGGCCAGGGTCACAAGTGATGGATCTGGTTTGGTTCCTGTGGTCAAGAAACCTGTGGATGGATGTAATTGACCTCAAGAGGCATAAAGGCCTAAGGTGGTGAAACCAAAAGCCCATTTTTAGAGGCCAGTGGTTGCATGGAGAGTTAATTTGACAGATTCTTTGTTGGAGAAGATGAATCACGGGACTATATCCTTGACCTATGGGGAGTTTTTTGCTATCAGTCCTGGCTTGGCTGAGAAGCAGAAGAAGATGTTTAACATGAGAAGGGTCTCTTCTGGGGAGGTGGAGTTTGTATGTGACTCTGCTGAACAATTTGGGGAGAATTTTGAGACTCTTTTCTCTGCTCCTCTGGGTTCTGTTAATGTCACTCTGAATGGCAAGGCCATCAGAGCTTTGGTTGATTTTGGCTCAAAGATCAATCTTATTTCTTTATCTGAGGCAACTCAATTGGGCCTCTCCATAAAAACTGGTATTGGTGGGAACTTGAGAGGGATTGGTGGACATGTGACTGAATTAGTGGGAACAGCAGAGTTTTAAAGCTTGGATTGTTGGTGTAGCTTCTGGTAAAGTGAACTTTTATATTGAAAAAGGCACTGTTAGGGCAGGTTCTGGTGGCCCATTTTTGATGGATTTCTCAGCCAGGATTGGTTATCAACCTGGGGTTGGGATCAGCTTGGAGTTGACAGGGGAGGATTAAAGGACCCTGAAGATGAGGTTGTCTTCACCTGTTGAAGAGGGTTAGGAGACTGGGCCTGGGCTTAGCTCTATGTGTTATTGTCCTGATTGTTGTGAGAGGAGAAGTGAATATAGGGCTGCTTCTTGTTTTTTGGAAGGTGGCTCAGGCTGTGATGGAGAGCCTTATTTTTTAGAGGAGGTGGGGCTTATCACCCAAGTACTGCAACCTCTCCCCTTTAAGTGGAAGTCCCAGGTTGTAGTAGGTCAGCTCATTTAGAGATATTCCAAGTGGAGTTTCAGCTTTCTTTGTATAATATTTCTCTTCTCTGCAAGTATTCTTCAAGTTTTTCATCAAGTCTCTTTTCATTTCATGGTTTCAATATTAATTTTATTTCAAGTTCAAGAGGAAATATGGGGTATATGTCTGTTAGATGGAAAAGCTTTGGGGCTGTGAGATTGGGGTCTAAAAGTAAGTCCTCCCAATTGTGCACCACTAGGGTTTTTTCTACATCTTTCAAAAGACATTACCTTGGCCACACATGTGAGCTATTGTGAAACCCTGGTTTTTGTTTTAGTGAAGGCACCCCATTAAGAAAAGAAGAAAAAAAATCTGAAGATAAAGAAGAAAGAAAGTCAAAAAAATTATTTCAAGATTATTTGGTTGAAGAGGTGAAGGGTGATGGATGTGTTGGAAGTGATGGAATTGAGGTTGTTAGTGAGGAGGAAAATGGGAATTTGGAATGGAAAAGTTTTGGGGAAGTAAGATTTGAGTCTACAATTAAGTCCTTCTAGTTGTACAGAACTAGGGTTTCTTTTACCTCTTTCAAAAAAATTACCTTGGCCACACCTGTGAGCATTGGTGAAACCCCTGTTTGTTTTTTTAGGAAGATTGAAGAATCACCTGTTGAAGCTGAAGATTTGGAAGTTGATGCTCCTAAGTACAAGAAGGTAGCAGTGAAGGATAGGCCTATCAAAGAGCCTATGCCATTTGGAATGAACCAACCTTTGAAGAGGCCTCATTTTTCAAGAGATCGTTATGTGACACCTTTAGTGAATGATCCACCTGATTTTGTGTAAACTGCTAGGATTACTGGGGAAAGGTTAGAGGTGGTGAATTTTTTTCCTGATGGGTGGTTATCTGAGGAGGAGAGGAAGTTGTTGTTGAATGTGATGGTGTTGAGGGAAAAGGAAATTACTTTTGTAGAGGAGGAAAGAGGTGAGTTAAAGCGTTCTTATGGCTCAACTTATCTAATCCCAGTGGTTTGTCATGAGCCTTGGCAAATCAAACCAATTCCAATTCCTGCTGCTATAAGGGATGATTTTGTGGAAATTGTTAGGGAAAGGTTCAGGACAGGGTTGTATGAACAGTCAAACTCAAGTTATTCTAGTCCTGTGTTCTGTGTCAAGAAGCAGAATGGAAATCTTAGGGTGATTCATAATCTCAGGGCCTTGAATAGAGTGACTATCAAGGATTCTGGAATCCCACCAAGTGCAGAAGACTTTGTGGAGGCTTTTTCTGGAAGGGTGTGTTATGTTTTGGGTGATTTTATGGGTGTTTATGATGAGAAGGAACTCCATGTGGACTCTAGGACTCTTGCTACTTTTGAGACTCCTTTGGATAGGTTTCAATTGACCAGGTTACCTCAAGGAGCTACTAATTCTTCTGCTGTTTAACAGGAACAGATGGCTTAAATTTTTCAGGATTAAGTACTAAGTTATGCTGGGATTTTTATTGATTATTGTGGAATTAAAGGGCCAACATCCAATTACTGTAATGAGTTATTGAAGATAAACCCTGGTATTAGGAGGTTTGTGTTGGAGTATTCTGTAACACAGGAGATGATTTTTTTAGGATAGAGGAGGCTGAGTTGACTGTGTATGGGTCAAATTTTTGCTATTGTGTACCAGAATTGGAGTTTGGGGTCATGTGGTGTGCAAGGAGGGTAGGATTATGGAAAAGAAGAAGGTTAATAAAATTAAAGCATGGCCAAGACCAAAGAATACCACTGGAGTAAGGGGATTCTTAGGTTTTTGTGTTAATGTGAGGATGTTTATTAAGGACTTCTCTTTGTTGGAGGCTCCTTTAAGGAGGTTGACCTGGAAGGACACTGATTTGGAGTAGGATGATGATTGTGAAGAGGAATTTGTGAAGTTGAAGAAGGTGGTAGGGGAGAATATTGTGTTGCATAAGTTGGATTATGGTTTTGGGGCTGGGAAGATTTATTTGGCTGTGGATTCAGGTTATATTTCAGCTGGTGCTTTTCTGTCTCAGGAGGATAAATATGGTAAGGTCAGGCCAGTCAGGTATGAATCTGTAGTGTTTAATGAGGTAAAATCCAGGTATTCTCAGCCAAAGTTGGAGCTCTGTGGTAGGGCGAAAATCTTGAAAAAGTTGCAGACTATTTTGTGAGGGCAGCATTTTGAGCTGTAGGTGGATGCTAAATCTTTGTTGCAGATGATCAGCACTCCTATTCTTCCAAATGCTCCTATGACTAGGAGGGTTGCATTTATACAGAATTTCTCCTTTGATTTGGTACATAAGCCAGGAAAAACTTTTAAAATGCCAGATGGATTGTCAAGAAGACCACCAACAGATGAAGATTCAGGATCAGAAGAGTTTGATGAAGATGTTCCAGTGGTTAGGGCCAGCACAAGAGGTTCTGGAGGTTTTTGAACCCTCCCCCATGAGGTTAAACTGGCTGGATCTGATCTTGATTCTGGTGATCAGGATGGTTTCATTGATGAAGAAGGGGCTGTTGTTTAGGATGGCTCAAATTTAGAAAATGGTGTTTTTGTTGGTACACTGGATTCTCTAAAAATTCAGTGGAAAGAGAAGGATGTGCCCAAATTTAAAGATTGGTGTCCTGGATGGGCAGGTTAATTGGCCCATGTGCATACTGGTGGTTTTGATGACAGGGCTGTTCCCTTGGATGTTATTTTGTTGGATTTTGAAGACAAGACCTGGGGTCAGTCTGGGTTTTATTTTCTTATGGTGGAATATCTGTTGACCTTGGAGAGGCCAGATAGATGTGATGATGATACTTGGTTAGCAATCAAGAAAAAGAGTCCTGGCTTCTATGTGTCAGCGAGAAGGTTAATGAGGAGGAGGCATCCAGATCTGAAAGCTGTGGTGACTCAGAAGAAGGGTAAAGAGGTGTTGTTGAAGTCTTTGCATGAAGACCTTGGTCATAGAGGCTTTGGGGAGACTTATAGAAGAGTAGAAGACAGATTTCTGTGGCCTGGTATGAAGTTGGCTGTGCAGGTTTGGGTCCAATCTTGTGAAGAGTGTTAAAGAAGAGGTCATTTGAAACCAATAGAAATTGGTCATGCTACTGGTGAATCAACTGTGTTTGGAAAATTCAGTTTGGATGTGGTGCAAATTATAGAGGGAAGGTATAAATATTTGATTGCGGCCAGCAATAATTTATCTGATTGGGTTGAGGCAGTGCCTCTGATTAACTTGATTGTAAAGAATGTTGCAGAGTTTTTGAAGAAGGAGTGGATTTATAAGTATAGGCTGATGAAATTGGTCACTGTTGATGGAGGGCCAGAGTCTGGAGCTGAATTCAAGGAGGCAGTTACTAGTGTTGGGTCCAAGGTCAGAGTGGGTACTCATTAATATCCTGAAGCTGAAGGCATGGTTGAAGGAGGGCATAAAGTTTTGAATGATGCTTTGGTCATAATGTGTGGGTATAGCTCTGAAAAGTGGAGGCATTATTTACCTTTGGTTTTGTTTGCTGACAGAATTACTGTCAAGAGGACTACTGGATATTCACCTTATGAACTTATTTTTGGTCAGAAGGCAGTTTTACCAGTAGATTTGGAGGCAATTTCCTATTTGGGAATTGATTGGGATGAGGTTTGTTCAACTGAAGATTTGTTATGTGACAGAATGTAACAGCTTGAAGGAAAGGAGGAATTTCATGAAAAGGCCTATGAAAGGATGATGAAGATCAGGAATCAGTCAGTTAGATATTGGGATAAGAGATTGGCACACAGGCTGAGGAATCCTTTAAAGCCTGGGTGGTTGGTATTGGTGTATAATAGGAGTTTGGAGAGTCAGTGGGGAAAGATGTTCTCTGAAAGGTGGAATGGTCCTTTTAAAGTAAGATCTCAACTCTCAGGTTGATCATATCAATTGGAATAATTGGTTGGGGAAGTCTTGAAGAATTGAGTGGCTTCTGACCAGGTGAAGAGGTTTTATCCCAGAGGCATAAGAAGGGAAGAAGACTAACTCCGCAATGAGGATAAACTATGAATCATTCTTTTTATTGGGTTGTTTTGTTGGTGATTCTGTGCATATTTTGTGTTAGAAACTTTTTTGTTAGATGGTACCCAGGGGGCATCTAGATTTTATTTTGGCAAGTGTGGGGGTAACTGATGGGCTGGCTGCTCTGTATAACAGTTACCCCAGATTTTCTGTTTCCAACCCCTTCTCATAATTTATTTGAACTCTAGAATTGATCTTGCTAACAGGTATTAAGTCCTCTATTACTTTAAACTGGATTTCAGTGGTCTTCAAGTGCTGGCCTCTTCCCAGGTGGTTTTTGTGTTGATTGGTTGGATTGTAAAGTAGAAGTTTTTAGTTAGAAGGTACCCAGGGGGGATTCTAGATTTTGAATTGGAAACTGTGGGGGTAACTGATGGGCTGGCAGCTCTGTGTAACAGTTACCCCAGAATGTCTGTTTCAAATCCTTGGTTTGTTTAGTTGGATCCTAGTTCTCTGCTTTTATTCAGGTTTTTAGTCCTCTATGAATTTAAACTGGAGTGGATTGGCTCCTTGGCTCTTGGCTCTTGGTTCTTGGCTCTTGATTCTTGGTTCTTGGTTCTTGGTTCTTGGTTCTTGGTTCTTGGTTCTTGGTTCTTGGTTCTTGGTTCTTGGTTCTTGGTTCTTGGTTCTTGGTTCTTGGTTCTTGGTTCTTGGTTCTTGGTTCTTGGTTCTTGGTTCTTGGTTCTTGGTTCTTGGTTCTTGGTTCTTGGTTCTTGGTTCTTGGTTCTTGGTTCTTGGTTCTTGGTTCTTGGTTCTTGGTTCTTGGTTCTTGGTTCTTGGTTCTTGGTTCTTGGTTCTTGGTTCTTGGTTCTTGGTTCTTGGTTCTTGTTTCTTGTTTCTTGGTTCTTTGTTGGTGGTAGATCACTGGTGGTATCCCATCATTTTTACTTATTAAAGGGAGCCCACCCAGTGACCTTTTCTTTGGACCTGGATTTGCTTCTGTGATCTGTTGTGATGGAATGGAATTGTAGTGGTTCTAGATTCTTTTCTTTTCTTTTTTTTTTCTTTTATTGTGTTAGTGAGGGTTACTTTATATAAAAAATATAGCTGGCACCACACAATATGGGGGGCGGACTTGCTAGCAAGTCCGCAACCTTGAACCCAAACTCACCACAGATTGAACACACATTGAGCTATTGATAAAGGAACCATACAATAAGGAATGAGCACCACTCAGCAGAACAGTTTTAGGTGGGCGTTCAAGTAGAGTTCAGTATGGGTTCATTATGAGTTCAGTCTGAGTTCCATCTGATTTCTGGTTGAGGACTTGCTAGCAAGTCCATCCCCTATATTTTATCGTGTGGGTGTACCACATAAGGGTCACCTGAATGTGGGCAAGCATTGGTGGAGAATGGTGCATCAATTGTCTGGGGAATTCTATTTTTCCTTTTCATTATTATTTATCAGTTTATTTTATTTTTTTATTTTTCATTTTCATTATTTTTTATCAGTTTCTTTTATTTTTTTATTTTTCATTTTCATTATTATTTATCAGTTTCTTTTGTTTATTTTATTTATTTTTCATTTTCAGTATTATTTATATTTTATTTCAGTTTAAAATTATTCAAATCTTTAAAATTTCTTAAAAGTGTATCCACATCAAGGTGCACTTAGATTTGGGTAAGGTATTATGGGATCAGCTCATTAATTGGCTGCGGAATATTAATTATTTTAGTATGTTAGTAGTTATAGGTAGAAATTAGTAAAAAAAATTGAGTTGCTAAGTATTAATTGTTTTATTTATTTATTTATTTTATTCTATTTTCGGTTTTCAATAATTTAATGTCAGTAAGAAGAAGCTTCAGGAGGTTGGATAGGATTGTATTGATGTTTTTGTTTTTTGTTAGGGTTGGTGGATGCACTGTGTTCTTTAAAGTGCATTCTGCTGGAAAGATGGTATGGGTTAAAATTTTCTGGAACCTGTTTGGAAGGTAGTTTGTGGGAGGAAGCAGATAAGGCTGGAAAAGAATGTTGGAAGGTGTTCTTGATGATTCTCAACATCGTCCAGTGGTTTTCCAGGAGTTGCTTTTTCAGGGTATTTTCAAACTCATTAAATGGTCCATGTAGAGAAAAAGCCTTTAGCATTTTTGAACACATGATGCTTAGGTTTTGTTTCATATCCTCATAATTCATGGTTAAGAAAGTTTCAAGAGGTTGGCCAACTCCAATATTAGTTTCAGGAGGAGGAGTGCCATCTAAACAAGAAGAATTTTTATCAGAAGTTTTTTTTGTTAATGAAAATGGATGAAATATTATGGTACTTACCAATGAGAAGTTCTTCAAAATTGTAAGCTGTAGGGATTTGGACTTCTGAAGTAATGGATAGATGAGCAGTTGGAGGATCAGCCACAGATAAATATGGATTGTCTTGATTTTCTTCCATTGGGTTCTGAGAAGGTGAACTGGGATGGATCTGTTCCTGGGGCCTAGCTGGAGAAGAAAAGTTGTTGTTGTTGTTGTTGTTGTTGTTGTTATTGATATCCTGCTCAGTTGGATTGGTTGCTGGTGCTGCAGAACTAATGTTGTTGTACGATGGGGAGGTTGAAGGTGTTCTAGGGACTGACTGTTGTCTTCTGGATGAAGAAAATGAACTGTCAGAAAAGCAGTTGGCAGACAGAGGAGAGGTGTAGTTTATTCTTCTGGATGGAGAAGGTAATTTTGTGGTTGGAGAAGTTTGGGAGCTCTAGCTGGTCTTCTAGAAGTTTGGGAGTTTTAGGCAAAATTGGACCTTAAAATTTTTATCTGCATTGCTCTGAGAGAACTAGGAGGTTTTTGCATAGAAGTGTTGTTGTTGTTTTTGATGATTTTGCCTGTTTTATTGTTTATTTTGAAAGTTTTGAGCCTTATTTTTGTTTCCTAGCATGGCAGGCAGGCTGCCTGACGTTGGGGGGCCACCTGAACAAGTTCTAGAAGCCTAGGAGTTGATTTTGAAGCATTTTGAGATGAAACTGAAGAGATAAATAGAAAATTTTGGGAAGATAAATTTGGCCTTTTGGAGAGAGTTCTGGGGACTTATTGCCTGTATCTTTTAGAAGGAGCTGAAGATAAAGAAGAAGAGGCTTGACCTAGCTCTGGGGATCTAGTAGGGGATCTGGAAATGTATTTTTGAGAAGGTGAAGGTGGAGGAATGGGGTAGTTGGCATCTCTATCACATCTTTTCTTTTTGGAGTTAAAAGAGTCACAAGCCCTGTTGTATAGTTTGGCTACTGGAGTTGGTAGAGTGAAAGTGCAGGGTCTGCACATGTGGATGCACTGTTTTCAAGAATAGTCCTTGGGAGCAGTGAAGAAAGGAAGAGTTGATGGGTCAAAAGCAGGGGATCCAAGGTTTACCATGATCTGTGGTGGAAAAGAAATAAAAAAAGAGAAAGAGATAAGAAGAAAAGTTTTTTTCAGTGATGGGTAGAAGATGAAGTGGATGTTGAAGTTCAACAAGTTGAATAGGGGTGTATATGTAGCAGTCCATCAAGACTTTAAAGTGAAAATTGGTTATGCAGTCCATCAGGACTTTAAACTGAAAAATGGTTCTACAGTTCTTCAAGACTATAAACTGAGGAGTTTTTTAGTCCCCCAAGACTATAAACTGAGGAATGGGGGTTTTTTTTTGGTGTTGATTTTGAAGATTGGAAGAGGGTATCCACAGGTGGAGCCTCTGACTTCAGCTAAGGAAATTTTGGGGGTAATTGATGGGCTGTAAGCTCTATACACAATTACCCCAGAATGTTAGGATTCTGATGAAATAGACATTATTTTCTCTGAAAAAAAAATTGTGTCAAAAACCAAAAAAATAAAACGGCAAAAAAATAAAACTCACAAAATTCAGTTTGTTTATTCAACCTTAAGAATTTTATTGATAAAAATTAATCCAAATAATTGTTTTTTGAAAAGAAATCAATTACTAAAACTGTCCTTGAAAAAGAAATTGAAACAAAAATAAAATAAAATAAAATAAAAACAAACATCAGTAAGATTATTTTCCAAATAAATGAATTTTAAAGTTATTTGGTATTAGATATACCAAATAAGGTCCTTGAATAAAAATGATATAAAAAATTATAATCAAAAAATTAAACCAAAAAAAAAATTTGTATCAGAAAATTTTTTCCCATAAACTAATATCAAAACTTTAAACTCACACCAAATTTAATTTTGATTCAGCTTGAACCATAAAAAAATTTTTTTATAATATTCTGTAAAAAAACAAAATAATTTTAATAAAAATAACAAATATTTTCTTTTACATACTCCCATATTACTGTTCCTTGTCTGCCTCTTTTACCTCTTTTTGGTATTCTTAAACCCCCCTCCCCCTTCTTGATCTTCTCAAAACCCCCTTCTCCCCCTTTTTCACCAGGTCCTCCCCCCTTTTCCCCTTGTTAGGCCCTTTTTTCCCCCCATTTCCCCCCTTTAGGCCACTTCTCAACTCTCCTCCCCCTCTCCCCTCTCTCCCTTCCACCACGTCCCCCACGTCCCCCCCTCCCCCCCTCCCCCCTCCCCTCTCACCTTGCCTCCTTCCCCCTTTAATAGCTAAAAAAATCGCTAATTGATTCATTTAGTTATTAAATTAATTAGCTAACAATTGATAAGTGATTCATTAGCTAATAGGTAGAGGGTGGAGGTGAGAGGAGAGGGGAGGGGGGGGAAGCAGTGGAGGGAAGAGGGGGGAGAGTTGAGAGGTGGCCTAAAGGGGTTTAAAGGGGGAAAGGGGGGCTAAAGGGAGGAGAAAGAGCGCCTAAAGGGGGGGAAAGGGGGATTGAGGCAGTCAAGAATAGGGGAAAGGAGGTAAAAAGAGCAGGAAAAGAGAGAAAAGAGGGAGAGAAAAAACGAAAAAACTAGTTTAACCTTGAAAAAAATAAATGAAGCACTTACAAAAAAAAAACAAAAAAACAAAAAACAAAAAAAAAAAAAAAAAATAAAAAAATAAAAAATGCAAATAAAAATCATGATTAGCAAATAAAAATTTAATAAAAATGAAAAAAATGACTTACCTGGTGAGATGAGTTAAAATAAATGTAACCAGAATATTTGAGGGATGTTTGAGGAGAGGAGGAAAAGGATATAAGTGAAGAATGGAAAAAAGAAACACTGAAAAAATATGCAATTTCAGAAAATATGCATTCTCATGTTGAGCTGATGAAAGAAAACCAATGAGCCATCCAAAAAAGAGATATTCACCATAAATTCAAAAAAATAAATAAATATGCAACAAACAAAAATACCAAGCCAAGTGAATAAAGTATAGAGAGTGGTAATTTGGAAAGTATGAAAACAAAAAATTAAAAGGGTTGTGTGTCAAAATGGTGGAGGGTGATTGGCATAATGACAGAGCATATGCTGTTTGAATGAATGTTTTGTGATTCAAGTGAGGGGAGAGTCAGTGCTGGTTCAGGATCTTCTTCTTCATAAAGATCATTCCACTCATCCTTTAAATCAGCTAGGATATTGTGGAGTATAATGCAAGTCATTATCCAATGATTTTCAGTTTTTGATCTCCAATTTTTTTTTGAAATTGGATTCTGAGTTCCTGGAGACTACCAAATCTTCCCTTTAAAATCCCAATAGCATGTTGAATCTGTACTCTTGATTGGGTAAGGTGATAATTAAAGGTGGTTTTGGGGTCATTTTCTAAAGTTGAACCACAGAAAGCAGGTATAATGTACTTTCCACTTGCATATGCTGAGTCTGCAAGGAGGTACTGGTATTTGTCAAAGTATGAGTCAGGACTTTGAGAAATCCTCATTCTTTGGAGGACGGAAGAATCATGAAATGAGTGGGGGTAGCCACTATTAAAATCAATAAAATTTTTGTTGATTTCACAGACAAGTTGAACGGTGTAGACAATCCTATAGTACTAGCTATAGGCCTTGACCAAGGGAGTTGGAGAAAACCCAGAGAGAAAATCCCCTGTCCCTTTAGAAAAATAAAGTGAGGTTTACCTGCTACAGTAAATTGGTTCCTGTTTGCTAAAGCCCCTTTTCCAACACACTTGACTGCCTGATCAGCCAAGAAAGTAGTCTCCAGACAGACTACCAAACCAAAGAACTGAAATGTAGACCAATGTCCACACCAGAGAAAACAATGATACTTGATTAAGGTTGCAAATCCACACCAGAGACAGGAATAATACTTGATATAGCTTGCAAGACTATACCAGAGAAACCAGTTGCCAAGTTAAGTTAAATGAAGAACTCACTTTGCAACAAACACAGCCAATTGTGGCCAAAAAACAGTGAAAACTGAGTGAGGAACAAGGATATCACCTCGGGATCATTGTATGATAATTAAAGTTGCCCCAAACTGTCTTCTTCACTATATACACAAAGACCACTATCTAAAAGCCCATGCACACCAACAAATTTGGCGTTCTTGAGTGCCAAATTGCATAAAACCCCTCTAGAAATGCTTCCCAGCCTTCTAGCCCAGAGGCGGTGTGGTAGCCTAAAGTTTAGTACGGCACCTAAATATGTAAATGGAGTTATTACGGTGTGCAAGATTGGCGTTATTATTTTTTTTATAAAAAGGGTTTTATTTAATTTATTTTGGAGTTTAAAATATGAAGAAATTGGTCACGAGCAACTGCCTACACAAATACAATTTATTTTACGGAGAAAACTTATTTTTACGGTCTGAAAAATTTATAAGTATCAAGTCAAGTCACTCAAGAACCTTGGGAAATTTTCCCAGAATTTTTACTATTTTTCTTATATTTTTAAATGAATTTTAAAGTTTTATAGAAATATTTACGTTTTCAAAAATTACTTAACTTTGATGAATTTTCACAGGGTGATTAGAGCTGCGCAGACTACGAAAATTAGTTTGGTATGTAAAGGGGAAGTAGCTCTATTATGTGTAATTTTTCTAGATTTTTTATTATGGTTTTAAGGTTCTAAATTGAGTCCGGAAGTCCGGAGGGACTCCGTACGGACTCCGCTTTGACTCCGTACGGACTCCGTACGGACTCCGTTCCGGCTCCGGATTGACTCTGGAAGAGCTCTGGAGGGGAAAACTTAGGCACGTGACTAGGAATACTTAAGCGCTTCTCAAACTCGAAATTGAGGGGGGGACACATCATACAGCTTAATCATTAACCACCACGGTCTCATTTTTTATTACTCAACAAATTAAATAAATTTGTAATACCCTTATAACTTTATATTTTATATAACATTTTAGAAATACTACTCAACAATTTAAATCACACTTCATACAGGGTATCTTTAGAAAGGTCTTCATCGCTGGGACTTGATTATTGCTGTCTCATATAAATTTAAATTATTATAAAAACATAAAAGTCAATCTTTTCAGATCTTTCACTGGTACACCTTAATTGTTGTTATCAGTATTTCTTTTATCAACAGCCACTTTCTTTAAATCTCAATAAGCGTTAAATATTTTAGAGTTTCATTATTTTTATCAATCAGATCTAAGTAGATTGGTTAGCTTAGTGATTTAGAACACCCATTTTGTTATTTTTATTGGAAGGACGGGGTTTTCAGCTAAATCCACATATCTCCTCCGGATTCTGCTTACAGCAAGGCGACTGTAAGAGTTTACCTTACCATAGTTGGCGCCCAACGTGGGGTTCAAAATCTCTAGCTTTTTCTAGGACTTACTTGGATCTAGGACTTTCTTAGCCTGCAAGAGGCTTATTCTCTGGAACTCTAATTGGATTTTTGTTATTGGCCTGCAAGAGGCTTGTTATTTTAACGGTTGTTAACGCTTTTCTTATGTTTTGGGATGTCTTCTACTAGTGGAACTGCTGTGTTGGCTGCTGGTGTACCTGTTAGGGCATCAGTAAGGATTGTATCTTGGGTTGGGCCCAAGTTTTCTGGAGATGATTTAGAAGGATTTTTACATAGGTATGAAACTGCAGCTGCGATTGATGGTGCTTTACCTTTGGATATGGTGAAGCAGATTAGGTTCTTTATTTGGGACAGAGAGGTGGAAAAGGAGGTTATTTCTATGGATGGTTATAAAGATCAAGATTGGAGAAAGCTCAAGATGGAAATGGAAAAAAGGTGGCCAAAAGTTTATTCATTGGAGGATCTAAAGGATATAGCTAGGAAATGGGAATCAAAAGGTGGTGTAACATCTCTGCATCAGTATCATCAGTTTATGGTTGAATTTCAGGTGGTTCTAGATTATTTGTTGGAGTATGAAATTTTATTTCATGATAATGCATCAAAGTATATTTTTTGGGATGCTATGGGGGAAAAGGTTAAGAAAGAGGTTTTGATGGTGCTTATTAAAGCAAATTTAATGAAGGATCTTCCAGATGGAGAAACTAGGATTCCTGGTATGGAGGTGCTAAAGAAGGTTATTTTGGAACATCTGGATACTCATAACTCTGTTGATTTGGACTCTGGAGAAGACACTGAGGTCGCTCAAGAGATAGAAGAGGATGGTGTAAAAGAACTAGTTACTGATGAAATTTTGGATTCAGCCATTCCTGAAAATTTTGTCCAGCCTGAAGATATTATTTTTGTTGACTCTTCTGTTTGGAAAGAAGAGGTTTCTGAAGATGATGATATTATTGTCACTGATGAAGAAAATTTGGATGTTGGGGATAATTTTGTTTTGGATAATTTGGAATTTGATTTAGAGGAATATTTACCTCAGGTTTTGTCTTCAAAAGCGGAGACTGTCTGCAATTCAGATGTGGATATGGTTTATGAATCTGGTATATGTATGGTGGATTTGTTTCAATCTCAGGAAGAGATTTTTATGGAGGATATGGTTTTCCCTGCACTAATAAAGAGTGTAGTGGCATTTGATAATAGAGTGCATAAATTTGATGCACTCATATTTTGGAAAAGGGTTGTTTATTTTTTATGTCTGTTGGTAGGACAAATTATGGGGGTTTATTTTTGGGTTTTATGGAATCGGTGGATAAGCCCTTGGGGCAAAATTATGGATTATCTCCAGGGGATATCAAGAATTTAATTCCTCCGAAATGAGGATAAACTACCTAAACTCAGCTGAAATTTTTTTTTTTTTTATCGTTATGTCTTCAATTTATTCAGGATTCAAATTATTATGGATGCCCTCATTTTTTGGGGTAGCAGGGGCTGATCGCTCTAATGTTGTAATCTCTCCTCAGGATGAGATCCCGGATTGCAATAGGTCAGCTCACTTGGAGATAATTCAAGTGGATTCTCAATTATTTTCTGTTAATATTACTTTGGAGTGCAAATACGTTTTGGACTTTTCTATATGTTTATTGGATTTACCCTGTTTTTCTATTAAATTTAAAAATGGTAAAAAAGGCAAAATGGGCCAAATTAGGTTAGATAAAAATTGGAAGGGTATGTTTATGGGCCTCCAGCAAGAGGTTAAACTGCAATTATCTCCTTCTATTTTGGACCTCCAGCAAGAGGGTAAACTGCAAAAATTACATCAAAACTCAATTAAAAATCTCAGTATAAGTAAAACACAAAAAAATAACTTATGTGAAAATGTTATTCGGGACCTCCAGCAAGAGGTTAAACTGCAATTATCTCCTTCTATTTTGGGCCTCCAGCAAGAGGTTAAACTGCAATTATCTCCTTCTATTACGGACCTCCAGCAAGAGGGTAAACTGCGAAAATCTTATCAAAACCCGATTAAAAATCTCAGTATAATTAAAAAACAAAAAAATAATTTTTGTGAAAATTCAGTTCCGGACCTCCAGCAAGAGGGTAAACTGCAATTATCTCATCAAAATCAAATAAAAAATCTCGGTATAATTAAAACACAAAAAAATAATTTTTGTGAAAATTCAATTCCGGTTCTCCAGCAAGAGGTTAAACTGCCAACTTTCTTTACGGGTGATTTACTGTTGGATAAGGGAAGAAAAGGTGTTGGAAAATCTGTTTATAAATTAGACGAGGGAAAGGAGAAAAGGGTAAAATTTAAAATGAAATAAAATATTTTTCTAATTTTTCTTATTCCGATTCTGACGATGAAGAAGATTCATTTGATGAGAGTTTTAATGGCAATGTTTTAACTCAAGTTAATTTAGATGTGTACGCAGCCAAATATAAGAAAGTAGCAAATAAAGTTCGACCTATTAATGAACCGCTACCTGCTGAATTAAATCCACCTTTGAGAAGACCAAGGTTATCAAGAGATCCTTATGAAAGTCCCTTGGTAAAGAATCCGCCTGAATTTTCTGAGACGTCAAGAATCACTTTTGAGAGACTGGGTGTTGTTAATTTTGGACCTGATGGTTGGTTGTCTGGTGAAGAGAAGAAGTTGTTGTTGGATGTGATGGTCAAGCGAGAGAAGGCCATTGCTTTTGTAGAAGAGGAGAGGGGTGTGTTGAAGCATTCCTATGGGGAGCCTTACAAGATTCCTGTGGTATGTCATGAACCGTGGCAGCAGAAACCGATTCCTATTCCGGCTGCATTAAAAGAAGCTTATATCGAAGTTGTCAGAGAACGGATACGCACTGGACTTTATGAGCAATCAACGTCAAGTTATTCTAGTCCTGTATTTTGTATCAAGAAACCGAATGGCAAGCTTAGAGTTGTTCATGATCTTAGGGAATTAAATAGGGTTACAATAAAGGATGCTGGGATACCGCCTAGTGCTGAGGAGTTTGTTGAAGCATTTGCAGGGAGAGTGTGCTATGGTTTGGGAGATATTATGGGTGGATATGATGAGAGAGAGTTACATCCGGACTCAAGGCCTCTCACTACATTCGATACGCCACTTGGACGCTTACAGTTAACAAGATTGCCTCAAGGAGCAACAAATTTGGTTGCAGTTTATCAAGCTCAGATAGCTTGGATCCTTCAAGATGAAATTCCACAATATGCTGGAATCTTTATAGATGATGGAGGAATTAAGGGACCAACAACCGACTATGATAACCAGGTTTTGGAAGAGAATTCCGGGATACGCAAATTCATTTGGGAGTTTGCAATTACTTTAGAAAGAATCTTGTTTCGAATTGAAGAGGCTGGTTTAACTATTTCAGGTTCAAAATTTTCATGTTGTGTGCCAGCCTTAGAAATATTAGGCCATGTGGTATGTAGAGAGGGTAGGATTATGTCCAAGAAGAAAGTTAACAAAATTCAGTCCTGGCCAAGACCCAAGAATACGACCGAAGTTAGAGGGTTTTTAGGCGTTTGCGTATATGTTAGAATGTTTATTAAGGACTTTTCTTCATTGGCAGCTCCATTGAGACGGTTAACGAGAAAGGATGCAGACTGGGAGTGGGATGAAGAGTGTGAGAAGGCGTTTGTGAAGTTGAAGGAGGTTGTAGGGAAGGATTTAGTCCTGCACAAGTTGGATTATGGAAAAGAAGCTGGCAGAATTTATTTAGCAGTCGATTCAAGTCAGGTTGCAGCTGGGGCGGTTTTGTCTCAGATGGATAAAGCTGGTTACATCAGGCCAGTTAGGTATGAATCTGTAGTATTTACTGAGGTCAAATCAAGATATTCTCAACCAAAATTGGAATTATGTGGTGTGGCGAAAATACTGAAGAAACTTCAGCATATTTTGTGGGGGCAACATTTTGAGTTGCAAGTGGATGCGAAATCGTTAATCCAGATGATTAATTCCCCAAGTTTACCGAACGCACCCATGACGAGATGGGTAGCTTTTATTCAACATTTTTCATTTGATTTAGTTCATAAGCCTGGCAAGACTTTTACTATGCCAGATGGTTTATCAAGGAGACCACCCACTGAAGAAGATTCAGACTCAGAAGAGTTCGATGAAGATATACCTATTATCAAAGCCAGCACTAAAGGAGCTGAAGACTTTCCATACCTCCCCCATGAGGTTAAACTGGCAGGACTATTGTGTTTAGATTATGGTGATGATGACCTCCACCAAGAGGATAAACTGGAAAATAGTTTTTATGTTAATAAAGGTGTTGGAAAAGGTGTAGATAAATTCGGCAGAGAGGAGGTAGAAGAAGATGTGGTGTATGTAGAGGAAAATGGATTGGTAGTGTGGGATAGTAGTAAATTAAGGAATGGTGTATATGCTGGAGAATTAGAGAATTTAAATAAAAAGGTGGATAAAGAAAAAGAGGTATTTTCAAATACGGTTTTCGAAGGATCCAAAGGTTCAGAAGAAAAACGTCGACATAGCTCGATTAAAGATTTATTTAGGGGTCAACGATTATTGGCTCATTTATGTGCAGGTGATATTGGTGATAGAGAAGTCCCTATTGATGTTATATTAATCGATTTTCAAGATGAAGTCTGGGGTCAGACTGGTTTTTATTTTTTGTTAGTCAAATATTTGTTGACTTTAGAGAGGCCAGAAGATTGTGAAGACAATGAATGGGTGGCTATCAAGAGGAAGTCATCTACGTTTTACCTATCTGGTCGACGTTTAATGAGGAGGAGGTATCCAAATCCTCAAGTAGTTATAACTCAACAGAAGGGGCAAGAATTAGTTTTGAAATCACTGCATGAAGATCTCGGGCATAGAGGCGTTGGAGAAACATTTAGAAGAATTTCTGATTGATTTTGGTGGCCTGGCATGAAGATGGCTGTTAAACAGTGGGTTCAGTCATGCGAAGAATGTCAAAGACGAAGTTATTTAAGGCCAAAAGAACCTGGACGCGCGACCGGTGAATATACGCTCTTTGGAAGAGTTAGTTTAGATGCCGTTCATATAAAAGAGGGACGGTATAAATATTTAATTGTGGCCAGAGATGATTTATCTGGTTGGGTAGAGGCAGCGCCTCTTATTAATATAACTGCCAAAAATGTGGCAGAATTCTTTTTGAATAATTGGGTATATAGGTATGGGGTGATGAAGTTGGTGACGGTAGATGGAGGTCCTGAATTTGGGACAGAGTTTAAAGAGGCTGTATTGAAAGTTGGATCAAAGGTTAGGGTAGCAACCCCATATTATCCTGAAGCTGAAGGCATGGTTGAAAGAGGGCATCAAGTTATCAAGGATGCTTTAGTTAAAATGTGTGGGACAAGTGCCGAAAAGTGGAGGCACTATTTACCTTTAGTTTTATTTGCTGATCAAATCACTGCCAAAAGGACGACCGGATTTTCACCTTATGAACTTGTTTTTGGACAGAAAGCAGTTTTACCGGTTGATTTAGAAGCTGAATCATATCTTGGAGTTGACTGGGACACGGTCAAAACTACTGAAGAATTATTGTGTGCAAGAATGATGCAGCTAGAAAAGAAAGAAGAATATTTAGAAAAGGCATATTCGCGGATGATGAAGATCCGAAATCAATCAGTCAAATATTGGGATGAGCGGTTGGCACATCGATTAAGGAAACCTTTGAACCCAGGAGATATGGTCCTGGTGTATAATAGGAGTTTGGAAAGTCAGTGGGGAAAAATGTTTGTAGATAGGTGGAATGGACCGTATAAAATCAAGGAGCAAGTTTCCGGCGGTTCATATGTGCTAGAAGAGTTGGATGGAGTAGTATTGAAGAAGAGGGTAGCGGCCGATCAAGTGAAACGGTTCTATCCTAGAGGCACCAGGAGTGCCGAAGTCTTCCTCCGCAATGAGGATAAACTATGACATTTTTGAAATTATATGGACGAACTCCGAAATGAGGATAAACTACAATTTCAATGACATTTATGAAATTATATGGATTCCTCCGCAATGAGGATAAACTATGAAATTTCTTAAATTTTATCAACTCCGAAATGAGGATAAACTACAATTTTAATGACTTTTATTAAATTTATACCTCCGCAACAAGGATAAACTATGATATCAACGAAATTTTATGGATTCCTCCGCAACGAGGATAAACTATCTTCTTATTTTTATCAAAAATACTTTACTATCGTTACACTTCCTATGGGCGACGAAACTATGATGAAACTTAACGAAATTCAAGAAGACCATCTTTGAAATTTTCAAAAACTTAAAATTCTTAAAATATGGGTGAAGATAGTGTTGGAAAAATTTTAAAATTTATTGGAAGAAGTGTTCACAGGTGAACCTTCTTAATTAAATATTGGCAAGTGTGGGGGTAATTGATGGGCTGGCTGCTCTATACACAATTACCCCATAATGTTCGTTTCCAAAATTTTCCCTGTTTCTAGTTGAATCCTGGCTTTGTCTTTTAATTATAGGAAGTCCACTAAGACTATAAACTGGAACAAATCAAGAGACACCGCTCTCAACGCCGGATTCAAGATTTTTTTATTTTGTTTTTGATTTTTTATGTTAGATTGTGATTTCTTTTCTTTAATATATATTATGAATTAATGTAAAGGTGATGCTCACTGGTGGTCTCTAATCATTTTTATAAATTGGAGGGAGCCCACCCAGTGATCATCATTATAAAAATTATCTTCTAAAAACTTTCATTTATTTTCTTTTCTTTTCAATTTCTCAAAATTGTGTAACCACATCAAGTTGCACTTGGATGTGGGTATGATGTCAAGGGTACGGCTCATCAAATGGCCGGGGGGCATCTTTTAAAATTTTATTTTGAAATTTTTTTACTTTTTTTATCTTTCTTTTCACATTCGTTTATCTTTCTTTAAAAATTAAATTTTAACTTTTATTTCCAAACTATCTTTTTTTAAACTCTTTTATTTTAAATTAAAAAAAAAAAAAAAAAACAAATTAAAATTAAAATTTAAAAAAAAAAAAAAATTAAAATTAAAAAAAAAAAAATATATATATATATATATTATTAATAAAAAAAAATAAATAAAATAAATAAAAAATAAATAAAATAATTATAAAAAAATAAAAATAAAATAATAAAATAATAATAATATTTAATTAAATCAAAATTATTATTATATTTCTTAGTTTTATTTTTCAGTCACTATTCTTTTTAGTTTATTCATATAGTTTAGACAGGAAACAGGGTCTAGGGGAACTCAATACCTATGGGATTTTACTTCAAGACAGCTGTTAGTCCTCCAAGACTTTAAACTGGCTACTGTTCAAGACGTTCTTTAAGGTTTTTTTATACGTATTTTGGATCTGTTAGTCCTCCAAGACTTTAAACTGGTTACTTTTCAAGACGTTCTTTAAGGTTTTTTACACGTATTTTGGAGCTGTTAGTCCTCCAAGACTTTAAACTGGCTACTGTTCAAAACTTTCCTTAAGGTTTTATACAAATTTTGGAGCTGTTAGTCCTTCAAGACTTTAAACTGAATTTCGAGGATTTTCAAGATTTTATGGATATTTTAGGAGACGGATTTTTTTTATATATATAAATCAAATGTTAGGTCCACCAAGACCTTAAACTGGAGTGTTATCAAATGTTAGGTCCGCCAAGACCTTAAACTGGACTATTATCATGTGCTGGGTCCACCATGACCTTAAACTGGATTTCTTATCGAGTAAATGTTTGGTCCACCATGACTTTAAACTGGTAGTTCATTCATTGTTTAGTCCACTATGACTTTAAACTTGAAAATTAATATCTGCAGGATAATTCAACATTCGTTGGACCACTATGGCCTTATACTGGATTACTTGTCGATCAAATGTTTGGTCCACTATGACATTAAACTGGATTATCAAATTTATTCAATCTTTGGTCAAGCCTAGGCCTTATTTAGGAATATATCAAGTTATTTATGCACCTAAACGATCTTTGGTCCACCAAGACCATAAACTGGCAATCGATTATATGTTTGGTCCACCAAGACTTTAAACTGGAATGTCAATCTTGTTTGGATAACTCAATTCAATCTTTTAATTTATCACTGTCCCCTAAGACTCTAAACTGGTTATTCAATTATTTCTGGAATTGGGTGCTGATAGCTTTAGGAGGTTAAAACTTTAGGTGGTGATGATGCTAAAGAAAGCATAATGGTTAATTAGGTGAAATTTGTGGCGCTTTAACATGGTCTAAAGTTAAAATTATTATTGGAAGCCTGGCAAAAGTATTTTATGGGTTTGCTGTATAGCAAAGTTTGAAAATTGTGATGAAGGAATCAGAAGTTAGGATGGTAGTTGGATTTTAGGGAATGATTTTTTTTAGTGCCTCATAGTTAGGCCATTTTTTTTGGTGTGAAGCTTGGAGGACCTTATGGCGAGATTGGAATCATAGAATTCGGCTCAGTGGGGGGCCCTATGAGGTTGGAATCAGGAGTATTCGGCTCATAGGAAGATCCACTCTCTCAATGCTGTGACAAGAAGGAAGACTGGTATATGGGAGTCTGAAGGGATTCAAACCTTGCTCTCAGTAGTGGAATCATCACAAGATTTATTTTATTTTATTTTATGTTATATCAAGCCAGAGAAGAAAGAAAACATCATTTATGTTGAAAGTTTAAGAAGACCAAGCAAAAACAAAATTTTATCAAGTTATACTGTTAGAAAAGATAATTTCTTTGAAATTGTTCAACATCATTATCAAAGCTTTGCATTAAAATTCTTCTTTTCATGAGGTCTTCATGGTTATTAGCTGGAGTTTCTTGAAAATAGGCCAGCATTTTCCGTTTCAACTCATTAGTAAAGTCAAGGAAAAGATAGCGATGAAAATTTGGATAATGATTGATATAGTCCGTCTTCACTCTACCAACATCATCAGTGTTGGTTATTTCGACAGCTAGAAGTTCAAATATGTTATTAAGTCATAGGTTTAGTCAATTTTGATTAAAAGTTTTTTTTTAGTAAGATAAATAGGGTCTTACATTTAGAGCCAGGAAACATAGTCTCAGCAAAGTTAGTTGGGGGTACTGGCGTTATAGGATTAGGATGTTGTGAAGGCAAAATTAGGCCGGGATCCGTTGATGAAGATTGAACTTTTGAAGCTGTTTTTGATCTTATTCGTTTTAAGAAGTTAGGAATTTTGGATTGCTTTTTAGAAGTTGAGGGATCAGGGAGAGCTGCTGGTCCTAAATATACGTTTGTTTTAGAAGGAACTATTGGCCGGTTGCATTTGACTTTTTTCACACGGCATAAGTCGCAAGCTGTTCTGCCAGGAAGATTAGGGTTGGACATTAAACAAGGTACCTGGTATCGAGCGCAGAGTTCACATGGAGCGACAAGTTCTTTGGAAGACATATTGATGAAGATGAATTTTATAGTTGATTAAAGAAGATGGTGGTTGAAGGTTAAAGATGAATATTGTGTTCAACCACTTATGCAAAGTTTTAAGAATGGGGACATTCTCGATTGGAGGGAGGATGTGGTAGCCTAAAGTTTAGTACGGCACCTAAATATGTAAATGGAGTTATTACGGCGTGCAAGATTGGCGTTATTATTTTTTTTATAAAAAGGGTTTTATTTAATTTATTTTGGAGTTTAAAATATGAAGAAATTGGTCACGAGCAACTGCCTACACAAATACAATTTATTTTACGGAGAAAACTTATTTTTACGGTCTGAAAAATTTATAAGTATCAAGTCAAGTCACTCAAGAACCTTGGGAAATTTTCCCAGAATTTTTACTATTTTTCTTATATTTTTAAATGAATTTTAAAGTTTTATAGAAATATTTACGTTTTCAAAAATTACTTAACTTTGATGAATTTTCACAGGGTGATTAGAGCTGCGCAGACTACGAAAATTAGTTTGGTATGTAAAGGGGGAGTAGCTCTATTATGTGTAATTTGTCTAGATTTTTTATTATGGTTTTAAGGTTCTAAATTGAGTCCGGAAGTCCGGAGGGACTCCGTACGGACTCCGTTCCGGCTCCGGATTGACTCTGGAAGAGCTCTGGAGGGGAAAACTTAGGCACATGACTAGGAATACTTAAGCGCTTCTCAAACTCGAAATTGAGGGGGGGACACATCATACAGCTTAATCATTAACCACCACGGTCTCATTTTTTATTACTCAACAAATTAAATAAATTTGTAATACCCTTATAACTTTATATTTTATATAACATTTTAGAAATACTACTCAACAATTTAAATCACACTTCATACAGGGTATCTTTAGAAAGGTCTTCATCGCTGGGACTTGATTATTGCTGTCTCATATAAATTTAAATTATTATAAAAACATAAAAGTCAATCTTTTCAGATCTTTCACTGGTACACCTTAATTGTTGTTATCAGTATTTCTTTTATCAACAGCCACTTTCTTTAAATCTCAATAAGCGTTAAATATTTTAGAGTTTCATTATTTTTATCAATCAGATCTAAGTAGATTGGTTAGCTTAGTGATTTAGAACACCCATTTTGTTATTTTTATTGGAAGGACGGGGTATCAGCTAAATCCACATATCTCCTCCGGATTCTGCTTACAGCAAGGCGACTGTAAGAGTTTACCTTACCATAGCGGGTGGTCCTCCCAACGTTGGGAGGCCCTCCTGAGGCGGCCTGACCACCCTGAAGCCAGAAAACCACCAAAAACCTCCAAAAATACCCAAAATACTTAGAAAAATCTACTACAACTACTAAAACCTTTAAAACACATAATTAGGCTATAACAACATTGAGACATGAAATGTAGAGAAAAATTAGCCCATTCTAATGGTACTAAGCACTTAATCCTAAGACTTAATGTTAGCTTGTAAAACACGAAAAACAAAATTAAACAGCTATCTTTTAAAATGAAAAATGAGAAATAATCCCTTAAATACTTAAAATCTGAAAAATGTCATCAAGACATAAAATATAGAGAAAAACCGGGGCTATCCAATGGTGTTCTTGCTTGAAAATCCATCAAGAATGCTCCACCCAAAACAGCTTTTACATTACCTTTGGCAATGTAAAAATGAACCTTCTCTGAGGCTCCACCAACATCCAGCTTCACAAATTCAGCTGTCCCAAACAACTAAGTGACATGGCCACCAATTCCTGTCTTGATGGGGAGGCCCAGATGAGTAGCCTCAAACAAAGAAATCAGGTTAATCTGATAACCTGAATCAACCAATGCCTTAGCCTCCCTGCCATTCATAGTGACGTTGACATAACCCAGAGGTGAAGAAGAATGAGTCTCTAACCCCTCACCAAACTTCTCAGAAGAATCACAAATGTATTCCACCTCCCCAGAAGAAACCCTTCTCCTGGTCAACAAATTTTTGTGTCTTCCAGCCAACCCAGGACTGATAGCATACAATTCCCCATAAGAAAGGGAAACCTGACCCTGATTCATTCTTTCCAGAACAGAGTCCATAACATTAGATTGGCCAGAAACTACTGGCCTCTCAAAGTGAGCCCTTGGCTTCACTACCTTGGTCCTAGAAGATTCTTGAGGACCAGAACCACCAAAAGATTTACCATCAACAGGAATCAAACCAGATCCCTCACCAGAACCTCTAACTCCAGCAGGCTTTGGCATTGAAGCCAAAGGGACATCCTCCTCAGAGTCAGAATCAACATCCATAGGCATTGGCTCACCATTCATGTCCAATGCACCAAAACTAGGGGGGTCCATATCAGCAATCCCCTTCTGCATCTTGTACAGCTCCTCTTTGCTGTAATTCCTCCTAGCTGCACTCAGCTTAGGATCCACCTTTGAAGCCTTAGGCTTTGGTTGGGCCTGAGAACTTCTCTCAGGCCTTCCCACCTTTCCCGCTTCAACATCATAAACACCAGCCAAGCATTCACTACTTTACTGTCCTCCACAAGAATACAACTCCAATCCACCAAAGGAAGTACAAAAAGAGACCTTATTAACCTCCTTCCCTTTTCCCTTGTCATAATCATCAGCCTTACCAGAAGACTTCCCCTGATCAGGAATCTCCTCAAACCTTGGCCTCCTCTGATTGAGACCATTCCTTCTCCTGACCAAATCAACAGGAGCCTGCCCCTCACTGGGTTTCAAAAATGAACCATCAGGGAATTTGAACACCCTGCCATCAAACTCCACCTTTACCTCTGATACATCTCTCTTCAAAGCTCAACACTCATTGGACTTGTTCCCCCTCCTGCTGCAATGAAAGCAGACCCAAGGATCACTCCTACCAGCCCTCCTATCAAAATATCTAGGCTGAGAAGGAGCCTTATTGGCCTTCTTAGCCTCCTGAACCAAAATATGTAGCTGTTTTGTCAGATCAGCCAACTGCTCTACCACTGGGTCCCTTTCATGTTTGGGAACCTCCACCATATTCTTCTCCTCCTTCTTCACTCTATTATCCTCTTCAGCCAAAGCCTCACTGACTTTGCTGAAATATTTGGCACACCCCTCCTGATAGGTGTCCACAGCCAATAAATTCAAATGGGCCTCCACAGCCTCCTTCACCTTGTCCAAGGTAGGAAACTTCTGATCCCCATTGGAAAGAGTCTTCATCAAGTCCTTCCTTGACTGCTCCTTCAACACATCCATCCTGACATCTTTAGCCAAGGCAGACCAAAAAACATCCTTGGCAGCATTTTTATGTGCCAGCTCCTCCACTTCCACAAAATATTCCACCACAGGATCAAACTGTAGCAGAAACTTTCTGTAACTGTGAAAGTTACCAACACCACCATAAGACTTCCATTCACTGACAACCTTGTTCAGATCCACCATAGTGAACCTGACACCCCATCTATCCACCATCTCCCTACACAATAACTTCCAGTCCCTCTTCTTGTAGCCAGACATGGCCTCAACCACCTTCTCCACTTCCCTATCACCAATGAAGAAAATAATCTGCTTCACCATGTCCAGGTAAGAAGCAGCATCCATAAAATTTTTGTTGATGTCACAGACAAGTTGAATGGCAATAGAGTATCTACAAAGAAGATAAAAAGTTAGTTTATGAAAGATGTGAAATTGGAGAACATTTTGAAGAAACCTTATTTTGAAATCATAATAATGATTGCCATCACGAGCAGGCTTTTTCCTCAAAGGTATAGTTGTGCCTTCATCAAAACCTACACATCCAGCGAAACCTTTGGCTTGCATTACTTGAAAGGATTCAAGTTGCTATTGTGGAGTTGCCCAAGCAAGTGTTTGAGACTTGAGGGAAAGGATAGCAATCATACAGTGCTTGGTGTATAATATCACTGTACCATATCCTATTTAAAAGAGATTATCCAAATGTCTTACAGCACCACCATTTCCATTTGAGCCAAAGAGACATAGTGCAACAGCAAGTTGAATAGCAGGATCACACTGTTTATTTTGAGAATTGTTATGAAAGATAGGCTGTTTGGAGATGAGCTGATTAAGTTTAAAGAACGAATTGGGAGAAGTTCAAAACAGTTGAGTGAAGTTTAGTTGAGGAATGTTGAGAATGGAGCAGAGATCAAACTGGGATCATGATGAATATTTGCCCCCCATGGGCTTATGTAATGATTTTTGGAAAGAAAAGACATATAGGCTAAAGCATCTTCCAAATCAGAGTCCAATTTATAGTAAAGAACTAAAATTAAAGCAATAGCATTCATAGTTGAGTGAATTAGCTGCCTAGTAGAGAGGTGTTTTATAGCTGTTGATGGAAGGCTTATGTGATGAGGGAAATGGGAATTCACCACCAAATGTGCAGTTGGGGTGTGTAGATAGAAAAAAACTTTTAGTTTTTGCCACCAAAATTAATTAGAATAGAGTGAGGAAAGATTTAAGGATGGCATCAGCAATTATAAGTTATGTAACTTTCTTAAAAATCCATCATGGATGTGATGAGTTTGGGATCAGGAATTAGGAACTGAAATTAGGGTATAAGAGGCAGGATAATGCATTATCGTGGATTACTTATCCACTAGCCCTGGGGCTAGTGGATAAGAATCTTCTGCAATTAATAATGTCTGATTCCGGGAAAAAAATTCCTGATCCCTAATTGTGGATCCCTGAACATTGATACCCCCTAATAGTTGTGTAATGGTTGTATAACACCCAAACATCTGCTACTCTTAAGTCTTTCACACACAAACATCAAAGTTTCCCTCATCAAAGCTGCTACCTGCCACAATGTCACCCTTAATACAGGAGAGGATATAGCATTAGGACAGTCATCCCTAACTATTCCAAAAAAATTACCATTAAACATTGGTCCATCTTAGGGCTCTTACTTTGCATAAGAAATCTCTGTTTCAGATCTTATCTAACCACAATGACAGCACTAATGTTAAGACCTAAAGAGGTGGACCACTACTAGTGCTAACACTAGCCTGAGATGGGACTGACAATGCTAATTTAGCAGTGAGATTAAAGAGTAACTGGATTACTAGATAAGTTGTCCGATGAGGAGTGCTCCACAGCGCTTGCCCCATATAACTGTCACCGGACAACCTACGCACAAGGTCGAGGATGTTCCTGCAAGTGAGATAAAAGGTTCAGATACTTCTTCAAAGCACAGAGGGATAGTTCAAGGAAGTGATTCGAAGATGACTCGAAGGAAGAACTACTGCTTCGAGTTATGTTCGAGAAGGATTCTAATATAATTGAACGGTAATATTAAAATTCTTAAGATCTCATGAAGGGTTGGAAACTCAACCATCAAAGATTTAGGATTTAGATATGATTATTGAGAAAATAAAGAAAGATACAATAATAATGATTTTCACTTAGATTTTTATCACTATTAACTATAAATATGTTTTATAATTTAATTCTAAAGAATGTTGAACCAAAAACCCAGCCCCTTTTATATCCTTTACTCCTTCTCGCATTGACCTCATACTCATCCACCATTCCACACACCACAAACCATTTAAAATATATCCGTTACACTTGGACCCTCCTCACTAACATCCGTCAACCCCCCTTAATCCTTCACTAGCCATTCCGCACACCACAAACCATTTAAAATATATCCGTTACACTTGGACCCTCCTCACTAACATCCGTCAACCCCCCTTAATCCTTCACTAACCATTCCGTCCATACTCACTACCCCTTAATAACCCACAGACATTTCATAAACCTTTTAATGTACTATTATATTAACTATTGCGCTGTGCGTCACTTATTGGGAAAAAGACTAACACACACTATTGAGAGATTGACTAATTTAGATTTAGAGTTTTAGGCTAGCGCAATTGAATAGCGAGTACACAAAGGAAAGTCGCAGTTGCTATGGAGAGTTGCTTTCTGTGCTTCGAGTATGGATTTGAACCCTTTAGTATTGATTTAATGAGCTACTTTTGCCTCGAGTGTCACGTGGCATGTGACAGATGCCCGGGTATAGGAACGCGAGCTACGTTGAGCGTAAAACATATTTCCCACACTAATTTCTCTTCCTATTTACTTAATTATTATTTTATTACTTTAATTCATTATGACGGATTTCCCTACACCAACTCCCACGCCACCACACCCTAAAGCAGATGGGGGTGTTGTCACACGGCAATTTTGGAAGACTTGCACGGCTTGCGAGTCAATGGAGTATTTCTGCGTGGAGAGCACGGCAACACGAGGGCCTCGCCAGAAGTGCGAGTTTTGCCGATGGAGGAGAGTGGCGTGTGATGCCTTAGCGAAGAATGCCGATATTGAAAGTCGGTTTACTAAGACGAAGTATTGGGTGATCCCTAAAACAAAAGAAGTAGTCGAGGACATCTGGGATGTGTCCATTGGGGACGATCAATCGGTGGGGGAAAATGAGGAAGAAGTTGAAGATGATGTGAACATCTGGGTGGCTAGGGCTGAGAACAAGAGGGGGGTTGTCGAGGAGGAAGTTGACAAATTGGTTGAAGAGGAGGAAGAAATTCCCATCTTGAGGAAGACCCCGAAGAAACGACGAGTGGTCATCGAAGATGACGAAGAGGAAAGCGAGGTGGCAGAGAAGGTCACTCCTAGATTATTTTTGGAGCCTGACCCAATCTTCCAAGTAAGTTCACCCTTTTATAATTTATAAATTTAATTACTAATGATTCTGTTTTTAGAATTCAGACGTCATCATCGAGGCCCCTACAACAGAAGCTTCAAATGTGGAAGCGACCCTTGTGGGGCCCATTGCGGTGGAAGTGGCAGTGGAGGATAGATTACCAACTGTTACCTCAAGGGAGGAAAACGAAGAAACCCTCAATCAAGTATGGTTGAAGAAACCTCGTCAGGTTCGACAAGCAAGATATATTGAAGAATTGAGTGGCGAGATTGATAACATTGTCGATTCCGCTTCCTTCGACGTAGCCGAGGAGTTACTTGAACTTGGGGAATTGATTCTGGTAGGAGAGGGGGAGAACTTTGAGAAATGTAGAAAGGAGATAAGGGAAATTTTGGAGAAGATGAAGGGATTGGTTCGGGAGAAGATAAAAGAGAAAATTTAAAATAAAAAAGAGAAAAGAAGAAAAAGAATGTAAAAACAATTTGTATTTAATTATTTTACTTTGTTATTTTATTTAGAATTTTATTTTTATTTTTTTTATTTTATTTTATTATTTTTTATATAAGATTTTGAGAGAAAGAAGGAAAATACAGAAAAAAAGATTTAAATAGAATTTTGTTTTAAGATTTTGAAAGAAGAAGTTTAAATGAAGAAAAAAAAGAAAGAATAGTTGATTGAAGGAGTTTTTTGTTTTAAAATTCAAAAAGAAAAGAATTAAGTAAGAAGAAAGAAATAAGAAAGAAATAATTGATTGAGATAATTTAGGAAAAAAATTGTTATTTAAGTTTGTTAATTGAAGATTTGAGGGATTTTAGTTATTTGAAAAAAGAAAAGAAAGAAAAGAAGAGACGAAATAAAATTTCTAAGAGGATTTTGAAGAAAGAAGTAATTTGTTTTGAAGAATTTAAAAGGGTGATTTAGAAGTTAAAGTGAAGTTCGAGAAAGATGGTCGTGTAATTTTTGTGAAGAATTTTGATAGTTCGAGGAAAATAAAATTTTAAAGAAAAAATGTATATAGAAAATTGAGAAGAAATAATTTTTTTTTTTTTACTTTATTTGACTTTATTTTATTTTTATTTTATTTTAATTTTATTTAATTTTATTTTGTTTTATTTTATTTTATTTTATTTTAAAAGAAGATTGAAACATTTTGAAAAGAGAAAGAATAAAGAAGAAAACAAAATAATTTTTTAGAAATAAAAATGTTTTAGATTTAAAAAAAAACAGAGAAAAGAAAAAAAAGAGTTTTAAGGTTTTGGTTTTAAAGTGTATTTAAGATGAAAAGATTTTAGGAGTTCAGGGGCGTTAGAAACATTGATGGCTGGTTCCCAGGATGTTTTGTCTGAGTCATTGAGGAAGCCTTCCCATTCCACGAGGTATTGAAGTTTCCCCTTGCGTATTCTTGAATCAAGGATACGACTTACTTCCCACTCTAGATGATCTTCTACTTCGACCGGTTCCGGAGGGGGTTGTTTCTTGCCTGGGTATATTTCTCGAGCCAGTTCCAGGAGAGATACATGGAAAACAGGGTGAATAGCCTGCCATTTAGGAGGTAGCTTGAGTCAAAATGCAGTTTTAGAGACTTTAGAGTCGATTTCAAATGATCCCAAGCGTTTTTCAGCCAGTTTCTTTGATGGTTGAGTTGTTCCAATGTTTTGTGCGTCGAGCCATACTTTGTCGCCTGGTTTAAAAGAAGGAGCAGATTGTTGATGTTTGTCAGCCTGTTCCTTGTACCTTCGAACCGCTAATTCCAGATTTGATTTAAGTTCCTCTTGGAGTCGTGATATGGTTCGAAGATAATGTTCCGCAGGATGATTAGTTCCTACATGGATTTAATTGAATCGAGGATGTCTTCCATAAACAGTTTCAAAAGGAGATTGTTGTGTCAAAGAATGAGTCGAGTTATTATAAGAAAATTCGGCCAATGGTAGCCATGTGGTCCAATTGTCTTGTTGGTAACTGATATACATTCGAAGGTATTGTTCAAGGATTTGGTTGACCCTTTCCGTTTGCCCATTGGTTTCAGGGTGATAGGCCGTGGAGAGGTTCCTCGTAATATTGAGTTGTCAACACAGCTGGGTCCAGAATGTGGATAAAAACAATGAGCCTCTATCTGAAATAATATCATTAGGTATGCCATGTTTGGAAAATACATATTCTAGAAACAATTTTGACAAATCTTCTGCTGTAGCAGTAGTAATGGTTTTAATAAAAATAGACATCTTTGAAAATCTATCTACTATTACTAATATAGCATCAAAATTATTAGAAAGAGGAAGTTGAGAAATAAAATCCATTGATAAAGATTCCAAAGGTTTAGAGGGAATAGGAAGCTGTTGAAGCAACCCATGCTTCCGGTGATGGGGGGCCTTATTCCTATTACATTCGTAACAAGCTTTTATATAGGCCTTGATTTCTCTAGTCATTCCTGGCCAGAAGGAATCCCTCGCTATAAACTGGTAGGTTTTATCAACCCCAAAATGACCAGCTAATGGAGAATCATGTTGACTATTGAAAATCCATAATTTTATTTCATTGTTGTCGGGTATGACTACTCTACCTTTGAAAACTAATATACCTGATTCAATACTAAATCTTTTGGCCCCTTGCTTCGAGAGTATTTTGTCTTTTAACCCTAAACAATAGTTTTCCTTCGACTGAGCTTCGAGGATGTTGGATAATGGATTTTGAAACGATTGAATGGTCATCGAATTAAGTTGATGAGTCGTTAACATTGATTCGTTGAAAATTGATTTCACATTTGCTGGATTTTTGTCAGCAAATGCATCCCCCTGCTGTGGGTAAACTTCATCCCGACGTGACAAGATATCTGGGACAGTGCAGTTCTTACCTGGGTGATAGGAAATAGAAAAAGGAAATTCAGACAGAAATTCAGCCCACCTGGCTTGACGCCTGGTTAACACTTTGGAAGACATGAAGTATTTCAAAGAATTATGGTCAGTTAAAATTTGAAAGGACTATCTAGGCTGAGAAGAAAAGAGCACCATTTTTTAAGACAATGAATAATAGCTAAAAGCTCTTTGTCATCAATTTCATAATTTAATTCTGCTGCAATGAGTTTGCGTGACTCAAAAGCAACAGGGTGAAACAATTTTGTTTCAGGATTTAATTGAGAAATGACCCCTGCAATAGCATAATTGCTCGCATCTGTCTTGACGATTGTCGAAGCAGAAGGATCAAAGTGTTGAAGAATTGGAGCTGTGGTAAATGCAGTCTTCAATGCTTCAAATTCCTTTTGTGCTGTAGAAGTAAAAACAAAAAGAATATCTTTTCTAAGAAGAGAAGTAAGATTGGAAATAGTTTTAGAGTAATCTTTAATAAATCTTCTATAGAAGTTTGCAAAACCCAAAAATCCTTGGAGGGATTTAACAGTTTTGGACTCAGGCCATTCCAGGACTTTTCAGACCTTTTTGTTTTCCATGACTAAACCATCAGTGGACAACGTAAAACCCAAAAAATCGATTGATTTAAGATGGAATTCACATTTATTGTGCTTGGCGTAGAGACCGTGATCTCAAAGTTGATTTAGAACCTGTCAAACATGATGAATATGTTCATCCAGTGTCTTTGAGAAAATTAAAATATCATCTAAATAGACAACAACAAATTTTTCGGCAACATCTTGGAAGATGTCATTAAAAAAAGTTTGAAAAGTTGATGGTGCGTTACACAATCCAAAAGGCATAACTAAATATTCAAAACTACCAAATCTAGTGCGCATTGCAGTCAGTGGTTCATGACCTTCCGCAATGCAAATAAGATTGTAAGCGCCTCTAATATCAATTTTAGAAAAGAAATTAGCACCATTAAAAAGGGTAAGAAGAAATGACATAGGAGGAACAGGATATGCATTCTTCTTAGTGACTGTGTTGAGCTTTCTATAGTCAACACACAACCTAAGACTACCATCCTTCTTTTTTACAAAGAGGACAGGGGAGCCGGTTGGAGATTTACTGGCTCTGATGAAAACTTTGGCTACATTCTCTGCAATGTAGTCTCGAAGAACTTGAGATTCGTCCTTTGACAAGGAATAGACAGGACCTGCCGGAGGTACTGGGCCTATTAACTCTATCTGATGGTCGTAGGGTCGATGAGGTGGTAACTTATCGGCCTTGCGGATTGAAAAAACATCGAGGAAATCATGATAGATTTCTGGTAGAGTCGATTTAATGGCTTCAACGTCGATTTGGTCGTCCTCCTCATCTTCAAGAGAATCTGTTGAGGGAAGACCAGAATTGAGAGAGCATAATTTGATTACTTCGAGGCAATTTAAATCCTCTTCGAGTGAAGTCATTGAGCTAGAAGGGTTAGCCAATTGCTCATTTAAAGAAAGATCAGATGCTTGCAAGTCATCTGGCAGAGGTTTGTCCTCTAGCAGGACACTGTCAGGCGGGTTGTTTAACTCCCTATTGACATGCATTGAAGAATTAGAAATATACTTAGTCTGTGGGGTGATCAATCCCCGTGTCCAGTCAATTTCAGGATTCCAATGCGTTAAAAAGTCATGGCCAAGAATGGTATCGTCCATCCTTGGGGCGTCCAAGACTGTTAGTTCCCACTCAAAGGGGGGGAAATTCGGAAAGTTGAAAACCCATAAAACTTTCTTACTGACCCAATATTTGGGTTCCTCTGATTCGATCGATATCTGTAAATGTCAGCTGTAACTTCTCAGAAAAAGATGAACTGACAAAAGAAATTGAAGCTCCAGAGTCTATAAGACAACTGAAGGGGATATCCTCCTTAAAAAGAATGAATCTCAAGTGGTTCAAGGAAACTCCAGTCCTTAAGACATGGAGGTTCTGTGCACTGGGAGATATAAGATAGTTTGCTTTGCACACAAGTAAACTATCTACTAGTTTTTTGGCTTCGAACTAGTACCTTCTCTTTCCTTCAACTTTACACAATCTTCCAGCTTGTGCTTACCCCCACAATACATACATAACCCATTATCTGTTCGCCTCTTCCTCTCAGCTTCTTTAAGTTCCCCTTTAGGATCCAGTACTTTACTGATATTGCCTGGGGTCGAGCTTTTTGGTCGAGGTTTGTCCTTTCCCTTAATAGGTTTGGATTGAGTCGAGGAGGATTGAGTTGTTTGTGGGTGGGAAGAAGGTCCCAATTTGAAATTTAAGCCTTGAGATTTGTTGGCGTATCGACAATGTTGAAGTCGTCCTTGGTAAATGCCGTCAAGTTCAAGGGTTTGATCCATTAAATCTGTTAAAGTAGTCATCTTCTGACCGTGAAGATTTAACTGATCCAGAATCCTCAAAGGAAGTCCTTTTTTGAAATGATACTTAAGGGCAGCATCATTCCAACCTACTCGAGTTTGAAGCGCTCTGAAGTTTGAGATATATTCAGAGGCTTTACCATTGTCACTCATGTGAAGGAAATCAAGTTCAATTTCTGTGTTGTCAGTTTCATTAGGGTCACCAAAAAACGTGAAGAGTTGGTCTTCGAAATTTTCCCAGTTATTAATAAGTAAGTGGGTTTCGGTCGAAGAGAGCATGAGAAGATAAGGTTTGAACCATCTTGTTGCTTTTCTGGCTAGGAATGAAGAAGCATAAACAACCTTCGATTGGTCATTATTGAAGGTTCGAGGGTCATTATGGAACAGGAGCTTGCAGGTTTGCAAGAAGGGCCGCAATCTGTCTGGATGTTCTCCATCGAATTTATCAGGAGATTTCATAGAAGGAGTTTTGAATTTAGATCCCTCTGAAGACATTGAATTTGAAAGGTTCTTCATGAAAAGTCTCATGAAATCTTCCAGAGAATCGGATGGTCCAGGTTCTGAAGGTTGACCGGAAGGGTGATTAGCAGGGGCGGATGGTGCCTCGTGCATTGTATCCTCTCCTTCTTCATCATCACTAGAGTCATTGAAATCTTGTGGGATGTCTTCTACAGATTGAACTGAATGTTGCTGTTCCCGAAGGTCGAGTGGCTCCAAGGAGTGAGTGCGGGAAACAGGCCTAGTGGCTGTTGGCCTGCCTCTGGCGCGAGCTCTAGTAGTAGCGCCTGTAGGAGGAGTGCGTTGAACAGGTGCCATTTTAAGAATTTAGAGAAAACACCTGAAAAGGGACGTAGTAGTGCAAAGAATGAGAACTATGGAGAATTAAATTATACTGTCACCGGACGACCTACGCACAAGGTTGAGGATGTTCCTGCAAGTGAGATAAAAGGTTCAGATACTTCTTTGAAGCACAGAGGGATAGTTTGAGGAAGTGATTCAAAGATGACTCGAAGGAAGAACTACTGCTTCGAGTTATGTTCGAGAAGGATTCTAATATAATTGAACGGTAATATTAAAATTCTTAAGATCTCACGAAGGGTTGGAAACTCAACAATCAAAGATTTAGGATTTAGATATGATTATTGAGAAAATAAAGAAAGATACAATAATAATGATTTTCACTTAAAGTTTTATCACTATTAACTATAAATATGTTTTATAATTTAATTCTAAAGAATGTTGAACCAAAAACCCAGCCCCTTTTATATCCTTTACTCCTCCTTGCATTGACCTCATACTCATCCACCATTCCGCACACCACAAACCATTTAAAATATATCCGTTACACTTGGACCCTCCTCACTAACATCCGTCAACCCCCCTTAATCCTTCACTAACCATTCTGTCCATACTCACTACCCCTTAATAACCCACAGACATTTCATAAACCTTTTAATGTACTATTATATTAACTATTGCGCTGTGCGTCACTTATTGGGAAAAAGACTAACACACACTATTGAGAGATTGACTAATTTAGATTTAGAGTTTAAGGCTAGCGCAATTGAATAGCGAGTACACAAAGGAAAGTCGCAGTTGTTATGGAGAGTTGCTTTCTGCGCTTTGAGTATGGATTTGAACCCTTTAGTATTGATTTAATGAGCTACTTTTGCCTCGAGTGTCACGTGGCGCGTGACAATAACCCCCTTATGCAATATCCCCTCTTCCGCCTCTCACAATACATAGTGCCTCCCATAGCGCTCCTCCTCCCCACCTCTCAACCAAATTCTAACAACATTTTGTTGCTATAATATAATGTAATATAATAATACATTAGAATAAAATATAACATAATAAAATATAATATAATAAAATGAAGTTTTCAAACATCCTGATGGCCACCTCCACTTCATAGAGGATAATGAGCTGGTGCACTCTGTCAAGATGGCTCAAAATTATTGTGACACACACATAGAATTGTCAAGATTAATTGAACTTCTCAATCACTGGGTATGAATCATATAGGAAATCTCTGAAGGATTATGAAGACATTGCTTTTCACATTTTTAATAAACCAAAACTCAATCACAACTGCTAGAAACTATCTGCCTTTTTGGGGATCAAATATCCTTCAACTTCATCTTCTCAATGCCCTCCTCAAGAGGAACCATTATTAAGTGGGGGGTCTAGCCCCTGTCCAGGGTCATGTGATTTTTTCTTTCAATGTTCTAGTATTATTTTCATGAAATTGATACTATTTTAATCTCTCTATCAAATGATATTACTCTGAAGTTTGAGAGTTGACATTATCATTACATCAAAAAAATTTGGGTTTTTCAAAAAGATAAAATATAAAAATCTATTTTAATATTATTGTTTGAAAATGTCATGCATGTATTTTATATAAGCTAAGGAGTCAGACAATATATCATTGAAAAGAAAAAGTTGATGTGGTTTGGTTGGTATACCAAAAAAAAAAAAGGAATAGGATGGGATGGATTCCCTCATTTTACCCCATTGTAGCAAAATGAGTGATATCATTGATCGAGTGCCACAAAATGAGTTGAAGCAGCTAACCAAATCTACATCTCACTCCACAAAAATAAAACACCTGGCATCTACTAGCAAGGGATAATGTCTACATCCTTTTGTGGTTGAAAAAAACTCAGATATGATGGGGTGCAAGGTAAAGGCAAGTAAAGTTAGATCAAAGATAGAAATGACCCCTTGCTATCAGGTGTCTCCATTTTATTTTTATGATTTTTATGGGGAGAGATTTTTGATCTGTCAAAACATTTTAGAATTTGCTTCAACCGTTTATGATTTTTGATTGTACCAGAAGTAGAGATTGTACACAAAGTCAGCCTGTCTGCTTTTCAGCGGTGGCGGTGCTCTGAATTTCTCATCCAGATTGTTGATTGGTTGGACGCAACAGCTGCTGGCATTTAAACTGAGACGGTTGGCTGTGCTTGGTCGCCATGTCGTCTTCTCGCCACACTCTCTTGATCTTGCTAGTCGTCCTCTTTGTGCTCATCTTTTGTGTCGGCTCGTCCTATGCCTTTGGTGCTGGCAATATTCCTTCCTATGCTTATCTGGAGGTATGTCTTTTTCTTTCTTTCGTTTGTCTTTCTTCTCTTCGCTTATCTTTTGCTTCATATCACAGGGAAAAGCTTTCCGCCATGGTGACATCGAGTTAGAATCTTCTGATGTCTCCCGTTGTCTGCATTCACTCTCTCTCTCATCCCATAATTTCTTTCTTTCTAATTTGTAATGTCAGAGATGTTCTCGAACAAATGGCCAAGAAGGCTGGTACCGGCATCTTAGGCGGTCTTGCTACTAAGAAGTTTGGCGGTCTTGATATCAAACGAGTCCGCCGTTTTTTATCATACTTGGTACCATCGGTTGACTAATTTGAATGTTTTATAGGTTTACTTTGGAAATTGGCTCAGAGATTACTCGTTCGTGACTTGATTTTGTGTTTGAATCACGTTTCCTGGCTAACTGGGGGTCAATATGTATCTACTCATGATAGTCAAGCAATGGATGTGGCTGGTCTATCAAAGCTCGCCAGGCAGACTATTGTCAATCTATGCATGGCCCTGGGTTTCTTGGCCCATGGCTATGCTACTGGAGAATTCGAAGTTACAGAGGCTAGGTAGAACATCCAATCACACCTGATGAATGTTCAATGTCCATTATCAACGCTGATTGAGAGATTCTTTATCATTTCAGACTGGGGGTTTACTTGCCTGTCGAACATATTGATAACCCCAAGGGCTATAATGATGGCAAAGATGCTCGTACTGTTCATCCTGGTCTAAGGGGGCCAGTAGATCCAAGAGAATTGCAGGCGAGTAGTCCCACATTCTTTTATCTTTCTCCCTCAATTTAATTTTTTTTTATTTTGGAATATATAATGATAAAATATATTCATCGTTATGATAATTTAATCTCTTGATTGGTTTGAACTTTAGATTGATACACGAACTGGCATGAAAAACTACATTGCCAATGAATCGGGAACCTGGGACACGAGCTCTGCCTGTGTTCGAAGAACTTTACTACAGTGTATCCAGGCCGGTCGTCATGCCAAATCCGGTGGCGGTGATACTGCCTTGTATGAATCGTATCGTCTTTTAGGCACTGCCGTACGTGTTATACTTTTTTGATGGTTCAGCATGATCCCTTCTTGATAAATTATATTCGCAACGACAGTTACACACCCTTGAAGATCTCACTGGTTAGTAAAATATTTATATTGTGGACTATATGCCAAAATCATTGGATTTCTTTCTAATTGGAGAATAAATGACTGTAGCGCATTCAAATTGGTGTGAATTGTCTCTGAGAAGATTAGGCCACGCGCAAGTTTTCTGTCATGTTGGAGATGCTTGTTTAATACAAACACCTTCTGGAATGGCACCCCCTTTAATCACGGGTACGCTTAATATATATATAGATATATACAATTATTCATTAGCTTATCATTTTTATTCCAGGTGTTTTTGGAGCTGCAGATTTTCTTCATTCCCTGTTAGGCGAAGCAACCGATCATATCTCTGAAGCTAGTGTCAGTGATTTGAATAAAGCTATTACCTCAGTAAGTTGTCTTCATTTTATTTGACCGGGTTTAGCCATTTTCAACATAACACCCTTCTACCTTGGCTTTAGGCTCGCAGCGGTACTGGGTCTGATCCAGCTGGCGACGCTCTTCGTGATTTGCTATTTCAAATACCGACTGGCGGCGGCAATTCTCTCTCCAGAGAAATGGACGGCTTGTCTGAAATTCGAAGTAGGGCAGCTCCTGGAAGCGGATTTGACCCCGCCCAAATGAGTCCTCAAGACCTCCATGCTACATTATGGAAGGTATTAAAATTTCGAGACAACGTTTGTGAGTTTTTTTTTCTTTGGGTATATGCCAAAAAGTTTTTTTTTCTCCTTTACTTTTCATGATAATCCAGAAAATAATATTGTATATCTTCTTATTGGAAAGGCAAATCCATTGAAAACACGATTGAAAAGATTCCTGGCCTAAGTGCGCTCACTGAAAAAATTGGCACGGCAGTCAACAAAGTGATGTTTTATATTAATTTGTTTGACATGAAAAGATGTTGATGTGGTTTTTCTCACTATCACAGTTTGTTTTCACCACATTGGAGCCGTTTGAGTTTTTTTCTTTCTTTCCTTGGTCTATAGGATACTAATCTGTTTTTTTATTTTATTTATTTTATTTTTTGTTATGCCCAGTTATTTGAAACCTATAATGCAATCGGCCACAGGGACATTGCAGACAGGATCAGCTGCTGTAATCAATGTGAGATATCTGAATTGTTACAATTTGGCAGTATTATTTCATGGGTCTGATAATCGTTATGTAGAATCAAGACCAATATGAAGTATTTAACAATCCTCACGCAGATGATCCTACTCACTCTTTGTTGAGTAAGGATCACTTTGGTCTGGTATAGTTTTTCAATCTTTTATTGTCACTGGCTACTTCAATTAAAATACAATTGTCTCATATTCAGATTCTGAATGAGCCAGCCGGGCAATTAGCCAAAATTATCGTAAAGCATGCCGTTAAAGGCGTTGTGGAAGCATGGGATTCAACATCCGTCGATCCTCAACGAACTGTAGCCAAAATCTTGGAAGCCTTTCGTGAGCTTGATACAAGACAGCTACCCATGAATCTTGTGAATTAAAGGATTTCTTCTAACCCAATTATCAGATCACCCTTACTACGTTGACGGTCGTTCAGATGTTCAACGAGAAATGGGAGAATGTAAATTATTTACATCAAGTTAATGTTTTATTATTTTGCACCTATCAACTAAATTATCTCTTGTAGACATGCGTGATTGGATCGGAAAAATGCCAGACTCTGATCGTCGCTACGTGCTAAATGCTCTCACAAAAGAAAGCGTACGTGCTGGTAAAAACAAACGCAAAGGTCATGTCGATAATCCTCATGGTCAGCAGCAAGGCTGCTGTGGAGGACATGGGTCGTCTTTTGTACAGGGCTTTCTTGTAAGAGATTCGGGATTAGGATATCTCATTTTCTACCAAAAGTTACTAATCTGACATTAAATTGTTCGTGATGCAGCCTAAGCCTCCGCAATTGACCAGCCATATTCCAGGTATGTTTTATATGCATGATTCATTAGTAATCTTAGTCACTTCTATCATTCTTTCATTAGGTTTGAGTCAGTTGCAAACATTAGCGCATCGTGAAATGGATGGACCTACTGCTCAGCAACCTTATGGAAATCCTGCGGGGGGGACCGCTCCTGTAGCTGTGCCCGGCTTAGGAGGAATGGTAATGCCTTCAGTCAATTCAACATACTCCGCTTCCCATGATAGTTTTGGAACGTCTTCTTATCATCAACCTCACCCGGCTTCGCAAACGTACTCTTCTCAACATGGGCATCATTCTCAGGCGTCCATTCCTCAACCTGAGTATAGTAATCAGTTCAACATGCCTCATAACTCCCACTCAAGTGCTCAATTTCCTAATCCTGTAAGAAATGATTCGACTAATTCATATTATGATGGCCCACCTCCGATTCGACACGACTCATTTCCAGCGCCTTTTAACCATGGAGTTGCTGAGCCACATCCGATTGAGAGTAGATATTCAGGGGGATTTCCACAAGCTGGTCAACCACATCATCAAGCTCATCAACAGTATGGACAACCCCCTGGATGGGATGATCAACCTCCAGTACCTTCACCTTGGGGTGGCGCCTCTCAACCTCCACGTCAAGGTAGTTATCATCAAAACAACCAAGGAGAACATCATTCATATTATCCCAGTGGTGGATACTGATCAATTAATAAAATTGAACGTATAAAAGACTTCTTTTTCCTGGATTATTAGTTAGTTTTCAATTGAACAAGTTTCTTTGATTTGGTTTTTTGAGGAGTTCAATAGTGGAATATTAAGTTTCCGTTTTTAACATTTTGTATATATATTGTTCAATTTGAATGCTATGTTGTCATGTTTCAATTTTGGGTGTTGGAGTTTTCCTCCCCATCCCCTTCATTTCCCTCTCTTGCTCTTCCACTTTATCTTGCCTCCTAAAGCAGGAGACACTACGTAATATAGGGGGTAGACTTGCTAGCAAGTCCTCAACCTGAACTCAGATGGAACTCAGACTGAACTGATAGTGAACCCATACTGAACTCTACTTGAACACCCACCTAAAACTGTTTTGCTGAGTGTTGTTCATCCCTGATTGTATGGTTCCATTATCAATAGCCCAATGTGTGTTCAATCTATGGTGAGTTTGGGTCCAAGGTTGCGGACTTGCTAGCAAGTCTGCCCCCCATATTGTGTGGTGAGAGTGCTAGGTAAATGAGAAAAGGATCACCACCAAAAAACACCTGGCACCTGCTAGAAGGTGCCATTCCCTCAGTTAATTTTTGATTCAAGAATAACTCAGATTTGATGCCACGTGAGCTGGCATGCTTCTTTTAAGGGGGAGAAGGGGGTGGGGGGGGGGGGGGGGGGGGAGGGAGACAAGTATTTAAGAAATTTATTTTGATTTTAAAGATTTCTTTTTGGGAAATAAAAGTGACACCAGTCAAAAAACAAGCACACCCCTCTCACAGGGGGGAGGAGGGGTTATGGGGGGGAGGGGGAACCACAGTGGACTAGTAGATATCTAGTTACTTTTTATTTTTATATGTTAAATTTTTTTTTTATTTTTTTTTTTTTTATTTTTTTTATTTTTTTTTGGTCATCCAATCAAATCAAGTCTTGTTGTCAATTCTTGTATGAAGTGAGGAGGAGTAACTGTTGTTGACCTCGCAAACCCTTCTGCCGCACTCTTATTTTGATTCTCGCCCACACTTGTTTTGTTTCTCACCCATCACTCTTATTTTGATTCTTGCCAGCACTTGTTTTGTTTCTCACTGTCAGCCGGGCTACTAGACTTACCTGGAAAAATAATTAATTATTTTACTAAGGTGAAGCCATGCCTTTTTTAAAATACTTATTAATTAATTATTTAACAATTACTTATATATTACTTACAACCAACTAAGCTAATTATATAAAGTAGTGTAAATAATTAATTTTAGTAAGTGTCCCATACATTTTTAGTCCCTAACACCGTGCTCAATAGTGCAGTTGATTGGGAATAAAAATTAATAATAAAATTATAATAAAAAAACCTTAAAATTATTATATTACTTCATTGAGAGATTTGGAATTCCGTGAAATCAATATAATTAACTTAAATGTGTTGCAATTAATTGTGATAGTCCAAGGGAACTCATACTTTATTACCAATAAAATTGATGCCCTTGTTGATGTACCAATTAATTTATTTTTCTTATGTCATATATATACTCCTTTTATTCATCTTCTTTCTCACATTCTTAGAGTAGATGGTGTAAATTCTGTGTCTTTATTTCCCTCATATTTTGCCTATAAAAGGCCCTTACTTTTGTGCTTTTAAAATTCATTCCTTACTTACTTATTTTATTATAACTACATACAAAACTATTTATTATTACTTTAGTATTTACATTAAAGCTGTAATTCTAAACTGTTAAATAAAATAGAAATAATCCCTTTACCTCTGATTATTATTTGAGTAAAAGTTTTTAAAAAGTTAAGAGAAATATATACCAAGTTTAAATCCTTTGAAATCCAGTGTTGCCCTACTTGAAACTCCTTGAAAACTCTTCTAGACTTGAAGGACCACCCGTCACTCACCCATTGGACATGGAGGCTGGATGAATCAGAATAAGAGTTTGGACAGATTAACCCACTAACATTATGTATGGCATGACCACAAGAAGTCAAAAAAATATATAAAATTAAAAAAAATTTTAAAAAAATTAAAAAAAATTAAAAATTATAAAAATTATAATAATTATAAAAATTATAAAAATTCAAAAAAAATGATAAAAATTCAAAAAAAATTTTAAAAATTCAAAAAAAATTTAAAAAATATTTAAAAAATTTAAAAAATATTAAAAAAAAATTTACAAAAAAATTTAAAAAAAAAAAATTAAAAAAAAATAAAAAAAAATTAAAATAAAAATTTAAAAAAAATTTAAAAAAAAATTTAAAAAAAAAATTTAAAAATTTTTTTTAAAAAAAATCAAAATTAAAATAAAAAAAAATTTTTTTAAAAAAAATTTAATAAAATTTTAAAAAAAAACTAAAAAAAAATTTAAATAAAATTTAAAAAAAAATTTTTAAAATGTTTTTGAAAAATTTAAAAAAAAAAATTAGAAAAAAAATTTAAAAAAAACCTAAAAAAAATTTAAAAAATTTAAAAAAAATTTAAAAAAAAAAAAATTAAAAAATTTTAAAAAAAATTAAAAAAAAAAACCTAAAAAAAATTTATAAAATTTTTATAAAATTTTTAAAAAAAAATAAAAATTTAAAAAAAAACCTAAAAAAAATTAAAAAAAAAATTAAAAAAAAATTTTAAAAAAAATTTTAAAAAAAATTTTAAAAAAATTTTAAAAAATAAAATTTAAAAAAAATTGAAAAAAAATTAAAAATAAGATTTTAAAAAAAAATTTTAAAAAAAATTAAAAAAAACCTAAAAAATATTTTTAAAAAATTTAAAAAAATTTAAAAAAAAATTTAAAATAAAATTAAAATAAAATTAAAATAAAATAAAAATAAAATATAAATAAAATTTAAAATAAAATATAAATAAAAATTTAAGAAAAAATTAAAAAAAACCTGAAAAATATTTAGAAAAAAATTTAAAATAAAATTTAAATAAAATTTAAAATAAAATTTAAATAAAATTTAAAATAAAATTTAAATAAAATTTTTAAAAAAAATTAAAAAAAATAAAAAAAATTTTAAAAAAATTTTAAAAAAATTTTAAAAAAAATTTTAAAAATTTTTTAAAAGAAATTAAAAAAAAAATTAAACAAAAATTAAAAAAAATAATTTTAAACAAAAATTGAAAAAAAAAATGAAAATAAAATTTGAAATTTGAAAAAAAAAAAATTATAAAAAAATTTAAACAAAAATTTAATATAAATTTTAAAAAAAATTTTAAAAGAAATTAAAAAAAAATTTAAACAAAAATTAAAAAAAATAATTTAAAACAAAAATTGAAAAAAAAATTAAAATAAAATTTGAAAATTTTTTTAAAACAATTAAAAAAAATTTAAACAAAAATTTAATAAAAATTTAAAAAAAAATTAAAAAAAAATTAAATAAAAAATTAAATAAAAAATTAAATAAAATTTAAATAAAATTAAAAAAAATTTAAAAAAAAATTTAAAAAAAATATTAAAAAAATAAAATATAATATAATTTTAAAAAAAATTTAAAAAAAATTAATAAAAAATTAAAAAAACATAAAAAAAAGTTAAAAATTAAAAATTGTAAAATTTATAAAAACTTATAAAATTAAAAAAAATTTAAAAAAAAAATTATAAATTATAAAAATTTAAAAAATTTAAAAAATTTAAAATTTTTTTAAAAATTTTAAAAAAATTTTAAAAATAAAATTTAAAAAAAATTATGAAAAATTAATAAAAAAAATTAATAAAAAATTTAAAAATAATTTAAAAATAATTTTAAAAAAAATTAAATAAAATTTTAAATAAAATTAAATTTTTTTTTTTTAAAAATTAAAAAAAATTTAAAACCAAATTTTATAAAATTTAAAAAAAAAATTAAAAAAAATTAGAAAAAATTTTAAAAATATATTTAAAAAATTAAAAAAAAATAAAAATAAAAATTTATTAAAAATTTAAATAAAAATTTAAAAAAATTTTAAAAAAAATTTTAAAATTTTTTTTAAAATTTTTAAAAAAAATTTAAAAAAAATTTAAAAAAAAATTTAAAGTAAATTTAAAATAAAATTTGAAAAAAAATTAAAAAAAATTTTTTTTTTTTAAATAAAAAAAAAATTTAACAAAAAAATTTTTAAAATAATTTTAAAAAAATTAAAAAAAAAATTTCAAGAAAAAATTTTAAAAAAAATTTAAAAAATTTTAAAAAAATTTAAAATAAAATTTAAATAAAAATTTAAAAAATAATTAAAAAAAACCTAAAAAAAATTTAAAAAAAATTTTAAAAAATTTTAAAAAAAATTTTAAAAAAAATTTTAAAAAAAATTTAAAAAAAAATTTAAAAAATGAATTTAAAAAAAATTTAAAAAAAAATTTAAAAAAAATTTAAAAGAAAATTTAAATAAAATTTAAAAAAAATAAAATAAAATAAAATTTTAAAAACATTTTAAAAAAAATTATGAAAAAAAAATTTAAAAAAAATTAAAAATACATTAAAGAAAATTAAAAATTAAAAATTGTAAAATTTATAAAAATTTTAAAAATTTATAAAATTAAAATAAAAAAATTATAAATTGTAAAATTTTTAAAAATTTTAAAAATTTAAAATATTTGTTTAAAATTTTTAAAAAAAATTTAAAAAAAATTATAAAAAATTAAAAAAAAAAATTAATAAAAATTTTAAAAAATTTTAAAAAAAGTTTTTAAAAAAATTAAAAAAAAAAATTAAATAAAATTTTAAATAAAATTAAAAAATTTTTTTTTTATAAATTTTAAATGTTTTTAAAAAAAATTTTAAAAATTTAAAAAAAATTAGAAAAAATTTTAAAAAGATTTTTAAAAAAATTCTAAAAAAAAATAAAAATAAAAATTTATTTAAAATTTAAAAAAAATTTAATATTTTTTTTAAAAAAAATTAAAAAAAAATTTGAAAAAAAATTTAAAAAAATTTAATAAAAATTTAAATAAAATTTTTAAAAAATTTAAATAAAAATTTAAAAAAATTTAACAAAAAATATAAAAAATATACAAAATTTAAAAAAAATTTAAAAAAAATATAAAAAAAATATAAAAAAAATATAAAAAAAATTTTAAAAAATTTTAAAAAAAATTTTAATAAAAATTTAAAAATAAATTTAAAAAATGTTAAAAAAAATTTAAAAACATTCAAAAAATTAAAAATAAAAAATTTATAAAAATTTTAAAATTTAAAAAAATTTAAATTAAAATTTATAAAAAAATGAAAAAAAATAAAAAAAATTTTAAAATAATTTAAAAAAAAAATTTAAATAAAATTTTAATAAAAATTTAAAAATAAATTTAAAAAAATTGAAAAAAAAATTTAAAAAAACATTCAAAAAATTAAAAATTAAAAATTTATAAAATTTATAAAATTAAAAAAAAATTTATATAAAAATTTAAAAAAAGATTTAAAAAAAATTAAAATTAAAATTAAAATTAAAATTTAAAAAAACCTAAAAAAATTTTAAAAAAACATTCAAAAAATTAAAACTAAAAAATTTGAATAAATTATAAAATTTTAAAAATTTTTAAAAAAAATTTAAAAAAAAATTAAACATATATTTAAAATAATTTAAAAAATAAAATTAAACAAAAATTTATTAAAAATTATTTTTTTTTTTAAAAAAAAAGTTAAAAAAAAATTAAAAAAAATTAATTTTTTTTTTTTTAAAAATTAATTAAAAAAATTAAAAAAAAAAAAATTATAAAAAAATTTTAAAAAAAATTAAAAAAAAAATTAAAATAAAATTAAAATAAAATTCATAAAAAATTTAAATAAAAATTTAAAAAAAATTAATAAAAATTTTAAAAAAATTAAAAAATCCTAAAAAAAAAATTAAAAAAACTAAAAAAAATTTTAAAATTTTTTTTTTTAAATTTAAAAAAATTAAATTTTTTTTTTTTTTTTAAATTATAAAAAAAATTATATAAAAAAATTTATAAAAAAATTTAAAATAATTTAAGATAAAATTTATAAAAAATTTAAATTTAAATTTAAAAAAATTAATAAAAAATTAATTAAAAATTTAAAAAAAATGAAAAAACCCTAAAAAAAATTTAAATAAATTAAAAAAAAAATTTATTGAAAATTGAAAAAATTAAAAAAAAAATAATAAAAAAATAATAATAAAAGTTTAAAAAAAAATTAAAAAAAATTAAAAAACAATAAATTTAAAAAAATTTAAAAAAAATTTAAAAAAAATTAAAAAACCTTAAAAAGTTTTTTAAAAAATTTAAAACAAAATTTAAAAAAGTTTAAAAAAATTTTTAAAAAAATTTAATAAAATTTAAAAAATTTAAAAAAAATTTAAAAAATTTGAAAAATTTAAAATATAATAAATTAAAAAATATAAATAAATTTGAAAATTAGAATTGATAATTTACAGAATTTTTATAAATTACCAGATGAAGAAATTTTTTCTATGTTAATTTCTTTATTTTCCAATGTAGCCTTGATGTGGTATGAATCTGTTTTTTAGATAATAATCACTATACAGGGAATGAGTGGTAAACATTAATTGAGAATCAATTTGGTGGTACAAAATTTAGGTTGGAACAACAGAGATTATATGAGAATGCTAAATATACATCCTCCCCTTTTGAAAAACCTATTATTTTCCTTATAAAAATAACCAAAATTCTTAGAGCTATAGATCCAACAATGGATTATGATATTTAGAGAGGCAAAATTCTCTCAAGATTACCAAATTCTCACCAACATTTTTATTTTAGCTAGAACTGAAAATGTAGGAGAACATTCTTCTTTCATTAATATCTGTAATGAAGTACTACCCAACCATAGATATGAACCAAAGAATTATCTCTTAAAATATTTAAATTATCAGAACAAAAAATCACTAAAACTCCCAGAAAAACCTGGAAATTCCTCTGTCCCAGTTGCACAAATAAAATATTGAATAAATACTTATTTTAAATGTAACAAATTATGACAGAAAGACATGTTTGTGAAAAGAAAATTCATCTTGTTGAACAAACTGAGGAAACTAAGAATACTGCAGTTAACCTTAATGATTCCTCTAGTGAATGTGATAGTAATATATATCTCTTATGACAATGATTCTTTAAATGAAGTTCTAATTTTGAAACAAGATGTCTAATATTTACAAAATTTATTGGAAGTTTTTACCTTGGATTTATCTTCAGTAGAAGATGCTGAAATTATAAAAGATATTACTGAAATTTCCATATTAATATCCCCCTTGAGAGCACCAGTTATCATAAATTATAAAAATGTTGATTTTGTGCTTGACACTGGTTCTGGAGGAAGTGTAGTGTCCAAAAAAGCACTGGCTTCAGTGGATAAAGATTATCATAGTAAATTGTTACCTATGACATCTGAAAAATGTAGAGATTATGGTTCTGTTTTATGTCCCATTGGTAAGTACAAAACCACTATATTCTTTAAGTATAATTGTGGCTTTGTCAGAGCTGTTTGTGATTTCATTTTGATGAAAACTGATAACTTAAGCAATTGGTTTATTATGGGAAATGACATTTTAACCATGTTTGGTATCAAATTGGATCCAGAAAACAATTGTTTCACATTGAAAATTAAAGGAAAAAGGAAATTAAAAATTTCTTCCTCTAAAAATCCTTCTGAACATCTGTTAAAATCTTGTATTTCATTTATTCAATGTAAGGGTAGATCAACAGAAGAGATGGATAATTTATTGTCTGAAATAAAAACTGCTTCATTTGGTGATCAGCTAACTGGTGATCAGAAAGGGTCTATAATTGCCTTGATTAAAAATTTTCCTATGGCTTTTGCTCACGGATCTCATGAAGTAGGAGTTATTAAGGATGAAATGAAAATGTCTTTATCCTTTAAATTGAGTGATATTCCTCATAGTCTTAAGAAAAAACCATATCCTTCTTCTCCCACAAAGAGAAAAGATATTCAGGATAATATTTCTACCCTCTTAAAAATGAATATTATTGAGAAGGTTGATGTTACCCCAAAAATATTGTGTCATTTCCCCAGTATTAATCTCTTACGAAAAAGAAAAAGCTATATTATGTGGGGATTATAGAGAATTGAATACTTATACAGTAGATGATATTTATCCTTTACTCAGAATAAACTCAATACATGCTACCTTACAAGGTGCAAAATTTATTAGTTGTTTATATTGTAATAAAGGCTATCATCAAATACCTGTTGAAAAGAAGTCACAAAATTTTTTGCTTATATCAAATCCCATGGGAATAAATGAGTATTATAGAATTCCATTTGGCTCTAAAAATGGCCCTTCAGTTTTTCAAAAAGTGATGGATAATACTATTCATCATGAAATAATTGAAGGATGGTTAATGGTCTATATTGATGACATCATAGTTTTTTCTAAAACTTTTGATGAGAAAATAAATAACTTGAATAGAGTCTTCCAAAAGATGGATGAAATTAACCTTGAAAAAGTTTAAATTTGGTTTTCAATCTTTGAAAGCCCTGGGCCATATTTTGTTAGGTTTAGATATCTGTGTAGACAAAAAAATGTTGCTGAAATTAAAAATGTGAAAGTACCAACCTCTTTTAGAGAAATTCAAAGTTTTTTGGGAATGTGTGGCTATTATAGACAATGTATATAAAATTATTAAGCCATAGCTTTACCTCTTAAAAAATTAACCAGAAAAGATGTAGCTTTCATCTAGAAGGATGACACACAGTGTCGGCTGGTTGTCTAGAAAGAAGTAGAAGAAGAAGAAGAAGAAGAAGAAAAAGGAGAAGGAAAAGAGGAAGAAGACAAAAAATAAAAGGGAATAACTAAGGATGAAAAATGGTTAACTAAGGGACTTGATGTGGGTGTAATATTACATTAATTTTTTGTAAGTATTTTATTTCTCTGCTTAACAACACAATTAGATAATACTAAAATAAATATCTTAATGCAAAATTATAACTATATAGTACTTTTAATTCTTATAGAGGTAGTTACTGTAATAAAATTATTAAGTATAATATAAGTTTTATTTATTTATTTAAAAATAAAGTGTAATGTATTAATGATAAAACAAGAGTAATAATAAAGTGAAACAAGTAAATAAAAGAAAATAAGTTAAACCTGGATATTGAGAGAAAAATATGAAACAAGTAATTAAATCCATGAGTAAGAAACTAATTTTCCCATCCTATATTCCCAAACCAGTTAATTAAAATAGTCACCACACAATATGGGGGGCGGACTTGCTAGCGAGTCCGCAACCTTGGACCCAAAATCACCACAGATTGAACACACATTGAGCTATTGATAAAGGAACCATAAAATCAGGGATGAACACCACTCAGCAGAACAGTTTTAGGTGGGTGTTCAAGTAGAGTTCAGTATGGTTTCAGTATGGGTTCAGTATGAGTTCAGTCTGAGTTCCATCTGAGTTCAGGTTGAGGACTTGCTAGCAATTCCACCCCCTATATTGCGTAGTGAGTGAGTAACTAAACAAATTTGTAACATGAGAAACTGTGAGTAATTATCTAAAACATGTATCAAAATGAGTTTTAAGTGTTTTTAATTGAACCAATAAAGTCATGTCATTTTAACACAAAAATATATGTAATTAATTCAATTCTAGTATAAAATAGAAATATGTAATTTTTTTTAACTATTTCATTAGAGCAATAACTAACTTGAGTGAAAAAAAGTAACTAATTTAATGAATTACTAATTGAAGATAAGAATTTTAATATGTTTTATTAAGTAAGTGTTTTAAATTATTTAATAACTTTTCTGAAACAATTAAGGGTCAAAAAAGAACCCAATATTTATGGATTATAACATATGAAAAGTTTTATTTAATATATAAATTTAATTAATTTAGTTTTAATTACAATAGAAGTTAATTTTACAGTTGTAGTTATAATATATGTTTATAATTAATTCATTATTAATTTATTAAATAAAATGTGCCATGATTTATAGAATAGAATATATATTATGTTTTATGTAAGTTTATAAATAATTTATTTAATAATAAAATTAATATAATACTTATTTTACTTATTTTTAATAAAATATTTATATAATTTTATTATGAAATAAAATATTTTTTTAAATACATAAATTTATTCCCTCTTATGGTTCCAATAAAGTATTATAACATTTTACTGGGCTCCTGAGACAGCCTGGCTGACACACAGAAAGAATTTAATACATTGAAAAAAATTTTAATGTCTGCACCAGTTCTGGCTCTCCCAGATTTCAATAAACCTTTTTTACTCTACACAGATGTAAGTTTTAATTGACTAGGAGCTGCTCTTCACCAAAAAAAATATTAATGATAAAATTCAGAAGTAGTTATTTTTTATATTTCAAGAACCTTAAGGAATAGTGAATTGAAATATGGTTCCACTCCATTAGAGTGTTTTGCAGTTTTATTGGCTTTGGAGAAGCTTCATTATTATTTAGATGACCAAAAATTTGAATTGGTTACTGATTGTAGTGCATTGAAATCCCTCTTAAACCTAAAAACACCAAATAGACATATGTTTATGTGGAAAAAAGCTGTCCATGATTACAAGGGTAGAATGAAAACTATTCACAGGGCTGGAGCTAATCATTCCAATGTGGATATGCTGTCTAGACTACCTCTGCCAAATGATGACTCCAATCCAACTTATGTACCTGAATATGATACAATTCATATACAGGATATATATGTTGTTGATATAGAAGAAGAGTTATTGAAATCGAATCTGAATTCATATGAAAAATATTATGATTTAAATAAATTAGGTACAATATTAACTGATTCAAAGAATGCTTCAATCCAAGCATTAATAAAAAATCTCCCTCCAAAGTACCAAAATTCTTTGAGTAAAGAAAATTTTCAATTGATGATGGTTATATCCATTACATGAGAAAACTTACCAATGTCATTGTAATTCCTCCTTCCATGAAAGAAACCATCTTAAAACTTGGTAATTATGACATATTAGCAGGTTGTTTGATCTAGAAAAGACCATGGTCAGAATAAAAAATACTGCATGGTGGGCCAATATGTCTGAAGACGCAAAATTGTATTTTGAATCTTGTGATTCTTGCCAAAAATCTAAATAATTGACAGGTAAAAGACACCACGCAATATTTGGGGGGGACTTGCTAGCAAGTCCTCAACTTGAATTCAGATGGAATTCAGACTGAACTCAGACTGAACTCAGACTGAACTTTACTTTGAACTCATCTTGGGCTCTTAACCAAACATGGATGAGTCTGTGCTTGAGTAATAGTGAAAGTTTAATAAATAATTTATAGAAATAATAACAAGGGAAGATTAATAATCTGATCCATTCACAGAATTTTTTTCACAAAACTCATTTTCATTTTCATTTTGAATTTCACCTGATCACTTAAAAGACTGAAAATTATACTATTTATTTCAAAAACATCACTTTTAACCTCTCTAATTATTTTATTCTATTTTTTTGAAAAAATATAAAATAATATCAGTGGTTCTCTTTAATGATAACTCCTTTTAACCAAGAATTTGAAGCTTTTATTTTTTAATTTAAACCATATTACCTGATATTTTTTTTTTGTATTTTTATTATTTCTTATTATGCAATATAATTATTTTAAACTCAATGGAATTATTTAATAAAAATATTGAACCATAAAAATTCTCAAGTTTCTATTCTAGAATACTGTGAAAAGACTCATAATTAAGAAAAATAAAAGATAGAAATATGTTTTCATAATTTCTGTTTCAATGAAGTTCTCTAATATCTTCTTTACACTTAGCACTAATAATTGATAAATTGTTTAATTATATGTCTAGAAAGAAGTATAATTCTTATACAAGTGAATTTTAATCCAGTTTTTTCCATTTTTGTATGCAAGAAGATGATTAAAATTAAAAGGAAATATCTTTTTGCTCTTTTTTTTTCTATCGAATATTCAACTACTAAGAATTTTCACAATATTAATTTATTCAATGTAATACACATATGATTTTCTGGAACTCTTCATGATGTATTTCATCAAAATTCAATGTAAATATGGTTATTTGGTAGAGTAATCTCATGAGTTGAAATAATTAATCACTACTTAGTAAATTTTTCATATGAAAGACTGAAATTCAAGCTAGATGTAAAAATTTAAAGATAATTAAAACAAAGTAGTATAAATTTATTTAAACTTTAATTTTAGTACTTGATTTTGCTTCAATGCTGTATTGTGGGATAATTTCAGTGTCAACCTGGGAATAAGCACCATATAATTTGAAAAGTGATCTCATGTTAAAAAATGTGCTTCAGGTAGATATTTTGATTGTATTATTGTTCAAGAACTGAATTAAATAGGTAAAAGTGGTAATTTTTCATAATTCTATCAGTTTCAAATTAAAAAACTATTATATGATATTCATTTTGTAAAAAAGACACAATAGGTAATTTAGATTATACCCATGTAGAAAAGCAGCTGTAAAGGCAATCATCTTTTAATTAAAAATAATATTATTCCATGTTTTAAATGAAAAGAAAAAATATTTCAATTCTATGGTTTTGAAAAATAAATTAAATGAAACATTTCAGGTACGCTTTTTTAGTCATTAGAATCAAAGTTTTGATAGGAGTAATTCACAACTGAACACTTACACGCAATTGTAAAATTATATGTATGGGTTCAAGATTTATCAATGATTTATTGGAATTATGATATTTATGCTGATTGGTAGATCTTATATGATGTTTCTATTCAGTTTCTAAGTGTATGAAAAACAATCCCTTTGATATTTTATTTAAACAGAAGAATTTAAAAATTTTCTTGAAATTGGCCTTATCACAAAGCAATACTGGAATGGTTATATTGTTATAAAAATTAATTTAAATAGCAATATTTCAAATCTTCATAACAGATTTTAAACTAAACATAAATATTAAAATTTGACTTTTTATAAAAATATATATTGATTTAAAAGATATTTACTTATTTTTTTTTTTACAAAATGACCAATTTTATCCTGTGAGGCTTCCATTCAACTTAAATGTGTAAGTCTAAAAAATTAATATGATGCTCTGAATACTCTATATAATGTGTACCTAAGGCAAAAATAATGTTTTTTTGAAGTACTTTAAATCTAAGCAGAAGAGCTGATATCTTTTTTATGTAATATAGTTGTATAAAATTGATTTTTAGGTAGTTTTGTAATACGTAATATGGAAAGAAATCATATCATAATAATATATAATCAACTTAAAACTTTTTTTAATATAATATTATCTAAAAATAATTCTTAATATGTACTTATTTTTAGAACTTCAAAGTGTTTAATAAAAATATTTTGATATAAAAATATAATTATTTTTATATTTAAAAGTAATTAATAAAACTTCTAAAAAAGTATAAATTTTTTCATGGCTTAAATTATTATGAACCACACTTGGAAACAAGATTGCATTGAGAGTTCAATCTAAGTTCCACCAAAAACATGATAAATAATTTTTTTGAAAATGTATATAGTCATTGAAATGAAAAAAAATTAGTAAAAGAAAGGACTCAGATATTTTATTCTGTTACTGAATAGATTATCATAAATATATTGAGGTAGATAACTTATTGAAGTTTTTTAAATTTGCAGTTATTACAGTCAATTATCCAGTTATATATAGCAATCACAAAACAAGAAATAAGCCTAAATGGTTATATATGTGGATAAATCTTTTCCTCAAACTTTACCCTAATTATTTAATTTAATTCAAAGCTATTTTTAATCTAACCAACATATTTTACTATTACATTTAAAAATAAATACAATAAACTCAAAAAATACATAAGTTCAATAGTTTAAAATTTCTTTAAATGTTTTATTCTAGTTTTTAACTTTTTGCTACAATTTTCCTATTATATTATTTATTTATATCATGTATAGTTATCAAAAGAATTCTGTGAATTATTGTGTAAAAAAGCAAAATAGTATTTCATTATCAATTATTTTACTATATTACTTTCTTAGTCTTAAAGTGCATTGTAAATCAAAAATATAAAATAAAGACGTATAAACTATAGGTTTAAGTTAAAAAATATCAATAAAAAATAATTATCAATCATTTTCCATATCGGCAGAATAGAGCTGTAGATTGAGGGGGTGGACTCTGATGTTCGCCCGAAGAACAAAGTTCACACTCCATTTTTCACTACCTCAATGGACAACCTCTCAATCTCTCCACACAAATTTTTCTGCTTTTTCATTTCTGTTAATTCTATTACCACTCACCACCCTTTTATTGCCCTCCTGATACATTTGCTACACCCTTTAAGCTTCAAAATCTATGTTTAAGCCCTCCTCACTACTCCCCTCCACTCTATTTTCACTTTTAACACAACTACACCCCTTTTGCAACCTCTCGCTCACCTCCCATTCCCCTCACTTACCCCACTCACCTCCATTAGCCCTCACCAGCCTTTCTCTCACATTCTAAAACTATTACTCACCTCCCCAGTTTATTGTCCACATCCCCCAGCTCTCGCTTACCTCCCCTAGCCCTTTCTCACCTTCCCAATCTTTCCAGCCCTTCACTCACCTCTTCCAGCCTCCCCCAGTCCCTTACTTTGGCTGGAGATGTGAGCGAGGTGCTGTAAAGACTAAGGAAGGCTGGGAGAAGTGAGTGAGAGGCTTTTATTACCTCCCACAGACTTTCAAAGCCCCTTGCTCACCTCCCTCAGCTTCCCAAGTCCCTTAATTTGGCTGGAGATGTGAACGAGGTGCTGTAAAGACTAAGTAGGGCTGTGAGTAGTAGGTGAGAGGCTTTTATCAACTCTCCTAGCCCTTTAAGGACCCTTGCTCACCTTTTCCAGCCTTCCCGAAGTGGGTTAGGGGATTTTATAACCTCTCCCAGCCCTGTAAAGCCCCTCTCTCACCTTCCCCAGCCTTCCCCAGTTCCTTTATTTTTCTGGGGGAGGTGAGCGATGAGATTGAAGAGGTGAAAAAAGTGTTGGGGAGGCATGCAAGGGCTTGGGAAGTAGCCAACTTTTTATAAACTTGAGAATAATTAATATGTATAAATTAGAAATAACAAGGAATAAAATTTTGAGGAATTATAACCCATTCCAAGTGGTAAATAATGTAACTAAATACATATTTCAGAATTTGAGTTGCTTGTGTTTACTAAAAAAATGTGGCCAATCGTTGAAAAAGGAAGATTTTTGTAGGGAAGAAACATGAAAAATGAAAAAAATACAAAGTAAAATAAAACTAAATAATGACAGTGGGCTGGGAAAGGTGAGTGAGGGTCTGGGGGAGGTGTGAGAAATGAAGAGAAGAGAAGGGAGAGGGGGGGAAGGAGAGGAGAGTTGTTTTCTCACTGTGAAGGAAAGGAATAGGGAAAATGGGTAAGTAGATGGCAAGTTTAGAAATGAGATAAGGGGGTAGGATAGGAAGTCAGATTGAAGATAAGGGAGAATTAGGGGAGGGAGGCATCAGATGGAAGTCCCACTTGTAATTCTACCAGGAATCAATTCAGGAAGCAAAAAAAAGCACTAGACATCTAGTGCACACTTTTTTCCTGCTGTGAATATTTTTTGAACTATTAATCAACTGTGGTTCAATGAAGGTTCAAATCAGTTTCAAGGTGTTTTCAAAGTAAATTCAATATTTCTTCATGATTGTTTCATCACCACCTCAATGTGTGCTGAAAAAGATATGAATTAGGGTTCAAGGTTGCGGACTTGCTAGCAAGTCCGCCCCCCATATTGCGTGGTGAGAGAAGTATTATTAAAAAGTATTGAAGCACCTGATGCTCCATGGCTAATCATTAATATGGACTTTGTCACTGGTCTTCCTGTAGCAGGTAAAGACAGTTATAGCTCTTTTTGGGTAATAGTGGATAGATTCACCAAAATTTTCAAATTTATTCCCACCCATAAAGATGTATCCACCAAAAATTAGCTTTTTTTTGGTGTTTATATATGTTTAATATTGTTGGATTTCCAAAAGACATTATCTCTGACAGAGACCCAAAATTTACATCTGAATTTTGGATGTTTTTGGTGGATATATGTGGCTGTAACTTGAAATTATCTACTGTTCACCATCCCCAAACTTATAGTCTAGTTGAAAGAATGATTCAAACTCTCAAAGATATGATTAGAAGGTATTGTGTCTTTGGATTAGAATATAAAGACAATGAAAGAATACTCATGACTGGGTCACTCTATTTCCAGGTCTTGAATTTTCTTATAATAGCACTATACACTCCATCACTGAAAGAAAGCCTTTTGAGCTCTGGCTAGGTTATGTCCCAAAAACTCCTGCTCATATTCTCAAAAATAAACTACCAATGTTGGAACTCCATCCTAGTGTAAAATCTTTTATGAAAATGCACAACTATGCAGAAAACAAGCTCAAAGTTGTATTGATAAGGAATTTGAATATGAGAAGAAAAGATGGGATAAATCCCATAAAGAATACACATTTAAAAAGGCTGATGAAGTACTGATATCTAAATTTCACTTCAATTTTCAGTGAAATAACAGATTAAAAGATCCTTTTGTGGGACAATTTGTTGTTAAAAGAATTTTTGGTGATAATGCAGTAGAAGTAGTATTGTAATATCCATATGATAGAAAACATCCTGTTTTCCCCATTCCCCTCATTAAACCTTATACTTCCAACAGTGACTTATCTCCTAAAAGAAAAGTAAGACCTAAGAAAAACTCTCAAGAAGTCACAGAAACTGCAGAAATTAATAAAATTTTCAATGATAAAATTATCACTTCTGAAAATGGTACTGAATATTTATTGAGATATAAAAATAAATCATCTGAGAATTGTGCATGGATACCTGGAAAATAAATTTTTAATGTTTCTACTCTTTTAAAAATTATAAAAAAAATGCTTAGCATTTTTTTTATTGTTTTTTTTGAGTGAGGGAGTGTCAGCCAGGCTATACTAAGAGTGCAGTTAATCTTATGTTAAATTACTTGAACCTAAATAGTAAAAAAAATGTATTTAAACTATATATACAAGTCAAATATTATATTAAATAAAATTATATAACAATATTTTTAATATAAATAAAATAAGTGTTATATTAATTTGATTATAATATAAATTTTATACACATTTAAATAATTATAAAAATATATTATTCTATACAAGATTGGCACATGATTATGTATTTAATAATTATAAATTGATAATTAATTAATTACCAGCTCACAGTATAATTATGAGTCATAAATTCAACTTGTAATGTAGTTAATTAATTGCTTAATTATATATATTAAATCATAAAAATGATACCTTACAACCAATATTTATTGGGAATTCTTTTTACTCACAGTTGGGTCAACAAATAGATTAAACAAGTAAACACTTTATTTAAATATAAATATTTTATTTTAATAACTTATTAATTTTATTATAATACTTACTTGCTTAATTTCAATAACTATTATACTAGTAAAATTAGTTTAACTTACTTAATAGATAGTGTTTTATACTATATTAACTAAGTAGATTAAATTTGTATGTCAGAAATATTATAATTTTTTATATTTCACTAGACCTTATTTTTAATAAAATACCCAATAGTGTAACATGTTTTGATATTACTATAGTTACAAATTCCCTTTTTTATATCAAATTAGTATCCTATATAATATATTACACTGTTACCGGGTTCAAGGGGTGGATAAAGTAGGGGGTATCAAAGTTAGAAATTATTAATTATTCAAAATTTATTTCACAAAACAAAAAGAAAGCTATAAAGTTGACATTAGTTCTCAGTAAAAAAGTGTTTTTTAGGTACAATATGGCATATTTTAAAAAATAATAATGGTTGATTTGGTAGAAAAAAGAGGTATTTTGAAATTGAAGATTTTCAACATTGATACCCCCTAATGAGTTTTTTATTTCTGTTTTAGTAACTAGTTACATGGCAACCATATTTACTTTGTTACACTTAAACTTTCATTTTTTTCCCTTCTTTTACTCTGTATATACATTTAGTGACATTTCAGAGAGCCTCATTGGCCTATTTAAAGGCTTTGGTTTCTCATCTTGTAGTCTTCATTACTTACATTACCTTACATTATACAAATAATATTTTTGTTACAAATATAAGTATTTTTCAATCAATTTTATTACAGTGTTTAAAATACAGAAATTGAGAAATATAAATTTATAAAAGGTTGCTTTTTTAGAGCATTTTAACTGTTCTATTTTGTTTTTTTATAGTAGAGAGAATTAAAATTACTAACTTTGTTTAAATATAACCTTTATTTCCAATAGTTGTGTTTTAAACCTTATTTTCCCTATTAGTTTTGTTGTATTACTTTTAATTCTTCTCATTTACCTTTTATTTCTTCTTTTCTTCTTCTAGACAACCCACCAACAGAGACTAAGTATGGTAAATTAAGTATATTTTAAAGTTTTGTTTTTATTTCTTAAATTTATAATTAAATAAGTCTTAAAGATAATGATAAATTTTAAGTAATGGGTGATTGGGCCTTGCTGCTGTATAAATGTAACCAATAAAAATTAACTCTTTGGATGGGCTCACAATAAAATTCCATGTTAAATGTACTCTTTGACTTTAGTAACATCAGAACTAATTTGCAGATAGTATTCTGAATGCCATTACTTTTACTTTTATTTTTATCTTTTTTGAGTGGTTTACTTATAAATTTATGAAATTAAAATTAAAATTTGGTAATCCTGACACTCTCCTATCGTAGATTTCAATGGAGGGTAATGTTATTTTTTATATCTTTATGAAAAATATTAAAGATGAATTGGTTGGAATTTTTTTTTAAATTCATATACATGTAAAAATAAAAAGATAAAGAGTTTTTAAAAAATATCAAAATAAAAAGATAAACAGATTTTAAAAAAAATACTTAATCACACCTATTAAATTTCATTTCTTTTTGAATATGTAAAGGAATCCTCATTTTACTCAGTGAAGCAAATAAAACTTTAAAAATTACAATTGAATGCTCAATCTTCACTCAAGAGTTGGCAATATGAGTGTTGAATTGTGATTTTTCACTATTCTCATAACCGGCCCCACAAAGGGCTACAATCACATAGATATCACTAATGTAAGCAGAGTTGGAAAGAAGATATTGATTTTCATCAAAGTAATTTGTTATTCTCCAGTTTTTGAGAAATTATCATTTTTGAAATACTAGAGAGTCATGAAATGCACCAAGAAAGCCATCAAAAAAAGCAATAAACTTCATATTTATATCAAAAACCAATTGGAGAGTATAGAATACCTAAAAAAAGCCAAAGTAAGATAGTATTAGTAATAGATTTAAAAAAATGTAAGATATAGGTAAGAACTGACCTCTTTTTAGAATCAAAGTCATTATTTTTATCCTTTTCATTCTTTTGGCTCAAAAGGATGGGTTTTCCATTAACAAAACCAACACAACCAGAAAATCCTTCATTTTGCATGACATGGGAGTTTTCTAGTCTAACCTGCTTAGTGGGCTATGTCAGAAATTTGAATTTATGGCTATGATGGTTTGCTTGGTGTATAGATCTACCTCTACATGACTTAAATTGAAGAGGTTCTCAAGACAAGTTATGGAAGCACCATTCCCATTTAAGAAAAATTGGCAAAGTTCCACAGAAATTTTTATTACACAATCTTTCTCTGAGAAATGAGAGTTTTTGTGAAAAATGGAATGATCATGGATCAAATTATGTATCCATTTAAGCCCTTGATAAGTAGTTCAAAACATTTGTCAAAATCTAGGTTCAGGAATTTTAGAAAGTTTTTGAAGTTGATATTGTGGTTTATAGTGAATAGAAGGTGTTTGGAAAGTAAGGTAGCAGTTCTCTAACAGATGACTCATATAAACTAAATCTAATTCAGAATCAGAATCTGTATCAGACTCAACTATAAGATCAAAGTCCACAGAGTTAGTGCTTGTTTGAAGCTTTTGACAAAGTAAAGGACTCATGTTAGTGTTTGGGAAAAAAATAAGGGTATGAGGAATTAGGGGTTGGCATGATATGTTAGTGGGGCTTTAAGACTTGATGCATAATGTACTGAGTATGTATGGATGTGACCCTAAGGATTAGGTGAAGAGAAAGTTCAATGTATGGGTGTGTGTGTACCTAATTCCGACTAATCAAGTTAAGGGGATGAATTTCTTGAAAGTCTTGGAAGTACCTGAAAGATGTTGTGTTAATTAACAGAAATTCTGTTGAAGTACACCTGTTATTCACAGGCATACTTTGATTTAAAATGAGTGATTTGGTACCTTTTTTTGGGCATGCTTGAATGGCATATATGGTGTTGTTTGACACCCCCTAATATTTAGGAATGTATTATGTGAAGCTTCATTTTTAATTCTCAAACAGATACCAAGAAACAGTAATAAAAACCACAAAAATAAAACTGGCACCTTTTCACCGGATAGCCTATGCACAAGTTCAAGGGTGTTCCTATGTAAGTGAGATTGGAAAAGATGATTGAGGACTCCTTTGAAGCTCAGAGGAATACTTTGAGAGAGTGTTTCAAAGATATGTTGAAGATAAATTACTACTTCTTCAAGATAAGTTTGAGATGAAAAATAATATAATTTACAGTGACACTAAATATTTAAGTTAATCTCACAAAGGGTTGGAACTTAACAATTGAATTTATTTAGAGAATTTTAATATTGAAGGAAAATGATTAATAAGAAAGATAGGAAACAATAATAGCCTTATATAAATTATACTACTATCATAATGATATTATAATTTAATTCTAAGGAATTTTGAACCAAATACACCCAGTTATATAAATAACTCCACCATGAATTGACCCCTTTAATAAAACACCCTTACTTTATCACTGACCCTCCAATATAACCCACAGATCCTTTAACCTTACTCCTGTTCCTACTCACAGACCTTTAATTACCCTCAGACACACAGTAACCCAGCATTGAAAAGATATCATTGATCCTAGTACTAATACATCACAAATTTTCTTAAGGTTGAAAATTATAAGCATATGATTGACTCATTTAGATTTAAGATTTAGATTGTGCAGCTGCTAGAATGGACAAATTGAGACACACACAGGGAAAAGGCAGTTGCTATGTAGATGTTGCTTTCTGCTCTTCAAGTATGGATTTTAGTAATGATTTATCAATTAAAATATTGACTTTTGCTTTAAGTGTCACATGGCGCATGACAGATTCCTGGGTATAAAATGTGAGCTCTGTTGAGAATGAGAACTCTTCATTAACCTTATGTTCTATATCTATTTTTTCTGGAAAAAAATTTTTTTTTTAGATTTTGATAGAAAAAAATAGTAATACTTTAATATCTTTCATAATTCCTGAACATCACAGTCTGACTCCAACTCCACCTCATCCCTGCACTGATGGTGGTATATCCACATGGCAATTCAAAATAGCTTGTGTAGCTATGGACTTACTCTGTGTCAAAAGCACAGCATTCTGAGGTCCTTGCAAGAAGTGTGAGTTTTTTGATGGTATCAAGTAGCCTACAATGCATTGGAGAAGAATGAAGTTGCCAAAGGAAAATTAACTTTGACCAAATTTTGGTTGGTTGTAAAGGACATCTGGGAGGTGCCCATTGAGAATGATTTGGTGGTGGATGGCATGGAGGCCATTCTGAATCAGGAGGACAGGAAGGAGATCTTGGGTTGGCTGGCCAACCTTAATATTGGGAAGTGGCCAATTTCCCCTGAAGATGAGGTCAAAGAACTAGTCAAGGATGGGGCCAATCCAGTAGTTGGGGTTTCTCCTACCACAAAGCAACGTCAACTGGTCCTTAAGGATAAAGAGGATGAGGCAGTGGAAGTAGTTGAAACCACTAAGCCCAATTTATTTATCAAAGTAAATCCTGAGTTTGAAGTAAGTAATTTTAATTTTAATTTTTTTTCAATTTAATAGCTAACTGATTCTTTTTTTAAAAAGGTGGAAATTATTGAAGAATTACCTGTCAAACCAGAAATATACCCTGTCATCAAACCTTGACCTGAAATAAAAAAACTAATTAAAGGTGGTCTTTTGAGGGTTAAATACCCCAAAACCACCATAAATGATTCAAATGGAGAGGTTGAATTGGATAAGGTATGGTCAAAGAAGCCTTTTCATGCTTTTTGAGCCACTTTTGTTGAGAAAATTTGCAACAAGACTGATGGGATTGTCAACACAGCTTTGTTTGATGTACTCAAGGAGTTACTGGACATTGGAGAAGTGGTGCCAGTTGGGGAGGAAGAATTTTTTGAGAAGGGTAGAAAAGAGATTCAAAAGGTGGTGGAAAAAATGAATAAATTGATTTGAATGAAAATAGAGGAAAAAATATTGATGTAGAAAGAAAAAGAAAGAGAAAATAAATGTATATAGTTTTATCTTGAATTTTGGTTAAAGTTATTTTGTTTTTTATTTTATTGAAATTTTTTTATTTAGAGAATAGGGAAATTGAAATTGAGAGATAAAGAAATTTTAATAATAAGTTATTGATTTAATTTTGAAGTTTTATTTTCATTTTTGTAATTCAGATAAATAGAAGAGAAAAAGAAAAAAGTTTGTTTTAGATAAATTTTGCAAAAAAAGAAAAAAATTTGTTTTTTAGCAAATAAAAAATATTTTTAGAGAAGAAAGAAAAAGATTTCTAATTTGAAGATAGTTGAGGCATAAGATGATTTTAGCTGTTTTATGAAGATGTTGAAGGTTTTAGAATTCTTTAGATAGAAGAAAAGAAAAAGTTTTAATTTGAATTGAAGTGGTAGAGTTATTGTCAGCCAGGCTATCTCAGAAGTCCAGTAATTTATACAATAAATTACTGTAATCATATAGAGGAATAAATTTATGTAATTCCAAAAAATTATAAATATTTTGTGAATAAATAAAATAAATATTATACTTAATTTTATTATTAAATAAATTGTATTACATAAACAAATTTAATATTCTATAATATCATGGCGTAATTTGTATGTATAAATAAATTATTCAAAATTATATTATAAGTGTAAATTTAACTTACACTGTAATTACAATTTTGATAATAACCTTTATATAAACTAAATACAACTTATCATATAATAATATCCATCAATATTTGGCGCTTCCTTGACCCTTAATTGTGTCACTAATATCACTAAATTAATTTAATTTGATTAAAATTAATTTCTCATGTTAAAAAAGTTCCTGTATTAATTTAATTAGTTGATCAATTAATTTAATAGTTAATTTACTTGAAATAGTTAAATTACCATTGCTTATACTGGGTGAAGATTATTTAAAAGCATAAAAAATAATTCCTTTAATTTTAATTATACTTTTTTAGCTATTTGTATTTCCTCTTTAGAATTCTTTCTCATAGTTCTTATTTTCCATACTCAGGTAGTTATTTGTTATATTAATTTTATTCTTTTTTAGAAATATTTGCTTAATCATGGATTTATTTTAATTGTTTTTAATTAAATTTTTTAATTATTTCTTTCACTTTATTTTACTTTTTTGTAATTATATTTGGAACGCTCTAGAGGGTCCTCTCGCCTATAAAAGGGCTTTAGAAACCTCTCTGGTAGCTCATCACTTATTATACACTCACTTAAATATATTTTAAATATACTACGTTTATTTACTATTTTTATTAGTATTACATTTCTGATTAAAATACTATATAAATATTTAAAGGTTGCTTGAAGTTTAATAATATTATCATTGACTGTCGCGCATTGAACATTAACTATTAATTTTAATATATCATAATTTAAATAAATTTTTACAATTTTGTCAATTCTCAAAAATATCTCGTCGTCTTATTTTCCTAAAACTACAAATATTTTATTTTTATTAAATATTATTATATTTTATTATAGTTCCCCTTTCTCCTATCCATTTTCCCTCTTCTTTTCTCCATCCTTCTAGACATCCAGCTGATAATTGAGGGCCTCTCTGAACGACGACAACGACACCTTGCGACAAACGACAAAACGCACGGACCACCCAAGCCAAAAAGTAAACCTTTTGCCACGACTGTGTTTCAAACTTGGGTTTGATAGTTTAGGTTTATATTAAATTAAATTATATATTATTCTGAAGTGATTTTACGGTCACTATAGTAAGTTCACCTTTGCACCTCTCACTCATAGTACTATATTTTTACTGCAATAACAGTGTTTGTGGCTTAATTGCTGACTCACTGAGTGTAAGTTTTCATTATATTGAATTTTTTTTCCTAGTTGACCATAATAGAGTAAAACTCTTAGTCCTAGAAGACAATAAATATTTAATAAATTATTAAATTAACTTTATTATTATTTTTTGAATATTGGTTGACCATAATAGTACTCAGTACTTAGTCCCAATTTTACCATTGTATTAATTTTGGTATTAATTATTTTGGTTGACTTCTTAAACCTTATTGGTTAGTCCCATTTTAATTATTGTTAATTCTTAATAATTGTAATTTCATTTATTTGTATTACATTTTATTTTATAATTAATTGATTTTTAATAAAAAAATTTTTTTATCCAATTGATTATATTTTATTTTGAATTAACAATTTAAATCTGAATTAATTTTTATTCTCCTTTTCACAGCTTTAAATGTCCAGTAGTTTGGCTAAAAGCATGGATAACTTACATGTGGATGAGACTGAAGTGGATGTTGACACTGAATCTGTAGGTTCTCCCAAAGTATCTTACAAAAATAATTCAGCTGACAAAAAACCTTCAGGACGTAGAAATGTCAGGAGAAGTGACAAACCCCTCTCACCTAACAACTCTGAAAGAAGTAAAACCTCAGGTACATCAGGACAATCCACTCAGAGGTATAAAAATAAAAAAGATTCCTCTAGCACAGCAGGTAAACAATCTGTCAAGTCATATAAAGGAACTGAGAGCAGAAAGCATGAAGTACAAGGCAAAGGTAGACACACTCTGGCAGCAGATGCAGGAGCTTTTAAATCCCAAACAGGGTCAACCTCCTCATTTCGCAGCTTCCCAACCTCTGCCTCAACCTCAGGCCAGTCAGGCATCCAGCTCCCTCAACCAAAATCAAGGCATTCTGCAAGTGGAACAATGGAAATGGGATTACTTAATGACCCACTACCAACAGAATGTACAACAACCAGCGCAACACCCTGGCCCATCCAGCACACCAAATTACAATCCATCTTTTCAGAACCATCCTTATCAGGGGGGCAGAAGAAAGAAGGTACAGGGGAAGTTTCCTCCCTTGCCATGGTAAGTAATTTGTTTGATAAGCACATTGGTATATATAATAACAAACCTTCTTCAGGTAATAATGTGGACCCTGAAAGAACAGTTAAACCCTTGAAGAGACAACTTCCTTTAATAAGTAGCTCCATTGATGTAATTAGCAAATTATCATTTGATGAACCTTTACATTTGACTTCTACTTCTTTAATTAAACCTTCTCTTGCAATCAAGAATGATTCTGTTTCCCCTGAAGTTTACACTTTACTTGAGAAAACTTCTGAAGAAATATTGAAAGATACCCTTGATTTTAATGTTGTGAATGATAAAAATTTAAGAGATTTGTTAATACATGAGAGTAATAGATTAAATAATTTGCATTTACATTGCAAAGTGAGTTCTTCTGTTCAAGACAATGCTTATTTCAAATTGAAAGACACATTAAATAATGTCCTGGCTCAACAAAAGTCTATTAAAGCTGACCACGGATCACTTTCAGATAAATATAGTCACCTACGCAAAACTGTTGATAACCTAAAAGATGAAAATACTACTTTAAAGAATGAAAATATGCTTTTGCACAGTGAATTAAAAAAATTGAAAATTGATTCTCAGAATTTGAGTAATAAATGCTCTGTAGATGAGGACAGAAATGTTTTATCTATTTCTAGGATTAATGATCAACTATCTTACATTCCTGATTTGAGAAATAAATTTTCTGAACTTGAGAAACTATTTTCTGCATTACAAACTGTCCAGGCTACTCATTATCATGAATTAAAAAATAGTGCTAAAACTGCTGTTAATCTTAATAATAATCAGCCTGAACAGAGTAGTTCTTCTCTCCCTTGTAATGTAACAACTTTACCAGCTGAACTTCATTCTGAAAAATCTATTGCATCAAACAGAAAGAAATTTAATGCTCACCATGAGCCAGTTGCCTCTGTGAATAATGAAATATCTGAACACCTTTCAAGACTTCAGGAACTGATAACCTTGAATAATTCAAACCATAGGATAGAAAATTCCAGTAGCCAGAAAAATTGGCCTAAGTTGGATCAATATCCTACCTTTGATGGTGATTCTTCATCTGATTGGCAACACTTTATACAAAGGATTGATAATTTAAAAAGATCTTATAAACTACCTGATGAGGAAACTGTTTCTAAGCTAATTTATTTATTTTCCAATGTAGCCTTGTTGTAGTATGAATCTGTTCTATTGGATAATAACCATTATACATGGAATGAGTTGAAATCCTTGATCAAGAATCAATTTGGTGGTTCAAAATTTAGGTTGGCTCAGAAAAGTCTGTATGAGAATACTAGATATGGATCCTCCTCTGTTGAAAAACCCATTGTTTTTCTGATGAAAGTAACAAAGATCCTGAGAGCAATTGATCCAAAGATGGATTATGATATTTGGAGAGATAAAATTTTGTATAAATTGCCAAATTCTCTTAGAGATTTAATTGTAGCTAGAACTGAGCATGTACGAGAACATTCTTCTTTCATTAACATTTGTAATGAGGTTCTACTCAACCATAGATATGAACCTAAGAATTACCTTGGTAAACCTTATAATGATCAGAATAAACCCTCTACCAAGCCCCCAGAAAAATCTGGTAGACCCTCTGCCCCAGTTGCACCTAAAAGATATGCAACAAATACTTGTTATAAATGTAACAAACCATGGCAAGAGGGTCATGTTTGTGACAAGAAAATTAATCTTGTTGAACACAATGAGGACACTGATGAGGTTGAAATTAATTTCAATGATTCTTCTAGTGACTGTGAAAGTTATATCTCCTATGACAATGAATCCAGTAAAGATGTTTTCATGTTTGAACAGGATGTCCATTATTTAGATAATATATCTGAAGAATGTTTATTGGAATTATCTTCAGTAGAAAATGCTGAGAAAATTAAAGATATTACTAACAATCCTATAGCCATATCCCCTTTGAAGGCACCTGTTATCATTAATGGTAAAAATGTTGATGTAGTTCTTGATTCTAGTGCTGGAGGAAGTGTAGTGTCTGAAAAAGCTTTAGCTTCAGTAGACAAGGATTATCTGAATAATTTATTACCTATAACTTCTGAAAAATGGAGAGGGTATGGTTCTACCTTAATTCCTATTGGCAAATACAAAACCTCTGTATTCTTCAAATATCATGGTGGTTTTTTCAGAGCTATTTGTGAGTTTGTTGTCATGAAAAATGATAATTTGAGCAATTGGTTTATTATGGGAAATGATATTTTGACCATGTTTGGTGCGAAATTGGACCCAGCAAATAATTGCTTCACCTTGAGATTGAATGGCAAAAGAAAATTCAAAATTTCCTCCCCTAGAAAACCTTCTGGGAATCTGTTAAAGTCTTGTAACTCACTGATCCAGTGTAAAGGCAGACCAACAATTGAGATGGATGATTTATTAAATGAAATAAATACTGCTTCTTTTGGTGATCATTTAACTAGTGAAGAAAAGGATTCTATTATTGCCTCAATTACTTCTTTCCCTATGGCTTTTGCTCATGGTTCTCATGTCTTAGGATGTGTTCAGAAAGAAATGAAAATTACCTTATCCTGTAACTTGAATGATATTCCTCCTACTCTTAGGAAAAAACCATATCCTGCTTCTCCAACAAAAAGAAAGGATATTGAAGATAATATTGCCACATTATTAAAAATGAACATCATTGAAAAAGTGGATGTCATCCCCCAATATTGTGTCATCTCCCCAGTCTTGATTTCTAATGAAAAAGATAAAGCTAGATTATGTGGAGATTACAGGGCATTAAACACTTATACTGTTGATGATATTTATCCGTTACCTAGAGTTAATTCAATTCATGCTACCTTGCAAGGTGCTAAATTTATTAGTTGTCTGGATGGTAACAAAGGGTATCATCAAGTTCCAGTTGAAAAAAATTCTCAGAATTTTTTGCTAATTGCTACTCATATGGGAATATATAAGTATATTAGAATTCCATTTGGCCCCAAAAATTCCCCTTCAGTTTTCCAAAAAGTCATGGATAACACTTTCCATCAGGAAATCATTGAAGGATGGCTCATGGTATATATTGATGATATCATAGTTTTTTCTAAAACTTTTGATGAACGTATGATTCACCTGAATAGAGTTTTTCAAAAAATGGATGAAATCAATATGAACTTGTCCTTGAAAAAGTGTAAATTTGGTTTTCAATCTTTGAAAGTCCTTGTCCATGTTGTGTCAGGCCTACAAATTTGTGTGGACCAAACAAAGTTTCTGCAATTCAAAATGTGAAAGCACCAACTTCTGTAAGAGAAATCCAAATTTTTTTGGGTATGTGTGGCTATTACAGGCAATATATTAAAAATTATCAGGTTATAGCCTTACCTCTTACCAAACTCACTAGGAAAGATGTTGCATTCATCTGGAATAGTGACTGTCAAAAAGCTTTTGATACTTTAAAAAGTTGCTTAATGACAACCCCTATCTTAGCTCTTCCAGACTTTAACAAACCATTTGTCCTGTATACAGATGCTAGTTTTGTTGGTCTGGGTGCTGCCTTACACCAGAAACAAATTATTAATGATAAAACCTCAGAAGTTGTAATTTGATATATTTCAAGAAACTTGAGAAATAGTGAATTGAAATATGGTTCCACTCAATTAGAGTGATTAGCAGTTGTTTGGGCTCTTGAGAAACTTCATTACTATCTAGATGACCAAAAGTTTGAGTTGGTAACTGACTGTAGTGCTGTGAAGTCCCTCTTAAACCTGAAAACACCTAATAGACATATGTTCAGGTGGCAACTTGCTGTTCAAGAGTACAGAGGACGGATGACAATTATCCATAGAGCTGGAAATGTTCACTCCAATGTTGACATGTTTTCCAGACTGCCTCTGCCAAATAACGACTCCAATCCTGCTTATGTGCCTGAAGATAATACTGTTCATATCCATGGTATATTTATAGTTGATATGGAAGAAGAGTTATTACAATTAATACTGGATTCATATGATAAGGATTCTGATTTAAATAAATTAGTTACTATCTTAAATGATCCTAAGAATGCTCCAATTCAAGCATTGATTAAAACTCTTCCTGCAAAATATCAAAGTGCTTTGATGAAAGGAAAGTTTTCTATGGAAGATGGTTATATTTATTATAGAAGAAAGCTGACTAATGTAATTGTAATTGCCCCTTCTATGAAAGAAGCTATCCTCAAACTTTTTCATGATGACATATTAGCTGGTCATTTTGATCTAGAAAAAACATTGATTAGAATCAAAAACACTGCTTGGTGGGCTAATATGTCTGAAGATACAAAATTATATGTTGAATCTTGTGATTCTTGCCAGAAATCTAAAAGGTTGACAGGTAAGAGAGCAGGTTTACTACAACATATTGAACCACCTAATGCTCCTTGGCAAATAATTAACATGGATTTTGTCACTGGCCTTCCTTTAGCAGGTAAAGACAGTTATAACTCTTGTTGGGTAATAGTAGATAGATTCACAAAAATGTGAAAATTTATTCCAACCCACAAAGATGTATCCACAAAAGAATTAGCTTTCTTATGGTGGTCTTCCATGTTTAATATTATTGGATTCCCAAAAGGCATTATCTCTGATAGAGATCCAAAATTTACTTCTGAGTTTTGGACCTCTTTAATGGATATTTGTGGCTGTGAGTTAAAGTTATCTACAGCTCATCATCCTCAGACAAATGGTCTAGCTGAAAGGAAGATTCAAACTCTGGAAGATATGATTAGAAGGTATTATGCCTTTGGTTTAGAATATAAAGACGATGACAGATTTACTCATGACTGGGTCACTCTTTTGCCTGGTCTTGAATTTGCATATAATAGCACTGTTCATTCTGTCACAGAGAAAAAGCAATTACCTAAGTTGGAACTAAATCCTGGTGTAAAATCTTTTATGCAAATGCAACAGCTATGCAGAAAACATGCTCAAAGCTGTATTGATAAAGCATTTGAATATAAAAAGAAAAGATGGGATAAATCCCATAAAGAATACACATTTAACAAGGGTGATGAAGTGTTGATATCTACTGTCCATTTCAATTTACAAGGTAACAAAAAATTAAAAGATACTTTTGTCGGACCATTTGTTGTTAAAAGAATGGTTGGTGATAATGCAGTAGAAGTTGTATTGTATTCTCCATATGATAGAAAACATCATGTTTTTCCCATTTCTTTGCTTAAACCTTATACTTCCAACAGTGACTTATTTCCCAAAAGAAGGGGAATACCTAAGAAAAACCCTCAGGAAGTCACAGAAACTTCAGAAATTGAAAAAATTCTCAATGATAGAATTATCACTTCTGAAAGAGGTATTGAATATTTATTGAGATATAAGAACAAGTCATCTGAGCATGATGCATGGATACCTGAAAAGTAAATTTCAAATCTCTTTACTCTGTTAAAAAAGTATAAAAAGAAAAAATCTTAGCATTTTTTTATTGTTTTTTTTAGAGTGAGGGAGTGTCAGCCAGGCTATCTCAGGAGTCCAGTAATTTATACAATAGGGGGTGTCAGTTCTGGCAAATCCGCACTTAACTTAAGTGCAGATTTCAAACCAAATCAGCACTTACAAATCAGCACTTATGTCAGCCTAAATATCCTTAGGACTGAGTATTTCTTATGCTTAAAATAAGATAAACTTAAGTAGATTAAGCTTATATCTTAAAAATAAGGTTAAAATAATAATATATATTATTTTATTATATATATATATAATTATTATTCTATTATATAATTTATAATAGTTTAAATAGCTTATCCATGGCCTAATAATATTTAGTAAGGTGTTAATGGAGTCATAATATACTTATCTTAAGTGATATGAAGTAATTATTGACATACATAAGCTTATATGTATACATAAATCTCATATTCAGTGAAATATGCAGTATATTATGTATATTTAGGTATATAAGTGGGTTTTAGCCCCTTAATAGCCTATAACCTTTGTTTTTCTGCTTATTTTAGGTCATATGGACAAAATCAGTGGACTCACAACGCCTACAGAAGCATAGACACCTATATCAGGCGCATACACCCAGTTTGGACAACTAAAATTACTTCCTTGGATGGTTATTCACGGATTTATGGGTTGGAAGGATGTTTCTGGGTTAACGTGGATGCTTGGGGATGTTATTGGGGGGCTTGGAAATTTTATTTGTTTCCTTTATATGCTTTTAGTTTCATTAAATCTCTTTTTGATTGTTTATTTTACCTGTTTCTTTATGGTATCCGCTTTTATCTGGATTTTCTATTTATGGTATGGATCAGTGTTATTATTAATAGTGATGGAGGGTCCTTACTGGAGGTCTGGGTGTTGAAACTGCTTGAAGTGGACGCCATGGGGAGGTGATGGGCCCTCACAGTGCTGTAATTGCCGGGAATAGCAGTGACATCATCTGTATTGAAGGTCTGTGCACTCCAGTGGATTTGGGTATAAGTAAGGAGGGATTTTGATGGTTATTTATCATCATTCAATTACTACAATCCAAAAAACCACTACTATACAATTATTGGCATTCAGAAATATATTATAAAGCTATTATAAATTGATATTATCTTTATATAAGCTATAACTATATATTATACATCTATTTTCCACCACTAGCACGCATTTAAATCCAAGTATTGTGAGTTTTATTTGAGTATAACTATTTTATTAGTCTTCCCCTGAGGTTTAATCACTAAATCATTTATCAATAAGTAGTAGGACCATAAATAAACACTATTATATCATACTTATATACTAGACTATACTGAAAATTGGGGGTCTTTCCTTATATTTTACTTATTATTTAGTATAAGCCTTGGGACGTGATTTTTACCTTAGTAAAGCTCAAAATTAACCAAATATTTGGGTCTACTGCATATTAGTGGGTCATCATAACTCATTGATTGCGGAAAAGAACCCTTAAAATAATTGTACTAATTTTTTATCATAAAAATTAGATATTTACAGTAGTAACTGTACCCAATATAAACCCAATTTCACTTGGTATTTGGACACCAATATAACACCCAATTAAATTGGTATTTGGCTAAAGCTTGGTGAGCTAATTATTCACCCTTATAGAGGTCTAGTTAAACTTATTATTATATTTTTAACAGATTTTTTCAATTTTTTCTTACATTTTATCTAAATAAATAAAGATATAAATTCAGGGTAAGCTCCATTGCTTTTTTATTAGTAATATAATTGCTAATATCTTTTGTCTACTAATTCCATAGAGTTTTTTCTTTTTGTAGACGTAAAATATTGTCATTCTTAACAATATGAGTGCTCCTCAGGACAGTGTAAGTGAAAAGCCTGCTTGTAATACCAGGTCTAAAGCTAACAAAAACTTTCCAGGACATCACCATGGAGGGCCAACAGTACCCCCAGCCAGAAAGCATGAGTATAGAGGAAAAGGACGCCCTCTTAAAAAAGATAACTATAAAAAAGACGTCTCCTCCTCTTCAGGATCAACTGTCCCACCTGGCCAAACAGGTTCTGAAGTTGGAGGAATCAAAATCTCTCATGTTCAAAGAAGTAGAGCAGTTGCAAAACAATTGCAAGGTAGGGTTTCAGCAGATGAATAAGGCAATGGCAGAATTAAAGGAAGGCCAGCCCAGTCAATCAAATCAGCAACCCCCTACCCAAGGAGGGTCCACTCACTCCCAGGAGAAAATCCTGGTAGACAAATGGAAATGGGACTGGTTTCACCAACAGTGGACAAACCACAGTTGCAACAGGGATCCACCCCCTCATCTGACTTCCTCAGCTCACCCTTACAAGGGAAAAAAGCACCAAAAATCAGGACTGGCAACCATCCCTTGGTAAGTAAATTACCCTCTCAGATTGGACATAATACTGATTATTACAATATATGTAATTATATTGATGTTAAATCTGTACGAAAAATAGAGGAGGATTTAAGAAATTTAGGTTTTAGAGTAGATACACCTGACTTGTCTTTTGTCCACAATAACAGTACTATTTACAATGATAATACAGTTAATCCTCAGTTGCAACCACCTACTAGTGAGATGAGAATTTCACAGGAGAGTGAGAGAATTGAAAAGGAGGACATGGAATATTTTAACAATAATCCAACTGTCCATAGAGTTGTTTCTGCATTATGGAATAGAATGACTGATTGTGAGGAACAGACAGTTAAGCTCACTAGTGATACAATTTCATCCTTGACATTAAACATTTCTCAATTAGCAACACGCAACAAAGAATTAGAGAAAGAACATTTGTCTCTAACTCTTAAATATGATTCATTGAGTAATAAATATAATGAACTTTCAAACAAATTCTTTGAGTTAGAAAAATTATATGAAACACATTTATTGAAAACTGAATCAAGAACAAAGTTATCTTTTGCCCAGACAAATCAAAGTGTCTCTGAGTTGCTACAAAGATTAACTAAAGTTGAGATTGAAACTGCCAATCTACTAATGAACCAGGATAATCATAAGTATAATCAATATAATAATAATCCTTTCATTGGCAAAAGTGAATCTCATTCCTTCCCTATACCACCACAATTTAAACCATCTGGTGGTAGTGTCAAATCTGAAAATTTAAGTCACAAATCCGTACAGGAGGAAATACAAGACCATTTATCAAAAGTAAATGAGTTGTTGAATTTACCTAAGATTAGTGAGATAAAATCCAATCAGAAAAACTGGCCTAAGATAGATCAGTACCCAACTTATGATGGGGAAGCCAGCTCTGATTGGAAACATTTTATTCAAAGAATTGACAACTTGAAATTCTCATATAAGTTACCAGATGAAGAGATAACATCAAAATTAATTTCTTTATTTAAGGATGTTGCTTTATTATGGTTTGAAGCTGTCTTAAGTGAGGGTAGAGACTACTCTTGGGCTGAATGGAAACAACTTATTGAAAAACAATTTGGAGGTTCTAAATTCAGGCTTACTCAGCAGAGACTTTATGAGAAGACTAGGTATAATCCGTTGAATGGTGACAAACTTATGGTATTTTTAATGAATTTAAACAAAATATTAAAAGCCATTGAGCCTCATATGGATTTTAACTTATGGAAAGATAAGATAATATACAAATTACCTATATCTGTCAGAGACATTGTTGTAGCTAGAACATTAAATGTTACTGAATATTCTGACTTTATTAATATTTGCAATGAAATATTATTAAACCATAAGTATGAATCAAGGTATTCCACTTATAAGCAAAATGTTGAACCTGTAAAAACTCAGAATTCAAAAACACTTCAGGAGAAGCAGAAAAAACCTACTGCACCTGTAGTACCTAAAAAGTATGAAACAAATACTTGTTATAAGTGTAACAAACCTTGGGTCAAAGGTCACAAATGTGAGAAAAACATAAATATTGTTGAAAATCAATGTGAATCTGAAACTGAAACTGAAAAAAGTAAAGAATCAAGTGATTATGACAGCAATATCTCATATAGTGATGAAAATGAAGTCTGTATGTTGGAAGATGATTTGTCCATCTTTGAAAATCCAATCTTAAATATGGACTCAAATGAATCTTTAATGAATTTTGAGGATGCTGAAATCATTAAGGATATACAAGCTGATAACTTTAGAATGACACCTATCACGGTTCCAGCTATCATTTCTGGTGAAAATGTTAATATAGTACTGGACACAGGAGCTGCTGGTTCTGTTTTTTCTACTAATACATTACAGAAAATTGATAGTGAATATAAGTTTAAGCTTGAACCACTTCAAAATGAAAATTGGAGAGGTTTTGGATCAGTACTACACCCCATTGGTAAATACAAAGCTGCTGTTTTCTTTAAACACCAACATGGTTATGTAAGGGTAACTTGTGACTTTGTATTAATGGATAATACTAACTGTAGTAACTGTTTTATCATTGGAAATGATATTCTGACTAAATTTGGTGTAAAATTAGACCCTGCTAATAACAATCTTACAATTGGCATGAATGGTAAGAGGAAATTTAAAATAAATTCTTTTAACACAGTCTTACACATTGAGTCAGTAACAAATTCACTGTCTAAAGGAAGAGAATCCAATGAGATGGAACTTCTGGAAACAGAAATTTCAAAAGCATCATTTGGCACTCAGATAAGTAAAGCTGAGAAAAATAATATTTTGGACTTAATTAAAGCATTTCCAATGGCTTTTGCACATGGTAAAAATGAAATTGGCCTTGTAAAAGATCATGAAATGAAGATTAGTTTAACCTGTGATATGGATAATATTCCTGCTAGTCTTAAAAAGAACCCATACCCTGCTTCACCAATGAAGAGGAAAGACATAGAGGATAATATTAAGATGTTATTAAAAATGAACATTCTTGAGAAGGTTGAAACTACACCAAAATATTGTGTAATATCACCAGTGCTAATTTCTTATGAACAAGATAAAGCAAGACTGTGCGGTGATTATAGAGCATTAAATACATTTACAGTAGATGATATTTATCCCTTGCCAAGGATTGCCTCTATACATGCTACCCTTAAAGGTGCTAAATATATAAGTTGCCTAGATGGAAATAAAGGGTACCATCAAATTCCTGTTGAAAAGAATTCACAGAACTTTTTGTTGATAACAACACACATGGGAATTTATAAGTATGTCAGAATGCCATTTGGACCAAAAAATGCTCCATCAGTTTTTCAGAATTTAATGGATATAACATTCCATAATGAAATGATTGAAGGATGGTTAATGGTATACATTGATGACATCATAGTGTTCTCTAAAACTTTTGATGAACACTTAATCCATTTAAGGAAAGTATTTCAGAAAATGGATGAAATAAAAATGACCCTTGCATTGAAAAAATGTAAATTTGGGTTTGAATCTTTAAAAGTGCTTGGTCATATTGTATCTGGCTTACAAATATGTGTAGACCAAAATAAAGTGGCTGCAATAAAGAATATTGGCATTCCTCAAAATGTGAAGGATGTACAATCTTTTCTTGGAATGTGTGGTTATTATAGACAATATATAAAAAACTACCAATCAATTGCTGCACCACTGACCACAATGATAAAGAAATCAGAAGCTTTCATTTGGAATAATGAAAGACAACAAGCTTTTGATAATTTGAAAGAATGTTTAATGACAGCTCCTATCTTGGGATTACCAGATTTCCAATTAACTTTTGTATTATATACAGATGAAAGTTTTATTGGACTGGGTGCTGCTTTGCATCAAAAACAACTTATTGAAGGAAAAATGTCAGAAGTAGTAATCTGCTATATTTCACGTACTCGGAGAAGTAGTGAATTGAAATATAGTGCTACTCAACTTGAATGTTTGGCAGTAGTATGGGCTCTTGAGAAGCTACATTATTACCTTGAAGACCAAAAATTTGAGTTAATAACTGACTGTAGTGCAGTTAAGTCACTCTTAAACATGAAAACTCCTAATAGACACATGTTTAGATGCAATTAGCTGTACAAGAATACAGAGGCCGGATGACTATTACACATAGAGCAGGAACCTTTCACTCTAATGTAGATCTGTTATCTAGAGTACCTCTGCCAAATAATGATGATAATCCTGCTTATGCTCCTGAGTCAGAGATTATTAACATTTATGGCATTTATATTGTAGATCTTGAGGATTAATTTATGCAATCAATTCTTGATAATTATAATTCAGATCCTGACTTGAGTAAACTAACTACAATATTAAATGATCCATCTAATGCTTCAATGAATGTTTTAATAAAAACATTACCAATTAAGTATAAAGAGGAATTAGAAAAAGGAAAATTTTCCATTGAGGATGGTTTTATATATTACAGGAAAAAATTAAGTAATGTAATTTTAATTCCCCCTTCAATGAAGGAGTTAATGTTAAGTATATGTCATGATGATATATTAGCATGTCATTTTGACTACCATAAAACATTAACCAGAGTAAAAAACACAGCTTGGTGGATTAACATGTCTGAGGATGTTCAGAAATATGTTGAAACATGTGATTCTTGTCAAAAATCTAAAAGATTAACAGGAAAAAGAGCTGGTTTATTACAACAAATTGAGCAACCAAAAGCTCCATGGGAAATTATTAACATGGACTTTGTAACAGGTTTGCCAATAGCAGGGCATAAGAGTTATAACTCCTGCTGGGTAATTGTAGATAGATTTACAAAGATGTGTAAATTTATTCCTACCCACAAAGAGGTTTCTGCAAAGGACTTAGCTTTTTTATGGCGGACACAAATGTTAAATACAGCAGGTTTCCCCAAAGCAATAGTTTCTGACAGAGATCCTAAATTTACTTCTGAGTTCTGGACGTCAATTATGGATGTTTCAGGGTGTCAATTAAAACTTTCTACAGCACACCATCTACAAACTGATGGGCTAGCAGAAAGAATGATACAAACCTTAGAAGATATGATAAGAAGATACTGTGCTTTTGGTCTTAATTTTAAAGACAATGACAAATTCATGCATGATTGGGTAACCCTTATCCCAGGTTTATAATTTGCATACAATAGTACAGTACATTCTGTCACTGGCAAAAATCCATTTGAGTTATGGTTGGGTTATGTACCTAATACCCCTGCTAAAACTCTTAATAAGTTACCTAGATTGGATATCCATCCAGGTACTAAATCTTTTCTTCAGATGCAGGAATTATGCAGAAAACATGCTCAAGAATGTATAAATAAGGCATTTGAGTATGAAAAGAAAAGATGGGATAAAGCCCATAAAGAACAAATGTTCAAAGAGGGTGATGAAGTCCTTATTTCAACGCTACATTTCAATTTAAATGGTAATGTTAAATTGAAGGATCCATTCATTGGACCATTTGTAGTTAAAAAGATGGTTGGTAATAATGCTGTTGAGGTTATTCTATATGCACCATATGATAGAAAACATCCAGTATTTCCTATTTCTCTTATAAAACCATACCATTCTAATGATACTTCCCTATTTCCAAGAAGATCAGGAAGGCATAAACAGCAACCTGAAGAAATAGTTGAAAAGGCAGAAATTGAAAAGATACTTAAAAAGAGACACCTTACAAGAGAAAAGGGAGTTGAGTATCTATTAAGATTTAAAAATAAATCAAGTGAATATGACCAGTGGATTCCAGAAAATGAAATCTCTGATCTTAAAAATCTCTTGAAAAAATTTAAATCTAAATAATACTGTTCATTCAGTATATGTATTATAAAAATTATTATTTTTATTATTATTTTATTATTTCACTCCTTAGTATAATTAAAATGTCCTAACATTTTTTTTTATTGTTTTTTTTGGGGTGAGGGAGTGTCAGCCTAAATATCCTTAGGACTGAGTATTTCTTATGCTTAAAATAAGATAACCTTAAGTAGATTAAGCTTATATCCTAAAAATAAGGTTAAAATAATAATATATATTACTTTATTATATATATATATAATTATTATTCTATTATATAATTTATAATAGTTTAAATAGCTTATCCATGGCCTAATAATATTTAGTAAGGTGTTAATGGAGTCATAATATACTTATCTTAAGTGATATGAAGTAATTATTGACATAAATAAGCTTATATGTATACATAAATATCATATTCAGTGAAATATGCAGTATATTATGTATATTTAGGTATATAAGTGGGTTTTAGCCCCTTAATAGCCTATAACCTTTGTTTTTCTGCTTATTTTAGGTCATATGGACAAAATCAGTGGACTCACAACGCCTACAGAAGCATAGACACCTATATCAGGCGCATACACCCAGTTTGGACAACTAAAATTACTTCCTTGGATGGTTATTCACGGATTTATGGGTTGGAAGGATGTTTCAGGGTTAACGTGGATGCTTGGGGATGTTATTGGGGGGCTTGGACATTTTATTTGTTTCTTTTATATGCTTTTAGTTTCATTAAATCTCTTTTTGATTGTTTATTTTACCTGTTTCTTTATGGTATCCGCTTTTATCTGGATTTTCTATTTATGGTATGGATCAGTGTTATTATTAATAGTGATGGAGGGTCCTTACTGGAGGTCTGGGTGTTGAGACTGCTTGAAGTGGACTCCATGGGGAGGTGATGGGCCCTCACAGTGCTGTAATTGCCGGGAATAGCAGTGACATCATCTGGATTGAAGGTCTGTGCACTCCAGTGGATTTGGGTATAAGTAAGGAGGGATTTTGACGGTTATTTATCATCATTCAATTACTACAATCCAAAAAACCACTACTATACAATTATTAGCATTCAGAAATATATTATAAAGCTATTATAAATTGATATTATCTTTATATAAGCTATAACTATATATTAAACATCTATTTTCCACCACTAGCACGCATTTAAATCCAAGTATTGTGAGTTTTATTTGAGTATAACTATTTTATTAGTCTTCCCCTGAGGTTTAATCACTAAATCATTTATCAATAAGTAGTAGGACCATAAATAAACACTATTATATCATACTTATATACTAGACTATACTGACAACTTAAATTTTGCAAAAAAGTCACTTATTTCAAAAAAGGGTGTCAGTTATGACCTCAAATCAGCACTTTTTTCCTGTTTTTTTTCACAACCACATTTTGGCCACAAAACATCCCTTCCTTTTTTACCCCATCCCTGTCACATGTGACACACAGACCTTCCTCGCTACCTACCCATCAATCCTCGGCACACACCCCTTCCTGACATTTTAAATATTTTGACCAGGCATGTTTAAATTCTTTTTTACTTATTTCTTCTACTTCTTAATATTTTTTATATGGATGTCAGTTCTGACCTCAAATCAGCACTTTTTTTGTGATTTTTTTTTTCAAAACCACATGTTGGCCACATCATCCCTTTCTTTCCCATACCATTTTGTACTCTCCAAATGTCCTCTTTGTGTACTTCATTCACTTGGGTTGGTATTTTGGTTTGTTGCATATTCATTTTTTTTTTGGAATTTACGGTGAAATTTTTTTTTTGGATGGCTCATTGGTTTTCTTTCACCAGCTCAACATGAAATTGCATATTTTTTGAAATCGCATATTTTGTCAGTGATTTTTTTTTCCATTCATCCCCCATATCCTTTTCCTATTCTCCTCCAACATCCCTCAAACAATTTGGTTTCATTCATTTTGTCATCTCATCTCTCCAGGTAAGTCACTTTATTCTTTTTTTTTTGATTTTTTGATTACTATTATAATTTTTTTTGGTTTTTTTCTGTTTATTTTATTTTTTTTATTTAAATTTTTTTTGTAAGTGGTTATTTTGGATTTCAATGGTATAATTAGCCTTTTTTTTCTCTCCCTCTTTACTTTCTTTTTTAGCTCCATCACCCTACTCTTCATCCCTCCTTGGCATGGTCATTATCCCCCCTTTCCCTTATTTCACTTTTTTTTGGCTCCATTTCATTGAAACACATACATTGCACATTCTTTATGCATTTCACTTACTCCATATTCAATTTCCCCACAATTCCAACATCAATCTTTCTCACTCTATTTTTCCTACTTTTCAATCAAGGTAAGTTTCATCTCCTTTTCTTCATGCCTATATGATATCTCATTCCTTTTAAGAAAAGTTCATACTTAAATGTATGTATGACTCTTATCTGGATAACAGTGAACTTATAAAACTCCTTTTGATCTCATCTTCATTACCACTTTTCAAGTTTTTGTAAAATTTTGAAAATCAGACTCGGAATTAGGGTTAGGTTTATTCAAATCTAATGTTCTTTTTACTGAAGATTCTTCTGAAGGCTACCGCTCATTTCCCACAAACAGATTTGAATTTGATTCAGTGGTTGCTGAGATATTGACCGTTAAAGTTGAGCCTTTTTTTTACCAATTTAAATTTTTATTTCATTTTTTATGTAACAAATTAGGGTCAGGGTTATTTAAATCACATGTCCTTTAACTGAAGATTCTACTAAAGCATATCTTTCATTTCCCTCAAACAGGTTTGAATTAGGTTCAGTGGTTGCTGAGATTTTGACCTTTGAAGTTGAGCCTTTTTTCCAAATTTTACTTGTCTTATTTCACATTTTTATATTGCATATTTAGAGGATAAGGATTCTGAAACTCTTATATGATTATTATCTAGGCATGTATTCGTTGCTCAAGAATATCACTAAAGCTCAAAAAGATGAAGATTTTTGCTTATGGGACACTCTACCTTCCTTTAACTCTTTTCTTGCTCTTCAACTCAAAAAGCACTGTAATAAAGCATTTGAAAAAAATTATGAACTTGCAACCAAAGTTGGAATACCAAATTGGTGTGACTCCAAATGGGAAGATATCAGCCACGAATATCTTTTATTTTCTAATGTTATTATCACTCATTCTGGATTTCACAATAAAATTCACACCAATACCAAGGACACCAATTTTCTTACTTTTGGTATATTCTCATATATCAAACCAATTACTGGCCAACCAATACCATCTCCAGCTAAAATCAAATGACATGGTTTATATTTTCCAGACCACCGGTGCATCATTGATTTTGGTTTGGGAAATGGTATCATCAAAACTATTTGGAATTCTTCTAAGGATAATCATCAAACGACCAAAGCACCTCCTGGTTTGGAATCCTGTCAAGATTTCACACATTTTGGTTGCGCATTTCAAATCAGTCATAAGTTTATTCAAAGAATCAATAAGGTAATGAAAGAAGGTAAAGTTAATCAATTAAAAAAAACTTTATTTAGATCCAAAAAGTATGGGGATTAGAGTTGTCATCGAAAATTTTATATTTTTTGGTAAATTTTTAATAAATATTTTTTATGTATCAATTTCCTCAACTAAAGTAATGGGCCCACGACCTTGTGTTGTATAAATGGTAATCATGATAACATTTATTTGTTTCATGGGGTTCCTCTAGCCTATACCTGTGGAAAGTCCCAAACTTTTGTTTCTAGACTTGGTCTGCATTTTGGCTTGAGGGATTGTCATTACTTTAAACTAGGGAAAGTGATATATATTAGATATTTATTTAATAATTTACGTAATTATATTAAATTTAAATGACTTCTACCACTTACTTCAATAAAATGCAGGGGGGGTATTGCCAAATTTTCAAATCTGACATGTGAAATTGATGACTTAGAAAAATTTTGGTGATATCCACCCCTTGCTTCAATAAAATGCATGGGAGAGTATTGCCAATTTTTTAAAACAGATATAGAATTTTTTTGACTTGTAAATATTTTGGTGAAAATTTTTGACGAGAATATGAAAGTAATTGTTTCCACCTTGAGCAGGTTTCTGGCTCAAAGGAATAGCAGTACCATCAACAAAACCAATACATCCTGGGAAGCCGTCTGCTTGCATAACCTGAGATGATTCAAGTTGCTCTTCTTTTGTTGGCCAGGTGAGAAGTTGAGATTACAAGGAGTTGATGGCAGTGATACATTGTTTGGTATAAGTGTTAACTGATCCATACCCTAAATCAAAGACATTTTCTAAACGTTTCAAAGTGGCTCCATTACCATTTAAACCCAAATGACATAGTGTGATGGCCAATTGAATTGAAGGATGTTGTTGTTCTTTTTGAGAATTATTGTGAAATATGGGATGATCCTTAATAAGCTCAAGAAATTTAAGGAAACATTCCTGAGAAGTCCTGAACAGCTGTCTAAAAATGGGCGTAGATAGTTTAATAAGTGTTTGGATGGTGTACTTGGGGGTATGAAGTACTTGAGGCTTTCTGGGAAGAAGGTAACGTTTCGTGGCCATTTTTGATAAAAAGACAAAATCTTCTTCTAGATCAGAATCAGAATCGCAATCAGAGTACAAGAGCAGTTCAAGAGCCATGAAAGTCATTGCTTTATGTAATTTATCACGATTTGAAAGTGAGGAAGGCATAACTCTTATATGATATGATATGAAGATGTAAGTGATGTACGATGTTTTGAGTTATGAAGTGTTATGCTGCGGAGTGCTGCGTATGAATGGGATGATGCTGACAAGTCAGTGAAATGGGACTTGATGGTGAAATCAGCACTTTTGGTTGAGAAAGTGTGGATTTGAGTTAAATAAGTGACTTATTTCATTTTGAAATCCACCAGTATTGGGGCTAGTGTGTTTTGGAAATCCGTACTTATTTAAGTGCAGATTTGGTCAAATTTAAGTGCAGATTTGTAAGTGCGGATTTGCCAGAACTGACACCACCTAATAAATTACTGTAATCATATAGAGGAATAACTTTATGTAATTACAAATAATTATTTTAAAAAAAATATAAATATTTTGTGAATAAATAAAATAAATATTATACTTAATTTTATTATTAAATAAATTGTATTACATAAAAAAATTTAATATTCTATAATATCATGGTGTAATTTGTATGTATAAATAAATTATTCAAAATTATATTATAAGTGTAAATTAAACTTACACTGTAATTACAATTTTGATAATAACCTTTATATAAACTAAATACAACTTATCATATAATAATATCCATCAATATTTGGCGCTTCCTTGACCCTTAATTGTGTCACTAATATCACTAAATTAATTTAATATGATTAAAGTTAATTTCTCATGTTAAAAAAGTTCCTGTATTAATTTAATTTGTTGTTCAATTGATTTAATAGTTAATTTACTTGAAATAATTAAATTACCATTGCTTATACTGGGTGAAGATTATTTAAAAGTGTAAAAAATAATTCCTTTAATTTTAATTATACTTTTTTAGCTATTTGTATTCCCTCTTTAGAATTCTTTCTCATAGTTCTTATTTTCCATACTCACGTAGTTATTTGTTATATTAATTTTATTCTTTTTTAGAAATATCTGATGGAAACAAATATTTGCTTAATCACGGATTTATTTTAATTGTTTTTAATTAAATTTTTTAATTATTTCTTTTGCTTTATTTTACTTTTTTGTATTTATATTTGGAACGCTCTAGAGGGTCCTCTTGCCTATAAAAGGGCTTTAGAAACATCTCTGGTAGCTCATCACTTATTATACACTCACTTAAACATATTTTAAATATACTACGTTTATTTACTATTTTTATTAGTATTACATTTCTAATTAAAATACTATATAAAAATTTAAAGGTTGCTTTAAGTTTACTAATATTATCATTGACTGTTGCGCATTGAACATTAACTATTAATTTTAATATATTATAATTTAAATATTTTTTTACACTTTTGTCAATTCTCAAAAAGATCTTGTCGTCTTATTTTCCTAAAACTACAAATATTTTATTTTTATTACAAATTATTATATTTTATTATAGTTCCCCTTCCTCCTATCCATTTTCCCTCTTTTTTTCTCCATCCTTCTAGACATCCGGCTGATAGTTATGGAATTAAGTTAAGATTAATTTGAAGTTGTAGAAGAAATAAAGAAGATTAAAAAGAAATGAAAAAATAGATTTCTGTAATAAAATTTAGAAAGAGGAAAAATTTTTGATTTTTGATTTATTTATTTTATATTTATTTTATTTTATTTCATTTCATTTTTATTTTTATTTTTATTTTTTTTTTTGATTTTGATTTTTATTTTTATTTTTATTTTTATTTTTATTTTTATTTTTATTTTTATTTTTATTTTTATTTTTATTTTTATTTTTATTTTTATTTTTATTTTTATTTTTATTTTTATTTTTATTTTTATTTTTATTTTTATTTTTATTTTTATTTTTATTTTTATTTTTATTTTTATTTTTATTTTTATTTTTATTTTTATTTTTATTTTTATTTTTATTTTTATTTTTATTTTTATTTTTATTTTTATTTTTATTTTTATTTTTATTTTTATTTTTATTTTTATTTTTATTTTTATTTTTATTTTTATTTTTATTTTTATTTTTATTTTTATTTTTATTTTTATTTTTATTTTTATTTTTATTTTTATTTTTATTTTTATTTTTATTTTTATTTTTATTTTTATTTTTATTTTTATTTTTATTTTTATTTTTATTTTTATTTTTATTTTTATTTTTATTTTTATTTTTATTTTTATTTTTATTTTTATTTTTATTTTTATTTTTATTTTTATTTTTATTTTTATTTTTATTTTTATTTTTATTTTTATTTTTATTTTTATTTTTATTTTTATTTTTATTTTTATTTTTATTTTTATTTTTATTTTTATTTTTATTTTTATTTTTATTTTTATTTTTATTTTTATTTTTATTTTTACTTTTATTTTTATTTTTATTTTTATTTTTATTTTTATTTTTATTTTTATGCTTATTTTAAATTTAAATTTAAATTATTTGATTTTAGTTTTAATTAATTTTTTATCTATGTTAATTTTAATTTTAATTTGTTTAAGTTATTTAGGATTTAGAAAGAAGAAAGAAATGAAAGAAAGATAAATATCAAGAATTTTTAAAGAAAGAATGTAAAATTTTATAAATAGAAAATTGAGGTTAAGGTTTAGATTTGTTAGGATATTTTAAATGAATAAATTTTAGAAGTTCAGGAGCATTTCAAACATTAATGGCTTGTTCCCAAGATGTTTTATTTGAGTAATTGAGGTAGCCCTCCCATTCAACAAGGTATTGAAGCTTCCCCTTGTGCCTTCATGAATCAAGAATCCAACTTAATTCCCACTCTTGATGATCTTCTACTCTTACTGGTTCTAGAGGGGTTGGTTCTTTCTCAGGTATACTTCTCAAGCAAGTTCCAGAAGAGATATGTGGAAAATAGTAGTAATTTGTTTTCATTTTAAAGGTAACTTGAGCCAAAATGCATCTTTAGAGACTTCAGTGTCAATTTCAAATGGACCCAAGCACTTTTTAGATAGTTTCTATGATGGTTGAGTTGTTTAAATTTTTTTGAGTCAAGCCATACTTTATTTCCTGGTTTAAAAGGTGGAGAAGATTGTCAATAATTGTCAGCTTGTTCCTTGTACCTTTGATTTTCCACCTCAAGGTTATATTGGAGTTTGCCTTGAAGTCATAAAATTTTTTGAAGATAATGTTCAGAAGGATTATTCATTCCTACATGAATTGGATTGAATCAAGGATGTTTTCCATAGATTTTTTTAAAAGGAGATTTTTTTGTCAAAGAATGTGTCAAGTTATTATAAGAAAATTTGGCCAATGGTACCCATGTGGTCCAATTGTCTTATTGGTAATTGACATACATTTGAAGATATTTTTCAAGGATTTGCTTGATTTTTATGGTTTTCCCATTTTGTTACACATCCCACAGTAATGCAGAAAATGTCTCACTTTGCATCAAGTACAAAAATGGGGTTGCTAAGAAGGATGGTTACAGAAGTACAACTAAGGGGTCTTTAAAAGCCCAGAAAAGGTAGACTCTCTGCACAAAAATATTTTTAGGGGAAGTATGGATATACAAGCTGCGGCAAGTAGAAGTTAGAGGAAAGTGCATACTGGACTATAAGACAAAAGTATGATACGTACTTGAGGGAGCCATGGCTAGTGCTAGAGACATAGTATGGATTTAGGAAGAAGTGTGAAAAAAGTTTAGGAGTTTTACACTTAGATAGATGTGATGGCTCTTAAATTTAGGCTATGTACACACATTGCTGATAGAAACCTGGAGGAGGAAAAGGTTGCACTAGAGGAACAACCAATTAGTGAATGGGCCAATATGCAGCATTCAATAATAGGAAAATAAATATAAGACTAAAGATAGGGAAGGGAACTTACTTAGAACTGAGGGTTTCACAATTAGTGGATACTTACACAGAAAGTGCAGGATGTTATAATAAGTATGGAAAGTGATACATTACTTATTATGTAGTTAGGAATCTCAAGAAGTATATGTATGTACAGAAAGGTGAAGTTTCAGGCACTAATGGTTTTCCTTGAATAGATGTTTCAAGAGCTGTTAGAACCAGACTTACACTGATGATTTTACTTAGATTATTGAGATACTTATTTACCGTTTTATATGCTTGTATTAGCGCTAAGCTTGTATAGGAGAACCAGCAAGAATAAAAAATAGGGAAAAGGCACTAGAAATACAATGTATATATATATATAAGAGAGCTCAATCTTTGAAAAAGGTGTGGAATAGTTAGACTAGAAAAGTTTTGTGAATATAAGAGTATTATATAAAATTAAAAGAAACATAGAAATATTTTTCTGTGTGGATAAGCAGCTGCACATAGCTAAAAGTAGTGCTGTAGAGTTATTTTATTTCTACAGTAAGGATAGTATTAGAGATAGCTCTTCAAAGTGGGAGTGACTTAGAATACTAGTGCTTACTGAGAATAGATCTAGCTGTAACTAGATTACTTATTTTTAAATATATTATTTCTTTTCTTATAAAAGGTCTCTTATATCGAATTCTATCTACTCTACTTTTCTCCACCACCACACTTACAGCGTTTTTACACTGTCTTTAAAATTAGAGTGGCAGGTGCTTCTTTCTTAAATTAATTTTTGATAGGAGAACCAAACCATCTCCAAATTGTGTCTATAGCTTAATATTATAGAGCTCTTTCTTTCCACACTTTTGGTTTCAGGATTATAGGCTGTATAAAGATTCCTCATAATATTTAATTGTTGACAAAGTTGAGTCCAGAAAGTAGAAACAAACAAGGAGCCTCTGCCAGAAATAATATCAGTATGTAAGCCACATTTAGAAAATACAAAGTCTAGAAATAATTTAGTTAAATATTCTGCAGTTGCATTAGTATTAGTTTTAATAAAAATAGAAATTTTAGATAATCTATCAACTATGACTAATATAGCATTAAAGTTGACTGATGGAGGTAATTGAGAAATGAAATCCATCAAAATTGATTTCCATGGTTTATAAGGAATTGGAAGTGGTTGAAGCAACCCATACTTTCTGTGTTGAGGTACCTTACTCCTATTACATTCATAACAGGCTTTAATATAGGCCTCAATTTCCCTGGTCTTTCCTGGCTGGAAGAAATCCCTTACTATTAACTGGTAAGTTTTATCAACACCAAAATAATCAGCTAATGGAGATTCATGTCTACTATTAAAAATCCATAATTTTATATCCTCATTGTTGGGTATGACTATTCTATCTTCAAAGACTAACAGACTTGATTCTATACTGAATCTCTTTGCCCCTTTCTTTGAGATTATTTTGTCTTTAATCCCCAAAAAATAAGCATCCTTTGATTGAGATTTTTGAATGTTGGATATTGGATTTTGAATTGATTTTGTTGTCATCAAAAGAAGTTGATGAGTTGTTAAAATTGATTTGTTGAAGATTGATTTCACATTTTCTGGATTTTTGTCAGAAAACGCCTCCACCTGCTGCAGGTAGACATTGTCCAGATGTGATAAAATATCTGGGACTATGCAATTTTTCCCTGGGAAGTAGGTAATAGTAAAATAAAATTCAGATAAGAACTCAGCACACCTAGCCTGACATCTAGTTAGTACTATAAAAGACATGAAGTATTTCAAAGCATTATTACCAGTTAGGATTTGAAAAGAGAAATTTAGACTGAGAAGAAATGAAAACCATCTTTTAAGACAATGAATAATAGCTAGTAACTCTTTAACATGAATTTTATAATTTAATTCTTCTGCAATAATTTTGTGTGATTCAAATGCAACAGGATAAATCAATTTTGTTTAAGATTTATTTGAGATATTACCCCTGCTATAGTGTAATCACTAGCATCTGTCTCAACTATTTTCAAGGATTTAGGATCAAAATGATGAAGAATTGGAGCTGTGGCCAGTGCAATTTTCAATTCTTCAAGTTCTTTTCAGGATATTTCTGTGAGGACAAAAGGAGTTTTTTTTTAAGAAGAGAAGTAAGATTTGTAATAGTTTTAGAGTAATCATTTATAAATCTTCTATAGAAATTTTCAAAACCTAAAAACCCCTGAAAAGATTTTAGATTTGTTGGCTCTGGCCCTTCCAAAACTTTTTAAACCTTTTTATCATCCATGACTAAACCATCAGTGGAAAATGTAAAGCCCAAAAAGTCAATATATTTTAGGTGGAATTTGCATTTAGTGTGCTTTTCATAGAGATCTTGTTCTAAAAGTCAAATAAGAACCATTTTTACATGTTGGATATGTTCTTTGAGTTTGTTCAAGAAGATTAAAATGTCATCCAGATAGACAACAAAAAAACTGTTTAAAGATATCTTGGAAGATATAATTGACAAAAGTTTTAAAAGTTGATGGCACCTTACACAATCCAAAGGGCATAACTAAATACTCAAAACTACCAAACCTGGTACACATTTCAGTTAAAGGTTCATACCCTTCTGCAATGCATATAAGATTTTAAGCACCTCTGAGATCAATTTTAGAAAATAAATTAGCACCATTAAACAAAGGAAGAAGTAATGACATAGGAGGAACTGGATAGGTTCTCTTCTTAGTCACTGTGTTGATTTTTCTATAATCAACACATAACCTAAGACTTCCATCCTTTCTCTTCACAAAAAGAACTGGAGAGCCAGTTAGATATTTACTGGCTTAAATGAATACTTTTTCTACATTCTCTGAAATGTATTCTTGAAGAACTAGAGAATTGTCCTTCAACAAAGAATAGACAGGACCTACTGGTGGTACTGGACCTATTAACTTTATCTGATTATTTTAGGGTCAATGGGGTGGTAGCTTGGCAGCCTTACATATTGAAAAAACATCTATGAAGTCATGGTAAAATTTGGGTAAAGTTGATTTAATGGCTTCAATAATAATTTGGTGATCCTCTTCATATTCAAAGAAGTCTGTCAAATGTAGACCTGTATTTAGTGAACAAAAATTTATTACTTTGAGGCTATTGAAATCCTCTTTGAGTAAAGTAGTAAAGCTAGAATGGCTAGCCAAGAGCTCATTTGAAGAAAGATCAGATGCTTGAGATACATCTGGCAGAGAATAGTCCTCTAGAAGGACTTGGTCAGACAGGTTGTTTAACTCCATCTTGACCTGCATTTATGAATCAGAAATATACTTAGAAATAGGGGTGATCAATCCCTGTGACAAATCAATTTCATAATTCAAATGCTGTAGAAAGTCATGGCCAAGAATGGTATCATCTATCCTTGGGGCATCCAAGACTGTTAATCCCCACTCAAAGGAGGGAGAATTCGGAAATTTAAAAACCCATAAAACTTTCTTACTAACTCAATATTTTGGTTCTTCTTATTTGACCAGATAAATTGGAATTCGGTTAATATCTACAAATGTCACCTTAAGTTTTTTGGCAAAACATAAACTGATAAATGAATTTGAAGCTCCAGAGTCAATAAGACAACTGAAGGGAATATCCTACTTAAAAAAAATTAGTCTCAAATGGTTTAGGGAAATTCTAGTCCTTAGGAAATGGAGTTTCTGTGAACTGGGAGAGATACAATAGTTCTCTTTGCACACAAGTAAACTATTTACTAGTTATTTGAATTGGAACAATTATCTTCTCTATCCTTTAATTTAGCACATTCATCCAACTTTTTTTTACCCCAAAAATACATATGAAACCCATTATCTGTTCTTCTTTTTCTCTCAGTTTCCGTTAACTCCCCTTTTGGATCCAATACCTTACTGATATCACCTGGGGTCAATCTTTTGGATTGAGCCCTGTCTTTACCCTTTTGACTCAGTTTGGTTTAAGATGATGATTGATTTGGTCAGGGATTATTTGAATTAGTTCCCAATTTGAAATTCAAACCATGAGATTTATCAGCATGGCACCTTTGTTGAAGATGGCCCTGATAAATTCCATCAAGTTTGAGGGTTCTTTCCATTAGGTCTGTTAAAGTTTTCATTTTTCTTACCATGATGATTTAATTGGTTCAGAATCATCTAAGGGAGTCCTTTTTTGAAATGATACTTTAAAGCTGCATCATTCCAACCTACTCAACTTTGTAGAGCTATGAAATTTGAGATGTATTCAGAAGATTTCCCATTATCCTTTATGAAAAGGAAATCTAATCCAATTTCCACAATATCCGTTTCATTAGGGCCTCCAACAAATGTAAAGAGTTGATCTATGAATTTCTCCTAGCTATTAATGAGTATATGGGTTTTGGTTGAAGAAAGCATGAGCAAATATGGTTTGAACCATTATGATTCTTTCCCAGATAAGAATGATGAGACATATATTATTAAATTTGAGTGATTGATGTTAAAGGTTTGAGTGTCATTATGGAACAATAATTTTCAGGTTTGCAAAAATAGTCACAATCTGTTGGGATCCTCTCCATCAAATTTGTCCAGAGATTTCATCAAAGGAGTTTTAATTTTAGAGCCCTCTGAAGGAGAAGGTTTGGAAATTGATTTCACTAATAATTTCAAGAAATATTCCAATTAAGTAGCTGATCCAGGTTCAGAGGTTTGGCTCAAAGGGTTGGTAGCTGGGGCAGATGGCGCCTTGTGGATAGTATCCTTTCCTTCTTCTTCCTCACTAGAATCTTTAAAATCCTGAGAGTTGTCCTCCACAGATTGAACTGAATTTTCCCTTTCCCTTAGTTGATGAGGTTCAAGAGAGTGAGTGCAAGAAATAGGCTGAAATTCTGGTGGCCTATCCCTGGTGAAAGCTCTAGTAGTAGCACCCATAGGAGGAGTGCATTGAATGAGTTCCATTTAGACTTAGAACCTGAAAATATGTAGTAGTGAAAATAAAAATGAGAGCTACAGAGAATTAAATTATACTGTCACCAGATGGCCTATGCATAAGGGCAAGGATGTTCCTGAGTAAGTGAGATTGGAAAAGATGATTGAAGACTCCTTTGAAACTCAGAGGAATACTTGAAGGGAGTGGCTCAAAGATAAATTAATACTTCTTGGAGATAAGTTCAAGATGAATAATAATGTAATTCACAGTGACGCTAAATATTTAAGTTAATCTCATGAAGGGTTAGAACTTAACAATCAAATGGATTGAAGGAAATTTATTATTAAGAAAGGTAGGAAAAAATAATAGCCTTATATAATTTTAACTACTATCATAACAGTATTATAATTTAATGCTAAGGAATGTTGAACCAAATCCACCCAGTTATCTATATAACTCGACCTTGCATTGACCCCTTTAATAAACTTCCCTTACTTTATCACTGACCCTCCAATATAACCCACAAATCCTTTAACCTTACTCCTGTTCCTACTCACATACCTGAAATTACCCTCAGACACACAATAAAGCAACATTCACAATATATCATCAATCCTAGCACTGATACATTTTACATTCTCTTAAGGTTAAAAAGTATAAGCATATTATTGACTAATTTAGATTTAATATTTAGATAGCGTGGTTTCTAGTGTGGTCAAATTGAGACACACAAAGGGAAAAGGCAGTTGCTATGTAGATGTTGCTTTCTGCACTTCAAGTATAGATTTGTGTACTGATTTATGGATTAAAATATTGAATTTTGCTTTGAGTGTCACATGGCGTGTGACACTCCTGCTAGTAGGTTCCTATCCCTGAATGAACTATAGCATATAAATTAGGTGGAGGCACCTGCTAGAAGGAGCCAATATTTGTTTCATGGTGAAATGGCTCTCAATGATTATATTTTTTTCAAAATGATAATAATAATACTGAGTGTCAAATTCGAGATTATTTTCCACATAATTAAATCATCTAATATCAATTAGGGTCTGGAATGAATAATTTTGAAGATGTCACAGCTATCTATTACAAAATAACATGAGTTTTTAATATTACTAACAGAGTATGTTTTTGTAATTATAGAAAGAAGATATGAAAAGATAGATTATTCCCTGAAGTTAAATGGTGCAATTATCACACCACCAACAGAATTTCTGAAGAGATAATTTACAATACAAGATGTTTTGAATTTTTAAATTAGTAAAATTTACTGAAGATCCTTTCATGAATTCATTTACATACACTATTTAACCTTAAAGCTGATCACCTGTCCTTAGATAAGGTCACAGTAAGAAGACCTGGCATGAAAATATCCACTTGACAACAATTTTATGATTTTGAAATTAAAAAGAAATTAAGTCATTATTTTAAAAATTATACAAGAAAACCCTGATATTCATTCTAAAAAATAAAACCTTTTTAAATCCCTGATAACAATGCATTTTAAGTCACCTCAAAACTGAGGAGTGTACACTCTACAAAATTATCCCTGTGACAGAGAAGTCCTCTCTTCAACATGAATTTTTTTAGAAGGGTTTATGTGCCTGAATTTTTGAAACCACGAAACGAGAATGTTCCACCATTCTTTTATTTTACCTTTCACCTTTTTCAATCCTTGTCCAACCGATTTACTCCAGTGGTCCGGAATTGACTGCTTATTTTTAGACTCTTCGTCTTCCATCCCCAAATTTAAACGATAATATCAGTTGTTTCCAAATTTCAAGATCATTGTTTTTCAGTTTTACACTCACCCATTTTTTTTTCTTGGAGCTCCCTTTCTATTGAGTTTTATTATTATTATTATTTTTTTTTATTTTTTTATCATTTTTTGTCATAGATTATGATCAATATATATATGTTCAAATTAAATTGATACATGAGTTTTTGAAAAGATACTCTTTTAATGATATCAGGGAAATAAATTAAATAAATCATTTCGACGGACCATCTTTACTTAAAGTTTCACTATTTGAACTCCTGCTGATCGTGGGTACTTGAGGATTTTCTTTTTTGGGAGGCTTCTTCTGATCTAACGAGTTTCGGTCACTATCAAATATCGCTTGCTCTTTTTCATTACCTATTGGTCGGTTTTCTTATTTTTTCAAATTTTTACACATTTTATCCGCAAAAGTTTAACATAGTTCCAAAATTTGGTGCGCGAAGAAAAAATTCAATTTTTATTTTCTTGGTGTCAAAATCTGATGCAAAATCTAAGAAAGTCAGAATGTAGATCAAAAGCACATACTTTTTGGGAAGAAAGTCTCCAAATTATCATCCTTTGATGATAAATTGGGATCCATATGTTTTTGCGGTTGGGCTGGATTGACGGTTTTTAATTTATGGCGAGTTGAGTCAATCTCATCATCACTAACTTTTGAATGAAGAATGAAGTAAACCATTTATTTATTATTTTTTCACGTCTTTAAAAAAATAATAAAAATAATGAAAATACCTTCATCTGGATCAACATCTTCTATTGAAATTAATTCTGTATATTCAGAGTCTTCAAATTCCTCCTTGGCTGTAGCAAATAAAGCAAGGTTAAGAGGTGGAAGAAGCGCAGAAAGAAATGTTATATGATATGATTTAATTGTACTCGATCAAATAAGAAAAATGAACATAAGAGAGGAAGAAAATTTAATTTATCATTCAATAATTTATATTTGTGAACTCTATTTTTATGGAGCGTGGTGTTCACTATTTTCATCAATTCTGCATTGAAATCTTTAAATTTCATTACTTCAAAAAATTTTGTCTCTTCGACAAAATTTATTTTGTGAAAAGTAATAAAGAATAGATGTATCGAATGTAGGAAAAAGTTTTTAAAAAAGAAGACCTACGTTTCTCAGAATCTTTCAAGGAAGATGTATGGCTAGAAGGTGTGTTTTTATTGTGGATCTTCTCATCAGATGACTTTTTGATAATCTTGTCTTTGTCGCTATTAACTGAAGGTATTGGTTGCACTTTTAAATGCGATAGTATCGTACAGAGTGATTTTTATTATTGATATAGTTTTTCAAAGTTATTCATGTAGTGCGACTACATACCTTCAGGCCCAAAGAAATTTTGCAAGCCTTCTGTGCCTTGAGTGTCTGACTGGTGGATATCATTTTGAGAGTTTTCCGAGCTTTTCAGGTTTGAAAAGTCATGGATGTCTTCAAACGGTTGAGGTTGAGGTTTAAACATTTAGTTTAATTTCAATCGTTTTCATTCATTTTGAAATTTCATTATTCGTTCCAATATTCGGTATGTAGAAAAAAAAAATATGTATGGTTTAAAACAAACTCAAGAGGTTATTTTGTGGCCTGCTAATAAAAAAAAATCATCATAAGGCCTCGCTTACCTTCCCCATAATTACGGGCCCCCGTCTCTTTCGTGCTTCCTTCATAGTATGCTGGCGAGAAAAATGATATTTAGCGCTTTTTTCATGATACAACATGAATGAGGTTGTAAGAATTGGAGAAAAAACTAGTATCTTACATACTAATCGCTGAACTTTCTCCCCCTTAACTAAATTTTTATTAGAATGGCTACTGGTGATGAGTGTTGCTTGCAATGGTCCCACGAGTGGCGAGTTGAGGAAGGGCTGAACGATGAAACTGAAAACAAGACAGATAATAGAGTTTATGCGCATTCCTCTTCGCTGGTGGGCGGTACTTCTCAAAAAGTCAATTTTTTGTTATGGACGATTAAAAGGCACTCAAGGGTAACAAAGCCAATAATAATGAAACAGAAAAATCATCTCTTTCTCGAGTATTTACCTGCGAAATTCAGCCATGCCTGGTATAATCTCTTTACAAGTGACAGAGAGAGCAAGATATCTTTTTTTGAAGCACGTTTCAATAGATAATTTCGCTGCACTCATATTGAAAACGGTTGGGGCAGTTTTGCAAAAAAAAAAAAAGAAAGAAGGAGAGTTAAGACTGACATTTGATAGGAAACGTGACGAATTTTTGGTGAATGCAGTCTAAATTTGCTGTCCAAGCCCAATCGATTTGTGTATACGGTCTCAATTTTTCGGCTGTCTGTATGTACATACATACATCCTTCACAACTTGTTTGAGGGCTCATAAACCGAACCTCCTTCATAGCTCAAACAAATCGGCAAAGCCAGTATTTTAACAGAGTAAGTAGTATTTACCGGAGTTTGAACCACCCTGCAAGGTTGATATTAGGGGGTCTCAAACATTAGCATACACTTCTGGCGGACTTCAGCCTCAAAACTCCATTCCAAGACGCCATGATAAATTGCAGACTTAGGATTAGGGTCCCAAACATAAGGTCAAATACTCCCTAATTTTGTGTTAAGATACACTGCGGACAAAACTGTGTCACGTTTGCATTTCGGGTGGCAATTATTTGTTTATTTATTTCGTAGGATCGCGCGCCCTTAAGAGCATGAAACTACTACCATATTATGCAATGTACAAAGGGATCATCCACTGGATGATGGGAACCGGTGTGTGAGGAAACATAGGCGGTGGATAGAGAGATATGAGGGGGAGGGAGTACCACAGCCAACACAGTACAACTAGGCTAGTATCACTAGGCACCAAGATATCCCTGATGAGGATATCCAGCGCGAGTTGGGGATATTTTAGGGAGGGACATAAGGTCATAAAAATAAATGTAAGAAAGGTAAGTGCAAGAAAAGTAAATGCGAGAAAAATAAGTGTAAGAAAAATCATCTGCAACCATGAGAATTTTTGTTTTTTCACAAAAAAATTGTTAAAAAACAGAAAAAAATAAAAAATGAAATAAAAAATCATTTTTTCGGAGAGGAAAAAAAATTAAAGAATAAGTTTCCCATGGTTGCAGAATATTTTTCTTACACCTATTTTTCTCACATATTTTTTTGCACATATTTTCCTAACACATATTTTTCTCGCACATATTTTTCTTACACATATTTTTCTGTACTTATGTCCCTCCCTGCAATATCCCCAACTCGCGCTGGATATCCCCATCAGCACTACGCACCAAGTGAGATATCCCTGATGGGGATATCCGGCGCGAGTTGGTGATATTTTAGGGAGGGACATAAGTACAGAAAAATATGTGTAAGAAAAATATGTGCGAGAAAAATATGTGTAAGGAAAATATGTGCAAAAAAAATATGTGAGAAAAATAGGTGTAAGAAAAATATTTTCCAACCATGGTAAATTTTGTTTTTTTGATTTTTTTTTTCTCCAAAAAATTGATTTTTAATTTTTTTCTGTTTTTTCACAATTTTTTTTTTTTTTAAATTCACATGGTCGCAAATGATTTTTTTTACACTTACGTTTCGCGCACCTATTTTTCTTGCACTTACTTTTCTTACATTTATTTTTCTGACCTTATGTCCCTCCCTAAAATATCCCTAACTCGCGCTGGATATCCCCATCAGGGATATCTTACTTGGTGCGTAGTGTATGATCAGCAGCTAGCACTGCAACAAATGTTCGTTTTGTCTTGGGACGCAACAATGGCGTAACGATTACGCAACAGTTAAAAAGAAATTGTTTTTAGTGAGTCTTAAGTACAAAAAACAATTCTTTCGCAACTGTTTCGAAACTGTTTTACAAGTGTTTTGCAACTGTAGCGTAATTGTTGCGCCTCATGGTGAAACAAAAATGATTCGTAATGTAGTATGATCAGCTAGAAAGTACAGAGAACATAGGAGGTAGTAACAAGTGGGTGTGTAACAGGGGGTAAGTTTTTCCATGGGTTTTTCCAGCTTTCACATACCCGCCCTCTTGCACGGGGTTAGCTGAGGGAGAACAGAGACATCATGACAAGCAGGGATATAAAGACAAGGGAAGGGAGTGAGTACAGCAGCAGATACAGTACTATAGAGCAGGCATGGTCAACCAGAAATAAGTGAGTCAAAGGGGGGTGGGGTGCCGTGGTGTTGTAACAGGGGAAAGGGTGCGGGGGTTTTCCCAGCCTTCACATACCCGTCCGCTCAAATCCACATTGCTGAGGAAGAGAATGAGACTTGTCAGTGGTAAGGGGGAGGGGCTCCAGGATTCAAACCTAGGACACAAGGGGCAAGATGGCCTACACAGCAGGAAAACTAGAGTCGCATCAGACTGATGCGACGAGCTGTCGCTATATGTATATTTTCGCAACTCTCCGGATACTCCAGAATATGTTTTATTATTTTGCCAAGCGCACACTGTTCTGCTCAAAACTCTCCTTCTAGCTGCAAAAAAACATAAGATACCCTTCACTACTACTACTTTACTATCACCCTCTCCTATTATCTCTCTCGTCGCTCGTTTCTTAATTGACACTCATAGATTCCCTAATAATCTGCATATCTCTCAATAACTTACTACTAGTCCTTTTAGAATTTCCTTACTTATCTTTCACCTAGTGATCATTTTCCAGTTGTACCTAACTCCTATTTGTTCTCCGTTTCTTTCATGCCCCTAGCTGGGTGATATTGTATGAAATTTTTTAAAAAAAAAGAATATTTTTGACAATTCATGCATATTGGAAATTTTTTTCAGACGGGACAATTGTCAGTATGCATGCTACAGCTGCTAGTATGCATGCGACAAACCTCATAGATTCTTAACTTTCTATCATTCCTCTTTCATCATTGCTTCTTTTTATATTTCTTCTTTATCTTCCTTCATCTTCCTCTTTCATCATTGCTTATTTTTATCTCTCTTCTTTTTATAGCTAGACCAAGAAAGCTATGTGGAAATGCAATTTTTTTTAAAACTTTTTGCCTTTCCCTGCACTCCTTTTGGACGCCATGTGAGCACACAATGAACCAATTAATTCTGTAAAAATCCATACATGGTATCCCATCCTTCCAATGTATGTATATATCTACAGTGTAAAATTTGATTTTGCACTACAAGTATTATTTTTGGAAATCAACTTGCCATTGCATGCTTGCATCATGTCCCAAAAGGAGGGTGGGAAAAGTCACAAAGTTGATAAACTTTTTGCATTTCTGAAAAGATTTCTTGGTCCAGCTGTATCCTCCTTTGTTTTTTCTTCTCATATGTTATTTCAATTACTTCTGCCATCTCCATACTTTCTTCTCCTGGCTTGTCAGGCTGAGTTCAAGTACAAAGATGTGAACTAGCTTGAATGGTCAGTTGTCTAGAAGATTTTAATGGTCCTATATGAATACTGTAGTACAAATCCAATAAGTATTAAAATATAACTCAATAAAAGGGTCTCAGTAATTCTAATCTCATTAATTATATATGGCTTACAATCTTTATAGTTTGTAGAAAAATAGATTTAATTAATTCAGATACTATTCAAAGACTTTATAAGTACTATTGATATGTATTGTAATTGTATTGGTTATATGTTTAAATTGTAATGATAAAGAATGTAGAAAACAAGACCCAAAACCTCCTCCTTTTATACACATTGAGTTCCCCAATGAATCCCTTGATACCAGTACAATACACAGTTAATGACACCTCCATCCAACTAATAGACATGTCCATCAACATCCCTAGTGACCCATAACATAATTAGAAGAGTAACTACTGCAAAAATCCTGGAATAATAGGGAAAATCCATCAAAATTAAAGAATAAGTAAAAAAGAGAGTATATGAATATTATACATCAATGTAAAAGACTAAAAAAGAGGGAAAATTACGATTAATGAGAGCTTAATAATAAGGGGAATTCACTGTAGAAATGATGGGGAAAATTCTGACATTATACTATGTGAAATTCCCATTCAAAAATGACCAAAATTGACTGAGAAACCACCTAGAAACCCAAAAAAGGGTGTGAGATGTGGGGTAACTACATGCAGTCCTTGGTAGGCGCTTGCATGGGTAAATCCTTGACTAATTTTAGGCAAATTTAAGCATGTTAGTGAAATAAGGCACCAAGAGTGAGGTTATTAATGAAATTAGTGCATATAAAGAGGGTCAATGCATTATTAATTAAGCTAGGACACTAAATAAGCGCCTCTTGCCTATTTTAGTGTGTTTCCCCACAGTGGGCATAGAATGTGGGGTAATTATAGTGTGAAAAAGCTAACTTTGCAAAAAATGAAGCTATTCACACGGGAAAAATGCAGACAGTATGTGGCCAGTACACAGAAGCCATTTCTGGCATAAAAAATACCAAATTTGAAAAGTTTTATTTTTATGCATTTAAGTAGCTAAATCAATAGTCCTAAATGAGACAAATTGAACTGTCAAAGTGCATTTATAATATTCTTAAATTTATAGCGCATATAATCAACTTTTAAGTGAAATAAAGCACATTTCTTGTTTTTTGCATAAAACAATGAAAATAACAGCTTTAAGTATACTTAAAAATTATGTAGCCTTATAATTAAGGTTCTTAAGGCTACCCTAACATATTACAACTTAATATTAAGTACATAACACTTATAAAAGGTGGATATATGCATGTATATAAGGTGTTATAATGGCATTTTTTGTGTATTATCATAATTTTACTTATGTATACTGTTTGTGTACTCTCATTTATTGTTCCCATGTATAGTTCATGTGTTTAAAATAACTTATAAGTACTTTTTACTCAGTCCTGGGGATATACAGGCTGACACTCGCCCACCCAAGAAAAACAATAAAAAAATGATAAGTTATACATTTTCTTTATTTATTTGTAATTTTTCAGGTATTCAGATTAATTCTGTAGCATTAAAGATTTTTCTTTAAAGATATAAAACATAATAAAATATTATGAGTACTGGTTTTTTAATCCCTCAGCTGGTTGGACAGAAATTTATTTCTGTTTAAATTTTTTAAGAAGAGAGGATAAATTTGAAATTTCTTTTTCAGGTATCCATTTATCAAATTCATTTGATTTCCCCTTAAATATTAATAAATACTCAGTTCCTTTTTCCTTAGTAAGGATTCTTTTCTTGATTATTTTTTCAATCTCTGATTTTTCCACAATTTCTTCGGGTTGATTTTTAGGCCTTCCCCTTCTTTTTGGAAATAAGTCAGGATCATTTGCATGGTAAGGTTTCAATAATGAGATAGGGAAAACTGGATGTTGCCTATCATATGGGGCATATAATATGACTTCCACTGAATTATTACCAACAATTTTGCCTACTACAAAAGGTCCTACAAAGGGATCCTTTAATTTAACATTACTTTGTAAGTTAAAATGTAGTGTTGAAATTAGGACTTCATCTCCTTTTTTGAATTCAAATTCTTTATGAGACTTATCCCACCTTTTCTTTTCATATTCAAATGCTTTTTGAATACATTCTTCTGCATGTTTTCTACAGATTTGTTGCATATGAATAAAGGATTTAGTACCAGGATGTATATCTAACCTTGGTAATTTATTTAAATGATTTACTGGGGTATTTGGTACATATCCCAGCCAGAGTCCAAATGGTTTATTCTCTGTTACAGAATGAGTTGTTCTGTTATAAGCAAATTCAAGTCCAGGAATTAATTTTACCCAGTCATGTGTGAATTTCTCATTGTCTTTGTATTCTAATCCAAAGGCACAATATCTTCTGATCATGTCTTCAAGAGTTTGTATCATTCTTTCAGCTAAGCCATCAGTTTATGGATGATGTGCTGTAGAAAATTTAAATTGACAACCTGATACTTCCATCAAAGATGTCCAGAACTCTGAAATAAATTTAGGGTCTCTGTCAGAGATTATGGTTTTGTGGAACCCAGAAGTATTCATCATTTGAGTCCATCATAGTAATGCCAAGTCTTTTGCAGATACCTCTTTATGGGCAGGGATAAATTTACACATTTTTTTTAATATATCCACAATTACCAAGCAAGAATTGAAACTTTCTTTTCCTGCTAATGGCAAGCCAGTGACAAAATCCATGTTTATAATTTCCCATGGAGCTTTTGGCTGCTCTACTTGTTGTAAAAACCTAGCTCTCTTCCCAGTTAATGTTTTAGATTTCTGACAAGAGTCACATGTTTCAATGTATTTTTGTACATCTTCCTTCATGTTTATCCACCAGGCTGTATTTTTAACTCTGGTTAATGTTTTGTTAAAATCAAAATGACCAGCTAAGATGTCATCATGACAAGTACTCAAAATTAACTCCTTCATAGAAGGTGGTATTAGTATTACATTACCTAGCTTTTTCCTTTAATATATATATCCATCTTCAATTGACAGTTTACCTTTTTCCAACACATTTCTATACTTTGGAGGCAAGGTTTTAATTAATGCACTCATGGAGGAATTAGTTGGATCATTTAGAATGGTAGATAGGTTATTCAAATCTTTATCAGATGAATAATTTTCCTATATAGTTTGAATAAACTCCTCCTCTAGATCCACTATATAATCCCAAATATATGTATAACCTCATTTTCAGGTACATAAGCTGGGTTGTCAGTATCATTTGGCAAAGGACTTCTGGATAATAAATCCACATTAGAATGCAATGTTCCTGCTCTATGATTGATTCACATTATTCCTCTTTACTCTTTTACAGCTAGTTGCCATCTAAACATGTGCAAATAAGGTGTTTTTATGTTTAGAAATGATTTTACTGTGCAGCAATCTGTTATTAGTTCAAACTTCTGGTCTTCCAGATAGTAATGAAGTTTCTTCAAGGCCCACACCACAGCTAAACATTCCAGTTTTGTGGCACCATACCTTAATTCTGTCTTTCTTAATGTTCTGGATATATAACAGATAACTATTTCAGATAATTTTCCATTTATTACCTGTTTTTGCTGTAAAGCAGCACCTAACCCTGTGAAGCTTGAATCAGTGTACAAGATAAAAGGTAGGGTTAAATCCGGCAGTCCCAATATTGGAGCTGACATTAAAAATTCCTTTAATTTATTAAAGGCATGTTGTCTTTCATTATTCCAAATGAAAGCCTCATTTTTCCTGATTAATTTTGTTAAAGGAGCTGCAACGGATTGGTAGTTTTTAATATACTGTCTATAATATCCACACATACCCAAAAAAATTTGAAAATCTTTTACATTCTTAGGTACGCCAATGTTTTTAATTGCTGCCATATTATTCTGGTCAACACAAATTTTTAATCCAGATACAACATGTCCAAGTACTTTCAAGGATTGAAATCCAAACTTACATTTCTTTAATGCAATTGACATATTAATTTCATCCATCTTTTAAAATACTCTCTTCAGGTGATTTAAATGTTCATCATATGTTTTTAAAAACACTATTATTTCGAAAATATGAACCAAAAGCCATCCTTAAACCATTTCTTGATGAAAGACACTATCCATAAATTTTTGGAAGACTGAAGGCGCATTCTTTGGGCCAAATGGCATTCTCACATACTTATATATTCCCATATGTGTAGTTATTAATAAGTAATTTTTAGAATTCTTTTCCACAGGAATCTGGTGGTAACCTTTGTTTCCATCCAGACAGGAAATATATTTTGCACCTTGTAAGGTAGCATGGATAGATGCTATCCTTGGTAGAGGGTAAATATCATCTACAGTGTATGTATTCAGAGCCCTATAATCACCACATAATCTTGCCTTATCTTTTTCATAAGAGATTAATACTGGTGAAATAACACAATACTCTTGTGTTGTGTCCACTTTTTCAACAATACCCATTTACAACAACATCTTTATATTGTCTTCAATATCTTTCCTTTTTGCAGGAGATGCTGGGTAAGGTTTATTTTTCAAGCTTCCAGGAATATTATCCAAGTCACAACTTAAAGATATTTTCAACTCATGGTCTTTGACCAATCCTAGTTCATTTGAACCAAGTGCAAATGCCATAGGATAAGATTTTATCAATCTCAAAATATTGTCTTCTTCAATTTTTGAGAGTTGAGGACTGAAAGAGGCCTTTTGGATTTCATTTTCCAATTTGACCACTTCAGTGGTGGTTCTTCCACCTTGAAGTTGTTCCTCTCTATGAGAAATGGAATACACTGAATTTTCAGAACATATCTTGAATTTTCTCTTACTATTCATGCCTATAGTGAAGCAACTGTTTTCAGGATCTAGTTTAATGCCAAATTTTGTCAATAAGTCATTGCCAATAATAAACCAATCACTGCAATTATTATTATCTATTACAACAAATTCACACACTTCTCTTACATATCCATTACTATACTTGAAGAATACAGCAGTTTTGTATTTGACAATTGGATTTAAAACTGAACCAAAACCCCTCCAGTTCTTTGTCTGTAAAGGTTCTAGTTTTTCCTTATACTTACTGTTAAGTTTCATTAATGTATTAATAGAAACTACACTACCTGCAGCCCCAGTGTCAAGAATGGCATTCATTTCTCTTCCACATATAATAAAAGGTGCTCTGGTAGTTGTTATTTTGTAAGTATCATGAGATACATCTTTAATTATTTCAGCTTCTTCAATGGAAGTTAAAGATGTATCTGTATGAGGTATAGCATCATTCAGGAACAAAATATCCTTTTCTAATACAAATATCTCATTTTCATCATCACTGTAAGAAATGTTACTTTTAAAATCCTCACTGGATTCCACATTCTCATCTTCATGATTACTTGGTTCAGAATTTTGTGAGGTTTCAATAACATTAATTTTTTTCTTACACGTGTGACCCTTAACCCAAGGCTCATTACATTTATAACAAGTGTTATTTTCTTGTCTTTTAGGGAAAAGGGGAGCTGAAGGTTTTTTATTCTCCACAGGTAACTTACTTGTAGTAGGTTTTACTATGTCAACACTTTGTTTGTAATTATTATACTTGGTTTCATATTTGTGGTTTAATAATATTTCATTGCATATATTAATGAACTCAGAGGTATCTCTGATGGTTTCAGCTCTAGCTACAATAATGTCTCTAACTGATATAGGCAACTTGTATATTATTTTCTCTTTCCACTCATCATAATCAATTTTTGGATCCATAGCTTTCATGATTTTTATTAAAATCATTAAAAAGACCATGGGTTTATCTCCAGAATTTGGATTATATCTGGCTCTTTCATACAATCTTTGTTGAGTGATTCTGAATTTTGGGCCACCAAATTGCCTTTCAATTAGTGCCTTCCATTCATTCCAAGAGTAGTTATTTTCTTCACTCAATACAGAGTCAAACCATAATGAGGCCACATATGTAAATAAAGATATTAATTTTGATGTAATTTCTTCATCAAGTAATTTGTATGAAAACTTTAAGTTATCAATTCTTTGAATGAATTGTTGCCAATCATATTTTGAATCCCCTTCAAAAGAAGGGTACTGATCTATCTTAGGCCAGTTCTTTTGGCTAGTTTTTGCTTCCCTAACCTGAGGAATATTAAGTAATTCACTTACTTTAGAAAGATGATCATTAAGTTCATCTTTTACTAAATTTAAATTCTCAGAGCCCATGACACTATGTTCATGTTCAATCATTTGTTTATCATCTGATTATTTCATGAAAACTGGTACTCTTTCCACATAAAAGGTTTTATCTTTTACTTTCTCAGTATTTTTCAAAATGTTTGCTACTTCAATTTCTACTTTTTGTAATCCATCTTTTATTACAGGTACATGAGTCAAGGTATCATTTACATTTGAAAAAGACAATTTTACATGTCCCTCTATGGTAGCCATAATATTCTGAGAGTGTTCTAATTTACTTTCTAAATTTCTGATCTCAGAGTTCAATCTTTTATTTTCATTGGTTAATTCATTATTTGAATTCTCAATAATTTTTAATCTATTGGCTGTTTTACTCAATGATTGTGTGAGTGTTAATAATACACTTTCTTTATTATTGTTTGACTCTTTAGAGAACTCTTCAAATTTTTCAATTATTAATAATAATTTACTTATTATCTTTGATTCCATTGGATTTTCTTTTAAAAAAAATTCAATTTTTTCCGTTTCTAACTCAGAAGACTCATCATCAGGTTCAAGATTTAATTCATTTGGTTCCAATTTTATATCAATAGCATTATCCTGGTGATCAATAAAACTATTTACATTGTCCTCATTTAAAGACAAGTTTAACATATTATTATCAAATAAATAATTAATTAGATCCTCATCAATTATATCTAACAATTCCTTATCAATCTCATTACCTATAAGTATTTCATTGTTAGGATGATATAATTGATCATGAGAAGATGTATGACTTACCAAGGTCTTATCCCACTTCCCCTGCCTCTACCTGCCTTTCCCCTGTAAGGGTGACTACTGGAGCCCTGCTGTTGAGGAGGGTTCTTGTAATTTTGGGCGTACCAATCTCACTTCCATTTGCTGACTGTAATTTTTTGGTCCTCCTCTTGGAATGGAGGTGTTGCTATGGAATTTTTTGGTGCCACTGTTTGTGGTTGAGCCTTTATATCCACTAGAGCCTGGTTGACTTCTACAAAACCCTGTGCTGCCCTTTTCTCAAGATTGTTTATCTGGTCTACAATGTTGCTGACTCTTATGGTGAGGGTATTCAGTAGGGTGGAGAGGGAGTGAATTTGCTCTTGTAATGTGTTTTTGGTTTTCTTTATAGATACTTTTTTTAAAAGTCTTTCCCTTTCCTCCAAGGACATTGGTGGGGTGTTTTTTATTATGGGAGATTCCTGTCCCTCCATTTGAATGTCTTGAAACAGGTCTTTCAGCTCTAGGTCTTAAGTTATAAGGTTTTGCCTTATTACTTACAATGTCATTGTTGTCACACATATTGTACATGGAATTTATTTTTTAAAAAATTGAAATTAAGATATGAAACTTCAATGAAGGATCTTTATCAGTATTTATCAATACCTGAAGACAATTTTATTGGTTACTTACAGGTATGAAGTGAATTTCTAAGTGCTAAAAGTCAAATATGCTTTTATGTGGTCACTTGATTTAACTGGTCTACAATATGTAGCCATGTTTTTATATTTAAAAAATAAAGTTTGTCAGTATGATTCTTTATAAATATTAAATGAATTTTACAAACCAATAAAAGGGGATTAAGATTCCTGTTAAAAGAAAACAATTAATCAGTTTAATTGTTTATCATCTGCAAAGATCACAAATTTAATTGGTCTATTGGCAGAATCCCATTAAGAACAATTTTATGTTAAATAAGTGGTAAAAAATTTTATCTTCAAAGATCACAAATTTAATTGGTCTATTGACAGACCCGCTAATAACAATTATATGTTAAATTAGTGGTAAAATTGTTGATTCAATATCACAATTCTATTATATAACAGGGCTTCTTTTTCTGAAATCACTATATAAGTGACCCCAACCTGTTGTAATTATCAAAATATTTCTATAGGGATTTGATTTACTTGTAGCCTCTTTTTTGAATTTTTTACTTACTGGAAGATAACCAACAGAATTCTTGAGGAAAGGTCCCCAATTGTCAGGCTGAGGTCAAGTACAAAGACGTGAACTAGCTTGAATGGTCAGTTTTCTAGAAGATTTTAATGGTCCTATATGAATACTGTAGTACAAATCCAACAAGTATTAAAATATAACTCAATAAAAAGGTCTCAGTAATTCTAACCTCACTAAATATATATGGCTTACAATCTTTATAGTTGGTAGAAAAATAGATTTAATTAATTCAGATACTATTCAAAGACTTTATAAGTACTATTGATATGTATTGTAATTGTATTGGTTATATGTTTAAATTGTAATGATAAAGAATGTAGAAAACAAGACCTAAAACCTCCTTTTATACACATTGAGTTCCCCAATGAATCCCTTGATTTACCAGTCCAATACACAGTTAATGAAGCCTCCATCCAACTAATAGACATATCGCTAAACATACCTAGTGACCCATAACATAATTAGAAGAGTAACTACTGCAAAAATCCTGGAATAATAGGGAAAATCCATCACAATTAAAGAATAAGTAAAAAAGAGAGTATATGAATATTATACATCAATATAAAAGCCTAAAGAGGGATAATTAAGATTAATGAGAGCTTAATAATAAGGGGAACTCACTGTAGAAATGATGAGGAAAATCCTGAAATTATACTACGTGAAATTCCCATTCAAAAATGACCAAAATTGACTGAGAAACCACCTAGAAACCCAAAAAAGGGTGTGAGATGTGGGGTAACTACATGCAGTCCTTGGCAGGCGCTTGCATGAGTAAATCCTTGACTAATTTTAGGCAAATTTAAGCGTGTTAGTGAAATAAGGCACCAAGAGTGAGGTTATTAATGAAATTACTGCATATAAAGAGGCTCAATGCATTATTAATTAAGCTAGGACACTAAATAAGCGCCTGTCGCCTATTTTAGTGTGTTTCCCCACAGTGGGCATAGAATGTGGGGTAATTATAGTGTGGAAAAGATAACTTTTCAAAAAATGAAGCTATTCACATGGGAAAAATGCAGGCAGTATGTGGCCAGTACACAGAAGCCATTTCTGGCATAGAAAATACCAAATTTGAAAAGTGTTATTTTTATGCATTTAAGTAGTCAAATCAATAGTCCTAAATGAGACAAATTGAACTGTCAAAGCGCATTTATAATATTCTTAAATTTATAGTGCATATAATCAACTTATAAGTGAAATAAAGCACATTTCTTGTTTTTTGCATAAAACAATGAAAATAACAGCTTTAAGTATACTTAAAAATTATGTAGCCTTATAATTAAGGTTCTTAAGGTTACCCTAATATATTCCAACTTAATATTAAGTACATAAGACTTATAAAAGGTGGATATATGCATGTATATAAGGTGTTATAATTGCATTTTTTGTGTATTATCATAATTTTACTTATGTATACTGTTTGTGTACTCTCATTTATTGTTCCCATGTATAGTTCATGTGTTTAAAATAACTTATAAGTACTTTTTACTCAGTCCTGGGGATATACAGCCTGACATGGCTTCTTCCACATCTTTGAAACTGGACTTCCTTCCATCTTTTTCTTCTTCTCTTTCTTTCCTTTTGTTCTTTTTTTCTTTTCATTTGTTTTTCACTTATTTTATCTTAAAATTTCTTTTATCTCATGTATCCCCATCATTGCATCAAATTTCCCAAGCAACCAAATATGAATCAATTTTGCATCAGTTTTCAAGTGAACAGGCATCTCAGTATGTGGGTATTGTTGGTCAATTGGCTGATGAACTAAAATCTCTCAAGTTAAAAATTCAAAAAGATGAACCTGCTAAATTGAATACATCTAAAAAGAAGGTCACTATTCAACATCTGTCTTACAAGGCAAGAAATAGCAATTATTCTCCTTCAAAGAACTCAAAATCAACTTCTTTTCCTGCAGTTGGCTCTTTCAAGAGCCCTCAAAATCCAGTAAATTATGTAAAGATTGTCAATCCACATGTCCCATCTTGTCAGTGTATGCTAGTAAATAAGTATCATTAAATAATAAATATTAATGGTAAGACTAATTGATAAAAGATTATTTATGGTTTAAACTTCAGGGAAGGACTAATCAAACTGTCATGCTCAATGGTTAACTCATAATAGGGGGTTTCAATGTTCAGGGATCTGCAATTAGGGATCAGGAATTTTTTTTCCCAGAATCAGACATTATTAATTGCAGAAGATTCTTATCCACTAGCCCTGGGGCTAGTGGATAAGGAATCCACAATAATGCATTATCCTGTCTCTTATACCCCAATTTCTATTCCTAATTCATGATCCCAAACTAATCACATCCATGAGGCATATCCAGAGAGTAGTCCAAGATGTGGTTATGGCAGAAAGTTGTGCAGCATGTGGTTATGACAGAAAGTTGTCCAAGATGTGGTTATGAAAAATTGAGTAGAAAAACGTCAGATAAGAGGTGAACATTGACACATGAAGTGTCTAATACCTCAATTATTAGCAAAAGTAATTGCGGAAGATAATTGGGGTATAAGGATTTTTATCTGCAATTAATTTAATTGTGGATCCCTGAACATTGATACCCCCTAATAGGGGGTATCAAAGTTAGAAATCTTCCATTTTAAAATACCTCTTTTTTCCACCAAATCAACCATGATTAATTTTTAATATATGGCATATTGTGCTCCAAAAATACCTTTTTACTGAGAAATAATGTCAACTCTGTAACCTTATTTTTGTGTTGTTAAATACCTTATAAATAATTACAAATTTCTAACTTTGATACCCCCTAATATTTGGATTGGTGCATGCTAGTGGTGGAAAATAGACAAATAAAATATAATTTAGCTAGTATAAAAATAAAATCAATTTATAAGGGCTTTTAAATATATTTTTTGAGTAATTATTGTTTGTACTTAATTGCTTAATGTGTAGTAAGTGAAGGATGTCCAATAACCAGCCAAATCCCTGTTTACTTATACCAAAAACCACTGGAGTGCATAGACCTTCAGCCCAAATGACTCCACTGTTATCCCTAGATGTTACAGAACTGTGAGGACTCAAAACCTCCCAATGGCATCCACTTTAAGCAGGTTCATCACCCAGACCTCCAGTTTGGGCCCTCCATCACAATTAATGTTACAATACCACTATACCATAAATAGATGAAACAGATAAAAGCATGTACAATAAAGAAAACAATAAAAAACACTCATCCAAATTGAACAATATCAAACCCAAAGATATAAAGGAAACAAAATAAGTGTCCCAGCTCCCAGTAATATTCCCAAGCCTCCACATTGACCCAGTAATCATGTGCCAACCCATAAATATGTGAAAATCCATTGAAGGAAGCAGATTAAGTTGTCCAAACTGGATATATGCATGTGTAAAATGAATGTATGCCTATGTAGGCATGGTGAGTCCATTGAACTCTTGCATATGACCATAAATAAGTAGGATACTCATGCATATAGTCCTATATATGTATAGTATAGCTGCATATTTCACTGAATATGGAGTTTATACATACATATGAGCTTATTTATGTGTCTAATTACTTAATATCACTTAAGATAAGTATATTATGACCACACTAGCATCTTAATAAGAGCTACAGGGCTACAGATAATACATTTAAGCTTATATAAGTTAATATAATAGTATAATAACCATATATATAAATATAATAACTAAATATTTAACTTATAAGCTTAATAAAATTAAGGTTATCTTATATCAACCATAAGAATTACACAGTTCTGGGGATTCCTAGGCTGACACTAGCTCACTCAAAAAAAATAAAAAAATTCTAAGACATTTTTATTTATTCTTTTTTAAGGAAGACATGGATAGAAAAAATATTTTTTAATACATTTCAATATTACACATACTTTTTAATAGACAGTATTATTTGGGTTTAAATTTAAAAAAAATCAATATTAGGTATTTCATTTTCAGGAATCCACTGGCCAAATTTGCTTGATTTATTTTCAAACCTTAGTAGATACTCAACTCTCTTTTCTTTAGTAAGGTGTCTATATTTAAGTATCTTGTCAATTTCTGCTTTATCAACTATTTCTTCAAGCTGCTGTTTATTCCTTAGTGATCTTTTTAGAATAGAGTAGAATCATTAGAAAGGTATAGCTTTATAAGAGAAATAGGGAATTCTGGATGTTTTCTATCATATAGTGCATATAATAGGGGGTATCAATGTTCAGGGATCTTAAATTAAGGATCAGGAATTTTATTAGCCAGGATTAGAAATTATTAATTGTCAAAGATTCTTATCCACTAGCCCCAAGGCTAGTGGATAGGGATTGCACAATAATGCATTATCCTGCCTCATATACCCCAATTTCAGCTCCTGATTCCTTATCCAAAACTCATCACATCCAGGATTGATTTTTTAGCAAGTCATGTGACATATAATTGTGGATTCAATCCTTATGTGTCTCTTCACTCTATGCTACTTAATTTTGGTGGCAAACACATAACATTTTCTCTCATCCTTATGTGTCTCTTCACTCTGTGCTACTTAATTTTGGTAGTGAACACATAAAATTTTTCTCTATCTACACACCCCACCTGTTCATATGGTGGAAGATTCCCACTTCCCACTCATATCCTAAACCTTCTACCAACAACCTTTTCTACCAAAAATAATGAAGCACCTCTCTACTAGGAAGAAACTTCACTCAGTTAAGAATGCTATCACTTTAACTTTGGCTGCTGACTCTGATTCTGACTTGAATTTGGAAGACAATTTAGCTTAAAAGTCTTTTCAATGATCTTTATGAAGAAGAGGATCCCAGACCCGCACCAGCTCTCCCCTCCTTTTAATCACAAAACATTCTTTCCACCAGCATATGCTCTGTCATTATGCCAACCACCCTCCAACATTTTGAAAAACAAACCTTCTAATTTTTTTTCATACTCTCCAAATGTTCAACTTCTGTGCTTTATTCACTTGGTTTGGTGTTTTTGTTCTTTGCATATTCATTTTTATTTTGTATTTATGCTAAATGTCTCTTTTTTGGATGTCTCATTTGTTTTCATTCACCAGCTCAACATGAAATAACATTTTCTCTGCAATTGCATAATTTTTCACTGTTTCTTTTCATTCATCCCTCATATCCTTTTCCTCTTCTCCTCCAACATCCTGCAAAAAATTTGGTTTCATTTATTTTCTCATCTCATCTCTCCAGGTAAGTCATTTTATTCTTTTTTTGATTTTTTGATTGCTAATTATAATTTTTTTCTGTTTTTTTTATTTTTTGTATCTAATTTTTTTTGTAAGTGGTTGTTTTTGATTTCAATGGTAAAATTAACCTTTTTTCTCTCTCCCTCTTTACTTTCTTTATTAGCTCCATACCCTTCTCTTTATCCCTCCTCAGCATTGGCATTATCCCCCATTTTGCCTATTGCACTTTTTTTTTGGTTCCATGTCATTTAAACACACATTGCACATTATTTATGCATTTTAATTACTCCATATTCAATTTCGCTCAAATTCCAACATCAATCTTTCTCACTCTATTTTTCCTACTTTTCAATCAAGGTAAGTTTCATCTCCTTTTTTTCATGCCTAAATGATATCTCATTCCTTCTATGAAAATTTAAAACTTAAATATATGTATAAATTTTATCAGGATAATAGTGAACTTATTAAACTCTTCTTGTTCTCATCTCCATTACCACTTTTCAAGTTTTTGTAATATTTTGAAAATAAAACTTAGAAATAGGTTTAGATTTATTCAAATCTAATTTCCTTTTTAATGAAAACACTTCTGAAGGCTACCTTTTATTTCCCAAATACAGATTTGAATTTGGTTCAGTGGCTGCTGAGTTATTGACCGTTAAAGTTGAGCCTTATTTTCCCAATTTAAATTTTTTTATTTCATGTTTTTATGTAAAAAATTAGGTTTATGTTTATTTAAATCAAATTTCCTTTAACTGAAAATTCTCCTGAATACTATCTTTTATTTCCCAAAAACGGATTTTAATTTGGCTCAATGGTTGCTGAGATATTGATCTCTAAAGTTGAGCCTTTTTTTCCAAATATCACATAATTTATCTCACGTTTTTATATTGCATAATTAGAGAATAAGGCTTCTAAAACTCTTTTCTGATGACTATCTAGGCTTTCATCTCCTAAATCTTAGGATAATTTAATCATTTCTTGGCTAATCATTTGCAAAAGGTACATTCTGGTTTTCATAACAAGAATTATACCAATAAGAATGATACCAATTATCTTACTTTTGGGATTTTCTCTTATATTAATCCTATTACTCAACAACCTATTCTTTCCCAAGCTAAAATAAGAGGTCATGGGCTATACTTTTTCAATCACAACTGTATAATCCATTTTAGATTGGGAACTGGAATCATCATAACAATTAGGAACCCTTCTAAGGATAATCACCAAACAACAAAAGCTCCCCCTGGTTTATAATCTTGTCACGACTTTACTCATTTTGTCTGCTCCATCCAAATTAGTCAAAAACTAATCCAAAGAATCTACAAGGTCAAAAAAGAAGGTAAAAGTTATATATTTAATAAAACTTTAAGTAGATCTGAAAAGTATGGGGATTAGTAAAGTCATCAAATATTTTTAATTCTTCCATAAATTTTTAATAATTAAATGTGATATTTCAATTTAATAAACTAAATTAATTGGTCAATGACCTTGGGTTGTATAAATTGGAATCATGAAAACATTTATTTTTTTCATGAGGTTCCTTGGCCTACACTTGTGGAAAGTCCCAAACATTTGTTTCTATATTTCATTGACATTTTGGCTAGAGGAATTGTCATTACTTTAAAACTAGTGAATTTTAGATATCTTATTTATTCTTTTATTAATTTATGGAATTACATTAAATTTTTGTGAATTTCAACCCTTACTTCAATAAAATGCAGGGGAGAGCATTTCCAAATTTTCAAATCTGACATGTGAAATTTATGACTTAGAAAAACTTTGGTGATACCCACCCCTTGCTTCAATAAAATTCAGGGGAGGGTATTGCCAAATTTTTAAAACAGATATAGAGTTTTGTTGACTTAGCTGTATTTAGAAACGTAAATTTAATGATTTGAATGTAAAGAAGAAAAAATGTATGAGTTTTTCAAATTTTTGCAAAAAAATTATCTGGAATCAAGACCTTTAAAGAGTCAGAACATATGAAATTATCAAGAAAAAGAAATAAAAAAAATTAATTTAACCAAACCAACAAATAATCTAAAATGTTGCAATAAAATGTTTCAAATCTCATTGAGGAGTGTGTGCCAAGGATTGATGAGGGGATGGAGGTCAGGTTGTCACATGTGACAGCAATGGGGTGGGCAAGGAAGGAATAATGTGGCCAACATGTGGTTGTGAAAAAAAATCAGGAAAAAAGTGCTGATTTGATGTCAAAACTGACACCCATATTTGAAATAAGTGACTTTTTTGCAAAATTTAAGTGCTGATTTGCTTTGAAATCCACACTTAAGTTAAGTGTGGATTTGGCTGAACTGAAACCCCCTATTAAGCAGTCAATTTCCTTAACAGATTTATTAGCTTTAATTCATTCTATCAAGAAAACTTTCTATACAAAAAAAACTAGTTATCAAAAATTTTTATTAAGTGTTCAATTTCCTCAATAGATTTATTAGCTTTAACACATTCTCTCAAGAGATCTTTCTTTTTTGAACCATCTTCAAGTTGATACTTGAGTTTCATTTGATCCAATAGGAGATTGTACTCACAAGCCTTCTCCTCTTTCTTTATATCAAATTTCTTCTCCTCCAAGTCATGCCCCCTCTCATCCCTCTTTAAAGAAAGCTCTAATTTCTTCTACTCCAAGTACTTTACCCTCCCATCCCTCTGTAAAGAATGCTTGAGTTTCTTCTCCTCCAAGTCTTGTTCCCTATCATCCCTTTGTAAAGAGATCTCATAGTTTTTCTTTTGAAAGTTGAGAGTATCTCTTGCAACTTCAAATTTACCTAGAATGAAAAGGAATATTAAAAAAAGAAAAGAAAAGCTCACTTAATTATTCAGAGGTATGCTATCACTTACCAGATTCACGTTTCTCCAGAAAATCATCAATGGAAGAAAAAGGGGTTTGGGAAAAACTATCTCTGTCTTTCTTTCCCTGTCTGTTCAAATTCAAGATAGTTTATGGTCTTTGCTTTTTTTTGGAGGTAACATTTTCTTCTTCATTGTTGATGCTAGCTTCAGACTCACTTTCTTGAGGATCCTGGGCTTGTTCATTAGACTTTTTAGAAATAAAAAAAATAAAATAACTAGAAAAGAAATAAAAACTTACTGGAGTGCAATCACGTTGGTTTAAATCACCATGAGGATCTATTGGAAAGCTATCTAGATATGTTGAATTTAGATCAAGGGAGGCTTGAGTGGAAGAAGAGGATGGGAAAAGTTTTTTTTTAACATCATTTTCAGAGGTAGCATCTTCTCCATACAACATGTTAGCAAGATTAAAATTAGCTTGCTCTCCAAAAATAGAATCCATATCTTTAACGTATGGACATAGATATTCATGTTTATTCTCTATGGATTTTATGCCCTTACTAGTATCAATGTTAGTAATACCGAAACCAGTAGAAGATGAAAGTGTCTTTGCCTTCTTGTATTTGGCTTGGTAAGGCTTGAAACATTCAGAAATCTGTTTAGACAAAAGATCAATCCTTCCCATTTTCTTATTTTGGAATTCATTGGCCATTATTTTTTTTTTAATTTCATACAATCTCACCCAACGAGGGGCATGAAGGATCAGTCAAACGTGAGTATTTACATCTGGGTGATTACTAGTAGAGGAAAAGCAGGGCAATGATCAGGAACTGTATGAAGAGAGAGAAATTTGGGATTCATTGGCCATTAGAAGATAGCCATTGACTTTTGATGCAGGGGGCTGTCCTACTTTAGTTGCATTCTCAGTACCAAAACAAAAATCATAATTAGTTTTTATTTTCAGCCAGTTGATAAGTATGAGATGATCATCTTTTTTTAGTTGAACAGTCTTTGATTTCTCAGATGAGCAGGGGGAAAGAGTGAGTAATAGCATTTGAAGAAAATCTGGGGGAAGGCTTTCTTTGAGAAGATCTATGATGACGAGGCATGTTGATATATTTGAAAATGAAAAGGAGAAGAAAAAAAACAAATGAAATGGGGAGGGTTTTTGAACAGAAATGAATAGACAGGATGGGAGTGTGCAGCAAGTTAGGGAGGCTGACACATCCAGAGAGTTGTCCAAGATGTGGTTATGAAAAATTGAAGATAAAAAAGTTGTATAGAGGTGAAAATTTACACATTAAAGTTCTAATAACCCAATTATTAGGGGGTATCAAAGTTAGAAATTTGTAATTATTTAAAAGGCTTTTCACAACACAAAAAGAAAGCCACAAAATTGACATTAACTCTCAATAAAAAGGTATTTTGGGGGCACAATATTTCCCATTTTAAATAATAGTCATGGTTGATTTGGTGGGAAAAAGAGGTATAATTTGAAATGGAAGATTTTTAACTTTGATAACCCCTATTAGCAAAAATAATTTCAGAAGATAATTGGGGTATAATGATTTTTATCCACAATTAATTTAATTGCTGATTGGTCAACATTGATACAACCTAATATAACTTCAACAGAATTGTTACCAGCTATCTTTTTGACTAAAAATGGTCAAATATATGGTTCTTTTAATTTAAAATTAACATTTAAATTTAAATGTAGTGTTGAAATAAGGACTTAATCACCCTCTTTGAACATTTTTTATTTATGGGATTTATCCCGCCTTTTCTTCTCATACTCAAATGCCTTATTAATACATTTTTGAGAATTTTTTCTGCATAATTGTTGCATTTGAAGAAAAGACTTTGTACCAGGATGGATATCCAATTTTGGTAATTTATTTAGAGATTTAAAGAGGTATTAGGTACATAGCCCAATCATAACTCAAATGGCTTTTTGCCAGTGACACAATGCACCATGCTATTGTATGCAAATTTCTTACTAGGGATAAGAGTCACCCAATCATGTGTAAATTTGTCATTGTCTTTAAAGTCAAGAAGAAAAGCACAATATCTTCTTATCATTTCTTCTAAAGTTTGTATCATTCTCTCTGCCAACCCATCTGTTTGGGGATGGTGTGATGTAGAAATTTTTAATTGACACCCTGACACATTCATAAGAGATGTCCAGAACTTGGAAGTAAATTTTAGATCTCTCTCTGATACTATTGCTTTGAGGAAAAAATTCTGTATTTAACATTTGTGTCCGCCATAAAAAAGCAAAGTCCTAAGAAATGACCTCTTTGTGGTTTGGAATAAATTTACACATTTTTGTAAAGCTATCTACAATTACCCAGAAGGATTTATTACTCTTATGCCCTGCTATTGGCAATCCAGTTACATAGTACATGTTAAAAATTTTCCATGGAGCCTTTAGTTTCTCAATTTGTTGCAACAAAACAGCTCTTTTCCCTATCAACCTTTAAAAATTTTGTCAAGAACCACATGTTTCAACATTTTTCTGAACATCATCAAACATGTTGATCCACCAAGATTTGTTTTTTACTCTGTTTAATGTTTTATGGAAGTCAAAATGACCTTCCAATATATCATCATGACATATGCTTAGCATTAACTCCTTCATTGTAGGGAGAATTAAAATTACATTTATTAATTTTTTCCTGTAATATATAAAACCATCCTCAATGGAAAATTTTCCGTTTTGCAATGCTTATCTGTACTTTTGTGGGCAATGTTTTCATCAAAGAACTCATTGAAGCATTAGATGGATTGTTTAATATTGTAGTAAGTTTACTCAAGTCAGGATCTAAAGTATAATTATCAAGAATTGATTGCATAAATTCATCCTCAAGGTCTACAATATAAATATCAAAAATTTTAATAATCTCTGTATCAGAAACATAAACAATTTATCTTCATTATTAGGCAGAGGTACTCTTGATAACAAATCTACATTAGAGCGTAAAGCTCCTGGTCTATGTGTAATAGTCATCTTTCCTCTGTACTCTTGTACAGCTAATTGCCATCTAAGCATGTGCCAGTTAGGATTTTTCATTTTCAAGAGTGACTTAACTGTACTACATTCAGTTATCAACTCAAATTTTTTGTCCTCAAGGTAGTAATGTAGTTTCTCAAGAGACCATACTACTGAAAAAACACTAAATTTGATTAGTACCTTATTTCAATTCACTGTTTCTCAGAGTCCTTGAAGTATAGCAGATTACTAATTCTGAAATTTAACCTTCAAGAAGTTGTTTTTAATGCAAACAAGCACCCAAACCAATAAAACTTGCATCAGTATACAAGACAAAAGGTAGTTGGAAATCTGGTAATTCCAAGGTGGGAGCTGTCATCAAACATTCTTTCAACTTATCAAAAGCTTGTTGTCTTTCATTTTTCCAAATGAAATATTCTGATTTATTTATTAGTATGGTCAATGGTGAAGAAATTAATTTTAAGTTTTTTATATATTAGGGGGTGTCAAACATTACCATATACACCATTCAAGCAAGCCTCAAAAAAGGTACCAAGTAAGTCATTTTAATTCAAACTAAACACCCCATTAACTGTTATAATTCAACAGTGTGCTTTTCCCTACACACGCTGTAGACAATCCGATAGTACAAGCTATAGGCCTTGACCAAGGGAGCTGGAGTGAAACTGGAGAGAAAAACTTCTGTCCCTTTGAGAAATACCAGGTGAGATTTATTTGCTACAGCAAATTAGAGACTGTTACAATACCCCTTCCAACACACTTCTTGACTGCTTAACAAGTCAAGAAACTGGCCTATATAGACCACAGACCAAAGAGAACCTGAAATGCAGAAAAATACACACCATAAAAACCAAAACACTGTGCACTTGTTGCACAGAAAACATCAATAATACTTGATGCAGGTTGAAACGCTACACCAGAGAAACCAGTTGCCAAAGTTGAGTTAAATGAAGAACTAACATTGCAACAAACACAGCCAATTGTGGCCAAAAAACAGTGAAAACTGAGTGAGAAACAATGATATAATTACCAGATGGTTGTATGATAATTAAGGTTACCCCAAACTGTCTTCATCAGTATGTACACACAGACCACCCATCTAAAAATCCATGCACAGCAATTAATTTGGCACTTTTGACAGCCAAATTGAATAAAAACCCTCTAGAAACTCTCCCCAGCCTTCTATAACCAAGTCGGGCCAACCTCCCTGAAGCCAAAAAACCACCAAAACATCTAATAAAGCCCAAAATACTTAGAAAAATCCACCATGACTACCAAAACCCTTAAAACGCAAAATTAAGCCATGAAAACATTGTGACATAAAATATAGAGCCAAAATAGCTCTACTTAATGGTATTAAGCACTTAAACCTAAGACTTCATGTTATCCCATAAAACACAAAAAACAAAATTAAACAGCTATCTTTTAGAAATGAAAAATGAGGAAATGACCCCTTAAAACTTGGAATATGAAAAATATTATAAAGATATCAAATATAGAAAAAACCCAGGGCTATCCAATGATAGTATTCACATACCCATAGTCCCGAAATTCACAAAATAAAACCAAAATAACACCTAATTCTCTGACCAATGTCAATTAAGACATACACAAACAGCACCAAACAGACCAACAAAGGCCTCTGCCAATGTTGGAAGACCACAACACCATCTGTTGGGTACCTCCAAGCCCCTCAAGCATTTCTTCCCCTTAAATAGATTAGTCAGTATTAGGTACACACACTCCCATAACTTAAAATTTTTCTTCACCTAGTCCTTAAGGGTTTCACTTTTCTCAAACTCATTTTCTTACATTTAATTTTCTGACCTTATGTCACTCCCTAAAATATCCCTAACTTATGCTGGATATACCCATCAGGGATATCTTACTTGGTGTGTAGTGGTAGTGATTTTTATATACTGGTTTGTAACTCTTGCCATGGCTCAAGTTTTTACCATGGAGTGACTCTTATTGATCTCACTACTTGTAATAATTTTAAATTTTTACTCATCACCTCTGAACCTGCCCCTCCCCTCTGGACTGAGCCTTTGTTCACCTTTATCTTCCCCTCCTCAAAATCACAAACCTACACCTACCTTATTTTCCTGTAGCTCTTATCCACTACCACCTCTTAATCACTGCTTAATCCCACTTTTTATTTTTGTCTTTTAAAATGACATTTTTGCTTTATCATCTCCTGACTATCTTTTTCTCATTTTTTATTAGGTGCATCTTTTTTCTCTACTTTTTCTGTGCTACATCTTTCTAACCCACCCTTCAAGCCCCCCCCTCTCTTTCCCATCCCTCTTGCATTCATCCCCTCCCCCTCTAATTTCCTCTTGCTTCTGACCCCTCTCCTCTCTTCTCCTACCCTCCCCTTTCCTCTCACTTCAAGCCCCACCTTTTCCCTCTCCTCTCCTCTCCTCTCCTCTCCTCTCTTTGATTTGTTTCATTGGATTTCCTTAACTTTGTATTTATTTGGTGTCACTACTTCTTTAGAATTTCTTATAAAAAATTTTATACAAATTCTGATTTTTAAAATACTACACACAATTGAGAGTAGATAGGAGGGGAGAGGAGAGGAGAGGAGAGGAGAGGAGAGGAGAGGAGAGGAGAGGAGAGGAGAGGAGAGGAGAGGAGAGGAGAGGTTTCAAAAGTGAGAGTAAAGGAGAGTGAATTGAGACAAGAGGGAAAAGTGGAAGGGAGGAGAAGAGAGGAGAGAGGTAGAAAGCAAGAGGAAAGGGGAGGGGAGGAGATTGAGGCAAGAGGGAAGTGGAGGGGCTGGAAGTAAGAGGCAGGAGGGAAGGGGACCTGAATGGAGCACAGAAAGAGAAGAGAAAAAAGGACTCACCTTGGCAAAAAAAAGGTGAGAAAGATATTCAGGAGATGATAAAGAAAAAATGTCAGTTTAAACAAAAAAAAATGGAAAGTAGCAAGGTGGAACACAGTAAGAAAAGAGAAAAAGGACTTAACTCAGAGAAAAAAAGGAGCATAAGAGATTCAGGAGATGATAGAGAAAGAAGTTGGATTTTCATGTGGTGTATTGGGAGGTTTAATTGTGTTTGGGGAAGTGGTAAAAATGTAGGAAGTATTTGACCTCATTTTTGACATACATAATCCCAAGTCAGCTATTTAAGATGGTGTCTTGGAATGGAGTTTTGAGACTGAAGTCTTCCAGGCATATATAGTAATTTTTGACACCCCCTATTGTCTATAATAACCACTCATGCCAATAAAAATTTTACATCCTTTAAATTTTGAGGAATTTCAATATTTTTGATTGCAGAAATTTTTTTTTGGTCAATGCATATTTTTAATCCAGATACAATATGACCAAGCACCTTTAAAGATGCAAACCCAAATATAAATTTCTTCAATGCAAGGTCCATTTTTATTTCATCCATTTTCTGAAATACCATCTTCAAATGTGTTTAGTGCTCATAATATGTTTAAGAGAACACTATGATGTCATCAATGTATACCATTAACCACCGATCAATAATTTCATTATGGAATGTGTTATCCATTAAATTATGAAATACTGATGGATAATTTTTTGCTCCAAATGGCATCCTGAAATATTTTTAAATTACCATATGTGCTGTTATCAACAAAAAGTTCTGTGCATTCGGCTCAACAGGAATTTAATGGTACCCTTTATTTCCAACTAAGCAACTTACATACTTAGCTCCTTTCAGGGTAGCATGTATAGAGGAAATCCTTTCCAAGGGGTAAATATCATCCACAGTGAATGTATTTAATGCTCTATAATTACCACACAGTCTTTCCTTATCATTATCATAAGACATAAAAACTGGTGATATTACACAATAGTTTGGTTTAGTTTCTACTTTTTCAATAATTTCATGCTCAGAACCATTCTTATATTATCCTCTATGTTCTTCCTCTTCATTGTTAAAGCAGGTTATGGTTTCTTTTTAATGCTATCAGGAATATTATCCAGTTCACTGGTTAAACTACTATTCATCTCATGGTATTTCACAAGGCCAAGCTCATTTTTTCCATGTGCAAAACCCATTTGAAAGGCCTTTATTAAATACAACATATTTTTTTTCTCAGTTTCATTTATCTGAGTGCCAAGTGATGCTTTGATTTTTTTTTCCAGAAGTTCCATTTCACTGGTTTCTCTTCCTTTACAGGGAATCACTATTTCTGTCAGCCAGACTGCTAGACTTACCCAGTAAAAGAATTAATATTTTACTAGGATGAAGCCACACCTTATTATTTTTTTTATTAATTATAATATATTTACATTAAATTTACTTATAATAAATTAACTAATTACAAAATGGTAAAGTTAGTAAATAATTAAAATTAAGATTAAACTTTCCCTTATATTTTTATTTTCTAACCCCGTGCTCAATGACAGGTTAAGAGAAATAAAAATTAATATTAAAATAAAGAAAAAAATAAATTTTTAAATTAAAATAACATTCAATATTCAAATAAAAATAAATACATACGAAAAATTCAAATTACTTATTTAGAATTAACATTTAAAGTAATTTTAAAATAAACTGATTTACTTTTGTCATATACAGTAAATACACTTTTCTGATGCCTTCTTTTTGGAACAACTTAATTATTTAAAACCTTTTTCTGGAATATTCTTTTCTTCTCTCATACTACTGTATTTAGGATTTCAGTTCTGTGCTTTGTCTCTCCTTTGTCTATATAAGGCCTCCCTTTGTGGTTGTTTTTGATCATCCTTCACTTACTTATTATTTAATTAAACCAATTTGTTATAATCATAAATTTATTACTAATTATTGTTTTTAGTATTTACTTACAGTAATTCTAAATCATTAATTATAATAATTATAAAATTTTTACCTCTTTTAATTGAGTAATGCAAATAAAAGATAAAAGATATGTACTTTATCTTTGAAACCCCAAAATCCACCTATCACTGCTGTTGGACCTGCGTTGAAAATCTTATAGACCAAAAGAACCCTTCAACACTTGAGGCCCTTTTTAAATTGTTGATGTTACATCAATATCTTGAAGCTGGAGACCAAGGGATAATTGACAACGAGGTACCAGTAGGACAAGTAGACAATGAAAGCGACAAACGTCATCAACCATGTGACTTATTTTTTTTCTGCGACCAAGAATTAACCCGCACTCAAAATTTAGGTTCATATATAATTATGGTAATTATATTTATTAATAGTTGTGGGTCATTTCACACATTTCATTGTCCACATATATCTTTTTTACTCAGCACTCTGTAAGTGGAATTAATTTTCTCATTTTACAGGGGGAGGTGCCTGGTAAATAATATATATATATATATATATATTCCTAGTTGACCAAGATAGAACTACATTGTCCTTAGCACTAGAAGTGATATAAAAAAATTATATTAATTATATTAAATTTTTTTAATTATTTCAGTTGACTTCTGTCCTGATAATTAAAATTTTATATTATTGTTTCAGTTGACAAATTGTCCTGGCAGGAAATCAATAATATTAAAAATTAATTATATTAAATTATTTCAGTTTACAATAAGTCCTGGTAATCAAATTATTTCAGTTGACATTAAGTCCTGGTAATTAAAAATATTTCAGTTGACAATAAGTCCTGGTAATTAAATTATTTCAGTTGACATTAAGTCCTGATAATTAAAATTATTTTCAGTTGACATTTAGTCCTGGTAATTAAAGTCTTCATTTGACTTCTAGTCCTGATAATTATACAAACATTACTAATTATTAAATTATTTTATTATTTCAGTTGATTTATTTTAAATCCTGGTTATAAAATTACCTTAAAATTAATAAAATTGTGATTATTATTTCAGTTGATTTTTTGTCCTGATAAGCATTATATTTTAATTATTCCAGTTTATTACAAAGTCCTGATAATTACTTATATAATTTTTTTCCCTTATTTTTCTTTAAATAAAGTAAAAATAATAACTGGTTAAATATTTCTTTCTCTCAGTTCAGGTTAATTACAACTATGACTGATCAAGGTGCTTCTGCTGGCTGTGATGAGGAGCTTGATTTAATTTATTATGATGAATTTTCTTCTGTAAGTTCTCCTTTGACTACAAAACTAGCTCAAATTAATCAATTACTGGACCAATAAGGATGTAGAAATGCAGGAGATGGAAATATTAGTGGAAACAACTTCTCAAGATCAAAAGCCTTCTACCAACCCCCTAGAAGAGCTTCAAAAAGGATTAAAGATAAAAATGATTCCCTTGAATCAGAAAGTCAAAAATCTCTCCACTCACATCAAGGAGTTGAGGTCAGAAAAAATTAAGCTGAGGTCGAAAACAGACTCTCTAGAAGACAAGGTAAGAAAAATAGTGTCCTTCCTTAAAGAGAAGAGGAAACCTCCTCCTCCAAAAGCCCTTCCACAATTGTCCCCCCAGCAACAAGAAAAGGTGGAAGTCTCAAAGTGGCAGTGGGATTGGATGAACACCCAGTGGGATTATCTGTCCCAACAACAACAGCAACAAGTACCTCAGGAAGGTTCTTCAAGAACCAATCATTTCAACCCCACACCTCCTCACCCCTATCAAGGAGGAAGAAAGAGAAAAAAAATCACATTCAATTTTTGCCCAAGCCATGGTAATCCCCTCTATTGAATCTCAAGTACCATTTCTTGTAACTGATTCAGTTCCTTCAGGTAATTCTGAAAGAGGAGATGAGACTGTGAGACCAGTAGAGGCTGAGAATAGCAGAAAAATTGCTCAATATTCTAATGTATCTAATCCTTTGGTTTTGATTGCTACTTCAATGCTAAATCCGGATATGGTTATTATTGATGAGACACCTGATCCTGAGTTTTATGAGGATCTGGAAAGGTATTCTGTTTCACTATTGAGAAATACTCCAGATGTAGCTAAAATTAATGATGAATATTTGAGGGATATTATTGCTAAAAAAATCATATAATGAACAACATGCAATTGACTCAGAAATATAATAGTTTTTTAACTGAACAGGGTTATGAAGAATTGAGGAGTGAGTTACAGATAGTTTCTGATTATTTGTTTCATTATAAAGTAACTCATGAAAAGAAAGTTGCTTTATGGAAAATTATATCAAGAATGATTTGTCTAAATTAAATGATGATGTGTCCATCTGTTTCCAGGAGCTAGAAGGACATAAGATGAACTTAGAAAGATTGAGTAAACATTATTCATCTTTACAAAATAAGAATCAGTTATCTTTTGCAACCATCAATGAGAATTTATCTAGTATTCCAAGAGTAAAAACTAAGTTAACAACCATTGAGGAGAAATTGAATTCATTGTTATATAATCAAAAGTTTTCTGACATTTCTTTGAAAGAACCTTTTAAGCAGGATACCCCAATTGTACCTGTTCCTAGTTCATCCAAAGTAAAATTAGTTCCAGAAACTCCTGTTGATATCACTGAGTTTCCATCAAAAATTGATGATGTACCTGGATCATCCACAGAAGGATTAAAAAATGAAATTACTGCCCAATTGGAGAAATTACAGCTACTTCTCACTCAGAAACAAGCTTGTAATAAGGAAGCTAATTCAAATCAAAAGTATTGGCCAAAACTTGACCAGTATCCAATATTTGATGGTGACTCTTCCTATGATTGGAAACAGTTCATTTGCAGGATTGATAATCTAAAAAATTCTTACAAACTGGAAGATGAGGAAATTGTGTCAAAATTAATTTCTTTATTTACCAATATTGCCCTAATGTGGTATGAATCAGTTCTCTTGGATAAAAATGACTACTCATGGGAAGATTGGAAAAAATTAATTAAAGCACAATTTTGTGGTTCAAAGTTTAGGTTAGCTCAACAAAGGCAATATGAAGAAACCAGATATAGCTCTTCTTCAGAAAAATCTATTGAGTTCCTGATGAAACTTGTGAAAATCTTGAGGGCAATGGACCCAGATATGGAGTTTGAGTTATGGAAGGACAGGATCCTCTATAAATTACCTATGTCTCTGAGAGACTTAATAGTTGCTAGGACTGAGTTCTCAAAGGAACCTTCTTCTTTCATTAACAATTGTAATGAGATCCTTCTAAACAGCAAGTATGATTCTAGAAAATTAATTTCTAGAAATTAATTGGAGAAAACCTCCAATTACCAACAAAAACATCTGGAAAAGGTTGGTAAACCTTCTGCCCCTGTTGAACCCAAAAAATATGCAAAAAAAACTTGCTTCAAATGCAGCAAGCCTTGGCAGAAAGTCAATGTTTGTGACAAGAAGATAAATCTTGTTGAACAGACAGAAGAACATGCTGATGACACAATATCACTGGATGATACTTCAAGTGGTTGTGCCAGCAATATTTAATATGAATCTCACCAAGAAACTTTAATTCTGGAAGAGGATATTCATTATTTAAACAATATTGATATTGAGAATAATGATTTATCTACAGTGGAAGATGCTGAGATCATAAAAAATCTTGACAATAGCTCAATTATTATTGCCCCTCTCAAAGAACCAGTCTTGATCAATGGAAACAACGTTGAGTTTGTCTTATATTCTGGAGTTGGAGGAAGTGTAGTATTTTAAAAATCACTTTCTTCAGTGGACCAAGATTATAAATCAAAATTTATGCCTATCATCTCTGAGAATTGGAGAGGTTATGGCTCTGTTTTCTCCCCCATTGGTAAATACAAAGCCATGGTATTTTTCAAATATAACCATTTTTTTGTAAGAGCCATATGTGATTTTTTGTCATAAAAAATGATAATTTGAGTATTTGGTTCATTTTGCGAAATGAAATTTTAACCAAATATGGCATAAAATTAGATCCTTCAAACCAATGCTTCTTAATGGGGATGAATGGGAAGAGAAAATTTAAAATTTCCTCCCCCAAGAAATTATTAACACCAGGATTGAACACATGTCATTCTGTAGTTCAATATAAAGGAAGATCTACAAAAAAATGCCTGCCCTTGTGTCTGAAATTGACAATGCTTCTTTTGAAGAACAACTTTCTGGTGAGGATAAAGATTCCATCATTAAATTGATAAAATATTTTCCTACGGCCTTTGCTCATGGGTCACATGAATTAGGATTGGTAAAAGAAGAAATGAAGCTTTCATTATCTTTCCCATTGACATAAATACCACCTAGTTTAAATAAGAAGTCTTATCCAGAATCTCCCACAAAGAGAAAAGATATTGAAGACAATATCTCTAACCTTTTAAAAATGAATATTATTGAAAAGGTAGTTGAAACACCTAAACATTGTTTTATCTCACCTGTCCTAATTTCTTATGAGAAAGATAAAGCTAGGTTATGTGGTGATTATAGAGCATTGAAAATTTATACTGTTGATGATATCTATCCTTTACCCAGAATTAGCTCTATACATGCTACCCTACAAGGTGCTAAATATATCAGCTGTTTGGATGGTAACAAGGGATATCATCAGGTACCTGTTGAGAAGAATTCCCATAATTTTCTGATGATTGCTACTCATATGGGTATTTATAAGTATATTAGGATGCCATTTGGCCCTAAAAATTCCCCTTCAGTTTTTCAAAAAGTTATGGATAACACATTCCATCATGAAATAATTGAATGATGGCTGATGTTTTATTTTGATGATATCATCATATTCTAAAAAACATTTGAAGACAATCTTAACCACCTGTGTAAAGTGTTTCATAAGATGGATGAGAAAAATATGACACATGCTTAGAAGAAATGCAAATTTGGTTTTCATTCCTTAAAATTGCTTGGCCATTTTTTCTCAGGTTTACAGATATGTGTTGAAAAAAACAAAGTGGCAGCCATACAACAGGTGAAAGCTCCTACAACAGTAAGAGAGCCCCAGACTTTTTTGGGAATGTGTAGATATTATAGACAGTATATTAAAAATTACCAAGTCATAGAATTACCCCTTACCCAACTGACTAGGAAAGATGTTGCTTTTGTCTGGAATAGTGAAAGAAAAAGAGCTTTTGACATTATGAAACATTTTTTAATATCAGCGCCAATTCTTGCTTTACCTGACTTTAATAAACCATTTTTTTAATACACCGATTCCAGTTTTATTGGTCTTGGTGCTGCCCTCCATCAGAAAAAAGTGATGAATGATAAAGTATCAGAAGTAGTAATTTGTTATATTTTAAGAACCTTGAGAAATAGTGAATTGAAATATGTTGCCACTCAACTAGAATGTTTAGCAGTAGTGTGGTTTCTGGAGAAGCTACATTATTACCTGGATGACCAAAAGTTTGAACTTGTCACTGACTGCAGTGCAGTTAAATCCCTATTAAACTTGAAAAAACCTAACATACATATATTCAGATAGCAGCTGGCTGTTCAAGAATACAAAGGGAGAATGACAATAATTCATAGGGCTGGTATTGTTCACTCAAATGTGGATATGTTATCAAGGTTACCTTTGCCAAATGATGACTCAAATCCTGCATATGATCCTAAAGATGAAGTTATTTACATTCAGGGGATATATTTGGTTGATATGTAGGAAGAGCTATTACAGCTTATTCTGGATTCATATGATAAGGACACTAACTTAAAAAAGTTATGTACCATATTAATTGATTCAAAAAATTCTTCAATACAAGCATTAATTAAAACCCTTCCACCAAAGTACCAGAAGGCTTTGGAAAAAGGTAAATCTTCGATTGATGAAGGATATCTATATTATAGTAGAAATTTGAGTAATGTTATTGTTATTCCTACTTCTATGAAAGAGATCATCTTGAAAATTTTTCATAATGGCGTATTGGATGGAAATTTTTATCTTGAAAAAACAATGATCAGAATTAAAAACACTGCTTGGTGGGTTAATATGTCTGAAGACACCAAACTATATGTTGAATACTGTGATTTTTTCCAAAAATCAAAGAGATTGACTGGTAAAAGAGCAGGATTAATGCAACATATTGAACCTCCTGATGCACCATGGCAGATAATAAACATGGATTTGTAATGGGATTACCCATTGCTGGGAAAGACAGTTATAACTCTTGTTGGGTTATTGTGGATAGATTCACAAAAATGTGTAAATTTATCCCCACTTACTAGGATTTTTCCACTAAAGAGTTAGCCTTTTTATGGTGGTCTCATATGTTTAATACTGCAGGTTTTCCTAAGGCCATAATCTCTGACAGGGACCCTAAATTTACTTCTGAATTTTGGATGTCTCTGATGGATGTTTGTGGTTGTGATCTGAAACTCTCTACTTCCCATAACCCCCAAACTGATGGATTAGCTGAAAGAATGATTCAGACTTTAGAGGACATGATAAGAAGGTATTGTGCCTTTGGCCTTGAGTACAAAGACAATGAAAAATTCACTCATGATTGGGTTACCCTACTTCCTGGGTTGGAATTTGCTTATAATAGCACTGTTCATTCTGTTACTCAGAAAAAGCCTTTTGAGCTCTGGCTGGGATATGTTCCAAATACTCCTGCCCAAATTCTCAATAATAAAATACATAAATTGGATTTAAATCATGGTGTAAATTTTTTCTTCAAATTCAACAACTTTGTAGAAGTCATGCTCAAAAATGTATTGAAAAATCCTTTGAATGTGAGAAGAAAAGATGGGACAAATCCCATAAAGAATACACTTTTAAAAAGGATGATGAAGTACTGATTTTTACAGTCCACTTCAATTTAAAATTTAATAACAAATTAAAAGACCCATTTTTAGGTCCATTTGTTGTCAGAAGAATGGTTGGTGATAATGCAGTTGAAGTTATTTTGTATTCTCCATATGACAGAAAACATCCTGTTTTTAAAATATCTCTTTTGAAACCTTAAACATCCAATAGTGATTTATTTACCAAAAGGATGGGGTAGACCAAAAAAAAGACCAGTAATGAAATCACCGAGACAGCAGAAATTGATAAGATTCTAAATGACAGAATAGTTACTTCTGAAAAAGATACAGAATACTTATTGAGATTCAAGAATAAATCTTCTGAATATGATTCTTGGATACCTGGGAAAGAGATATCTAATCTTCCTACTCTGCTAAAGAAATATAAAAATAAAAAATTATATAATTTTTTATTGTTTTTTTAGAGTGAGGGAGTGTCAGTCAGGCTGCTAGACTTACCCAGTAAAATAATTAATATTTTACTGGGATGAAGCCACACCTTATTATTTTTTTATTAATTATAATATATTTACATCAAATTTACTTATAATAAAATAACTAATTACAAAAAGGTAAAGTTAGTAAATAATTAAAATTAATATTAAAATTTCCCTTATATTTTTATTTTCTAACCCCGTGCTCAATGACAGGTTAAGAGAAATAAAAATTAATATTAAAATAAAGAAAACAATAAATTTTTAAATTGAAATAATATTAAATATTCAAATAAAAATAAATACATACAAAAAATTCAAATTACTTATTTTGAATTGACATTTACAGTTATTTTTAAATAAACTTATTTACTTTTGTCATATACAGTAAATACACTTTTCTGACACCTTCTTTTTGGAACAACCTTATTACTTGAAACAGTTTTCTGAAATATTCTTTTCTTCTCTCATACTACTGTATTTAGGATTTCAGCTCTGTGCATTGTCTCTCCTTTGCCTATATAAGGCCTCCCTTTGTGGTTTTTTTTATCATTCTTTACTTTTTTATTAAGTTATTAAACCAATTTATTATAATCATATATTTATTACTACTTATTGTTTTTAGTGTTTACTTACAGTAATTCTAAATCATTAATTATAATAATTATAAGATTTTTACCTCCTTTAATTGAGTAACACAAATAAAAGATAAAATATATGTACTTTAACTTTGAAACCCCAAAATCCACCTATCACCGCCGTTGGACCTGCCTTAAAAATCTTCTAGACCAAAAGAACCCTTTGACACTACTAGACTTACCCAGTAAATAATTAATAATTTACTTGGATGGATCCACACATTTATTTTCAGGCTAAGATCAACTAAAAGGATGTTAACTAGCTTGAAAAGTCTTTTTCTAGAAGATTTATATGGTCCTATATGAATACGGTAGTGTAGATCCAACAAATAGTAAAATATAATTCAAAATAAAGGTCTCAGTAATATAATTCTCACTATTTTTATATATGGCTTAAAATCTTTTTAGTTGGTAGAAAAATAGAGTTTAATGATTCAGATACTACTCAAAAGACTTATAAAATTACTAATTGATGTGTATTGTAATTGATTTGGTTATATGGTGTAAATTGTAATGATAAAAAATGTAGAAACAAGACCCAAAAACCTCCTCCTTTTATACACACTGAGTTCCCTGATGAATCCCTTGATGTACCACTCCAATACAAAGTTAATGACGCCTAAAACCAGCTAATAGACATGCCCATAAACATCCCCAGTAACCCATGACATAATTAGAAGAGTAACAACCATCAAAATCCTGTAATAATAAGGAAAATCCATCACAATTAAAGAATAAGATAAAAAGAGAGTATATGCGTATTAAACAATAATATAAAAGACTAAAGAGGGACTTTTTAAGGTTAATAATAGCTTAATAATAAGGGGGACTCACTGTAGAAATGATGGGGCTAATCCTGACATTATACTACGTGAAATTCTCATTCAAAAATGACCAATATTGACTAAGAAACCACCAAAAAACTCAAAAAAGAGTGTGAGATGTGGGGTAACTACATGCAGTCCTTGACAGGCGCTTGCACGGGTAAATCCTTGACTAAATTTAGGCAAATTTAAGCGTGGTGATGAAATAAGATGCCAAGAGTGAGGTTATTAATGAAATTAGTGCATATAAACAGGGTCAATGCATTATTAATTAAGCTAGGACACTAAATAAGCACCTGTCATCTATTTTAGTGTGTTTCCCCACAGTGGGCGTAGAATGTGGGGTAATTATAGTGTGAAAATACTAAATTTGCTAAAAATGAAGCTATTCACACGTGAAAAATTCAGGCAGTATGTGGCCAGTACACAGAAGCCATTTCTGGCATAAAAAACACAAAATTTTAAAAGTATTATTTTTATAAATTTAAGTAGCCAAATCAATATTCCTAAATGAGACAAATTGAACTTTCAAAGTACATTTTTAATATTCTTAAATTTATAGTGCATATAATCAACTTTTAAGTGAAATAAAGTGCATTTTTTGTTTTTTGCATAAAACAATGAAAATAACAGCTTTAAGTATACTTAAAAAGTATGTAGCCTTATAATTGAGGTTCTTAAGGTTACCCTTACATATTCCAACTTAATATTAAGTACATAAGACTTATTAAAGGTTGATATATGTGTGTATATAAGGTGTTATAATGACATTTTTTGTGTATTATCATAATTTTACTTGTGTATACTGTTTGTGTACTCTCATTTATTGTTCCCATGTATAGTTCATGTGTTTAAAATAACTTATAAGTACTTTTTACTGAGTCCTGGGGATATAAAGGCTGACAATTATCAAGTACCCATAGCTGTGAGCTATCAATCTCTAAAAAAATATTTGCTACAAAATGAAAAAAATAAGTAAAAGAAAAAATTTAAGACTAAAAATTATGGTAACTTACATAACTCAGTAAGTTTTGAAAGCCAATCTTCCCCACAAGATTTTTCCCAATGAAAATTAAACATTGGAATATTTAACATGGGTTCTCAGGAAGAAGTAGAAGAGCATAATTTAAGAAGAGTAACAATTTCCAACCACGACCTAAGGACCTTTGCTGTGCTGATTCTACCTTCATAAAATTTATGAATTTTACAGAATTCCTCCTGAAAATCAGAATATTTTAGAACTGAGGGTGAATAAGTTAGAGGTTTGTTTGATATCTTGATTGGAGTTGATTTCATTGGTAGAGAAGCTTTCAAAGAGGTCAAAGTAGGTAATTTAGGAGGTAATGGGTATTGCTTCTTAGAAATGAAGGAGTTTGGTGATAAGCTATTTGAATCATCATCTTTATCAAAAATATTTTCATGTCTTGAAGAAGATTTTAAAGCTTTCTTGTTTTGATGAGCAAGCATAGCTTCATATTCTGACAGTTCATCATTGCTATTTTCATCGCTCTTTTCATTATCTTCATCAGGGAGAGGGAATTTATGGATGGAACAACCTACAGTAGGTGAGTTTCTGGTACAAAATATCAAAAGAAAGATAAAAAGTACAATATGTAAGCAATAAAAAAGATATATGATAGAATTTTAATGATAAAAGAATAACAATAAAAAAAAGGAAACAAGAATATACTCATTACTAAAGACTTTGCTTTTTTTTGAGATTTATTATTTGATACATCAGAAAAATCCTTAGCAGAAGCCGGTTTAATATGTTGAACAAAAGAGGAGCCTTGGGATAATTTCTTTTTCTTGGAGTGGATAACAGTTGTTTCAATATTTTCCTTAGAAGTTGAAGCTGATGGTTCATCTGTCTCATCATCATCCCTATTGACAATGACATCATCAGGAGGAATCACACTCTGCTCGTAAGCTACAAATATATATGAAGAAAAAAAAACTTTAATAATCTTATCTACTAATTTAAAAGGAGACAGTCATTACAAGGGTTAGATAAATATGAAGGAGAAGGATTATTGTTAAGGATCTTGACAAGATCTTCCGTTTTATCTCTAGCCAATTCAAGTAAATTGTGATACTGAACTCTTGTTATTTCCTGCATCTCATTTCTAAGTACAGGAGGGTTAGGTGCCATTCCATGTGGCAGACATGGTTCAAGCTCAAAAGCTTTAAAGTAAGTATCAATCTGAGAGTGGGATGGAAAACATTTGGGCGCTGGAAAATAAATTTTATGAAAAAAAAAGATATAGAACATATATGAAATATATAAATTATGAGAGAGGAACATGATACACATACAAAGTGGAGATGTAGGATTTTGAATACTAGACATATTGATTAATGAATATTAAAAAAAAGTATTTTATATCAAAAAATTATGATGTAATATGATGAATAATTATAAGAAACTTTATTCTATAAAATTGAAGTTGATAATTTAATGGGATAAAAAATTGAATAAGATTAAAATTAAAGTGAGGATGAATGAAACAGAAAACATAAAGAGGGGGATTATATATTATTTGAGCTTTTTTTAACATGTATTATTCATAGTGGGGTAAACTAAGTAACATGCTATATCACAATCTGTTTATATTGAAGCAAAATTTGATGTAGCTAACAGAAAATACTAGGGATTCTTTGGGGACTTTTAGTGTGAAAAATAAATAATAACAAATGTATATCCCATATGCGAATTTCCACAGGTAAATACAAAAGTTTTTAAATTAGAATTTACTCCTAAACAATGGTGATACACTTAATTAGTATATTATATGAAAAAAAGGATAATGCTTTAAAACTATTTGTTAAATTTACTTTCAGATGACAATGAGAGATTCATGAATATACTGATATGCCTCACCAAACAAGAAATGAATTATAAATATAAAGTTGGTAACATTAGAATTTATGATAAGAATTTGTTTTTTAAGTGACAGGAGGAGTGTTGGGCTAGGGTGTGGGCCCAGTTACCAAACCATTGATAAACTTGGATATAACTTAGGGAAATAAATTGAATAGTTTTATTTTACAAAATATCTTAGTCTGCACAAGATATTGCATTGTTGTCCATAACTATACCAATATTGTTACTTTTCAAAAGTTATAGGACTACTAAGTTGATAAAATATTATTATGAATCACCCAATGAAATACCTTAAGCAACATTCAAAATTATTAAAACATTAATATTCAATTTGAGATTTGGATTAGCTAACTTTTCACAACTTACCACAGTTTTTATTAATATAATAAAGCTTGAAAAAAATTGTTGAGATAACCTAGAAATGGGTGCAAGAAAATGATGAAACATATGACTTGAAACTTAACTCATACACTATTGATAGACTTCATGGATCCTGATTAATTTCTATCAAAATTAATTTTGAGACTGGCATATTGAATTTTAGCTATGACCAAGTATTGTAAGTTCCATGGTTTGTATTCAATATATTGATGTTGAATTTAATTTTGACAGGAATTAACAAGTATCATATGGCACCATGCATGGAACCCTGACAGAAACCACAAAATTTATGAGCCAATGAACCTCATAATTTTGATCAAAATTAATGTAGACCCCTGCATATTGAATACAAGCCATGTCACATGGACTATACAGACATAGATTAAATTCAACATGAATGGCTTAAAATTAATTTCTATCGAAATTAACCAAGGCATTAAAACATAAATTTTTATATGGTGTACTTTATCAAACCAGTTAATCCAATTGCTTAGTTTACCTATACTTATCGGAATTTTATGCATATTCCATTTCCATATTAATTTCAATCAAAATTAATGTTGACTAATACATAGTGAATACATGCTATGCCACTTACACTTTCCAGGCATAGCTACCATTAAATATGCCAGTATCAAAAATTAATTTTGATTGAAATTAATGAGCATGATAATCATGAATTTATGGAGTCAACTGCTTATTTTTATGCATGGTGCCTTTCCAACATTAATTTCAATCAAAATTACTTTTGATACTGTCATATTGCATGTAGCTATGCCTGGAAAGTGTAAGTGGCATAGTGTGTATTCATTATGTACTGGTCAACATTAATTTTGATCTAATTTAATATTAACATTTGCATATTGAACCCAAGCCAGCAAGTGACCTAAAAGATTCTTCATAAAACTTCCCATAAATTTTGATTGAAATTAAGGCTGACCATATACATATTGAATGGTAGTTATATCTGGTCTGAATAAATGGAGATAGCTTATATTCAATATGTATTGGTCAACATTAATTTTGATCAAAATTAATGAGCATTTTTATCATGAACTTTTTCAGTCTGTTAGTTGTTTCAATGCATAATGGCATGCCAACATCAATTTTGATCAAAATTAATTTTGAAATGATATAATGCTTTTTTGCATGACATGTAAAGGACAGAAAGTATTCTTAAGTATTGAAATTTACTATACATGTTGAGGGTAAATATAATATTTACATATCCATATTAATTTCTATAAAAATTAATGTTGACCAATACATAATAAATAGTAAATATGCCTGGCTAGTGTAAGTGGCATAGATTTTATTCAATCTGCATTTGGCAACATTAATTTTGATCGAAATTAAGGTTCATGATTATCATCAATTTATGCAGTCAGTTGCTTACTGTTATGCATGGTAACATGTCAAAATTAATTTTAATTAAAGTTGAATTTGACATGCCACCAAGCATTTTTCTGTAAGATGAAAAGTAGGGCCCTCTATTCTTAAGTAAACATGTTACAATGCATACTGAGCATGTATATATCATTTACACATTAATATTAATTTCAATCAAAATTAATGTTGACCAATACACATTGAACACAAGCTTTACAACCTACACACACCAGATATAACTACCATTCAATATGTATATGGTCAACCCTAATTTCAATCAAAATTAATGAGCAGTTTTATGAAGAATTGTTTGGGTTGTTTGCTGGTTTGGATTCAATATGCAAATGTAAATATTAAATTTGATCAAAATTAATGTTGACCAATACATAATGAATACACACTATTCCACTTACACTTTCCAGGAATAACCACCATTCAATATTCCAGTATCAAAAATTAATTTCAATTGAAATTAATGTTGGAAAGGCACCATGCATAAAAATATGCAGTTGACTCCAGAAATTCATGATTAACATGCTCATTGATTTTGATCAAAATTAATTTTGATACTGGCATATTTAATGGTAGCTATTCCTGGCAAGTGTAAGTGGAATAGCGTGTATTCACTATATATTGGTCAACATTAATTTTGATCAAAATTAATATGGATACATAAATGTGACATAAAGAGGTATGGACCATCAATTTGTTGAAAATACATTTTTATATGTCATACATTATTTTTTTTCTTAAATAAAATACTACTCTCTCTCAATATCACCTTATAACATTTACCAAGCTTCTTTGAAAAATAACAGAATACATAAAATTCAATATAAGATAGCTATATTACACAGAAGATCACCGTTATACCCAAGTTATGATGATGTTGATGCTGTATTAATTGATTCCCAAATCTTTACCAGATTAATATTAGCTCCAACCCCAAGTGACTCACATTCATTCACAGATAATCCTGCCAAAAATGTTGCTGAATAGCAATTCTTGGGGAGGTATTTGGGAACATTGAATATACCATCTTGTGCAACTGTCCTTTCTGATGAACATGAATATGTTTTTGATGCTGATTTTCTTTGAGCTGGTGTATGGGCTAAGTTCTTTGTCATATTATCCATTTTTTAAACAATTCATTGAGTTCAGGATTTTGACATCCAGGAATAGCTCAGATGGGTGCAGTTGGGGCTGGTGGTGGGCCTTCCTCAATATCAGAGATGCACCTAGTATCATGAAAAACCACAACAAAACCTGGCACATCACTGCAGAGATCTCTTGCTAACTTTTAGCGTGCACTAGCAATCTGAATTCCAACTAAATCAGCTTCATAATAACAAAAATCAAAGTGAAATAAAAAACTTACCTTGGTCCAATAATTTTTTACTTGTGCCCTTCCCCTCTTTTCCATCTTTTCTCTTTTCACCCTTTCCTCTTCTTGCCCAAACAACATTATCATCTCCTTCCCCTTATTAACTACCCATTTCTCAATAACACATTGAGTGAACTGAAGCTTTGACTGATCGATTGTATTAAAGGTAGTGAGCCACCTGGTACAGTGTTCGCATACTATGCTTCCCATGACATGATTCCAAGTTGATTCCGAAAAATCACAGAAAGTCAAATCAAAGGCAAATTTCCGAAAACCTTTTTCTTGCAATTCATGCTCTAAGTTTTTTTTGACAGAAAGTGGGATAGGTTCTCCTCCTATTAGTCCTCGAGGCTCAGGTGCTGGAAAACATTTGGGTAGTTGAATTTTTGGATCACAAGAAGGCTATAGAATTGGTTATCAGAAATTGTCAATCAGCTGCAGAATTGGCATGTTTAGAAGATTGGACTTGGGTTAGGAAAGTTTGAATTGGTTCCAAGCTTTCCAATTTTCAATCTCCAAAGGTGTTGGGCTTGCAGGATATTTTGCTATTTGTGTTGGTCCCCCAAGACAATACTTCAGAAAGTGGTAAATATTTCTATTTAGACTGTCTAAGCTCCTGGGAACATAATTCTTTCTAACTAAGACTCTTACAGCCCTTAACCCCCATTCTTGTTCATGAAACTCTGCTGATTTGAGTCTGTGGTAATCACTGATACCCATAATGATTGAGGGATTCACTAACAATTAAAAGAAGTTAATTAAATTGGTTATTTTTAAATAAAAGAATACACTAAAAATTTGACTTACCAGCTCCACTTGTGCTTGCTCATTGGTTAGGCTGAGCAGATGATGATTGGTCACCAAAAAATTCCCTCAATACTTCACTAGCCCAATCTCTTCCTAGCTGATCCGCATGCTGATCAGCACTTTCAGGAGCAGAAGGATGATTGGGATTAAAATTTCTCGGTTCTGCATCAGACTCTTGGCCTGGATTGGGATTAGGTGGTGGGTTAGGATTAGGTGGTACAGATTGAGATGCATCTGGAGGTGGATCAGCAGTGGGTGGTGGTGGAGTATTTCCAGTATTAGTATGTTGAGGTGGAAAAAAATCGGAATCAGTTGGCTCAACAGACATCCCTTCAAAATTATCATCCATAATGAACTGTAATAAAATAAAATAAAATAAAAATAATCAGTCTTTAAAATTTATACCTATCAAAGTAAAAGTAAAAAAAGATACTATGTTTATAGTCTTGTTAACGTTTATGTTCTCTTGGGGAAAAATAAAGTGAATAATTTATAGCTATCAGCTAAAGTGGGAAGGTCAAACTATTTATAGTAGATGAATGAGCAAGAAGATTATTCATTAAGTAACAATTTTATCATATTTCTCATTATCATGATTTTCTTTCTTTCATTCTTACATTTAAGAAAAAAATGACTAATTGAAAGCATGGGTTCTCTTGCATTAAAAGCAACCAATGTAATTGTTCACTGATTTAAGATAAAGTAAGTTGGATGCATTGCATTTTTAATTGAGCATTGAAATATTTCTTTTACCATTTACAAACATCACCAATCCTACAAATTTCCCCAATCCCAAATTAACACAAAGATTTTAGTCAACAGAAAACAAATTTGATTAATTTTTCACTCACTACTGTCTGCAGTCCAATGGCAGTGACAACCTTGTCTTTGATTCCAAACATTCCTTTTTTGTGCTCAACAGTAGCTACATGTCCAATTATTGCCTCTTTCTTAATCAAAATTTGAGTTGCTTTGGCTACTCTTACTTACCAACAATGCACTTGTGGTAAAAGCTCATAGGGATCCTTTGATGTTTCTCTGGATGGAGCTCCTTGAAAGGACTTACTATTAAATAGATTTGATCATTCTCTTCTTTTGACCTGAAAAGATCATCAATTTTCCCAAACTGGCTATCTTTTCCATAGTAGAATTCAATTGTTGAATTAGCAATGTGTCAATGGTAACTAGTAAACCTCTTTCCATGTATCAATATGCTTGCTACGTTTAACTACCGGATCCCCACTTTTCTCTGATGGTGTCAAAGCCCGTCTTGAAGTTTCATTTCCCATTCGTGCCCTTACCCATTTAGTAAATAATGCCATACTTAGATGGATCCATTTGTTTTGTTTATCGAGATCAATATGGATTTTTTTAGTCTCACATTGATCATTGTCTTCAGCTTCACCAAGATCTAATACCCTAGACTTCTGATACCAATGTTTGAGTATTGTTAGGGGTATCTCTCCTGTGGTCAATATTAATAAATTAGCTCAGCTGAGTTTTTAAATCATTGATTACAAACATTACATACGTGGATGGTGATTGTTTGGAATTTCAGATAATATATGATTCACCCGCTCTCCAGACCAAGTAGCTGTACCTGATGGTGGACCAAGACGCTTTATCATTTCAGGATAATGTTGAGTGATATTCAGGTTTGGCTTTGTATTAATATTCTTCCAACCCTCTTCCAGGCACTCAGGATACTCTAACAGAAATTGATCTAGATCTTTAAGCTCATTAGGCTGTATATTTTTTAATGTCAAAAAATTGGTGATTGAGCATAATGTTACAAGTGACTTGAGAAGATAATATTCTCTTAGTTTTTCAGCTGAGGAAGCTGAAGATTCATATTCTTTAAATTTTTCAAACCAAAGGGGTATAAGCAACAAAGGGAAGTAGAGAGTATACAGCATGTGCCATTCTGCTGCCTTGAGGGATCCTGCCTTTTTAGATCCTACTGATTTTGGAACTCATGTTAGCCAGGAAGGCCTTCTTACTTGATCAATCATCTTTCATACAACCTGTAGCTCTTCTGCTGTGATTCGTGGATTACTACTACCTTCATTTTCTTTCTCCTTACCTTTCCTTTTATTTTCTTTATCTCTGGATGTCTCATTTGATGAGTGAGATCCTTCACTCTATGATATGCTAATGCTTTGTTGCCTTAAGTTATACAATGAATTCCTACTTCCACTTCTGTGAGACTGTAATGAGGCCAAACCGCTATGTGGAGGGATAAATTTGGAGCTGGATGACCTACTCTGGCTTCTTGATCAATTTGTTCACAATCCTTCACTATCTAGTCCATGATGACTTGATGACTGTCTTGAACTTGTAAGTCTTTGTGGCTTATGCTGTCTTGTGTGTCCTCTATCATTATCATCATTATTTGTGGTGCTTAAGCTACTTCTAAATTTTTTAGAATGTTTGTGCAGTGAAGTATCAGAAAAGAAATTGTCATCTTCTTCTCTTACATTCCAATTTTTATCCTTTTCCAGCTTTCTTTCTAGATCTTTTGCTGCATTTTGGATTTAAAAATAGCTTAGACTGTGATCTTTTAGGTTGCCAAGCATATGTGAATGCATAACATCAATTGAGCAATATTCAGTTGGAGGCCAATATTCAAGGTTATTCAGCTCACTCCATTGTACCCCATGATTCTGAACAATTGATACACGCTCCCAATGTGACTTAAAATTTTTCCACATTGTTGCCCAGCACATATGATCCTCATGATTCCATAATGAAAAATTTCCCACATTTTTTTCACTAATTTCATCTTTAGAGATATTACAGAAAGAGCAGAACATTCTTGCAGAGTGACTCAAAAAACCAGCCAATTTTCATATTTCAGGAATGTCACCTATCAAAGAGAACAATGCAACTCTTAATTTCCAGCCTCATGGATAAAGATGCATCTTTTCAATCAATATACCATCCCATAGAGTTTGTAGATCATTAACCAGCGGTTTTAGAAGGTTATTAAGCTGTTCACTTGTGGGTTCTGTTGGTCCAGGTATAATAGCATACAAAAAAAGATTTTCCATTTTGTATCTATCTTCTTGAGGTAGGTTCATACACACCATCATAATATTGCCTACAGACTTCTGATGACCTCCAATCCTATTACCACCAGGCCTAAACCAGTTGACATATAAAGTAAACATTAAGTTTCATGAAGTTATCGTATATTCATCATCATTGCCACCCAGAGATGGAGTGGTAATGGGAAAGTTTTTCCAAATTGAACCATCACAAACATCTTTCATCAAATCACACTCTACATCATCTGCCACAGGGGTTTTCTTCTCAATCAGAAGCTCAAATTTGAACAGTTTGATCTTTTCCTTAAGCCAGTCAATAAAAGAATGGTGATGAAATGTTTTAAAAGATAAGTATTTTACATGTTCTTGATGTTCCTTCATCAAATACAGCCTTTCATCTCATTTAACTACAATTTGTCCTGCTCCAAAATTTTTTAAATAGCGCTTTGATGATGAAAAAAACAGTTGATTGCAACATAGTATAGATGGTTGAGATTCAGAGTTATACTCATAAAGAGCAAATCTGCCTTTCCTTGTTTCAAAATTTTGTTACTGATGACTGTATGTTTTTAGAATTCAGATGTCATTGCAGAAGCTTTGATTGTAGAAGCTGCGCCATTGCTGCCAGTTGAGGCAAGTCAACCAGCGGTTGATTCAAGGGAGGATAACGAGGAAACCCTTGACCAGGTATGGTCAAAGAAACCTCGGAAGGGTAGACGACCTTGATTCATCAAAAACTTAAGTGATGAGATTGACAAGATTGTCGATTCTGCCTCCTTCAATGTGGCAGAAGAATTACTGGAGATTGGAGAAGTGGTACTGGTAGGAGAGGGGGGGTTATTTGAAAAATTCAGGAACAAAATAAGGGTGGTATTGGAAAAAATGAAGGAATTGGTTTGTGAGAAAATACAGGAGAAAATTTGAAATGGAAAGAGTAAAAAAGAAAGAAAGAGGGAAGGAAAAAAGTAGAAAGCAATTTGTGTATTTATTTATTTATTTTATTTTGTTGTTTTAATTGAAATTTTAATATATATTTTATAAGATTTTGAAAAGAAAAAAATATTTGAATGAAGTTTTTTTTTTTTGTTTTAAAATTTTTAAAGAAGAAAAGAAAAAATATTTAACTGAGAAAATTTTAGTTTTAAGTTTTGAAAAGAAAGAGAAAAATAGTTTTGAAAAAAGAATTTGAAAGAAAGAAGTAATTTGTTTGAAGAATTTTAAAAGAGAGATTTAAAGGTTGAAGTGAAGTTTGAGAAAGATTGTTGTATTGAGTTCTGTCAAGGTACGCTTTTGGTCTAGAATATTTGGTACGAAGTTTCTACGAGGATTTTAAGGATTTAAATGAACTCTCAAAAATTTGTACGTATTTCTTAATCTAAGTGATTTGTTACTCAAATATAAGAGGTAGGTTTTAAATATTGATATAATTTATTGATTAGAATTACGCTCTTGTAACTACTAATGTGATAAAATATAAAAAGAAGTATTTTGTTGTAAATAGTAATAATAAAGTAAGGTGATAAAAAGAATGGTTTGAAAAGCACAAAATCAGAGGCCTTTTATAGGCAAAATATGAGAAAATAAAATGTAAGGAATTTACACCGTCTACTGTGAGTGTGAGAGAAAAGAATGACAAGAAAAAGGAGTACATAAATGACATAAGAAAGTAATAACTTAGTACGTCAACAAGAGCATCAAATTTTTTAGCAACAAAGTTTGAATTCCTTGGACTGTCACAATTATTACACAATAAATAATCAATTACATTACTTTCACGGGATTACAGATCTCTCACTGAGGTAATATAATTGTTTTAAAGTTTTTATATTATAAATTTATTATTAATTTTACTCCCTTTGACATATACTTTTGAGCACGGTGTTAGGGAGTAAAATTGTAAGGGACATTTTATTTATATTATTTATTTATACTACTTATTGTACTTAACTTTAGTTAATTGTAAGTACTACTTAAGTAAATAAATAAATAATTATTATTAAGAAGAAAGGCGTGGCTTCAACTCAGTAAAATAATTAATTATTTTACCGGGTAAGTCTAGTAGCCTGGCTGACAAGTTTGTGAAAAATTTGATAGTTCAAAGAAAAAGAATTAAGGGAAAAGAAGAAAAAAAATGTAATTTTTTGAAAAAAGAAAGAAAAAAAATTAAAGAATTATTGATTTTTTTTTAAGATTTTATTTTGATGAATTTTAAGACTTTATTTTTATTATTTTATTTTATTTTATTTTATTTTTAATTTAACTTTTTAATTTAATTTAATTTAATTTTAGTTTATTTTATTTTATTTTATTTAGTTAGTTTATTTATTTATTTTTAAAGAAGGTTGAAAAAGCTTTTGAAAAGAAGAAAGAAGAAAAGAGAAAACAAAGTAAGGATTTTTTAGAAGTAATGAATTTTTAGAATTTTAAGAAAAGAAAGAAAAGAGAAAGAAAAGAAAAAAGAGAAGAGAAGATAAAAATAAAAGAGACTTGTAAGTTTTTGGTTTTAAAGGATATTTAAGATAAAAAGTTTTTAGGAGTTCAGGGGCGTTAGAAACATTGATGGCTGGTTGCCAGGATGTTTTGTCTGAGTCATTGAGGAAGCCTTCCCATTCCACAAGGTATTGAGTTTCTCCTTGCGCATTCTTGAATCAAGGATATGGCTTACTTCCCACTCTAGATGGTCTTCTACTTCAACCGGTTCCAGAGGAGGTTGGTTCCTGCCCGGGTATGTTTCTCGAGCCAGTTCCAGGAGAGATACGTGAAAAACAGGGTGAATAGCCTGCCATTTAGGAGGTAGCTTGAGTCAAAATGCAGTTTTAGAGACTTCAGAGTCAATTTCAAATGGTACCAAGCGTTTTTCAGCCAGTTTCTTTGATGGTTGAGTCATTCAAATGTTTCATGTGTCGAGCCATACTTTGTCGCCTGGTTTAAAGGAAGGAGCAGATTTTCAATGTTTGTCGGCCTGTTCCTTGTACCTTTGAATCGCTAATTCCAAGTTTGATTTAAGTTCTTCTTGGAGTTGTGATATGGTTTGAAGATAATTTTCCGCAGGATGACAAGTTCCTACATGGATTGAGTTGAGTCGAAGATGTCTTCCATAAACAGTTTCAAAGGGAGATTGTCGTGTCAAAGAATGAGTCAAGTTATTATAAGCAAATTCAGCCAATGTTAACCATATGGTCCAATTGTCTTGTTGATAACTGACATACATTCGAATGTATTGTTTGAGGATTTGGTTGAACCTTTCCGTTTGCCCATTGGTTTCAGGATGATAGGCCATGGAGAGATTCCTTGTTATATTGAGTTGTAGACACAATTGAGTCCAGAATGTGGATACAAACAATGAGCTTCTATCTGAAATAATATCATTAGGTAAGCCATGTTTGGAAAATACATATTCTAGAAACAATTTTAAAAAACCTTCTGCTGTAGAAGTAGTAGTGGTTTTAATGAAAATAGACATTTTTGAAAATCTATCTACTATTACTAATATAGCATCAAAATTATTAGAAAGAGGCAGTTGAGAAATAAAATCCATCAATAAAGATTCCCAAGGTTTAGAGGGAATAGGAAGTGGTTGAAGCAACCCATGCTTCCGGTGACGGGGAGCCTTATTCTTATTACATTTGTAACAAGATCTTATATAGGCCTTGATTTCTCTGGTCATTCCTGGCCAGAAGAAATCCCTCTCTATTAACTGGTAGGTTTTATCAACCCCAAAATTACCAGCTAATGGAGAATCATGTTGACTGTTGAAAATACATAATTTTATTTCATTGTTGTTGGGTATGACTACTCTACCTTCGAAAACTAATAGACCTGAGTCAATACTAAATCTTTTGGCCCCTTGCTTTGAGAGTATTTTGTCTTTTAACCCTAAAAAATAATTTTCCTTTGACTGAGCTTTGAGGATGTTGGATAGTGGATTTTGAAAAGATTGAATTGTCATCAAATTAAGTTGATGAGTTGTTAACATTTACTTGTTGAAGATTGATTTCACATTTGCTGGGTTCTTGTCAGCAAATGCGTCCCCCAGCTGTGGGTAAACATTGTCCCAACGTGACAGGATATCTGGGACAATACAGTTCTTACCTGGGCAATAGGAAATAGAAAAAGGAAATTCAGACAGAAATTAAGCCCACCTGGCTTGACGCCTGGTTAACACTTTGGAAGACATAAAGTATTTCAAAGCATTATGGTCAGTCAGGATTTGAAAAAGACTATCTAGGCTGAGAAGAAAAGAGCGCCATTTTTTAAGACAATGAATAATAGCTAAAAGCTCTTTATCATGAATTTAATAATTTAATTCTGCCACAATGAGTTTGCGTGACTCAAAAGCAACAGGATGAAACAATTTTGTTTCAGGATTGAATTGAGAAATGGCCCCTGAGATAGCATAATCGCTAGCGTTTATTGTGCTTGGCGTAGAGACCGTGATCTCGAAGGCGATTTAAAACCTGTCAAACATGATGAATATGTTCATCTAGTGTCTTCAATAAAATTAAAATATTTTCTAAGTAGACGACAACATCTTGAAAGATGTCATTAACAAAAGTTTGAAAAGTAGATGGTGTATTACATAATCCAAAAGGCATGACTAAATATTCAAAACTACCAAATCTAGTGCCCATTGCAGTCAGTGCTTCATGACCTTCCGCAATGCAAATAAGATTATAAGGGCCTCTAAGATCAATTTTAGAAAAGAAATTAGCACCATTAAAAAGGGTAATAAGCAATGACATAGGAGGAACAGGATATGCATTCTTCTTTGTGACTGTGTTGAGCTTTCTATTGTCAAAACACAACCTAAGGCTACCATCTTTTTTCTTTACAAAAAGAACAGGGGAGCCTGTTGGAGATTTACTGGCTCTGATGAAACCTTTGGCTACATTCTCTGAAATGTAGTCTCAAAGAACTTGATATTCGTCCTTTGAAAAAGAATAGACAGGTCCTGCCAGAGGTACTGGACCTATTAACTCTATTTGATGGACATAGGGTTGATGAGGTGGTAACTTATTGGCTTTGTGGATTGAGAAAACATTGAGGAAATTGTGATAGATTTCTGGTAGAGTTGATTTAGTCTTCCTCATCATCTTTGAGAGAATCTGTTGAGGGAAGACCAGAATTGAGAGAGCATAATTTGACTACTTCGAGGCAATTTAAATTCTCTTCAAGTGAAGTGATTGAGCTAGAAGGGTTATCCAATTGCTCATTTAGAGAAATATCAGATGCTTGCAAGTCATCGGTCAGAGATTTGTCCTCTAGCAGGACATTGTCAGGCGGGTTGTTTAACTCCCTATTGACCTGCATTGAAGAATCAGAAATATACTTAGCGCGTGGGGTGTTCAATCCCTGTGACCAATCAATTTCAGGATTCCAATGCATTAAAACGTCATGGCCAAGGATGGTATCTTCCATTCTTGGGGCGTCCAAGACTGATAGTTCCCACTCGAAGGGGGGAAAATTTTGAAAGTTGAAAACCCATAAAACTTTCTTACTTACCCAATATTTGGGTTCCTCTGATTCGACCAAATAAATTGGAGTTTGATCAATATCTGTGAATGTCAGCTTTAACTTCTCAGCAAAAGATAAACTGACAAAAGAAATTGAAGCTCTGGAGTCTATAAGAAAACTGAAGGGGGTATCCTCCTTAAAAAGAATGAATCTCAAGCGGTTTAAGGCAACTCCAGTCCTTAAGACATGGAGGTTCTGTGCACTGGGCAAGATAAGATAGTTTGCTTTGCACACAAGTAAACTATCTACTAGTTTTTTGACCTTGAACTAGTACCTTCTCTTTCCTTCAACTTTACACAATCTTCTAGCTTGTGCTTACCCCCACAATACATACATAACCCATTACCTGCTTGTCTCTTCCTCTCAGCTTCTTTAAGTTCCCCTTTTGGATCCAGTACCTTATTGATATCACCTGGGGTTGAGATTTTTGTTCAAGGTTTGTCCTTTCCCTTATTGGGTTTGTATTGAGTCAAGGAGGAATTGAGTTGTCCATGGGTGTGAAGAAGGTCCCGCTTTAAAATTTAGGCCTTGAGATTTGTTGGCGTATTGACAATGTTGTAGTTGTCCTTGGTAAATGCCGTCAAGCTCGAGGGTTTGATCCATTAAATCCGTTAAATTAGTCATCTTCTGACCATGAAGATTTCATTGATCCAGTATCCTCAAAGGAAGTCCCTTTTTGAAATGATACTTGAGGGCAGCATCATTCCAACCTACTTGAGTTTGAAGTGCTCTGAAGTTCGAGATATAGTCAGAGGCTTTGCCATTATCACTCATGTGGAGGAAATCAAGTTCGATTTTGGCATTGTCAGTTTCATTAGGGTCACCAAACAACATAAAAAGTTGGTCTTCGAACTTTTCCCAGTTATTAATGAGTAAGTGGGTTTCTGTCAAAGCGAGCATGAGAAGATAAGGTTCAAACCACCTTGCTGCTTTTCCGGCTAGAAATGAAGAAGCGTAAACAACCTTTGATTGGTTGTTATTGAAGGTTCGAGGGTTGCTATGGAACAGGAGCTTGCAGGTTTTCAAGAAGGAGTGTAATCTGTCTGAATGTTCTCCATTGAATTTATCAGGAGATTTCATGGAAGGAGTTTTGAGTTTTGATCCCTCTGAAGACGTTGGATTTGAAAGGGTTTTCATGAAAATTCTCATGAAGTCTTCCAGAGAACTAGATGGTCCAGGTTCAGAAGGTTGACCAGAAGGGTGAGTAGCAGGGGCAGATGGTGCCTCATGCATTGTATTCTCTCCTTCTTCTTCCTCGCTAGAATCATCAAAATCCTGGGGGATGTCTTCTACAGATTGGATTGAGTGTCCCCGTTCCCTAAGGTTGAGAGGTTCCAGGGAGTAAGTGCCAGAAACAGGCTGTGTGGCTGTTGGCCTGCCTCTGGCACGAGCCCTAGTAGTAGTGCCCATAGGAGGAGTGCGTTGAACAGGTGCCATTTTTAAAAAATTTAGAGACATGTGAAAAAGGACGTAGTAGTGCAAAGAATGAGAACTACAGAGAATTAAATTATACTGACACCGGAAAACCTATGCAAAAGGTCAAGGGTGTTCCTGGAAGTGAGAGGGAAGGAGGAGTTTAGAGACTTCTTCAAAGTACAGAGGAAATATTCGAGGAAGTGATTCGAAGATGAGTCGAAGGAAAAGCTACTTCTTCGAGATATGTTTGATAAGAATCTTAATATAATTTAAAGGTAATATTAATATTCTTAGGATCTCACAAAGGGTTGGAAACTCAATAATCAAATATTTAAGTTTTAGAAAGGATTACTGAGAAAATAAGGAAATGTACAATAATAATGATTTAACTTGGAGCTTTACCACTATTAACTATATATATGTTTTATAATTTAATTCTAAAGAAATATCAAACCAAAATCCAACCCCTTTTATATCCATTACTCCTCCTCGCATTGACCTCATACCCATCCATCATTCTGCACGCCACAGACCTCCGAAAATACACCCGTTACACCTGGACTCTCCTCACTAACATCTATTAACCCTTTAATCCTCCACTAACCATCCCGTCCATGCTCACTACCCCTGTTAATAACCCACAGATACTTAATAAAACTTTGAGCAGAATATTGCATTAACTATTGCACTGTGTGTTGCTTATCGAATAAAAGACTAAACACACTATTGAGAGATTTACTAATTTAGATATAAAGTTTAGATTAGCGTGGTTGAATAGTGAGTACACAAAGGAAAGTTGCAGTTTCTATGTAGAATTATTTTCTGTGCTTCAAGTATGGATTTAGACCTCTTTATTATTGATTTAATGAGCTTCTTTTGCCTCGAGTATCACATGGCGTGTGACACATTTATCAAATTATTTTTGTGGAAACACTTTTTGGAAAGAAAATAAAATCCTTTTCTCAAATGAGTCCGCTTTTATCACATAATCATTCTCTTCTATTTGTAACATTCCTTTTGAGTTCAAATTGAATATAAAAATATAATTTATGCATATTATAATGCCATAAAGTTGAAATATTTCTTATTCTTAATTTTTGTGATACTTCTGCTTAAATCAACTTTGATCATAAAGTTTTGAAGCTCCACAATTTATCCTTCCTCTTTGTTTAATTTTATTGAACACTTTCTTAATCTAATTGTTTATGAACCCTAGTAGCTCTTACATTCCTCATGGAAACCTGCCCAAAAACACACAAACACTTAATAGAATTTTTAATGAGACTTTGCCTCCATTCAATTCTCACTTTTGTAGATCTATACACAATTTTTGTTGTTCACTTTTGGATATGTCACCAGAATCAAATGGATGGAAACAAACCCCTACTTAAGAGTAATTAGACAGATTTTCATCATTTGACATGAATTCTTGCAACATCGCCTTTGAACTACCTCATCCAGAATCAAATTCAGATTTTTCGGAAAAGTTTCCACCAATTTTTCGTGAATCTTTAATTGACCACCTTGGCATGTGCGGTTTCCCAGGGTCAACTTTTGCTTGGAACCTAGATTGGTTTGACAAACGGAACCAGGTCTTGGAAAATATTCTCATTAAACACTGGGACAATGCCTTAAAAACCAATAATTTGATTGCATATCCAATTGACTCAACTCAAATTAGCTTCTCAAATCAAATGGGAGTTCTTCACCATTGGTTTTTAGGTCATTCTGATAAATTAAGACTTAAGAAGGATTCTGATAGCTCTCAAGAACTAATCAAAGTGAGAAAGCATAAATATAGAATAAATAAAAAAGTATGAAAATCCCCTTTTTTTCAACCATTTTTATTTATGACCTTTATTTCAAATAACAATGATTCTTAGAATTCAATTAACCAAACTAAACTTCTTAAACAACTTCCACATTGTGAAACTTATCACGACCTTTTCACAAACATCAAGTGTTGTTCAGACACCAAAATTGATAATGATGGATCTTTAAGACGTATCTTAATGCATTGGAGGTCTGAAGATTTTTCTAAAGTTGCACAATATCTTGACCAACAACACTTTGATATTTGAGATACTTTGACCTACTCTGGAAGTGTGCTAAAGGACTTGGCCTTGTACAAAAGAATCAGTTTGGTTTCAACATTATCACCTAACCTTAATCCTTCTCATGTCCCCCGGGGTTCGCCAAATGACTGTTATTCTCCCTTATATCTTGCATCTCTAAATCCTCAACAAATCAGACTTTTAAATCCTCAAAATCCCATATATTTACCTGCTCTCCTTGAAATTCTTTCTTCCTCTAATGTGAGTGATTGACAAACTCCCTTAATAATAGGTTTGCACACTCATACTCCTCATTTCCACTGTTTGGGACACTTAGCCTTGAAAACAAAAACATAATTTTAACAATTACTATTATCATTAAAATTTATAGAATTTTAATTTGGCTTACAATGTTAGCTCCATTTTTTTCCTTTGAATCTTATACATGCTGAATTCTACACTTCCATGCACAAAATAATTAAAAACATTTCCTTCATTTTGCTGCCCCATTCTATACAGCGGATCAACAGCATGCTGCTCAACTGCTGGATTCCAATTTGGCTCCTATTTCAACATTGAACATATAAAAAATTTAATATTTTTTTTCTTAATATAAAATATATAAGACATTGAGCTCACCATTATATATACATTTTGAGAACACTTGAGATCTATACCCACTCCTGCAGCCTGAATTGTTCCAACCAAAACTTGGAAATTTTTATTAAAATGGAATTCATGCATATTTTTGTCTCACTTTTCCCTGCTGAGCTCACCCATAAGCTGGGTATACCTAATATTGTGGTCATCTAGAGCCATTTTTATTCTATTTTGAAATATTAGAAAATTATTTTTAATAAGCCAACACAGTTTTGTAAAACAATTCATTATAGAATCACTAACATCTGCAAGAAGTCTGCAAAGTTGGAGAATATAACAGCTTTTGGAAAATTTATGCCCCTTTCACCAGACAAAACGTTTTTCAAGTGGCCTATAAGATGACAAATCTTTGCGGAATGCTCCCAGGTGAAATCAAAAGTTGGAGTTTCATCCAGATTTTTGTAGATTGGATGGTTGCAGAACTTTCTTAAAATCATCAGCTCTCTAAGAAACTCAGATGAGTCCCAAGGGAAGTCAGTGTTTATGGAGGGCCCATATCGCTCAGTAAATCCTTCTTGAAGCACATCAAGTTTAGACCTCCATGGATCTGCTAATTGAACTGATATCCCCCTTTGAATCTTTTTTGGAAGAGACAAAATTTCATCTTTTGTTCTACGTAGGCTTATGACTTTCATTAAGTGATTGATTGATTTAATAGAATTAGCCTTTCCTTTTTGCAAACCTTGAAAAAGGAAAATCTTCCATAACCAGTCTTCTTGCCACTTTTCAATTCTAAGAAAAAATATGAGACTTTGAACATCAGTGGGCCTGTTCTGAAGAGGAGTTCCAGTCAAGCATAGTCGGTGTTGGGATTCCAAGTCAAATATTATTTGAGCCCTCTGCGAGTAAGGATTTTTAATGTAACTAAAAGAATATTTATAAAAATTGATTATAAAAATTAAGTTTTAAGTTTTAGATATAGAAATGGGCACTAACTGAGCTTCATCTAAAACAACTCTGTACCAAAAGAGCTTTTGAGTTACCAGTATCTTTCTTTGGCTTTGATTTTTTGACATTGTTGGGCTATCTGTTTCATAGGTCATTAAAATAATAGCAGTGTCCTGTAGCTCATTGACATTAGTATTTTGACAATCCTTCCCATAAAGAACCTTAAAAGGAAGCTCATTATCTTCAAAGTGTACACTTATTTCATTGATCCAATTTGATAGTGTTGCCAGTGGGCAAATAATCAGTGTGGCTGAACTCTGATTAATACCTTCTTGATTTTCCAATACCTGGAATTGTCTTGCTTCACTTTGAGTTGCACTTATAAGAGAAAGAGTTGACAGTGTCTTTCCCAAACCCATATCATCAGCGAGTATTGACCTGTTTCCTTCAGGGGTTAATTGGTTTTTAGGAAACTGATCTTTATAGTCATCAAATCCAGTTCTAAGCCAATGGTTGTCCTGGTGCCTCCACATGATATCCAACTTTTCCTTTAACATTTTTTCATTGTCAATCATAAAATTTATTGCTTGAAGTTGATGTGTTTTGATAACTGTTTTGATTCCTTGGATAAGTTGATCAGCTTTCCAATCTTGAGTACTCTGAGATGTTTGGAAAGAGCCTTCAAAAATAACATGTGGGATATTATAAAAGATAGTGGAGTCATAGTTCAAGATTGGACATAAATCGATTTGAGCAGAAGAAAATGCTTCTTTAGCAAGACTGATTAGTGTACTTGAAGAAAAGAGGCATCTCCAAAGTTGATACTGATTACCAAAAACTGGAACCAAGTAAGCATGAAAATAGAATGGCTTCATAGGATTCAAGGCACTTCTTTGGTTTAAATGGTGAGATCCAGACCCAATGTCACCCAATAGTGGTCCAATGTGCTGACTCTGCACTTGAGAAAGATTACCAACAAGGGTTGGTTTTCTTTCTTCAAATAGTCCAAAAATATGAACATTCAAATGGCCTCTCTGTAAAATTGTGGGGGTTGGTGAGTTTTGAAATATTGAAATTACATTCATATAAATTTTATTGATTGTTATTGAGAGCTTTCCAACACATCTGAGACTTTACATATTAAGTAAGAATATTATCTGAAGATAGTGGTTGTTAAAAGATGAATTGAACCAAAAAATGAATAATCAGTTTTGAATAAAACGACAAAATAACTTTTTAGCATACACTACGCTAAGATCCTAATTCTTTCACATGTATTATTATTATCTTTTTAAAGAAATATTGGAAGTAAATGAATGATAACTGAAATAAATAATATGGCTTAAATATAAATTTTGAGCCTATAGAGTAAATTTGGGTTTGGGGAAGAAGAAAAATTTTCTTAATAAAAGTGTGCTTTATTGTTACATTATAATCACAAAATAGAATAATTTCACTCTTATTACACTTATTTATGTTTCTGTCTAATAGTAAAATGCTTTAGATGGCAGTTCAAAATCCAAATTGAAACTACTACCTAGAACAATGTCTTGATACTAACATACTTTTTGTAAGTCTTTGGATAGACACTTATGGTGATCTCAATAATATTAAAATTGATTTGAATTGTATGTTTTATCAAATATCTATGTGGTCTAATGTAATAATTGAGATACTACAGTTTAACCTTCTGTTACCAACTTGGCAAGAAAATATCTGTAGATTTTTTTAGACTGAATATCAAATTTTGTTTTCCACAAGATGGGAAAGTGAATATTATGATATGTTAAGTGATATGTTCAAGCTTTGCTCAATCTGTGCTCAGCTGAAGATCAAGGTAATCACCAAGCTCCAAGAGATCTGTGATTGAGTTGGGTTGAATCTAGGTCTAACTGATTACCAAATCTTTGTCCAATTGATTTAAATCTGGTTTCACAATGAATTCCCAACAGCTTTCCAACAGCTTTCCAACCACTTCCCAACATTTTTAAATGAGGGGTATTGCTAGAAATACCCCCCCCCAAATTTTCTGTGGTGAATGCTATTAAGGTTATCTTATGTTAAATATAAGAATTACTTAGTCCTTGGGATACCTAGGCTGACAAGCTGTGTGGCTTTCAAAAAACCTTATATCAGCCAAGTCCATGAAATAAAATGTCTTGCCTTTGCTCAAAAACACCTCCAATGGTCTGTCTGTAAATGATTGGAAGAATGTTTTGTAATCTGATGAGTCTAGCTTTGAAATTGGAAATCAATCAACTCAAACACTTGTCTGGCACAAGAAAAATCAAACATATCTCAAGTCATGTCTTCAACCCACTTTCAAGAGTGGTTGCACCTTTGTCATGGTTTGGTATGCTTTTTTTCAACACAACAAGAGCTCCCCTTGTAATTTTCCCCTCAAAGCATTAAACAGCCAAAAACTTTATTAAAAATGTTTATGTCTCAACCCTCCTTCTGTGGCTCAAAAAAAAGTTGGACCAAATAACAAACTTGCTTTGATGGAAGATAATGCCCCTGTGCAGCTTCAGTGAACCTTCAAAAGATGGACAATTGGCCATCACAATCAAAAATATCTGGAAGGCTCTCAAGTCACAGATTTAAAAGAAGTACTACCCCAAAAATGCCAATGAAATGAAAGTTGCACTGCAATTAGCTTGGGATGACTTTCCTCAAGAGATACCTGGAGAATGTTATTTCCTCCATGCCTGCCCAAATGCGAGGAGCAGTTGTTGCTGCTGGTGGAGGACCTACCTCCTGGTAACCCAAAAACTTTTTTTTTTTTTTTCATATTTTTCAAATATGGATCTATTGTTATCAAGGACTGGCTTTCCCATGGTAAATGTCTTATAAACTCATATTTTTGGCGGGGAATGGAAGGCAAAAACACAACAAGCTTTTCCCAAATAGCTGTACAAATGTGACAGATATTTTTTTGTCTAGCCACCGTAGCCAAACACAACCCCACCCATGTATCCATTCACCAAATAATATGTCAATATAACATGAAATAAAATAAAAAAGTATTTAAATTTCATTGCATAAAAGTGTAACACGCACACAAGATGTTGAATAACAATTTTTGCAAAAAAGAAAAAAAAAAAAAAAAAAGTGTTTACATAAATTTGGTTGCAAACAGATTATTTAAAAAATAAAGTAAATGGGTAGATATGTATATATAAGTATACATACATATATATTTGTATGTGTGTATGTGTAAATAATAATTTTACAGCTTATATGAGTTGATCAAGAACGTCATCATTAAGGGAGAAATACACATTGATCAAACAAACAAATCAAAACTATGATACGTAAAAATGAGAAGATATTTAAAGCAAAAGATGATCATCTAATTCATAATTCTGACAAAATTAGCAATTAATCATTGTTGTGATTCTCTTGACTAATCACCAAAGCCCAGTTAATAATAATGATGCACTGGATATGCAGTGCCGCCGTAGCTACACAATAAGAGAGTAATAATAAAATCTAAAGAAGAAATGAAATTAAAAATATAAAAGCTATTGAAAAATATGAGTCCTTGAGCTAGGTCTGGCTTGACTAATACAGTAACACAATCACTTTATGCAAGAGGCCGGAAAGCTGCAACACATAATAATAATCAGTATCCCTTATTTGATCCCCCTTCAAATCAAGTAATGTGATATGCTTACATTCAATTTCATCATATAAAAGTTTCTTCAGTTCTTCGCGACTAATTTCATCTTTTTGACGATCAAACGCAAAAAAGTCTTCATCAAGAGGAGGCGCAACAGGTTCATCTTCTGGGTCATGATAAGCTTCCAAGTAAGGATGTTGCAATGCTTCCTCAACAGTTAATCGCTTTTTAGGGTCAAAGGTTAATGTTTTGTTGAGAAAATCAATAGCTAAGGTCGAAGCATTAGGATAGAGAGTCGCAAATGGCCTCTTCTTTCTAAAAGGCAAAGCACGAATGTAATCTCTTGAACGCCTTGAGTTGATAGCATAAAACTCGTCAAGAGTAGGTGTTCCCAAGACCTCCAAGATGAGGGTAAGCTGGTGATGATAATCACGCCCGGGAAAAAGGGGTCTTCCTGAGAGCATTTCGGCCAATATGCATCCTACAGACCAAACATCAATGGCCTTGGTGTATTGCTTAAATCTAAAAATTGTAGTTTAAGTCCACATGTCAGTCACGTCTTTCATTTGATTAAAAATATATTAATGCAAACACACGTAAGCATAATTTCAGGGGCTCGATACCATCTTGTAGCCACGTATTCAGTCATAAATCCAGTTTCTTGCTCTGCTGTCCGAACACTTCTAGCTAATCCAAAATCGCAAACCTTCAAGTCACAATTAGCGTTCAATAACAAATTTGAAGGCTTCAAATCTCTGTGGATCACATCGGCAGAATGCAACGCTTTGAGAGCTCGCAATGTTTGATAAATAAAGTATTGACAGTGATCATCAGACAAGTCTTGCGTGCGAATGACTCTATGCATGTCTGTTTCCATCAATTCCTGTAAAACAAGATGACGTTAATTCAATATAAAACAGAAAAATAAAATATATATAATATAAAACTAACTTGGATTAGATATACTTCTTTGAAAGCTTCAATGCTAGGAGGCTTGATGATATCGACAATAGAAATGATCTGAAAGCATGTGGCAAGAAAGAATTGATTAGTCATGCCTATTCGTGTATTGCATGAATATAATGAGTGGAAAATGAAATCATACATTTTCTGAAACATTTTGCTCTTGAAAGTATTTCAAAAGTTTAAGCTCACGAAGAGTTCGAAGACAAAACATTGAATGGTCAAAGGGGGTGATCTACCAGCCAGAGGTAACAATAGTTGCAGGTATAACAGGGGGGAGTCAAATTAGTAAAAGGTCCGATTGAAATGCATGTGTGCCATCATAGAAAAACCGAAATTAACCTTTTTAATGGCCACTTTTTGACCAGTTGGCCTATGAACGGCTGAACATACAACGCCATAAGCACCTTCACCAATGACATCCATGACATGATATCTGTCAAATAAACAATACAACTTCAAGGTAAGAAAATACTAAAACTCTGCCAAATAAACAAATAAACAGACTGATATATATAAGAGATAAATAGACTGACTTTGATCCAACATTGAAGCGCACCCTCCTTGGTTCAGCAGCTGGTTTGGCTGAAGGCTGCTTCTGGACCACATTATTGGCAGCAGGAGCAGCCATAGCAGGGTTTTGATTGCTCGTCACAGAGCTGATAGAGTTGACCACTGCGGCAGCCATAGATGACACAAGATCTCTCAAGTTAAGAAGAAGTGAAAAATAAAGATAAAGATAAGGATAGAAAGATAGATAGATAGATAGGGACAAGGGAAAAGAGAGAAGAGAAAAGAGAAAAGTAGAGAGGGATGAAATAGATGGACGGAAATGCGAAGAAGGATGAAAAAGGCAAAAAGTTGATGAGGGGAGAGGGGAGACGGGACCTTAACTACTTGGAGAAGCTTAAGCTACCAGAGCAGAGAGAGGGGAAGGGTAGGAGAATAACAGAAGAAAAGCGGGTAGAAAAGCCTAGCAACGAGACCACACAGGTGGAAAAAAGGAAATAAAAGAACAAAGGGACGGAGAGAGAGAACAAAGAACAAAGAAGGAAGGATAAAGAAACAGGATAGGGATCAGATGGAGGGGGGATAGAGACGCCAAGGGGGAGGTCTATCTATAAGAGAAAGTAATGCAGCATGGGCTGGCCTAGGCCGAAGCGAGTGAGCGAGGGACCAACTCTCAGAGACCCAGAGACAAAGAGACAAAGAGACAAAGAGACAAAGAGACCTCCAGCCAGACCCACACACAAACACAAACAACATCACCCACCAGCGCACCCACCCCTCTCCAACTCAACCCATTCGCAGAGTTGGTCGAGGGCGAGTCAAGAAAACTGTCGTGTAGGAAGAATGTCGTTGGCTGACGACCGGATCCTCTTCTCTGCCTTGTCACCACGGCAATCACACATCCCTCTCTCTCTCTCTCGCTCTGTCTCGCTAGCTTAATCCTAAACTCTAATCTAAGCTTTTCATCCTCTCCTGCTCGCCCTCGACATCTCTCCCCGCCTGTCACTTATCCACACTTCTCTCTCGCCATCCGTCGTCATCCACTCTCTCCTGTCTTCGTAGCATCCCTTCTGTCCGTTGCTTTCAATCAATTCCTTTCCTTATTTTTCTCCCTCTTCAATCTCTCTCATATCCCGTCCGATAAACCGGGGCGGTATTAACAAACTTCAATTTAACCCTCATTCTTTACCTTTAATAAACTACTTTTGCATTTCATCTACCCAACTCCTTTCTCCGCTCAATTGTCTTTTTCTCGTCTCAGATCATTTTCACCCTCTCTTCCCTACCATTATTCTCTTTCTCAACATACTCAAATATAGTTATACTTCCGTCTATTTTTCTTGTTTGCTCATTAACCTGTTCCCTAACTCTTAATTAACCAGCTTCTCGTATTAATCTCTTCTCGCTCCTCTTTTCCTCCACTGTCTCGTTTTTGCATCTCATTGCTATATAATTATCTATAAAAAGAATCTATAAAAAAAATTACCATTGCCTTGTTGCCTTTGTCATGAAATCAACGCTAAGCTGAGCATTTTTTCTTTCTTTTTTTTCGCAAGAGAGTATATAGTCTTCTCTCGTTACTCTTCCGTTAGCTCTTATGACTCTTTTCAGATAATTTCCCTTCCCCATTCTTCCTTCTTTCAATCTTTACCCGCTTAAACCGTGTGCGTTTGCACATTCCTCCAGCTTAGATCAAATCACTGAGCTTAGACACATTCACACTTGCAGCCTTGCTAGTTAGTCAAAGAGATAGTTAGCCCAAGTTACATTACATCATCATCATCATCATCATCATCATTCTTTTTTTTTCTTTACCGTCATTGGTTTTGCCATTTTTTTGACGCTAAATCTTTTTTCAAACTGACACGTCACCACCGATTTTTTGTTGACTTGTCCTCCCTCTCCCTATTCTCTCTTTTTGTCGCCTTTTTTCTTTTCTTTTTTTTTTTTTTTTTTTTGCCGTTTATTGACCTCGCAGTCACAAAGAGAAACAATACTGTATAAGTCGTTTTTCTCTCACCCTAGCGGATATGGACTAGCATCAATCAATATTATACCTAACTGATACTATAACAGTTCATCCCATCCCTCGATAGTATATATCTATTAGTCGTATTACGACATATATCCATCATCTATGATGCCTGTGCTATTGAGTGTACTATATAGCTTGTTGTGGTTGCACCTCGCACTGTTTTCCTTAGCTCAGTGGTTAGAGCAACTAACATGTCATAAGTGGTCACAGGTGCGACTTCTGTGGGGGACACTTTCCTTTTCTTACCTTAAAAGATTATGGGCCCAGCGCATATGGCTTGACAAGCATGCTGCGGCAAGGGGGTTGCCTTTGCAGGCTCGCTGCACGGGGGGGTGTTGTGGTTGCACCTATGGTAGCAGTGTCAGCGCTTTGTCCGGAGTGAACTGGAGTTAGACGCGTCAGCTGCACCACAGACTATATACACTTTATGTACTTAACAATCACTAAGCTATCATACTACACATAACACCCCCCCCTCTTAGTGATTTCCCTATAACCATCCCTTGCCAAAAACAAGTAGAGAGATTTGAAAGTAAAAAAAAAGAAAAGAAAAGAAGGAAAAACATAGAAACTAGAAAACCCCTAATAAATATCTCTTTTCTTTCCAAACATTTGGTCCCAAATTCTTTGTCAACAAATCTGCCACCTGATCTTTAGTTGATACCCACTTAATGTCAATTTCATGTTGATGAACTTGTTCATTCACAAAGTAGAAATCTCTGTCAACATGCCTACAACATTTGTCAGAGGGGTTATCAGTAGCTGCTACAATTGCACCTTTGTTGTCACAATACAGAGTTGTTGGACCATGGCACAAATCCACTTCACATAGAAGGTTACACATCCAAAGAGCTTGACGTGTTGCATTTGACATTATCATTAATTCTGAGTGAAGTGAAGCTGTGGCCACCCTTGATTGATGCTTTGATTGCCATAAGATAAGACAGTTGTTGACCTGAAGAACATGACCTCCTGTAGCCCTTAGCAAATTCTCCACCGCAAGTAGCATCACAATAAACTTCCATAGATGGATTGGGATTGATTGTTGGGAAAAGATGAAATTTCATGTCTTTGGTAAATTGTAGATATCTCAGCAAATGATTAAGCGCATCCCATTCAGCTTTACCTGGTCTTGATGCATAACATGCCAGGAAGTTGACAGGATATGCCAAATCAGGCCTTGATCCAGCTACAAGATATGATAAAGAACCAATAATAGACAGAAATTCGAGAGGTTCCTGTGGAGGATGAGATTTCTCCTTTAAAGACACCAAAGAAAGACCCATTGGTAAAGGTGAGTGATTATTTTTATTAAAAATTTATGGAAGAATATTAAATATTTGGTGAATCTACCAATCCCCATACTTTTTAGATCTACCTAAAGAATTTTTAAATTTATTACCTTTTTCTTCTTTTTTTTAACTTGTTTATTCATTGGATTAACTTTTGACTGATCTGGAAAGAGCAACCAAAATGCGTGAAGTCTTGACAAGATTCCAAACCTGGAGGAGCCTTTGTGGTTTGGTGATTATTGTAAGAAGAATTCCAAAATTTTTCAATGATTCCATTTCATAATCCAAAATTGATTATACATCTATCATCCGGGAAATATAATCCATGTCCTTTAATTTTAGAAGCTGACAGAATAGGTTGTCCAGTGATAGGATTAATATATGAGAAAATTCCATAAGTAAGGTAATTGGCATGCATCATTTGAGTTGGTGTGAATTTGGTTATGAAATCCAGAATGAGTGATTATAACATTTGAAAACATTGGATAATCACTACTAATATCTTCCCATTCAGAGTTGCACCAATTTGGTATTCCAAGTCTTGTAGCAAGTTCATGATTTTTTTCAAAAGCTTTATTGAAGAGGTTTTTAAGTCAAAGAGCAAGAAATGGATTAAATGAAGGTAATGTATTCCATTTTTGACAATCATTATCTAATTCAGATTTAGATAAAGATCTGAGTAAAGAATATATGCCTATATAATTAAATTCAGTAATATGATATTAAAAAATCCAGAAAAATTTTTAAACATACCAAGAGAAAATCCTTTATCAAATCCAGGTCTCCATCCAATACCAATCATAATACCACCCAACAAATTCTTATTCCTTAAAGGTAAGCGAACAAAAGCCATTTGATAGTGTCAGCCAGGCTACTAGACTTATCCAGTAAAATAATTAATTATCTTACTGAGATGAAGCCACACCTTCTTAATCCTATTAATAATTAACTATTTATTGCTTACTTATGTATTACTTACAATTAACTAACTAAGTACATTAAGTCATTTTAATAATTAATAAAAATAAATTTCCCATACATTTTTACTCCCTAACACCGTGCTCAATAATACAGTTGAGAAATGAATAAAAATAGTATTAAAAATATAATAAAATCTAAAAAAAATTCAAATTCCTTTATTAAGAAATTTAAATTTCTGTTAAAACAACATTTTAAATCAAATGTTTTATATTAAGTGTGACAAACTAAGGGAACTCAAGCTTTATTTCAAATAAAAATGATACCTTTTATTGATGCACCATTTAGTATATCTTTTTATATTTCACATACTCTCTTTATTTAGTTTTTTCCTCTCACACCCTTTTATTAGGTGGTGTTAACTCCGTGTTTTTATCTCTCACATTTTGCCTATAAATGGCCCTCCATTTTTGTACTTTTTGAGTCATTCCATCACTTACTTATTTTATTAAAACATTTACCACACTTAAATATATTTATTACTATTTCTTATTGTTTTAGTATTTACAAATACATAATTCTAATTCATTAATTATAAAAATATTTATAAATTTTCTACCTCTTATATTTGAGTAAAACCAAAAAGAAGATATAAGTAAGTACCCTAAACTTTGAAATCCAAAAATCCCCTTGTTACCACCATTGGACCACCGTTAAAAACCTTCTAGACATTAAAGACCCCTTGACAACTGAGGCCCTTTCCAAATAGTTGATGGCACATCAATATCTTGAAGCCAGAAACCAAGGGACCATCAACAACCAGGTGCCAATAAGGACAAGTATACAATGAAGACGACAAATGTCATCAGCCACATGACTTACTTTTTGCTGCAACCAGGAATCAAACCGCGCTTAAAAAATTAAGCTTATATATTGACAATAGTCATATATATTTGTGGTAATTATATTGATTACTATTCCTGGGTCACTTTGCACTTTTCATAGTTTACATATTTCTTTTTACTCAGCACTCTGTAAGTGGCATTAATTTGCTCATTTTACAGGGGGTGGTGTCTGGTAAATTAGAATGTTTCTTTTCCTAGTTGACAAAGATAGAACTATACTGTTCTTAGTCCTAGAAGTAATATAATTTTTTTTATTATTATATTATATTTTTTTTTCCAGTTGACTTTGTCCTGATAAATTAAAATAATATTATTGTTCCAGTTCACAAATTGTCCTGACAATAAAATATTAAAAATTAATAAAAATAAATTATATTAAAATTATTTCAGTTGAAATCAAGTCCTGGTAATTAAATATCCTTCAGTTGATTTTAATCCTGATAATTATCAAAATTTAATTTGTTGATTAAAAATTAATTTTGTTTCTTCAGTTGATTTCTTTTAATCCTGGCTATAAAATTATTTTAAATTAAAAAAAAATTGTGATTTTTATTTCAGTTGATTTTTTGTCCTGAAGATTTTTAAATTTTATTATTATTTTTCTTTTAATAAAAGCAAAAATAAAACTAATAAATATTAATATTTCCTTCCCTCAGTTCAGGTTAAATTTAAAAAAAAATGACTGATCAAGGTGTTTATGCTACCCATGAAGAGGAATTGGATCTAATTGATTATCATGAAGCTACTTCTGTAAGTTCTCCCTTGACTACAAAATTGGCTCAAATTAATCAATCATTGGAACAATCAGGATGTGGAAATGGAGGAAGTGGAAATACTAGTGGAGACAAATGATCAGGAACAAAAGCCTTCCATAAACCCCTTAGAAGGACTTCCAAAAGGCTTCAAAATAAAAAAGATGCCTTTTCCTCAGCAAGTAAAGAATCTCTCCACCCACATAAAGGAACTGAGGACAGAGAAATTAAGACTGAGAGCAAGAACAGACTCACTAGAAGAAAAGGTAAGAAAAATAAATGCCTTCCTTCAAGAGAAGAGGAGACCTCCTCCCAGGGATCTGCCACAATTGGTTCCCCAGCAACCAGAAAAGGTGGAAGTATCAAAGTGGAAGTGGGATTGGTTAAACAGCCAGTGGGATTATCTGTCTCAACATCAGCAGCCTCAAATGCCTCAGGCAGGTCCATCAAGACCCAGTCAATTCAACCCAACACATCCTCACCCTTATCAAGGAGGCAGAAAAAGAAAAAACAATTTTCAGATCTTGCCCAAGCCTTGGTAAGTCCCTTTATTGAATATCAAGTACCATTTCTTGTTGCTGATTCAGTTCCTTCAGGTAATTCTGGAAAAGGAGATGAAACTGTGAGACCAGTAGAGGCTGATAAGAGTAGACAAATCACTCAATATTCTAATGTATCTAATCTTTTAGTTTTAATTACTACTTCAATAATAAATCCTGATATGGCTATTATTAATGAAACACTTGAGTCTGAGTTTTATGAGAATCTGGAAAGTTACTCTGTTTCTTTATAGAGAAACACTCCAGATGTAGCAAAAATTAATGATGAATATTTGAGAGATATTATTGCTAAACAAAATCATATCATGAACAACATGCAATTGACTCAGAAATAGAATAGTTTGTTAACTGAACAGGGTTATCAAGCATTGAGGAGTGAGTTACAGAGAGTTTATGATGATTTTTTTCATTAAAATTAACTCATGAAAAGAAAGTTTCTTTATGGCAAAATATCAAGAATGATTTGTTTAAATTAAAAGATACTGTGTCCATCTGTTGCCAGGAGCTAGAGGGACACAAGATGAACTTAGAAAGATTGACTAACCATTATTCATCTTTACAAAATAAGAATCAATTATCTTTTGAAACCATCAATGAGAATTTATCTAGTATTCCAAGAGTAAAAACTATGTTAACAACCATTGAGGAAAAATTGAATTCATTGTTATATAATCAAAAGTTTTCTGCTATTTCTTTGAAAGAACCTGTTGAGCAAGATACCCCAGTTTTACCTGTTCCTAGTTCATCCAAAGAAAAATTAGTTCCAGAAATACCTGTTGATATCACTGAGTTTCCATCCAAAATTAATCATGTACCTGGATCATCCACAGAAGGATTTAGAAATGAAATTACTGCCAAATTGGAGAAGTTACAGCTCCTTCTCACTCAGAAACAAGCTTTTAATAAGGAGACTACTTCAAATTAAAAGAATTGGCCAAAACTTCACCAGTATCCAACATTTGATGGTGATTCTTCTTCTGATTGGCAGCAATTCATTTGCAGAATTGATAACTTGAAAAATTCTTACAAACTCCCAGATGAGGAATTTGTGTCTAAGTTAATTTCTTTGTTTACCAATGTAGCCCTAATGTGGTATGAATCTGTTCTCTTGGATAGGAATGACTACTCATGGGAAGATTGGAAGAAATTGATTAAAGCACATTTTGGTGGCTCCAAGTTTAGGATGGCTCAACAAAGGCAGTATGAGGAAACTAGATATAGCTCTTCTACTGATAAACCTATTGAGTTCTTAATTAAACTTGTTTAAATCTGAGGGAAATCGACCCAAATATGGTGTTTGAGTTATGGAAGGACAGTATCCTTTATAAATTACCAATGTCTTTGAGAGACTTGATAGTGGCTAGGGCTGAGCTCTCCAGAGAACCTTCTTCCTTCATTAATACTTGTAATTAGATCCTTCTAAAAAACAAGTATGATGCCAGAAGATTCATTCCTAGAACCTCTTTGGAGAAACCCTCCACTTACCAACAGAAACCTCTGGAAAAGGTTGGTAAACCTTCTGCCCCTCTTGAACCTAAAAAGTATGCAACAAACACTTGCTTCAAGTGCAACAAGACTTGGCAGAAAGGCCATGTTTGCGACAAGAAGATAAATCTTGTTGAACAAACTGAGGAGCATGCTGATGACACAATAGCACTGGATGATACTTCAAGTGATTGTGCTAGCAATATTTCATATGAATCTCAACAAGAAATCTTGATGCTGGAAGAAGATATTCATTATTTAAATACTATTGATATTGATAATAATGATTTATCTACAGTTGAGGATGCTGAGATCATAAAGAACATTGAGGATAGCTCAATTGTTATTGCCCCTCTCAAGGCACCAGTCTTGATCAATGGAACCAGCATTGACATTGATCTGGATTCTGGAGCTGGAGGAAGTGTAGTATCTGAAAAAGCACTTGCTTCAGTGGATCAAGACTATAAATAAAAACTGATGCCTATCACTTCTGAAAATTGGAGAGGTTATGGCTCTGTTTTGTCCCCCATTGGTAAATACAAAGCCACAGTGTTTTTTAAATATAACCATGGTTTTGTAAGAGCTACATGTGATTTTGTTGTCATGAAAAATGATAACTTAAGCAGTTGGTTTAATATATAGGAAATCATATTTTAACCAAGTATGGCATAAAATTGGATCTTCAAACCAATGTTTCACAATGGGGATGAATGGGAAGAGAAAATTTAGGATTTCCTCCCCCAAAAAATTATTAAGACCAGAATTGAACACATTTAATTCTGTGGTTTAATATAAAGGAAGATCTACAAGAGAAATGCTTGCCCTTATGTCTGAAATTGACAATGCTTCTTTTGGAGAACAAATTTCTGGTGAGGATAAAGACTCCATCATTAAATTGATAAAATCTTTTCCTATGGCCTTTGCTCATGGGTCACATGAACTAGGATTAGTTAAAGATGAAATGAAACTTTCAATATCTTGTCCATTAACTGACATACCACCTAGTATAAAGAAGAAGCCTTATCCTTCTTCTCCCACAAAGAGAAAAGATATTGAAGACAATATCTCTACCCTTTTAAAAATGAATATTATTGGAAAGGTAGTTGAAACACCTAAATATTTTGTTATCTCACCTGTCCTAATTTCTTATGAGAAAGATAAAGCAAGGTTATGTGGTGATTATAGAGCATTAAATACTTATAATGTTGATGATATCTATCCTTTACCCAGAATTAGCTCTATACATGCTACCCTACAAGGTACTAAATATATCAGCTGTTTGGATGGTAACAAAGGATATCATCAGGTACCTGTTGAGAAGAATTCCCAGAATTTTCTGATGATTGCTACTCATATGGGTATTTACAAGTATGTTAGGATACCATTTGGCCCTAAAAATGCCCCTTCAGTTTTTCAAAAAGTTATGGATAACACATTCCATCAAGAGATAATTGAAGTATGGCTGATGGTTTATATTGATGATATCATTATATTCTCAAAAACATTTGAGGACTATCTTAACCACCTGTGTAAAGTTTTCCACAAAATGGATGAAATAAATATGACACTTGCTTTGAAGAAATGTAAATTTGGTTTGAATTCTTTAAAAGTACTTGGTCATGTTTTTTCAGGGTTACAGATATGTGTTGACCAAAACAAAGTGGCAGCCATACAACAGGTAAAGGCTCCTACCACAGTTAGAGAGCTCCAGAGTTTTTTGGGAATGTGTGGATACTATAGACAGTATATTAAAAATTACAAAGTCATAGCTTTACCCCTTACCCAATTGACTAGAAAGGATGTTGCTTTTGTCTGGAATAGTGAAAGACAGAGAGCTTTTGACACTGCTGTTTGATGTAAGCACAAATTCTTGCTTTACCTGACTTTAATCAACCATTTGTTTTGTACACTGACACCAGTTTTATTGGTCTTGGTTCTGCACTACATCAAAAACAAGTGATGAATGATAAAGTATCAGAAGTAGTAATTTGTTATACTTCAAGAACCTTGAGAAATAGTGAATTGAAATATGGTGCCACTCAGCTTGAATATTAAGCCTTAGTGTGGGCTCTAGAAAAGCTACATTATTACCTAGATGACCAGAAATTTGAACTTGTCACTGACTGCAGTGCAGTTAAATCCCTTTTAAACTTAAAAACACCTAAAAGACATATGTTCAGATGGCAGTTAGCTGTTCAGGAATACAGAGGGAGAATGACAATTATTCATAGGGCTGGTATTTTTCACTCAAATGTGGATATTTTATCAAGGTTAACTTTATCAAATGATGACTCAAATCCTGCTTATGATCCTTAGGATGGAATAATTCATATTCATGGGATTTATGTAGTTGATATGGAGGAAGAGCTATTAAAGATTATTCTGGATTCATATGATAAGGACACTGACTTAAAAAAGTTATGCACCATATTAAATGATCCAAAGAATGCTTCCATGCAAGCATTAATTAAAACCCTCCCACCAAAGTACCAAAAGGCTTTGGAAAAAGGTAAATTTTCAATTGATGAAGGATATCTATATTATAGAAGAAAGTTGAGTACTGTCATTGTTATTCCTCCTTCTATGAAGGAAATAATCTTGAAAATTTTTCATGATGACATATTAGCTGGACATTTTGATCTTGAAAAAACAATGATCAGAATTAAAAACACTGCTTGGTGGGTTAATAGGGGGTGTCAGTTCTGGCAAATCCGCACTTACAAATCCGCACTTAAATTTGACCAAATCCGCACTTAAATAAGTGCGGATTTCCAAAACACACTAGCCCCAATACTGGTGGATTTCAAAATGAAATAAGTCACTTATTTCACTCAAATCCGCACTTTCTCAACCAAAAGTGCTGATTTCACCATCAAGTCCCATTTCACTGATTTGTCAGCATCATCCCATTCATACGCAACACTCCGCAGAATAACACTTCATAACTCAAAACATCGTACATCACTTACATCTTCATATCATATCATATAAGAGTCATGCCTTCCTCACTTTCAAATCGTGATAAATTACATAAAGCAATGACTTTCATGGCGCTTGAACTGCTCTTGGACTCTGATTCCGATTCTGATCTAGAAGAAGATTTTGTCGTTTTATCAAAAATGGCCAGGAAACGTTACCTTCTTCCCAGAAAGCCTCAAGTACTTCATACCCCCAAGTACACCATCCAAACACTTCTTAACCTATCTACACCCAGTTTTAGACAGCTGTTCAGGACTTCTCAGGAATGTTTCCTTAAATTGCTTGAGCTTATTCAGGATCATCCCATATTTCACAATAATTCTCAAAAAGAACAACGACATCCTTCAATTCAATTGGCCATCACACTATGTCGTTTGGGTTCAAATGGTAATGGAGCCGCTTTGAAACGTTTAGAAAATGTCTTTGATTTAGGGTATGGTTCAGTTAACACTTATACCAAACGATGTATCACTGCCATCAACTCCTTGGAATCATCCCCCTTTTCCCCCCTTTGGCTGCCTCATTCACCCCTCCTTGGCTCACTCTAACCTCCCTTTTCTCCCTCTTTGGTCTCATCTCTCCCTTTCTCCCCCTTCTTGGTCTCCTCATATCTTCCCCTCATTCCACTCCACCCCCCACCAAATCCCCCAAATCCTCCCTCCAAATCCCCACCAAACCCGCCTCTAACCCCCCCTCCAAACCCCCCTCCTATCCCCCTCAAAACTCCCCCAAATCCTCCCTCATATCCCTCCTACCCCCCCTTAACCTTCACTTAACGATTCGTTAACGAATCGTTAAGTTATTGAACGATTGCAGCTAATCATTCATTAACACCATGCAATATGGGGGGCGGACTTGCTAGCAAGTCCGCCGAGAGGTTGAGAGGGGTGAAATGGGGATCAAAAGAGGATGGCATACAATGGGGCTGGGAGGATAGCAAAAGGCATGGGGAGGGAAGACAAGCATGTGTTGATAGAATTGAAAGGGATGGAGATTGGTGCAAACAGAGTGTGAAAATAGGAGGATGAACTCTGTTCTTCGGGCAAAGAACAGAGTTCACTTCCATTCACTTATATTTCTTTTTTCTCAACTCATCTCTCCAGGTAAGTCATTTTATTCTTTTTAAACAGAGTGTGAAAATAGGAGGATGAACTCTGTTCTTCGGGCGAAGAACAGAGTTCACTTCCATTCACTTATATTTCTTTTTTCTCAACTCATCTCTCCAGGTAAGTCATTTTATTCTTTTTAAACAGAGTGTGAAAATAGGAGGATGAACTCTGTTCTTCGGGCGAAGAACAGAGTTCACTTCCATTCACTTATATTTCTTTTTTCTCAACTCATCTCTCCAGGTAAGTCATTTTATTCTTTTTAAACAGAGTGTGAAAATAGGAGGATGAACTCTGTTCTTCGGGCGAAGAACAGAGTTCACTTCCATTCACTTATATTTCTTTTTTCTAAACTCATCTCTCCAGGTAAGTCATTTTATTCTTTTTAAACAGAGTGTGAAAATAGGAGGATGAACTCTGCTCTTCGGGCGAAGAACAGAGTTCACTTCCATAAAATATTAGCTGAAACATAGTTTTCAATTCTGTAAAAACAGTTGTAAGTAATAGAAAAAGTCACTGATTTTTTTTATATGTAATCTGAAATTTTTTAATAAAATTATTGTATTTAAGAATTGCAATATTGTCAATCAATCTTTATTGATCAACTTAATTTAATAAAGTATTATTTAAATAAGTTGCTTCAAAAAATACTTTGCATTGAACCTAGTTTCTAGACTTGATCTGCATTTTGGCTTAAGGAATTGTCATTACTTTAAAAGTAGTATACTTGACATATCTTATTTATATATTAATTAATTTATGTAATTATATTGTATTTTGATGACTTTCACCCTTTACTTCAATAAAATGCAGGGGAGGGTATTGCCAATTTTTTAAATCTGACATGTGAAATTGATGACTTAGAAAAATTTGGTGGTACCCACCCCTTGTTTCAATAAAATGCAGGGGAGGGCATTGCCAAATTTTTAAATCTGACATGTGAAATTGATGACTTAGAAAAATTTAGATAAGCAAACTTATTGACTAGAAAGTAAAGATAGAAAATTTTTATTATACATTCAAATTTTTGTCAAAAATAACGTACTATATTCTTTTCCTTTTATAAGTCAGCATATAAGAAAATATTACCAAAATTAAATTAACTAGAAAAACAATTTATCAATTGAAAAGGTCAAGTAATTTTTTAATGTCCTCATAAGATTGGCCATTTTTAACACATTCCATAATGAAATCTTTTTTTTAAAAACTCTCTTGTTTTTCCAATTCACAAGTAGCCATTTCTCTTTGAAATTGACGGTCATTTACTCTTTCCATCTGCTCTACCTCAAATTTTTTTTCTTCCAAATCTAAGGCTTGCTGATCTTTCCTTAGCATATGATCAAACTTCATCTTCTCAAAGTCAAGGGCATTATTTGCAATAGTTGATTTCGCTGAGAAAATTAAATTGAAATAAATAAATAAATGAGTTAATGATTAAGATATATAGTAAACAAAACTTACTTATATCTTTTTTTTCAAAATAATCCTCAAGGGAGCCAAATGAGCTTGTTGAAGTATTACCACGTTTTAATAGATGGTTCAAGTTCATTGAAGTTGAGGCTCGACGCTTTAGTTTGGAGTTTGAACAAGAGGCTTCAGGAAGTTCTTCTAAAGCAGCTTCTAAAGAGGTATTCACATTTCCAGAATTGAGATTATTTAATGGAGATTGAGTTTGAGTAGGAGGAGACTAGAAAGAAAGAGAATTTCAGAGAAGAATTGAAGAAAAAACAAAAAGTAAACATACATTTAAATTTTGGGCCTCTGAGGATTCAGATCTTCTGCGATATAATTGTTCTGCTTGATAGTTGGGATCATCTTCAGCTGAACTATGGTTAGAAGGTGGAGGGGATTGATCTTCTTCAAGTAAAGGTGTGTTGGGAGGATTATAGGAAGGTTTGGATCCAGAGGGTATATGCTTAGTAGTATCGTGTAGAAACCAAGGGTTTACATCAACTCGGGTGCCTTTTGAGATTTGGAATGTCTGGGAGGCATTATGAAACTGGCACATAACAAGAAAAAAGATTAAAAAGTAGAAGAAATAAGTAAAAAAGAATGTAAACATGCCTGGTCAAAATATTGAAAATGTTGGAGATTGGTGCAAACAGAATGTGAAAATAGGAGGATGAACTCTGTTCTTCGGGCGAAGAACAGAGTTCACTTCCATAAAATATTAGCTGAAACATAGTTTTCAATTCTGTAAAAACAGTTGTAAGTAATAGAAAAAGTCACTGATTTTTTTTCTATGTAATCCTTGCTTTACGAGGAGACTTTTGTGACGAAGCAGATTTTTGAGTTACCTTTTGAGATTTGGAATGTCTGGGAGGCATTATGAAACTGGCACATAACAAGAAAAAAGATTAAAAAGTAGAAGAAATAAGTAAAAAAGAATGTAAACATGCCTGGTCAAAATATTGAAAATGTCAAGAAGGGGTGTGTGCCGAGGATTGATGGGTAGGTAGCGAGGAAGGTCAGTGTGTCACATGTGACAGGGATGGGGTAAGAAAGGAAGGGATGTTTTGTGGCCAAAATGTGGTTGTGAAAAAAAACGGGAAAAAAGTGCTGATTTGAGGTCATAACTGACACCCTTTTTTGAAATAAGTGACTTTTTTGCAAAATTTAAGTGCTGATTTGTAAGTGCTGATTTGGTTTGAAATCCGCACTTAATTTAAGTGCGGATTTGCCAGAACTGACACCCCCTAATATGTCTGAAGACACCAAATTATATGTTGAATCTTGTGATTCTTGTCAAAAATCAAAAAGATTGACTGGTAAGAGAGCTGGATTAATGCAACATATTGAACCTCCTGATGCACCATGACAAATAATAAACATGGATTTTGTAACAGGATTACCCATTTCTGGAAAAGATAGTTATAACTCTTGTTGGGTTATTGTGGAAAGATTCACAAAAATGTGTAAATTTATCCCTACTCACAAGAATGTTTCCACTAAAGAATTAGCTTTCTTATGGTGGTCTCATATGTTTAATACTGCTGGTTTTCCTAAAGCCATAATCTCTGACAGAGTCCCAAAATTTACTTCTGAATTTTTTATGTCTCTGATGGATGTTTGTGGTTGTGATATGAAACTTTTTACTGCCCATCACCCTCAGACTGATGGATTAGCTGAAAGAATGATTCAGACTTTAGAGGACATCATAAGAAGGTATTGTGCCTTTGGCCTTGAGTATAAAGACAATGACAGATTCACTCATGATTGGGGTACCTTACTTCCTGGGTTATAATTTTCTTATAATAGCACTGTTCATTCTGTTACTCAAAGAAAGCCTTTTGAGCTCTGGCTTGGATATTTTCCAAATACTCCTTCCCAAATTCTCAATAATTAAATACCTAAATTGGATTTACATCCTGGTGTAAAATCTTTTCTTCAAATGCAACACCTTTGCAGAAGTCATGCTCAAAAATGTATTGAAAAATCCTTTGAATATGAGAAGAACAGATGGGACAAATCCCATAAAGAATACACTTTTAAAAAGGGTGATGAAGTGTTGATTTCTACAGTCCACTTCAATTTACAAGGTAATAAAAAATTGAAAGACCCATTTGTTGGTCCATTTTTTTTCAGAAGAATGATTGGAGATAATGCAGTTGAAGTTATTTTGTATTCTTCATATGACAGAAAACATCCTGTTTTTCCAATATCTCTTCTAAAACCTTACACATCCAATAGTGATTTATTTCCAAAAAGGAGAGGAAGACCAAAGAAAACCCCTAATGAAATCACTGAGACAGCAGAAATTGATAAGATTCTGAATGACAGAATAGTCACTGCTGAAAAAGGTACAGAATATTTATTGAGATTCAAGAATAAATCATCTGAATATGATTCTTGGATACCTGGGAAGGAGATATTTAATCTTCCTACTCTACTAAAGATGTATAAAAAGAAAAAATCATAGCATTTTTTTATTGTTTTTTTTAGAGTGAGGGAGTGTCAGCCAGGCTACTAGACTTATCCAGTAAAATAATTAATTATCTTACTGAGATGAAGCCACACCTTTTTAATCCTGTTAATAATTAATTATTTATTGCTTACTTATGTATTACTTACAATTAACTAGCTAAGTACATTAAGTAATTTTAATAATTAATAAAAATAAATTTCCCATACATTTTTACTCCCTAACACCGTGCTCAATAATACAGTTGAGAAATGAATAAAAATAGTATTAAAAATATAATAAAATCTAAAAAAAATTCAAATTCCTTTATTAAGAAATTTAAATTTCCATTAAAACAACATTTTAAATCAAATGTTTTATACTAAGTGTGACAAACTAAGGGAACTCAAGTTTTATTTCAAATAAAAATGTTTCCTTTTATTGACGCAACATTTAGTATATCTTTTTATATTTCACATACTCTCTTTATTTAGTTTTTTCCTCTCACACCCTTTTATTAGGGGGTATCAAAGTTGGAAATTTGTAATTATTTAAAAGGTATTTCACAGCACAAAAAGAAAGCCACATGCATGACATTAATTCTCAGTAAAAAGATGTTTTTGGGGCACAAGATGGCATACCTTAAAAAATAATCATGGTTGATTTGGTGGAAATAAGAGGTATTTTGAAATGGAAGATTTCTAACTTTGATACCCCCTATTAGGTGGTGCTAACTCCATGTTTTTATCTCTCACATTTTGCCTATAAAAGGCCTTCCATTTTTGTACTTTTTGAGTCATTCCATTACTTACTTATTTTATTAAAACATTTACTACACTTAAATATATTTATTACTATTTCTTATTGTTTTAGTATTTACAAATATTTAATTCTAATTCATTAATTATAATAATATTTATAAATTTTCTACCTCTTATATTTGAGTAAAACCAATAAGAAGATATAAGTACTCACCCTAAACTTTAAAATCCAAAAATCCCCTTGTTACCGCCGTTGGACCACCGTTAAAAACCTTCTAGACATAAAAGACCCCTTGACAGATAGAGTGTTATGATGAGATTTCAGAGTTGATTAAATTTTTCATATTTTAAAACATTAAAAGAATGGTTTTTGAAAATAAATTGAGGTTTGAAAGTATTATTAATAACAGCTATAACTTCATCACCTCCAATTTCAGTTAAAGAATTTATGTTTTCACGTAACATTTTTGGAAAATTGTTTTTTTTTTCAACTTTAGTTTTATAGTACTTGATTTTTGAAATATGGCCAAATATTTGATCCAAGTGATTTTTTTAAAAATATCTTTTATTTTGATACTCTTCATTTTTTGTCAATGTTTTAGATGATGATTGAAAATAAGTTGAATTTGAAGATGATAATGAAGTTAAAGAAGATGAGAGTGAGGTAAGTGGTGAATCTGAAGTTAAAGACATTTATTTTTCTACAAAAAAATTTGTTACTTTTCAAATACCCAAAATTATACATTAAAAAAAAACTCACTTAATTTTAATTAAAAAAAAACTTCTTCAAAAGACAAATAAGAATTTTTTTTATTTCACTTGAACTTGATGAATATTTTTCTCTAAAATTCTGAAAAAAAAATTCAAAAAAACTGTGAATTTTTTTTTATCCCTTCCCCATTCCCCTCAATTCCCCCCTCCGATTCCCCCCTCCCACCTCCCCAAAACCCTTGTAAAAACCCCCCCTACAACCTCCCCACATCCCCCAAATCCCCCCTCAAAATCCCCTCCAACCCCCCTCCAAATCCCCTCCAACCCCCCCTCCAATCCCCCTCATAACCCCCCAATCCCCCCAATCCCCCTCAGAACCCCCCAACCCCCCTCCTATCCCTCTCAAAATCCCCCCAATCCCCCCCTCAAAACCCCCCTACCCCCCCTCATTCCTCCTTAACAATTTGCTAACAAATCATTAAAGGAATGAGAGGGGGGGGTAGGGGGGTTTTGAGGGGATAGGAGGGGGAATTTCAGGGGGGGTTCTGAGGGGTAAAGGAGGGGGGGATAGAGGGGGTTCTGAGGGGTATTGAAGGGGGGATTGGGGGTTATTTGGAGGGGGGATTTGGGGGATTTGGAGGGGGGTTGGAGAGGAATGAGGGGAGGAAATGAGGACACCAACAAGGTGGAGAAAGGGAGAGATGAGGCCAAAGAGGGAGAAAAGGGAGGTTAGAGTGAGCCAAGGAGGGGGGAATAAGGCAGCCAAAGGGGGGAAAAGGGGGATATATCCATTCCAAGGAGAGGGTAAAGGTGGGAAAAAGCCCAGGCCAAGGGGGGATAAAGAATAGGATGAATGAGAGAAAAGAGGGAGAGAGAAAAAAAAGGTTAATTTTACCTATAAATTAAAAAAAAACCACTTACAAAAAAAAAACCCAAAAAAAAAACCAAAAAAAAAATTAGCAAAAAATTAAGTAAAAAAGAAAAAAAGACTTACCTGGAGAGATGAGTTGAGAGAAAAGAAATAGAATTGAAATTGTTTGAGTGATGTAAGAAGATAGGAGGAAACAGATATGAGTGAAGAAAAAAAAAGTGACTGAAAAATTATGCGTTTTCAGAAAATATGTGATTTAATGTTTGATTGATGAAATAAAACACAGAGAGATAAAAAAATAAGACTTTAACAGAAAATTCAAAAACAAAATAAATATGCAAAAAAAATTACCATTCTCAGTGAATAAAACATGCAAATTGATCATTTGAAGAGTATGAAAAAAAAAATTGCATTGAAAAATGTTGGAGTGTTATTGGAAGAATTTTTGCCCTTATACTAGTTGATTGAGAAATAGAAGTGTTGGATATAGTCGGAGGTGAATCAACTTGTTCATCTTCATACAGCTCTAACCATTGATCTTTGAGGTCAGCAAGTAGGTTATGAAGTATAGTGCAGCACAGAATCCAGTTGATCACCGCCTCCATTTCAGATTTATTTCTAAGAGGACTTCTTAATTCACTTAAAATAGAAAAACAGCCTTTCAAGATTCCAATAGAATGTTCAATACAGACTCTTGACTTTTCCAAGTGATTGTTGAACTTGGCATTTTGACTGTCTTCTGAAGCTGCTCCCTGAAAAGCAGAAAAGTACATACTTTCCATTTGCATAAGCAGAATCTGCAAGAAGATACTGATCTTCATCAAAGAATTTTTCAGGTTCATTTGAAATTTGCATTCTTTGGAAGACGTAGGAGTCATGAAATGAGCCAGGATAGCCAGCAAAGAATGATATAAATTTTTTGTTAATGCCACATATAAGCTGAATGGAAATTGAATATCTATAAAGAAGATACAGTTGTTTGTGTTAGTTTAAAAGAGAATGAAAGGAGTTAAAAGTAATCTACCTCTTTTAACAGTCAAAGTAATTGTTTCCACCTTGAGCAGGTTTCTGGCTCAAAGGAATAGTAGTACCGTCAACAAAACCAATAGATCCTGGGAAGCCCTCTGATTGCATAACCTGAGATGATTCAAGTCGCTCTTCTTTTGTTGGCCAGGTAAGAAGTTGAGATTCCAAGGAGTTGATGGCAGTGATACATCGTTTGGTATAAGTGTTAACTGAACCATACCCTAAATCAAAGACATTTTCTAAACGTTTCAAAGCGGCTCCATTACCATTTGAACCCAAACGACATAGTGTGATGGCCAATTGAATTGAAGGATGTCGTTGTTCTTTTTGAGAATTATTGTGAAATATGGGATGATCCTGAATAAGCTCAAGCAATTTAAGGAAACATTCCTGAGAAGTCCTGAACAGCTGTCTAAAACTGGGTGTAGATAGGTTAAGAAGTGTTTGGATGGTGTACTTGGGGGTATGAAGTACTTGAGGCTTTCTGGGAAGAAGGTAACGTTTCGTGGCCATTTTTGATAAAAGACAAAATCTTCTTCTAGATCAGAATCAGAATCGCAATCAGAGTCCAAGAGCAGCTCAAGAGCCATGAAAGTGATTGCTTTATGTAATATATCACGATTTGAAAATGAAGAAGGCATGACTCTTATATGATATGATGTGAAAATGTAAATGATGTACAATGTTTTGAGTTATGAAGTGTTATGCTGAAGAGTGCTGTGTATTATTGGAATGATGCTGACAAATCAGTGAAATGGGACTTGATGGTGAAATCAGCACTTTTGGTTGAGAAAGTGGGGGTTTGAGTGAAATAAGTGACTTATTGCATTTTGAAATCCACCAGTTTTGGGGCTAGTGTGTTTTGGAGATCCACACTTAAATAAGTGCAGATTTGGTCAAATTTAAGTGCGGATTTGAAAAAACTGACACCCCCTATTAAAAGAATTTTGGATTCTCTAAAGTGTTTGGATTTTCATCTTAGCTACAATGAACTAGGAGCCATGCTTTTTCAACTGCCATTACCCCCCTCAGTTGAAAATCTTTCCACAGAACTCAATAGACATTTTGAGTTACACAAAGACATCACTCAACCATCTTATGACAATATGCCGACAGAGCTACAAAATTCTGTCACAAACACTTCAACCCCTTCCTCCATTTGTTCTATGGCTATGTCAACAACAGTGGATGGGAAAATCTCTTTGATAGCATTTAGACATGTGAAGATGGACAGTTATTTTCCTGCCAACCATTGACTCTCCTGTGATTTGTGCCACTCTACAGAACATCTTTTTCACAATTGCCCTTACAATGGCAATGGCCTGGGTTTCAATGCAGAAGATGAAATCAATTCCTCTTCTCTTGATATCCTGACAAATTCTCTGAACAAACTTGATCTGGTAGTGATAAGTGGCTAAATGTCCTGGATGCAGATGGAAAAAAAGGTGTTTTTGACACTGGTGCTACACATCATGTCACAGGAGATGTACCTCTTCTCTCTAACTTCCAAAAGTTACAGACACCAATTTCAGTCAAAATGGCAACTGTTTCAGCCACTGCTTTTATTATGGGATAAAGAAATATGATAATTGAAGGCCACAAAGAACAATTAGTTACACTTAAAAATGTTTTTTATTGTGATAGTGCTAAATAAACACTTATCTCCCCATTTGATTTATTACAGCATAATTTTTCTTTAACTTTCAATAATTCTCATGACTTTATAAATACTAAAGATTCTGAATTTATATTCATTACTCCCCTAGCTTCACATAACCACAAATGGATTGTAAAACCTAATTTATTCATGTAAACTAGATTTGACATCCTTTGCAGTCAATTATTTTAATTCTTTATCTTCTGCTACTTTACCTGCCCCATTTGTTTCTCCCTCAACTATACCTAACATTCCCTACCCCAAGGCTATACCTAATTCAATAATGGACTGGTACCATAAGCTAGTTCACACAAGCATCAGAGTTTTACAATGTCTCTCCAAGTTAGGCTTGTGCAACAATGCACCTTTGAATGTACCCTGTTTGTCATGCACAACATGACACTCAAAGCAAAAGTACCTCAATTATTCCACTATTCAAGCCTAACTCCTAGCAATACACCAAAAGCAATCTTCGAACAATTACATTCTATTGTGTTCTCAAATTAGCTGCACTATTCAAACTGTAAAGTATCCTAAATTTAAATATGCTTATAGTTTTCAAACATAAGCAATCTACGCACTCTCTAGCACTAAAGTTGAGGCAATATTCAAAAGCAGTAATTGGGGGTCTGAGGGTAAATTAGGAGGTCTGTGATAGAAGGAACAGGATAGAAGGGATATATAAAGTTAGATGATTGATGGAAATTCCAGTGGATTTAATGGGTCTGTGGGTATATGGTAGCTGGGTAATTAATTGGTCAGTGCAAGGGGGAATAGGATATTTAAAGGGGGTTACTTTGGTTTGACTTTCTCTAGAATTAAATCATAAAATATATTTGTGATAGTAGTTAAATTCTTATTAGGCTATTATTATATTTTTCCTCCTCTCTTTTAATAATCAATTTTATTAAAATCCTAAATACTTAAATCTTTCCTTTGATTATTAAGTTGAAACCCTTTGTGAGATTCACCATAATAGTTAGTGTTCCTACATTATACATTAATTATTCCTTTAAGAATATTAAGAACCATTCTTAGTTACTCATTTCTATTTTCAAATCACTTCTTCGAAGTAATACTATGTGCTTTGAAGTTGTAATTTCCCTAATCCTTTTATCTCACTTAATTTGGGATCATCCTCAACCTTGTGCGTAGGTTTTCTGGTGACAGTATAATTTAATTCTACGTAGTTCTCATCCTTTGTACTAATACAATTTTCAGGTGCTAAATCTAAATATGGCGCCTGCTCAATGCACTCCTCCTCCCATGGGTTCTACTACTAGAACTTGTGCTAGGGATAGGTCGACCTCATCACATCTTGTTTCTTGCACTCACTCCCTCAAACTGGTTGATTTAAGGGAGCACAAACATTCAATTCAATCTGTAGAGGAAATTCCTCATGACTTTGAAGACTACAGTGAAGAAGACAAAGGGGAGGACACCATGCACAAGGCACCATCAGCTCCGGCTTCTGGACCTTCAGGCCAATCATTAAGTTTTATAGCCCAAATGCTTCCTTGGAGGAATTCATGAAACTCCTGGTTAAAAACCTCACTAATCCTGCCTCATCTGAAGGATCTAAATTCAAAAATAATTCAATTAAGTCTCCAGACAAATTTGATGGAGAGCATCCTGACAGATCACATCCCTTCTTGAAAAAATGCAAGCTACTATTCAGCAATGACCCTCAAACATTTAGTATGGATTGTTCCATGGTCATTTAAACCTCTTCTTATTTATCAGGAAAGGTGTCACAGTGGTTCAAACCTTATCTGCTCATACTTTCCTTGAACAAACCTCACTAACTCATTAATAATTGGGAAAAATTTGTGGACCAAATTTTCACATTGTTTGGTGACCCAAATGAAACTGACAACACGGAGATTGAACTTGATTTCCTTCAAATGAGAAATAATGGAAAAGCTTCTGAGTACATCTCAAATTTTAGGGCTTTACAAACTCAAGTTATTTAGAATGATGCTGCTCTTAAATATCATTTCAAAAAAGGACTCCCTTTGAGGATTCTGGATCAATTGAATTTTCACAGAGGTAAAATGGAGAGTTTGACAGACTTAATGGATAGGACCCTCAAACTCAACAGTGCACATCAAGGACAACTTCAACAAAGGCGTCACACGCAAAAATATCATGGTTCAAACTTCAAATCTGGGCCTACTTTGAACAATCATCCCCAACCAACCCAATTGACTCAATCCAAACCCAGTCATAAGGAAAAGGAAAAGTCTAAACCCAAAAGCTTGACTCCTAGTGATATCATTAAAGTATTGGATCCAAAAGAAGAATTAAAGGAAGCTGAAAGGAAAAGATGGGAAGATAATGGGTTATTTATGTATTGTGGAGGTAAAAACAAGTTGGAAGATTGTGCGAAATTGAAGGAAAGGGAAGGTAAAAGTTCAAATTCAAAAAACTAGAAGATAGTTTACTTGTGTGCAAAGCAAACTATTTGTCGGTCAGTCGTCTAGAAGATATAAGAGAAGAGGGAAGAAAAGAGAGGAGGACAAGAAGGAGATAATAGTTTTAGAAATAAAAGAAATAAAAACAATTAAAATTATTTAATTTATTTGAGAGAAGGCAACGACGAGTGATCTGAGAGGTGACAACAAATTGGTTTTATTAATATTAATATTATTTGAGTAAGAGTTCTGCGCGGCAAACACTATAATTACTATCAGACTTAAGGCAACCTTTCAATTGTTATTTAGAATTTTTAATTAGAATTTAATACTAATAAAAATAATAATAAGCGTAATAAATTTATTTTTAAATTGTTGAGTGTGTAATTAGTGATAATTCTACAGGGGATTATCCAAGGCCCTTTTATAGGCAATGGGTCCTCTGAAGCGCTACAAGTGACTATATACAAAATAGTAATGAAGTAAAACAAGAAGATAAATGAAGACATTTGTAACATAGTAATCAAGAGAAAATTATACGAAAAATAATAAGAATCCCAATTAAGAATATAAAATTCCCATCCCAAAATTCCCAAATCAGTTAATACAAAATAGTGAGTAACTAAACAACCCTGTGATCTAAGAACTATGGGAAAAACAGATCAAAACAAGTATTACAATCTGTTTTCAGCATTTCTAAGTGAAACAAATAACATGTTTTGACGTAACAAGGCATGCAATCATTTTAATTCAGTGTAAATTAATATGTATTAATTGTTTTCACTATGTAATCTAATAACTAGTTTAACTGAAACAATTAATTAATTTAATTTGAGAATTTATAATACTATTTTATAAAATAAGTATTATAATTTATTTGATTTTCTTCCTGACACAATTTACGGGTCAAAAGAAGCGTCCTTAATTATTGTTTAGTATCATATGAGAGGTAGTATTTAATATATAAATTTAAGTAATTAATTTAAATATATTATAAATCAATTTTACACTTGTAATTATAATATATGTTTTTTAATTAAATATAAATTTATAATTATTAAATACATAAAAATGCGCCATTATTTGTAGAATATATTATATTATGCTCAATTTAATTGTATATAAAAATATATATAACCAATAAATTTAATGTAACACTTGTATATAATAAAATTCTTATATAATTTCATTATGCAATAAAATATTAAGTTATATTCATTAAATACAAGTCTTACCCACTTTTTAGGGTTTTATAATTTATATATCATTTACTGGACTCCTGGAATAGCCTGGCTGACACTCCCTCACTCTAAAAAAAACAATAAAAAAAATGCTAAGATTTTTTCTTTTTGTATTTTTTCAACAGAGCAGGCAGATTTGAAATTTCCTTGCCAGGTATCCATGCATCATGTTCAGATGATTTGTTCTTATATCTCAATAAATATTCAGTACCTCTTTCAGAAGTGATAATTCTATCATTGAGAATTTTATCAATTTCTGCTGTTTCTGTGACTTCCTGAGGGTTCTTCTTAGGTCTTCCTCTTCTTTTTGGAAATAAGTCACTGTTGGAAGTATAAGGTTTAAGTAAAGAAATGGGAAAAACAGGATGTTTCCTATCATATGGAGAATACAATACAACTTCTACTGCATTATCACCAACCATTCTTTTAACAACAAATGGTCCTACAAAAGGATCTTTTAATTTGTGGTTACCTTGTAAATTGAAATGGACAGTAGAGATCAACACTTCATCACCCTTGTTAAATGTGTATTCTTTATGGGATTTATCCCATCTTTTCTTTTCATATTCAAATGCTTTATCAATACAACTTTGAGCATGTTTTCTGCAGAGCTGTTGCATTTGCATAAAAGATTTTACACCAGGGTGCAGTTCCAACTTAGGTAATTTATTATTGAGAATTTGAGCAGGAGTGTTTGGGACATAACCTAACCAGAGCTCAAAAGGCTTTTTCTCAGTGACAGAATGAACAGTGCTATTATATGCAAATTCAAGACCAGGCAAAAGAGTGACCCAATCATGAGTAAATCTGTCATTGTCTTTATATTCTAAACCAAAGGCACAATACCTTCTAATCATATCTTCCAGAGTTTGAATCATTCTTTCAGCTAGACCATCAGTCTGAGGATGATGAGCTGTAGACAATTTTAACTCACAGCCACAAATATCCATCAAAGAGGTCCAAAACTCAGAAGTGAATTTTGGATCCCTATCAGAGATAATGGCTTTTGGAAAACCAATAATATTAAACATGTAAGACCACCATAAGAAAGCTAATTCTTTGGTGGATACATCTTTGTGGGTTGGAATAAATTTGCACATTTTTGTGAATCTATCAACTATTACCCAACAAGAGTTAAAGCTGTCTTTACCTGCAACAGGAAGACCAGTGACAAAATCCATATTAATGATTTGCCAGGGAGCACTAGGTGCTTCAATATGTTGTAATAACCCTGCTCTCTTACCTGTTAACCTTTTAGATTTTTGGCAGGAATCACAAGATTCAACATATAATTTTGTGTCTTCAGACATATTAGCCCACCATGCAGTGTTTTTGATTCTAATCAATGTTTTTTTCAAGATCAAAATGACCAGCTAATATGTCATCATGACAAAGTTTGAGGATAGTTTCTTTCATTGAAGGAGGAATAACAATTACATTGGTAAGCTTCCTTCTATAATATATATAACCATCTTCAATAGAAAACTTTCCTTTATTTAAAGCATTTTGGTATTTTGCAGGAAGAGTTTTTATTAATGCTTGAATTGAAGCATTCTTAGGATCATTCAAAATAGTAACTAATTTATTTAAGTCAGAATCTTTATCATATGAATCCAGTATTAACTGTAATAACTCTTCTTCCATATCAACTATAAATATACCATGTATATGAACAGTGTCATCCTCAGGTACATAAGCAGGATTGGAGTCATTATTTGGCAGAGGCAATCTGGAGAGCATATCAACATTAGAGTGAACATTTCCAGCTCTGTGGATAATAGTCATCCTTCCTCTGTATTCCTGAACAGCAAGTTGCCACCTGAACATATGTCTGTTAGGTGTTTTGAGGTTTAAGAGAGATTTCACAGCACTACAGTCAGTTACCAACTCAAATTTTTGGTCATCCAAGTAGTAATGAAGTTTCTCAAGAGCCCAAACAACTTCTAAGCACTCCAATTGAGTGGCACCATATTTCAATTCACTATTTCTTAAGGTTCTTGAAATATAACAAATTACAACCTCTGAGGATTTATCATTAATAATTTGCTTTTGGTGAAGGGCAGCACCCAGACCAATAAAGCTAGCATCTGTATAAAGTACAAATGGCTTGTTAAAATCTGGGAGAGCCAATATAGGGGCTGTCATTAAGCAATTTTTCAATGTATTAAAAGCTTTCTGACAGTCATCATTCCAGAGAAAAGCAACATCTTTTCTGGTTAGTTTTGTAAGAGGCAAGGCTATGACCTGATAATTTTTAATATATTGTCTATAATAGCCACACATACCCAAAAAACTTTGGATTTCTCTTACAGAAGTTGGTGCTTTAACATTTTGAATGGCAGCAACTTTATTATGGTCTACACAAATTTGTAAGCCTGACACAACATGGCCAAGGACTTTCAAAGATTGAAAACCAAATTTACACTTTTTTAAAGATAAGGTCATATTGATTTCATCCATTTTTTGGAAAACTCTATTCAAGTGAATCATATGTTCATCAAAAGTTTTAGAAAAAACAATAATATCATCAATATAAACCATGAGCCAACCTTCAATAATTTCTTGATGGAAAGTGTTATCCATGACTTTCTGGAAAACTGAAGGAGCATTTTTAGGGCCAAATGGCATCCTAACATACTTATATATTCCCATATGAGTAGCAATAAGCAAAAAATTTTGAGAATTTTTCTCAACTGGAACTTGATGATAACCTTTATTACCATCCAGACAACTAATAAATTTTGCACCTTGCAAGGTAGCATGTATTGAATTAATTCTGGGTAAAGGATAAATATCATCAACAGTATAAGTATTTAAAGCTCTGTAATCTCCACATAATCTAGCTTTATCTTTTTCATATGAAATCAAGACTGGGGAGATGACACAATATTTGGGGGTGACATTCACTTTCTCAATGATATTCATTTTCAATAATGTTTCAATATTATCTTCAATATCTTTTCTTTTTGATGGAGAAGCAGGATATGGTTTTTTCTTAAGGAAAGGAGGAATATCACTCAAATTACAGGATAAGGTAATTTTCATCTCTTCCTGAACAATTCCCAAGACATGAGAACCATGAGCAAAAGCCATAGGGAAAGAGGTAATAGAGGCAACAATAGAATCCTTTTGTTCATTAGTCAAATGATCACCAAAAGAAGCGGTATTTATTTCATGTAATAAATCATCCATTTCAGTTGTTGTTCTACCTTTACATTGGGTCAGTGAGTTACAAGATTTCAACAAATGCCCAGAAGGTTTAGGAGAAGAAATTTTGAATTTTCTTTTCCCATTCATTCCTAAGGTAAAGCAATTATTTGCTGGGTCCAGTTTCACACCAAACATGGTTAAAATATCATTTCCCATAATAAACCAATTGCTCAAATTATCATTTTTCATGACAACAAACTCACAAATAGCTCTGACAAAACCACCATTATATTTGAAGAATACAGAGGTTTTGTATTTGCCAATAGGAAATAAGGTAGAACCATACCCTCTCCATTTTTCAGAAGTTATAGGCAATAATTTACTCAAATATTCCTTATCCACTGAAGCCAAAGATTTTTCAGATACTACACTTCCTCCAGCACCAGAATCAAGAACTACATCAACATTTTTACCATTAATGATAACAGGTGCCTTTAAAGGGGATATAGGAATAGAATTGTTAGTAATATCTTTAATTATCTCAGCATTTTCTACTGAAGATAAATTCAATACACAATCTTCAGATATATTATTTAAATAATGGACATCATGTTCCAACATTAAAACATCTTTAACAGATTCATTGTCATAGGAGATATTACTTTCACAGTCACTGGAAGAATTATTGACATCAAGTTCAATTTCATCAGTGTCTTCATTTTGTTCAACAAGATGAATTTTCTTGTCACAAACATGACCCTTCTGCCACGGTTTGTTACATTTATAACAAGTATTTGTTGCATATTTTTTAGGTGCAACTGGGGCAGAGGGTTTACCAGATTTTTCTGGGAGCTTTATAGAAGGTTTATTCTGATCATTATAAGATTTACTAAGGTAATTCTTTGGTTCATATCTATGGTTGAGTAGTACTTCATTACAGATATTAATGAAAGAAGAATTTTCCCTTACATGCTCAGTTCTAGCAACAATCAAATCCCTAAGAGAATTTGGTAATTTATACAAGATTTTATCTCTCCAAATATCATAATCCATCTTTGGATCAATTGCTCTAAGGATTTTAGTTATTTTCATCAGAAAAACAATGGGCTTTTCAACAGAGGAGGATACATATCTAGTATTCTCATACAGTCTTTGCTGAGCTAACCTGAATTTTGAACCACCAAACTGATTCTCAATCAAGGATTTCCAATCATTCCATGTATAATGATTGTTATCTAAGAGGACAGATTCATACCACATCAAGGCTACATTGGAAAATAAAGAAATTAGCTTAGAAACAATTTCCTCATCAGGTAGTTTATAAGATCTCTTTAAATTATCAATTCTCTGGATAAAGTGTTGCCAATCAGAGGAAGAATCACCATCAAAGGTAGGATATTGGTCTAACTTAGGCCAATTTTTCTGACTACTGGGATGGTCCACTTTTTGGTTTGAATTATTCATTAGTAATAATTCCTGAAGTTTAGCCAGGTGTTCAGAAATTTCATTATTTACAGAAACAGCTGGTGCATGACCATCACAAGATTTTTTGCTAGTAGCAAAAGATTTTACAGACTCATTGTCAGTTTGTTTAATGGTTGAAATATGAGGAAGAAAGGATGAACTTTGTTCAGGTTTTTTCCCTTTATTTTTATGCAGCTTATTTGCAGAAATCTCATTTAATTCATTATTGATGGTTAAGGTTGAAAACTTTTCCTGTAGGTCAGACACATAGTTTTTTATTCTTGGAATTTCAGACATCTGGTCATTTACTTTTGCAAGAGATAGAACATTTCTGTCCTCAGAAACTGAGTGTTTGGTACTTAGTGCATGGAAATCATTTTTTAGCTTCTTAAACTCATTTTGTAGAGATTTTATTTCATTTTTGAATGAATAATTTTCCTCAATAAGGGGTTTCAATTCACTCAAGGTCTTATGTAGACTGATATTTCTATCTGAGATAGCTCTATGGTCACTTCTTATTTGTTTTTGTTGACTAAGAACAATATTTAAGGTTTCTTTGATTTTTAAATAAGCTGTATCTTGTACAGAAGAACTCACTTTACATTGCAAGTGTAAATTATTTAATCTATCATTTTCATGGATTAACACGTCTCTCACATGTTTGTCTTTCACAATATTAAAATCAAGGGTATCTTTCAATATTTCTTCAGAAGTTTTTTCAATTAAGGTATAGATTTCAGGGGGAACAGAATCATTTTTAATTGCAAGAGAAGGATTAATTAAAGATGTAGAAGTTAAATGTAAAGGTTCATCAAATGACAATTTGCTAATTACATCAATAGGGCTACTAGTTACAGGAAGCTGTCTTTTAACAGGTTTAACTGTTCTTTCACCATGTTCAATAATATTACCTGCAGAAGAAGATTTATTAGAAAACATACCCAAGTGACAATCAACCAAATTACTCACCATGGCAGAGGAGGAAACTTCCCCTGGGACTGGTTTTGGGAATGTGCTTGGGCCTTCTTTCTCCTGCCTTGTTGGTAGGGATGAGGAGGTGGATGGAAATTGGGTGTTCTGGATGGGCCAGGCTGATGATGAGGCGGGTGTTGCACATTCTGTTGGTAGTGACTCATTAGATAATCCCATTTCCATTGCTCTACTTCCATAGTATTTGGATTTTGGATGGTTGAGCTGGGTGGCTGTGAAGGTTGAGCCTGAAATTGAAGCTGATTGGGAGGCAATTGAGGAGGGGCCTGGGCCTGAATCTGGTTCCTGAGTTCTTGGACCTGATCCCACAATGTGTCTACCTTTGCTTTGTATGTCATATTTTCTGTCTTCAACTCTTTTATATGACTGGATAGGTTGCTGATTTGTTGTGGCAGAGGAAGCTTTTTTATTTTGAAGCCTTTTGGAAGACCTTCTTGAGGCACTAGAGGCTTTACTTCCTTCTGTGGTACTGGGGGAAGGGGGTTTGGTTTGTTTGCATTTCCTGTCATTTCCACATCCTGCAGTATGTGAATTCTTTGTGTTAGCATAAGATTTTTTATGACCAACTTTAGAAGAACTTACAGTGTCAGCATCATAGTCAATTTCTATCTCATCCACTTGCATGTTATCCATTTTTTCTGCCAAATTGTTGGACATACTAGTGGGAAGATTTATATTTTACTTTGTACTTTATAAAAAAATAATCAAAGTTAGTCAATAATTGCTCCAAATAATATAAAAAAAATTTTTTAATTAATTAAATTATAGAAAAATAATTTTCAATATAAAGTAATAATTAAAAAATTGATTTTTTTTTTTTTTTTAAAAAAATGGATTGCAAGGTTAAATTGGGAATAACAAGTAAGTTAATTCAACCAATTAATTACCAATATTAAATATGGCAATATATTGGGACTAAGCACAATGTACTTTTAAGTCAACCAAAATTAACAATAATTAATAATAAAAAAAAATTAAATTAATAATTCAATTTGTATTAATAATAATGTCAATTCTTCTAGGACTAAGAGGATTTAACACTCTATAATGGTCAACTAGGAAAAAAAATTTTAAAAATTGAACACTTACACTCAGTGAATCAGCAATTAAGCCACAATCACTGTTATTGCAATAAAAATATAGTAATATGAGTGAGAGGCGCAAAGGTGAACTTACTATAGTGATCGAAAAATCACTTCAAAATAATATAAAAATTAATATTATATAAACCTAAGATGTCGAACCCAAGTTCGAAACACAGTCGCGGCAAAAGTTTCGTTTTGCTAGGTGGTCCGTGCGTTTTGTCGTTCGTCGCCAGGCTCGATCGTCGTCGTCGTTTGGAAAGGTCCCCAGTTGTCGGTCAGTCGTCTAGAAGATATAAGAGAAGAGGGAAGAAAAGAGAGGAGGACAAGAAGGAGATAATAGTTTTAGAAATAAAAGAAATAAAAACAATTAAAATTATTTAATTTATTTGAGAGAAGGCAACGACGAGTGATCTGAGAGGTGACAACAAATTGGTTTTATTAATATTAATATTATTTGAGTAAGAGTTCTGCGCGGCAAACACTATAATTACTATCAGACTTAAGGCAACCTTTCAATTGTTATTTAGAATTTTTAATTAGAATTTAATACTAATAAAAATAATAATAAGCGTAATAAATTTATTTTTAAATTGTTGAGTGTGTAATTAGTGATAATTCTACAGGGGATTATCCAAGGCCCTTTTATAGGCAATGGGTCCTCTGAAGCGCTACAAGTGACTATATACAAAATAGTAATGAAGTAAAACAAGAAGATAAAAGAAGACATTTGTAACATAGTAATTAAGAGAAAATTATACGAAAAATAATAAGAATCCCAATTAAGAATATAAAATTCCCATCCCAAATTTCCCAAATCAGTTAATACAAAATAGTGAGTAACTAAACAACCCTGTGATCTAAGAACTATGGGAAAAACAGATCAAAACAAGTATTACAATCTGTTTTCAGCATTTCTAAGTGAAACAAATAACATGTTTTGACGTAACAAGGCATGCAATCATTTTAATTCAGTGTAAATTAATATGTATTAATTGTTTTCACTATGTAATCTAATAACTAGTTTAACTGAAACAATTAATTAATTTAATTTGAGAATTTATAATACTATTTTATAAAATAAGTATTATAATTTATTTGATTTTCTTCCTGACACAATTTACGGGTCAAAAGAAGCGTCCTTAATTATTGTTTAGTATCATATGAGAGGTAGTATTTAATATATAAATTTAAGTAATTAATTTAAATATATTATAAATCAATTTTACACTTGTAATTATAATATATGTTTTTTAATTAAATATAAATTTATAATTATTAAATACATAAAAATGCGCCATTATTTGTAGAATATATTATATTATGCTCAATTTAATTGTATATAAAAATATATATAACCAATAAATTTAATGTAACACTTGTATATAATAAAATTCTTATATAATTTCATTATGCAATAAAATATTAAGTTATATTCATTAAATACAAGTCTTACCCACTTTTTAGGGTTTTATAATTTATATATCATTTACTGGACTCCTGGAATAGCCTGGCTGACACTATTTGATTTCTCCCAGTGCACAGAACCTCCATGTCTTAAGGACTGAAGTTACCATTAAACAATTGAGATTTCTTCTTTTTAAGGAGGATATTCCCTTCAGTTGTCTCATTAACTCTGCAGCTTCAATTTCATTTATCAGTTTATCTTTTTCCAAAAAACTTAAGCTGAAATTTTTAGATACTGATCAAATTCCAATTTATTTGGTGAAATAAGAGGAACCCAAGTATTGGGTTGGTAAGAAAGTTTTGTGGTTTTTCAACTTTCCAAATTTTCCCTCCTTTGAGTGGGAATTAACAGTCTTGGATGCCCTCAGGATGGACGATACCATTCTTGGCCATGGCTTTTTAATGCATTGGAATCCTGACATTAATTGGTCAGAGGGATTGATTACCCCTTGTTCTAAGTCACCACAAAAAATTAAATGGAACCTGCTAGCAGGTGCCTATCCTTATATTTAGTTTTTATTTAGGAGTAAATTTGCTTTGATATTGCGCAAGCTAGTGTGCTCATTGTTCAGCGCGCAGTCTTTCCAGAAGAATTACAGCTGAGCTGAAATTGAGTTAAGTCAAAGATAGGGATTGTCACCTGCTATCAGGTGCACATGTTTTTTTTCTTGGGAGTATATTTCTGATTCTTCAATGCAGGTCAAAAGGGAGTTAAACAACCCTTTCTGACCCTGTCCTGCTAGAGGACATATCTCTGCCAGATGATTTGCAACCATCTGATTTTTATCTAAATGAGCATTTGGTTAACCTTTCTAGCTCAGTTACTTCACTCAAAGAGGTTTTCAAAAGCCTCAAGGTAAAAAATTCTCGTTCACTAAATTCAGGTCTTCCCTCAACAGACTCCTTCAACAATTAAGAGGATTACCAAATCAATATTGAAGCCATTAAATCAACTCTACCGGAAGTATATCACAAATTCTTTGATGTATTTTCAGTCTTTAAAGCCAACAAGCTACTGCCTCATCCACCTTACAATCATCAAATAGAGTTAGTAGGTGCAGTACCTTTGGCAGGTCCTGTCTACTCCCTATTGAAGGATGAATCTCTAGTTCTTTGAGACTACATTGCAGAGAATGTGGCAAAAGGTTTCATTTGAGCCAGTAAATCCCCAACCAGCTCTCCTGTTCTTTTCTTCAAGAAAAAAGATGGAAGTCTTAGGTTGTGCGTTGATTATAGAGAAATCAACTCAGTGACTAAGAAGAATGCATATCCAGTTCCTCCTATGTCTTTCCTCCTTACTTTGTTTAGTGGTGCTAATTTCTTTTCTAAAATTGATTTAAGAGGCGCTTACAATCTTATAAATATTGCTGAAGGCCATGAACATTTAACAGAAATGCGCACTAGGTTTGGTAGTTTTGAATATTTGGTTATGCCTTTTGGGTTATGTAACGCACCCTCAACTTTTCAAACTTTTGTCAATGACATCTTTCATGATGTTGTTTAACAATTTGTTGTTGTCTATCTATATGATATTTGAATTTTTCAAAGACCTTTTAGGAACATATTGAGCATGCATGACAGGTTCTCAATGGTCTTTGAGAGCCTGGTCTCTACACCAAGCACACTAAGTGCGAATTCCACCTAAACTCTATTGACTTTTTAGGCTTTACATTATCCACTGAAGGCCTTGTCATGGATGATAGAAAAGTTAATAAAATATTGGAATGGCTGGAGCCAAAATCTGTAAAATCCTTACAAGGTTTTTTAGGTTTTGCTAATTTCTATAGAAGATTTATTAAAGATTACTCTAAAACTATTACAAATCTCACTTCTCTTCTTAGAAAAAATATTTAATTTGTTTTCACTTATACAGCACAAAAAGAATTAAAAGCATTGAAGTCAGCATTTAACACAGCTCCAATTCTTTGACATTTTGATCCTTCTGCTTCATGAATTGTTGAGAAAGATGCTAGTGATTATGCTATTTCAGGGGTTATATCCCAACTAAATCCTGAAACAAAATTGTTTCATCCTGTTTCATTAAAATCATGCAAACTGATTGCAGCAGAATTAAATTATGAAATTCATAATAAAGAGTTATTAGCTATTATTCATTGACTTAAAAAATGGTGTTCATTTCTTCTCAGTCTAAATAGTTCTTTTAAAATCCTAAATGGTCATAATGCTTTGAAATACTTCATGTCTTCTAAAGTACTAACTAGAAATCAGGCTAGGTGGGCTAGGTTCTTATCTGCGTTTTATTTTACTATAACCTACCACACAGAAAAAAATTTTGTATTTACAGATATTTTATCACTTTGGGATGAAATTTATCCACAGCAGGGGAAGGCATTTTCAGACAAGAATCCGGAAAATAGGAAATCAATTTTTAACAAATAAATGTTAAAAACTCACCAACTTAATTCAATGACAACACAATAAATTCAAAATCCACTTTCCAAAATTAAAGAAGCTCAACAAAGGATGATTATTGTTTGGGGATAAAAGACAAAATACTCTTGAAGAAAGGGGCCAAGAGATTCAGTATAGAATCAGGTCTGTTAGTCTTCAAAGGTATTCATACCCAAAAATAAGGATATAAAGTTATGGATTTTTAATAGTAGACATTATTCTCCATTAGCTTGTCACTTTGGTGTTGATAGAACCTACCAGTTAATAGCAAGTGATTTCTTTTGGCCAGAAATCACCAGAGAAATTAAGGCCTATATTAAAGCCTGTAATGAATGTAATAGGAACAAGGTACCTCAACACATGAATTATGGGTTGCTTCAACCACTTCCAATTCCCTCTAAAGCATGGAAATCAATTTTGATGTATTTCATTTCTCAACTACCTCTATCAAATAACCTTGATGCTCTATTAGTCATAGTTTATAGATTTTCTAAAATGTCTATTTTCATTAAAACTAATACTAGTGCAACTGCAGAAGATTTAGCTAAATTATTTATTGAATTTTTATCTCCTAAACACAGATTACCCACTGATATTATTTCAGATAGAATATCTCTGTTTGTTTCTACTTTCTGGACTCAACTTTGTCAACAACTAAATAATGTGAGAAATCTTTCCACTGCTTATCATCCTAAAAATGAAGGGCAAACCAAAAGAATCAGTCAAATCCTCAAACAATATCTTTGAATGTATGTAAACTACCAACAAGACAATTTTACCACATTGTTACCATTGGCCAAATTTTCTTATAACAACTCAACACATTCTTTGAAAAAACAATCTCCTTTTAGAACAATCTATGGATAACATCTGTGATTCGATCCAATTTATGTAGGAATTTATCACCCTGCTGAAAATTATCTTTGAAGCATTTCACAACTTTAAGGAAAACTCCAATCTAGCCTCAAGGTGGCCTATCAAAGATATAAGGAACAGGCCCACAAACATTGAAAATCTGCTCCACATTTTAAACCAGGAAATAAAGTATGGCTAAACTTTAAAAATATTTGAACAACTCAAACATCAAGGAAATTATTGGAAAAACACTTTGGTCCATTTGAAATTGATGCAGAAGTTTCTAAAAATTTATTTCGGCTCAAGTTACGTTTAAAATGGCAATCAATTCATTCTGTTTTTCATGTATCTCTTCTGGAACTGGCTTTAGAAACATACCTGGGCAAGAACCAACCCCCTCTGGAACCAGTAAAATTAGAAGATTATCTAGGGTTAGAAGTAAGTCAGATTCTTGCTTCAAAAAGGTGAAAGAGAAAACTTCAATACCTTGTGGAATGGGAAGGCTAC